>OX463757.1:43814825-44495023 GCA_949824845.1 Rhingia rostrata
CATCAAGATACACAAACACGTTTGGTTCAAGGTCGGCTCCGATGACTGTATCAATAAAACGCTGCCAGGTCGCTGGAATAGGGGCAGTTTTGACTCAAGATCAAGGGGGAGAGGGTGAAAAAGTGATAAGCTACCTTAGCAGAACATTTTCCAGGACGGAACGCAACTATTCTACGACGGAGCGGGAGTGTCTTGCTGTTCTTTGGGCAATCGAGAAACTTCGCCCGTACTTGGAAGGTAGTGCGTTTACGGTGGTTACCGATCACCACTCTTTAATATGGCTTAGTAACTTAAAGGACCCGCAGGGTAGGTTGGCTCGATGGGCGGTCAAGTTACAGCAATATAATTTTACGATTATTCATAGGAGGGGTAAGGAGCACCTGGTTCCAGACGCCCTATCCAGAACGACAGAAGGAATAGCGACACTTTCCGTAGTCACAAGGGATCCGTGGTATATAAGGATGTTAAATGAGGTTGAACAAAATAGTGTTAAATATCCCGATTGGAAGATATCGGAAGGGGTTTTGTTTAAGCGAGTGCCGCCGAGATATCCTAAGTTGAGCACATCGGACGGTGACTTGTGGAAACAAGTTATTCCAAAGGAAGGGAGAGTAGAAGTTCTCAGAAATTGTCATGATGATATTCTTAGTGGTCATGGGGGAATTCAAAAGACCTTAGATAGAGTAGCTTCTAGTTACTACTGGCCTAGGATGAAACCAGGTATTGCCCAATATGTTCGTAAATGCACAGTTTGTCAGACGGTGAAACCTGATTTACGAAAACCTGCAGGGTTAATGGCATCTCGGACAACTATCAGTAAACCATGGGAAATGCTTTGCATGGATTTCATCGGGCCTCTACCAAGATCGACGAAAGGATATTGTTATGTCTTGACAATAGTGGACTTCTTCTCGAAATTTCCTTTGTTTTTCCCAGTCAGGACGGCTACAGCACAGGCGGTGCGTACAATTCTGGAAGAGCAGGTATTTTTAGTGTTTGGTGTACCTAAGTGGATTGTGTGTGATAATGGGGTGCAATTTAAGAGCAAAGACCTGGCTAATCTTGCAGATTCTTACAAAGTCAGCCTCAGTTTTACAGCATTTTATCACCCTCAAGCTAACCCTGCTGAAAGATACAATCAAACACTCAAGACCAAACTTCGTGCCTATATCTCAGAAAACCACCGAACTTGGGATAGTCTTCTTCCAAAGGTGGCTTGTGCGATTCGAACTTCAACACATGAAGTGTTAAAAACAACGCCTTATTTTGTTCTGTTTGGTAGAGAGATGCAGGTTAAGGGTGACGGGTCTCCCAACCCAGCGGATGGTTTTACGGCAGATAGGTCAAGTGATATTCAGGCTTTCGCTAAGGCACTAGGCGAAGTGGTAGAAGATGTACGGCAACGAATGGAGACATCAGCGCAAAGATCTGCAGGTCATTACAATCTCAGGCATAGAGACACAAAGTTCTATCCAAGGGACCTTGTCCTTCGGAGAAATTTCGTTTTGTCGGATGCCGCAAAATACTTCACCGCAAAACTAGCCCCAAGATATGTTGGCCCCTTTGAGGTAATTCGGAGCGTATCACCTTGGACTTACGAGCTGGGTGATAAAAATGGGAAAAAGGTTGGCATTTGGCATGCGAAAGATTTAAAACTTTTTAATGACAAAGATGATTTAATTTAAAATGTACTATGACGAAAACCTTTCGAAAGAAAGGGGGAAATATTATGGATCGCCTCATTAAAGGTTTTCGTCGCATTATTAAAATTTTGAATTTGTACTAATTAATGATGTCATCTTGCCCTCTAAGCTCGTCAATACAATTTGACACAAAAATTTTATATCGGGTTGTGGCGCAGAGCAAGTGTCGTGAGGTCTGCACTCGGGAGGTGTAGGTTCAAATCCCCAAAGGGTCAGATACTTTCTTTTTTTATTTTTTTTTGTATCTTATTTCGGTTAACTAGCTGGACTATGGCGCGATTGTGTGTTAGCTGTTAATTTAGTAAGAAAAGAACCCGCAAAATGGTACGATGCGAGGTTTCTTGTAGGAGTACTATTGACATGGACTGAGTATGGAAAGTAAATCAGAAGTGTGCAGTTCGCCCGGGAACAAATTTAAATAGCGAGTGAAGACAAAGTGGAAGATAAATAAATAGTGAGATTTATACAAATGAAGTAGGGTGAAGAATTTAAATAGAGAGAGTATATATATGAATACTCGTTCAGAAATTTAATAAAAAAATACAGCCCAGGTAACACAAAATGTTAAAGTGCAATCCGAAATATAGGAATTACATGAGTTTTTGGTTTTGTCTTAACAGAGAAATTACCTGTGGTTGAAGGTTTTTGTGTGGGACTACGAACAATATTGTGACCAACAACGAGAGCGACACCAAAGGACTTGGAAGACAACACAGTCATCTGCCAAAAGCATCACCGGAACAGCAAGCAGGCGGCTACGATAATCATCCTCAACTTAAGGAGAGATATTAAAGATATCGTAAGTTTATTGACAAGTGTTTTCTTGCTGTGGTGTTAGTAAATGCGGTAGAACTTATTGGTATAATCGCTACGGTGCGTTTCGCTACGGTGTGGATTGTTCGGGTTGATAGATTCGTCAGAAATAAACGGAAGAGAGAAATATAAATGTTGAATTGTTGATCCGATTCGAAGACGCGAAGTAAGATACGGTACGTGCAAGAGGAAATCGTGGAATTTCGTGGCAAAGTAACCGAAACCAGTCTTGTACGTTAGAAGATTACATTTTTTTTTTTATATTTACAATTGTATCGTTACACGTAGATTTAAGTTAAAATTTGTAAATAGAATTAAGTTAGCTTGTAAGTATTCAGAAGTAAAAATAATTGAATTTTTGAATTATACATTTTGTTGTTAAAACGTAAAAAAAAGCGAATCCCACGGTTTAGTCACGGTAATAAGTCCGTGGGTAGTTAAGAGGGAGGGACAATCGTGTGGCGCCCATATTCCATCATACTACACGGCCATTCTCCAGAGTTGGTCAGGCAACCTCCCCCATAACGACGCCGGGTAGGGGAAAAACGACGGTAACAGTTGTTCCTATTGAATTCAATGCACGGAGGTTGACGTTGATGGTGTCAATCATAACTCGAATAGTCTCCACCGTTGGTTTTACTATGGAATGCAGTTCGAAGATGTCTTGTATGTGTGCTTGAAATAAAAATCGTTTGTTGTCGTATCTGGATTTTAGAAGTTCTATAGCTGTTTCGTAGTTTTGGCTGGTGCATTCCAATGATTCTATGACTCTGGCGGCGTCTCCATGGATGCAAGACCTGAGGTACTGGAATTTTTCGATGTTGGTGAGCTCCTTGTTGTTGTGAATAAGCGAATTGAAGATTTCTGAAAAATCCATCCATTTTGTCTATGATCCCGAAAATGATGGAAGTGCTAGTTTTTGCAAATTGAAGCGGGAATGATGTGAAGTGTTGGTGCTATTGGGGCCGATGGTGTCGTTTGACAAATTTGGTGTGGAAACGGAGTCCAGATGTTTCAGCATGTCTGACCGTAGGATGTAGTAAGTCTCCTCGTTAGCATCTCTCTTACCACTAGTGGCTTCTTCTTCGTCAAGACGTTCAAGCTGTGACTGGATCTTCTCGAAGTTGTTGTTCTGCGTCTCAAGCATCTGGATTTTGGTTTCAACCTGGAAACGATTAAGGGAACTCAAATTAGAGGACAGAAAATTTCTGGCCTTGTTTTGCTGTCCAAGAATTACAGCACGTTGAGATCGAAGCGCCCGTAATTCTGGTTCACACGACTCATTGGGGTTTTTTTCACTCGTTGCCATAATAGCGATTGTTCACACGTTGAATTAATTGTACGAATTGGATTGCGAATATGCGAAATTTATGTCAAGAAACACTGGCAAATGTACGAATTGGATTGCGAATATGCGAAATTTATGTCAAGAAACACTGGCAAATATCCGGCTCGAAGGACCTGAAATAGCGCTCAATTTTGGAACTCGGCTTTATTTCGTTCGGCGTTATTTCATGGCACCTCTTTTTCTACACACTTGAACGCAAGCTTGGGCTTGCCATGAAACTGAAAGCGTATGGTGTTGACACTGGGATTATGCATGCAGCATGACTAACTTCAAAAATGTTTGATGCTGTTCGGATTTGTGCATGCAGGAATACTCTGTTAAGTATATTGACAGTCCAATTTAAAGTTGTAGTGGGTGCAAGAAGAATGATTTTCCGTTGTCTATTCAGACAAGTGTAGTTAACGTTCTTAATCAGACGACAGACATGCAAAAATATTGATAAATGTTTCGATGTTTCTCATGGTAAGATATTATCAGCTAAGGATTCATAGCAAAAAAGTCGGCGTCAAAAGAAACACAATGTTGGTTAAGGTTTATAGGTGGAAAAATACGTCATAAATTTATAGATAATCCCCATTATAGCAAAAGGTATTACCTTAATCCGATTTATATTGCAAAACAAAAATGATGCGTGTGTCGCCAAGAAATAACTACAGACGACAAAGTGCGTTGAACTTCCCCACATCACAAGGGAGAGACCAACATAACTATCTACAAGAAACCCCCAAACCAATCTATTCAACAAACGACCATAACTTTTTATAACTTGTTCAGCCATAAACAGAAAATCACTTTAGTGAGCTAGGTTTATCGAAAACGTAAACTTGTCGCGTTCTAATTTGAATTCAGGGCTTATCAGCGAATGCCATGTGCAACAATGTTCTTTTGCGAGGCCATGCTTTTCGCGTTGAGTCGTTTTCGCTAATGTATACACACCATAGATACAATGTTTGCCAAACGGATAAAGATTAGTTTGTGTGCACATTTGTGAGACTTTGTTATGATTTCAGTTGAGGATTTTAATCTACAAAAAAAAAAAATGTATACACATGTTCGTGTTTTTTATTGACTTTACGATCTTTGAGGTATGAAGCTATTTGAACGTTTTTTTAAGCCTTTTTTTAACTTGTAGGTGAGGTGTATAAAAAAAGATACAAAGCGCGAACATACTCAATTCCGTGGAATGCTACGGGTAATGGCAGAGATATTCTGTGTAGAATAACAACTCATATGGACGGAAAGACAGAATGAACGATACGGATTTTTTTTTTTGGTTACATAACGCGTACGCAAGTTACGACTTTGCATGGTAATTTCAGGGTTTGGTTGTGGGTGCATATGATGTAACTAAAAATCGCTTCGATTCGTGAGTTCTTTTTTTGATGGAATTTACTTTCTTCAGATGTTAGCGTATGCATTATGTAGGAGCTGTATGTTGTTGGTTATTTGGTGGTGTCACTATTGTCTAGACAATTTTTTTTTTCTATCGCTTTGTTGTGGAATGTTTGACTGGGGTAGAAACAATTTTAATTTTTTATTTAATTGGAATGAAGCAAATCAAATACTATCCAGTTGTGTAACCATAGAGAAGTGTAAACATTACCGAGGGGAGTGACAAACTTGTACGGGCAATCTGTTTCAAACTATCAGTTATTGTGTTTTAAAGGCATTATGTTGCAGTGGATAGTATAATTAACTACCGTGTTACCATCGGGATTAAATTTTCAATTTGCCTGTTATCATGATTGGACAAATTATTCATGTAGTATCAATAGTCACAAAGCTTGTCTCAAATTCGGCATAAAATTGTAGGTTCCATCATTTGTAGGAAAAGTACACAACTTACTTAAGTAGCGCTACAGTCCGGAATGAACCTGGACCTCACACAACATGCCTCTCCAATTAGCCCGGTCCTAAGCAAACAGCCTCCAGTTGCGCACTGCAAGTTGGTTGAGGTCGGTTTCTACTGTATATAAATATGTATCTCATTAAATGAGCTTTTTTCATTATAACAATTCTAATGAGGAACATTTTTCCTTTCTTCAACTAAAACGGTAACAAAAATTTCGTCCCTCGAAGTGCTGCCCCATTTAATGATGTCATTGCAACTTGAATTCTCTCCCATAGCAAAGGACAGATGGTGACTTAAAATACGTGTACTTCTTCATACGGCAGAACTTCAAACACCAGATGTGTATAGGTGTATAGGTACATGTTGTGGCATTCGAAAAGGTTGTTTGAAATTTCCAATTGAAGTACAAGAAAGAACTTTGAAAAAGAAACCAAGAACAGGTGTCTCCTACCGGATGAAGAAACTCCAACAAGAGTGCATTAAAACGTGACCAAAAAAAAAAAGCCACGAACTGACAAATTTCCAACCGGCATCCGTAATTATTTGCAAAAATTCTCCCTCAAAAACCGGTCTCTTATTCTTTCTACCACTAAACCCTACCAAACTCAAACTCACTGCGTCTTCTTCGTCAAAAAAAAAAAAAAGGATTCACTCTTCGTTTCGCGTTGGTAAGTCGGTTGCTGCTGCAATTATACTCAACAGAGATCCGTTGCCTTCTTTTCCTTTTCCTGACCATCAATTATCCGTATATAACGTATCTGTGTGTAACTTTCACTCGACGAATCTTCCCATGAAATTACCTTCACCTTTGAGGCATTTGTTTGGTTTAACATTCCACCTTTTAGCTTCCCATAGCCATGGCCCAGTCGATTGCCCATTAATATCGATAACAATTAGACAGTCTATCTAATTATACGCAGATACTTCAGCGTAGATTCACCATAAACAGATCACCGTGCGCCAAATCATGACAACGAGTTCCTCCTTGGAGCGGTAACTCACCGCACACAAAACTCCCACAATCGAAGTGTATCTGCGGCATCAATAGACCCATCCAGGAATGGAACTCTTTCGCACTGTGTGTGTGTGTGCGCGCGTGTGTATATATTAGCATAAGCTCCAGCAGCTATCCGTTTTTATGCGAGTATCTACATCCGTCGGATAATGTGAGCTGAATCTTATTGATTGGGGTTAGACTTTTGCGAATGTCGTAGTGGCGGCAGCGGCGGCGGTGGCTTTCGCTGGTGATAGGTTTTTCTTTCTTTCTGGGGTTCCCTGGGTTCAAGATGCGCCCACTAAAATCCGCACACGGTTCGAGATATAAAGTCACGGCGCTAAATTGCGAAATTAAGTAAGAAGAAAACTTTTGCTTTTGGGCAGGCACTTTCACTTTTTGATGGCGATGTTGGTGGGTATGGTGTGCTGCTAGCTGCTGCCTGACAAAGGTATGGTGGCATCGTTGATGCTGCGTAGTAGATCAGACGCGTGAGTTTTCATCTTTCATTGGGTATTGTTTGTTTTTTTTTTCTTCAAATTATTGCGCATTGCAGACAATTTATGCAAATGTCGCAATTGAAAGAGAGATTTGATTGTATCTTTAATTTGGCAGCATTGTTCAGCTGTACTTAGTCGTATCTCGAATTTACACGTGATAAGCTATCATCATTTTAAGGAATTTATATTTTAAGTGATAGTGTTAACGTTTGATTGTTATTTTTGCGCAAAACGTCTAGAAGCTTGCAGGTTCATAAAACAAGCGTGTTTACTTTTTGATTTGTTTCGTGATGTTGAAGAAATGTGTTGTACTTTGATTGGATAGTGTGATTGTGTTTAATACCAATCCAGATGGGGTCGGTTGATATTTATTTTGTAACTATTTTGTGAGTTTTTTTTTTCGTATCTATAGAATTTTCAGTCATTGAGCATTGTAACGGGTGATTTTTTAAGTGTTAAGTTTTTCAAGTTGACAGTTAGTAATGACGTCCAAACGTCATCTGTCAAATGGAAAAGTTTTCAGTATACTCTGCCATTTAATCATGGGAAGACTTACAAACGAGCAGCGGTTACAAATTATTGAAATTAATTATCAAAATTCGTGTTCTGTGAAAAGTGAATATCCGCTGTTTTATCGAAAAATTGTGATTAGCGATGAGGCTCATTTCTGGCTTAACGGATGACAGCGGAATGTTGTTCGTCATCAACTCATCACCGTTTAACAGTAGAACACGGGGCCATCAGTATCCACTACGGGATTGAGAGTTGCCGTTGACCTTTCGGTTCATCCGCCACCATCTCTGTTCAAGGGGCCTGACGAACCCTTGAAATTCCTACACAAGCTGTTGTCCGAATATGTCGAAGCAGCTTGTCTAGGTTCGCCTGGGACAGCAGGCCGGGTTTTCATTCCGTGCCATTCTGACCTGGCGGCTTAAAGTGTTGCTGTTTTTCGTCGTGTTATCAACACTCGCGCTTATCGTTTAGCAAGTCAAATCCTGTTGGATGAGACCAGTACCCGATGATTACCTCTTGGAGATAAAAAATAAGCACTTGATGTGTAGTTAGAGTTACAACCACTGGGCATTGCCAAGTTAAAGCCAATCAGGGTCTACCCTCGTTCTACAACACCCAAACCATGCGATTTAACGCCTCTTGATTATTTTTTGTGGGGTAATGTAACGTCTTTAGTCTATGTGGACAAGCCGAACACGATTGAAGCCTTACAGGATAACATAACACGCGTAATTCTTGGAACACTGGCCGGAGTGCTCGAAAAAGTGACGCAAAATCGGACCTTCCGTATGGACCATTTGAAACGGAGCCGCGGACAACATTTACATGAAGTTGTTTTTTCAAAAAGTTAATGGCAAAGGCCTATTTATGAATTTTGAATATTTGATGCAAATTTGAGTGCTTTATATGATTTAAAAAAAAAGCTACGCTTAAAAATCACCCGTTATTAGGGGTGCCAACGTGCCTCGCGATTTGAGGTTCACTTTATACCACTTCTGTGACAATTCCTTTTTTTTTGTTTTTGGAATAAATGCTATTTGCAAGTGTGTCAAATCTCAACTTATTTGGTATGGTTTGTTATAGGGAAACGGGTCATATTACGTTTATTGATTCTTCAATGTGAAGCTTCTTATAACTCACCATGGTTTCGTAGTAATTTGAATGGAGCTTACGCTTGGTGGACTTCATAGTCTTAAATTGTTAAATTGTACAAGATGAGGTTTGTTTTGTTGTAGTTTTGTTGTTTTGTTTCCGGGAAGTTCACAGTTTTAAGCTGAGCCATGCTTCTCAAATCTGCCGCTCGAAATCGGTGTAAAGCAGGATGTTCAATTCTTTGTATCAATAAATTAACTTATCAAAAGGGAATAATCGTCCTGTATGGCTTGTTACTGTCAGACATTTAATTTTGGTAATACATAGCCAGCATTTATTGCCCGCCACCCCATTAAGGTCTGTGATCTAGCATGGTCTTCCTGTAATGCTCGAAAATAACTTGGAGTTTTCCGCGACATCGATATTGTTAGTGCGATGGAATACATATCGAGGAGTCCCTGGTTCATTCCAACATTGTTGACGTTTATTATTTAAAGATACCACTCACAGAAAAACTGAGTGATCTTGGAAAACTTAATTTGTGCCATGTAGTAATATTCGTAATTCGTACATGTACGAAATAAATTTATTTTTATAAGCAATAAAAAACTTGGCTTAGCTTGGCCCTAATTTTCTTCTTTCGTTTAAGTATTTGAAGCGAGTAATTTTCCTTAACTCGACGGTTTTTTTATTTTTCAAAATGTAAGATGTTGAGAAACTTACGTGAAAACGTGATTCTTTAGCATCCAAATGAACCTACCGATCAAGCTATGTTTGGATTTAAGAATAAGACTAAGAAGTTATCAGCAGATCCGCAATAGAATTGGAATTTTTGATGCAGCAATTATTCTCAACCATATTATTTGCGATCAACAACATAAGGCATCTAACGGGTGATCCAAGTAGAGATACTTTGTTCAATAGTCTTTTTTGACAGATCACGTGTGAGTCGTG
Source organism: Rhingia rostrata (assembly GCA_949824845.1). Taxonomy (NCBI): domain Eukaryota; kingdom Metazoa; phylum Arthropoda; class Insecta; order Diptera; family Syrphidae; genus Rhingia; species Rhingia rostrata. Next base: position 43,824,595 of record OX463757.1, read on the forward strand.
TCATGCTGTCATGTTATTTTTGTTTAGTATTGTTTGGCATTTCATAATGGAAAGACTTACGCGTGAACAACGTTTACAAATTGTTCAACTTTATTATGAAAATTCACGTTCTGTGAGGAATGTGTTTCGTGCACTTCGCTCAACTTATGGTCAACATAATCGGCCTACTGAGCGTACTATTCGCAACACCATCACCCATTTTGAGACCCAGCATTTATAATTGGATAATATTCGACCGAATAGACCACGTCCAGCACGCTGTGAAGAAAATATAGCGGCCGTAGCTGAGAGTGTACACGAAGACCGTAGAGAGTCGATTCGGCGCCGTTCGCAGCAACTCGGACTGACGTATGGAACGACTTGGCGCATTTTACGTCAAGATCTTAAATTGAAAGCGTACAAAATACAGCTTGTGCAACAACTAAAGCCGCTCGACCTTCCCAAGCGACATCGCTTCGCTCTATGGGCTCTTGAAAAGTTCCAAGAAGATCCGACGTTTTTGAGGAAAATTTTGTTTAGCGATGAGGCCCATTTCTGGCTCAATGGGTATGTAAACAAACAAAATTGCCGCATTTGGGACGAAGAGCAACCTGAAGAGATTGAAGAACTGCCACTTCATCCAGAAAAAAACAACGGTTTGGTGTGGTTTGTGGGCCGGTGGAATCATCGGTCCATATTTCTTTAAAAACTATGCCGGTGCGAACGTAACCGTCAGTGGGGACCGTTATCGTGCCATGATAACCGACTATTTGATGCCTGAAATTGAAGCTCGTGATCTCGGCGACATTTGGTTTCAGCAAGACGGTGCCACTTCCCACACATCGCATCAATCAATGGACTTATTGAGAGAACATTTCGGTGACCACATAATTTCACGTTTTGGGCCGGTCGATTGGCCACCAAGATCGTGTGATATCACACCGTTTCCTGTGGGGATATTTAAAGTCATAAGCTTATGCCGACAAGCCCGCTTCGATTCAGGCCTTGGAGGAAAACATCACGCGTGTCATTCGCCAGTTACCAGTCGAAATGCTCGAACGAGTGATCGAAAATTGGACTCAACGGATGGACCATCTGCGACGTAGCAACGGCCAACATTTGATAGACATAATCTTCAAAAAATAAATGCCAAAGAATGTTCTTTCAAATGATAATAAACATTCTCCATTAAATTTGAATTTTCTGTGTTATTTTCTTTAAAAAAGTAGGGAACCTCGAAATGGATCACCCTTTACTAATGATCTTCACTACCATGCAAACTGTCGCTGTGCCGATAATCCTAGTAAAAATGTCATTTCCTGTCCTAAGCCGACATTGTACTTCCGACCTAATTGTCATATTCATTCTCATCAGTCATCACTCGAGTAAGTCCATTTATTTTCTACCTCTCGACAACAATTAGGCAACAACATTGTCAACCTTTTGTCCATAGGGAGGGATTTCGTCTGTTGTTTGCTTTGACCTGGCAGAAGAGCAGCTCAGCTGAGTAAAGAATGAAAGGTGAACCATAAAGAAACGGAAATGTGCTGAAAAACATATCATCAAGTCATTAACTCAGATTATTCCAGCTCCGGTAGCCCCGGCCACCCTTCTTTTATTTCAATTGCATTTCCTTCAGTCTAAGTTCTCCGGTATTTTCTTTATACCTCACACAAAGATATTGTATCTGTTTTTTTTTTTCGTTTTTGACACTGTTACTCGTTAACCAGAATTAATTCGTTACATACTCCGTTTCGTATGGAATATGCAAAACAAAAAAAAAAATAAACAATTACGGCAAAAAAAAAACATTTCGCAAACACTTACTATCGGAAATGCAAACACACAGATACATTCGTATCTTTTGTATTTGCGTTTTAGTAGTTGTGTTCGCTCTGTTTGATAAACGAGTGCGAGTAGTGTGCACTACTGGAGTTTGTCATGTTGTTCACAAGTTTAAGGTGAGTCAACAAAGCGACAAATATATATATTACACAGCTTTGAGATTGCATTGACGTAACCTAGTTTTGACATGAAGCTCTGGAGATGTGTTCTTACCTGGAGTAGTCATACGTTTGTGCAGGTCATGGTGTCAAGAAGCAATTTTTTCTACAGATACTTTTTTTATTATTCAGATTCAGATTCAGATTCAGTAATGATTCTGTTCATCAAAATTCACAAATGCTTTGAAAGTAATCAGTTACTATGGGTCAGTGTGAAGGTTAACTGAATTATCTACTAGCAAAAGCTTAAATAATTTCCGGTTTGATATTGAAAGTGTAGATAGGTACTTGACTGGATAAGTATTTCACAAAGTACATAGAAGGGCTACATGTATGTCTATTAGAAAATGATTTTCCTTACTATTTTCAAGATTATTTTTTACTAAACGGGGCATGGTTGGTGGGAGTGAATCTATCATTTATATTAATGATGAGTTCGACGAAATGCTTACATTTCTATTGCTAAGAGGGTATAACTCAGGTTTGCATGTCCACTTGTAGGTTAGTTTTATGATGTAATGAATGCTCTTATCTCCTTATGCTGGATGCTGAAGATTAAGGTGAAGCGTACGTTGTGATTTATTTGTTATTTGGGAACACCACGTGACTACTTGAAGATCAGTTTTCTGATGCAATATGTGTCGCTGGGGTCACTCAAATACAAAAATCTCCTTATACGTCTTTACTTTGAGAGCTATTTGAGAAAGTGCTACTGAAATATTCTTAGACCGTTCCTGCACGACCGATTTTGTTTATAAATGTAATAAATGCTCTAGAACTTCAGTAAGGAAGTTAAATTCAGCAATATGATAATAAAATATCGCCTTATGCTTTTTGACGAAATGGTAACTAAAGAACTGTATAATTGTTTTCCAACAACATGGTTCTTAGTGTGCTCAAAAGGATTGGGCGCCCTCGTTTATGTTGTGTGATTGCTTGCAACCAGATACCCTAGTATAACTTAAAACTTAAAACTAAGGAGTAAACTATGACTCTGCAAAGACCTAGTAAAGCGGACAATTCGATGCGCTTCCTTTCCTACAGATTCTGTGGCGACCCGATATTGCCATGCTAAAGCGGATGAGCTGCTGCGAATTGCCGACGTACCTGTTCTGAATAAACGCTTGTGACGCCATGGTTACGGTTGTACAATGCTGGGATATATATCACCCCCTTCTTGCACTAACTCTTAGTCAATGCAATCGAGTGCATCTGGAGAGATAATTAGGTAAAAAGTATAATTGGGGTAATTAGTCCTAGAGATCATGATTTTGTCGTTGGACTTAGCCCATGCTATGTGCCTTCGAAAATTATGATTGCGTGCGTACGTCTTGAACTAAAGCGTGGCAAATAATTTTATACAGAATCTAATTGGGCAAGTAAACATTTATACTACCCTCTGTTTTGTAAGATCTACGACGATCTGAACCATATCAAAACAGACCGAAACCGTGTTAACCTAACAAATTGGCTGCGTTTACAGGTCAGCACCAGAAGAATAAAATTTCCGATGTACAAATGTTAGAAGTCTTGAGTTTTTTCTTGGATTTGTTTTAACATGAATCTGACTGATTTTTCAAGTAACCCCAGGTCAGCACAATAAGATTTTTCACATGAATCTGACTGATTTTTCAAGTAACCCCATAAAAAGTCTCAAAGCATTACTGGTCTAAAAACTTTTCTACAAGTCACTAAGCCTAACGCATTAAACTTATGGTACAAGGTGGCGCAAAAATACCCTTCCGATGTTTTTTGGCTGTAATTTAAAAGAAAAATGAAAAACTTTGATTCTTCTTGTGGATTATTTTTATTGTCACAGTTGATTGTCATTTGAGCCCTTTTTATGGCATTTTCCATCACTTTGGCCAAAACTTCCGGCGATAGGTCCTCACATTTTTGACGGATATTGTCTTTAAGAGCTGCAAGAGTCTGAGTCTTGTTGACATAAACCCGCGACTTCAAAAAGCCCCACAAAAAGAAGTCTGTAGCGGTCAAATCGGGTGATATTGCTGGCCAGTGCAAATCGCCAAAACGGGAGATTAGGCGCCCGGGAAATACATCCTTCAGCATATCGGTTGTGGCACGTGCAGTGTGTGCCGTTGCACCGTCCTATTTGAACCACATGTTTTCCAATCCCAATTCATCAAGTTGCGGCAAAAAGGACTCGTTGATCATTGGTCTGTAGCGCTCACCATTCACAGTAACCGTTTGGCCCGCGACGTCTTCGAAGAAAAAAGGTCCGATGACTCCTCCAGCGAAAACAGCACACCATACAGTGACTTTGAGCGGGTGTAAAGGCTCTTCGTGGGTTACACGCGGATTTTCAGTGCCCCAGAAGCGAAAATTTTGCTTATTTACGTACCCGCTAAGATGGAAATGGGCCTCATCACTCATGATTATTTTTGATGATAAATCATCTTCCTCTTGGCGGTGATTAAGGATGGCTTGAGCGTATGTTAGACGCGATTGGCGGTCAGCAGCTAACAGCTGATGCACCGTCTGGACTTTTTACGGAAATATCTTCAAATCTCGTACCAAAATTCGCTGTAAAGACCGTCGACTGATACCCATTTGCGTGGCACGTCGTCTGGTCAATGTCGAAGGCGCTTCCATGACATCTTCGGCTACAGCAGCAATATTCTCTGCAGAACGGCTACTCCGGGGTCTGCCACGCCTGGCAGCATCTCGTGTTGTGCCAGTCTCTTCGAGGCGAGCGGCTAAACGTCGCAGTGTTTCACCAGTATTCGTTGGACGGCTAGGAAATCTGCGACGAAATTCACGTTGTGCCAAAGTCACCGACCGATTATTGCTCAAATAAATAGTCACCAATATTCCGCGTTCTGAAGCAGTGTAGCGTAACATTGTTTATCGACGTGTATTTCGCATGTGTTTACTACACAAATGTCAAAACAGAACTGACATTAGGGGCCAATCGCAAAATTTATAGCATTTTCTGATAGGAGGATTACTTTTGCGTCACCTTGTACAAATGTTAGAAGTCTTGAGTTTTTTTTTTTTTGATTTTTCACCTGAATCTGACTGATTTTTCAAGTAACCCCAGGTCAGCACATGAAGATTTTTCACATGAATCTGACTGATTTTTCAAGTAACCCCAGGTCAGCACATGAAGAATAAAATTTCCGATGTACAAATGTTAGAAGTCTTGAGTTGTTGATTTTTCACATGAATCTGACTGATTTTTCAAGTAACCCCATAAAAAGTCTCAAAGCATTACTGGTCTAAAAACTTCTCTACAAGTCACTACGCCTAACGCATTAAACTTATGGTTAACTCTCGGTTAGCTGCCTTCTATCTAACAGAAAAAAAAAACTGTCCCAATGTACAAATAATTTGGTGTGATTCACCCTAAGTGAGTTTTTTGTTTAATTATTTAAGTCTACCATTATCTTACAATTTACAGACTTTATAATTATATTAAAAAAAAACTCCTAAAGCAAGAGAAAAAAGATATTAAAAAAAAAAAATATAATAAAATAAAAAAAATATTAAAAAACCTGAAAAATATAAATTCCAATATAATATTAAGATTAAAAAAACTTTTCAAGTGAAGAGATAAAAAATTGAATTAAATAAAAAATTAAAAAAAAAACATCCACCTAGTGTGGAAGAAAATATGTAACCAATTACCCTAGGGGAAAAATTTGTGCTTTCAATAATTACATTTGTAAGTTGTTTTATGCAAAAGTAAAAAAAAACCCTATTAGCAATTATAACAATTTATTTAGTCTTTTTTTTAAATGTAATTCTGTTGATCAAAATATCAATACTCTAGTCAACGGAATTGCATATGAAATTAAAACTCTTAATGCGTCTTTTTAAAGTCTCATTCCTTCCATAGCTTGTTGAATGAAAAGGTTCATGTAACAAGCAATGCTCACGCAATGTATACCCGCAACGTAAAAATAGAGATTGGACAGTTAAATCGTTGAGTTTATTCTTCCGGGAGCGATTTTATGTCCTGAATATTTCTTCAACTTTTCCAGGGACTTTAAGTTTAATATCCGACATCTTTCTTCATAACTGGGCATTAAAGTGCTAGAAGGCGATATCTAGAAAAATATTTTTTTTGTATCCGTTCGATCCGATTTATATGCACCTGATATGTTAGTCACCAAAGAATAGAGCAGTTTTATAAAATAGATCTGAGTAAAGAACAAGTCATGGTTTTAAGAGTTTGTGTGTCTTAAAAAGCCTTGCTGTTCCTTTAAAAAAAAGAACCAAGAAGGGAACTCGCTTTGGATATTGTAATGTCGATATGTTTATTGAAATTTCGGATCAAGGGTAACGTCCAAGTCTGTAATTCCCTTAGTTCTATTTATTTAGTGCCCACCTACGGAGTAACCATGGAATATAGGTCACCTAATGTGAAACAATTTACGAAACCTTACATTTCCCTAAGTTCAGTTGCGAATTATTACAGTTACGCCAGTCTGTAATTGCGTCTATATCGATCTGTAGGTGTCATAACCTGTAGAATTGACCCTATGAAAAAAACTTCCAGTCATCTGCAAACCCCAGACACTTACAGAAAGACACCCTTGAGTTTAGTCCATCTTCATATTTTTGCCCCATAAGCCAATCGTTTGATGAGATGCATGTATCGTAGGTTCTTCATATTGAAATTAGTCCTAACAAATGTTCAATTCATCCATTTTTTCTAAACCATCATCCATCATCCATTTTGTCTAAGCCGATTAGAATTTACGGTACCATGAATCACATGTAAGTTTTTCAAAGTCTTACTCACATACTTACTTGCTAAAGTGGCGCTACAGCCTCAACCAACATGCTTCTACAATTAGCCCAGTCCTTAGCTAACAGCCTCCAGTTGCGCATTCCAAGTTTCTTGAGGTCGGTTTCTACTTGTGCGCGCCACTTAAGGCGAGGTCTTCCTCTACTGCGTTCGACGTCTGGCTGGGTATCGAAGAAGGTTTCCATTCGTTCTGCATATCTTAGCCATCTTAAACGTCCAATACGGAGTTTTTTGACCAGGGGCATGCCGCTGTACAGCTCGTATAGTTTTTTGTTGAATCTTCGTCTCCATAGCCCGTCAACGCAAATGGGACCGAAGATTTTTCGAAGAATTTCCCTCTCGAATCGACCAAGGATTTCTTCATCTGCTTTTGAGACGGCCCATGGTTCAGCGCCGTACAGCAGGACTGGGATGATCAGGGTCTTATATAGGATCTCCTTAGTAGTTAGAGTGAGGGCTTAACTCCTAAATTGCCTTCTTAGCCCGAAGAAACAGCGGTTGGCAAGAGTAATTCTTCTCTCGAATCGACCAAGGATTTCTTCATCTGATTTTGAGACGGTCCATGGTTCAGCGCCGTACAGCAGGACTGGGATGATCAGAGTCTTATATAGGATCTCCTTAGTAGTTCGAGTGAGGGCTTAACTCCTAAATTGCCTTCTTAGCCCGAAGAAACAGCGGTTGGCAAGAGTAATTCTTCGTTTAATTTCTGACGAAATGTTGTTGTTGTTGACGAGCTAGTAGCGGAGCCGAGGTAGACAAAGTCCAGTAGTACCACAAAGTTATATCGTAGTGGTGAAGTTCTGTTCAGTGCGTCGATGTTGTGGGTCCTTTCGTGTTGACAGCAAACACTTAGTCTTACCGTCATTTACTGCTAAATCCATTTTTGCCACTTCCTTTTCTATACTAGGAAATGTGGCTATGACATCACTTTGAGTCCTGTAACGATGTCAATATCGTCGGCGTGTGCTAGTAGTTGCTTCGATTTTTAGAAAATTGTGCCTCTGTTGTTGGCTCAGGAGTTTTGCACAATCCTCTCAAGAATTAAATTGAAGAAGTCACATTACGGGGCATCGCCTCTCCTTAATCCTACTTTGGTATCGAATGCGTAGGTGTGGTCGTTTCCGACGCTGATGGAAAAGCGAGAATTCTCCATCGTCATCCTACACAAACGGACGAGTTTGGGCGGTATAGCAAAACTTTTTTCCAGGATCTGCCGAAGTGTGAAAATTTGATTGGTTGTGGACATTCCTGGCCTGAAACCACACTGATAAGGGCCAATCAGGTTATTGGTAAACTGTTTCAGGCGTTCACATACTACGGCAGATAGGATCTTGTAAGTGATGTTGAGGAGACTTATCCCTATGTAGGTGGCGCAGTTTAGGGGGCCTCCTTTTTGAGGATCAAAGTCTAGATACTATAACTCTGTTTCATAGAATTAATCGGAAAAAGCCAATTTTTTTGTTTAGAAAACGACACTTCGCCAGTAAGCAAGCGAAGATTTATTCTTGCCAACCGCTGATTCTTCGGAATAAAAAGGAAGTTAAGTATAAAGCTCTTACTCGAACTACTAACGAGATACTAATGATCCTTATCCTGTTTCACGGCTGATGTTGAAGCATGGACATGTTGGGAAATCTTTGGTTCGGGAAAACCTTGCCTAAAGTTCAAACCGACCTAAGCCGAAGTGAGACCAACAGGAGACAGTTAGCTAAGAACTGGGCTATTCAGAGAGGCGTGTTAGTTGAAGTCCATGTAGCGACACTTAAATTAGCCAGTATATATCAGTGCCTACTGCCTATGTCCATCTAGAATGATGACGCAACCAATAGTTTTATGCTGAATCTGATGTTACGATTTCGACGAGAGAAGCCCTTCGCAGATCATTAATAGAGGACCGCCACTAAAGATGATAAATTGGTGTTTCTTGAGCGTAGGTCGTAACGTCCTGTGCATATCAATAAAAAGTAAGTCCTTCTCTATTGTCCCTCTTACCACGATTAAAAGAAACTTCGAATCAAATAACCAAATAACCTCAAGTGCACGAAACATGTATCTTTTGTAATGATAAATTCAAAACATGTCAAAGCTGCGAGCGGATTGCCAAATAAACAAAACAACATCCAAATCAATCATACATACCGGATACATCGGCAAGTTACTTCTACAGAACATCATCCGTAAACGGATTAACTTTTTGTTGGGCATACCTCAAGCCTGTTAACTATAGTTCTATAGGCTCTAACAATGGAATTCCATCCAACCAATGGTATAATTTAAGACTAAAATGTCCCCCTGCCTAATGTGGCACGAGCCAAAGATTCCAATCAACAGATAAGACTAATTTTTGTTCGATTTACAAATTTCACTATCACTTTCTAAAACAAACAACACTACGTACTCGAACCTCGCACAATCGAATTAAGTACGGTTTTCACTAAGCGCCGGCTCAGGCTATGCATATCAATGAGGGACGCACTATGTGACAGTAGCAACGAATTATGATAGATTTATGAAATCTTACGAGGAAAGACGGAAAAAAAAATCATTAACCAGGCCGAATAGCGCATTCGAAAAAAAAAACTTTCCACCTAAATATTTGTGTGTTCAACAGACGAAGTATCTGCGGCGCATGTGTGCAACCTTTCATCGCAGCTATGCGACGACCTATAATTGACGACATTTTTCAGATGTTTCATTGGCTCATGGCTCATCTGTCCTGGACATGCCTGACTAGAAAACGAACACACAAACTGCGCCAGCAAACAAAAAAAGAAATGAGAACTTTGAAAGGCCCGTCTAGATTTGCCCGCAAAAGGCAAGCGCGCAACGCACACTGTCTCTCAAGCAACCAAGGAACAAGGTCAAGTTGAATGTCGACTTGGTCTAGGTACGGATGTAGAACTACTGCCAGTCGCCATTAACCGCACGGTATAAGCCACAAACGTCACATCTATGTGTGTTGTTTTTGTTGTAGATACGCTGTGCTGCTCGGTGCACACATCCAGCACATGTGCTCGAATCTCTCATCTTTGCGCTGGTGCACGCCGTCCTCAGTCGCCGCTGCCGATCTTGGTAAGACCCACACGAGCTGCCTGTGTACATAGGCTGCTTAGTGATGGTTTACCATGTTAGAGACGCCTCGCGTCTGGGTGTTGGTTTGCCTGTCTATGGAATGGAATCAACTTGATGGCCGATGTGCAATGCAGCATAACGCGCACCACAGACGATTACCAGTATTTAGCTAAATAATTATAACAATTTTCACTCGTTACGGCAATCTATCTGCCATGCCATGGAATTCAGCCAGGAAACCTGGATCGGCTGGACAGAGTGGGTTGCCTGGCGGTCGACGTGGCCAGAGTGAACACGTAACCTTGTATGGTGATCATTGGTTTGTTGTTCAAATTGAATTCTTTTGTGCCATTTAATTGCACAAGGATGTTGCTGTGCATTCTTGGGTATTTAGTGTGACGATATCGAGATCGATCGATCCAATGATGATCAGCAGTTGGAGACTGGGATTTGGTTCTAAAGTGTGTTGCACGAGATGTTGTCGGTGGTTACTGGCTATGCTGTGAGATAGTTTTTCTCCAGGAGATAGATTTTTGGTTCAGTGGAGAAGAAAGTATTAAAACGGGTTTAAGTAAAAGTTTGTATAACCTCAGAGCGAAAAAAGTGGGAGCACATGTGAAATGGTTACATGGGATTTTTCAGAAATATAAATATAACAGATGGAGTACCCGTCATTGTCTGGCCTTTTTGTATAGTTCGCGGTTTTGTTATTTGCCCTAGTGCCTGCTTAGTAGCACTTTTATTAAAATTGTTAGGTGTCTGGAAGAAATGCCCGAATGCAACCAGAAAATGCCTGGAAAATTGAATTATTCTAATCTTTAACGAATACAATGGGTATCCAAGCAGTTTCTGCTACTTTATCTGTTCCACATTAAAATTTCCACCTGTTAGTTGGCAACTCATTCGATGACATATAATAATAAAATCATATCATCCCATGTTATAATATCATATACGAAATCCTTAGTTTCAACGGTGCCCTGATATAAAGCCAAGTGTAATAAAGCCGAATCTATAAATTTGGTCTTATAACATCGCTTGAGAGACTCCCCTCCTTGCACTCATCCTCCACCAATATCAACGCTCACTGGATTAAATATCGCACGATAGTTAAAGGGATAGCCACACCGGTGCAGTGTAGTAACCCAAACGGAAATCAGCCCCATGTGACTTAATTCCCAAAAAAAATGGAAGTAGACTTATGTGGCTTATTTCTCAGAATGGAAATAAGTCCCGCGGCTGGTAATCCCTATTGCTTGTGGGGTTTATTTCCTTTTGCATGCATTCAAATTTGCGCACATCCCAAATCCAACAGTGAGCCCAAGCCCCTGGGGCTACTTCCATAATTTTGGGAACTAAGCCCCATGGGACTTATTACAACGTCAACGTCAAGACGTCAATGGTTTGGTGATGTTTCTAAGTAACAAAAAGAGGACAAAAAGAGAGACAGAAGAAGCACATGTCAAGGCGCTACAAAACCCGGGCTGAGCGGAAATAATACTGAGCCAAAGAAGCGAAGATAAGTAAGTGCACACAATTTTAGGTCGGGGAAACAAAAGTATGAATTACCAGCAAAACTCTTCAAGTACGGAGATTATGCAACGAAAGTGTGCATGCACCAAATCATCACCCAATCATGGATGGACGAAAGCATACCTAATGACTGGAAAATCAGCTCCATAAATCAGCTGAAGCCAACGAGGAATATCCCTGCTGAATGGCACTTTTAAAAGCCTATCCGACGCGACTTACTATGTGAACTTCTGAAGCATTTTTCCACAACACTTATCGGGACGTATCAGTGTCTCTTCCAGAAACGTGATACACCATACAGTTTCAAAAAACAGCTCATTTGAGCTTCTCCAAACTTCCGATTCCTACAGGGAAGTGCGCTATAATGCGTTTCCTTGTGTGCAGTGCAGGTGCAAAAGCATTCTTTTAGCAAAAAATCTGCCCAGCTACTGGACAGGTGAACCACATTAGTCTAGTTAACGTGGAGAAGACAAAGTAATTATATGCTACCAATAAACAAAGTATTCTCGACCCATATCCTTGATCAAAGCGTAGCTGTTCATCTTCCACATTCTTCCACACATCAACCACATTAGCGGAAATACGACGGAGATTATAAAGGGGTTTTTTTTTAAAGATACAGAACTTCGAATTGAAATAAAACACAAGAAAATCGTTTTAATCTTCGGGCATGTGGCCGCCGCGACTAGTTCGAATAAAGCCAAGTCTAGAGGTCCAATTTCCGACCACTTTTTCGAGCATTTTGGACCGTATGTTGGCAATAACGCCATGAATATTTGCTTTCAAGTCCCCTAACGTTTCTGGTTTGTTGGCGAAGACAAGCGACTTCACATATCCCCAAATAAAATAATCCAATGGTGTGAAATCACACGATCTTATTGGCCAATGGACAGGTCCATTCCGCGAAATAACGAGCTTATCGAATGTTTCCATCGAATCGATTGTGACGTGCGCTGTGTGGCATGTAGCGCCTCATCTCATCCCCATTCATGCCATCCAACTCGGGAACCAAATAGTGGGTTATCATGGCTCTATACCGGTCTCCATTAACGGTAACTGAATCTCCAGCATCATTTAGGAAGGAGTATGGCCCAATGACTCCACCAGCCCATAGAGCACACCAAATAGCCAATTTTTGTGGATGTAATGGCGTCTCAAGAGGCTCATGGAGATTCTCTTCTCTCCAAATGCGGCAATTTGGCTTGTTGACGTAGCCTTTCAACCAAAAATGATCTTTGCGCAAAATCTTCCATAAAGTTGATGGACAAAGATCCAATTGCTGTGCACGGTGGCGAATCGATTCATTCGGGTGCTCTTCAACACTTTGCTCCACAGCGGCAATTGTTTCGTCGTCCAGAAAACATTTTCATCGTCTTGTCGCCCAGTCTACATAGGACTTCCTTTAGATGTTCGGATTCACCCTTTTCATTAAGGGTCCTAGCATCGCAGTTGCTGCCATGAAGATTTTTATTTTGCTTTTCATGGTCCATTTAGTGTAAAAATTTGTTTTGTTTTGCTTATCATGGTAGGTAATTTTGAATTTTGTTCCCATAAAAGAGCAGTCTGCCTATTAAATAGCTCCCAAGGAGGAGTTCCAGATTATTTGTTGATTCCCTTGAACGCAAATGGACTAAAGAGGCCGCTTCTGTTTCTCGTCCGGAAATTGAATCGTTCGTTGGCACATCATTTTCTGTAGATGGGTAACTATTAACGACATTCTCAACTTTTAGACCATAAGAAGATCTTCTGTAATAACAGGTTCTGCGATAGCATTGCTCTAAGTAAAATGCAAGTAGACATATATTCAGCAGACAAGGCTTGATCAATAACTCGGCAATGTATCTTTCAAAATTCCTTCACAGGAAGGAACAGTAAAAGTGATTTTACACACCATACAAAATCCTTACTACATTCCCGATAAGACTAATTTGCGTGGAATTAAAATTTGTTTCGTAATACAACATACATGGTCTACCCTTGAACAAGCCAAGTCCTATAATGTCACTCCCTTACATAATTTATGAGGTATCCTATCGAAATACACATAAATCTTCTGAAACGTCATATAACAAATTTTCGAAGTCATATCAAGACTCATAAACAAATTTAAATTCATTGTGCAACACTGCAGGCCACACGGGGTCAAGGAATACCCCCGAAAATAATGTTAACAACAAAAACAAACAAATCTCGAGGGACAACAAAAGTATCTCATCTGATTAATGACACGGATTCGCGTCGACTGTATATTGACACAACTTACTGTCACCTGAGACAGTACAAAAAGATACTCACAGGCCACAGCCCCAAGTGGAGTGAACGGGTAATGAATGCAAAAATTATTTTCGTCTCTGTGGTATGTACGCTACCAACTAGTGCAGTCTTGTTGACACTCGTGGGGTCTGAAAGGTCCGATGGTGTAACACACAACTTAAGACGGTATTTTTTGCATAATTGCACTACAAGCTGCGGGAAGTGTGTGCAACGGTGTATACGCTTCAAAGGAACTCCACCGCCCCGAACACAATGCTAATTGTATTTCACTCAACTTATTTTTCCGTGCATGTTCACACTTGTGCTGGTGTAAATTTATTTTTTTTTTATCTACACGACTTATTGAGCATGTATATGGATAGTAAGGCGCCTAATGCATTCCAATTTAATTAATTGTCACCCAAAACAGCTCAATTACCAGCGGACCATAAACAATTACCAAGCTTTGACATTGAACTCCACATTCATTTTTTGGCCATCGGGGTAGAGAAAACTATAAGCATATATGGTCTGGTCATAATAGGTAATTGTAATGTCATCTGGATGACATCATCGAGAAAACGCAAGCCAAGTGTGAAAAGCTGTTGTATTACCCTACCCACTGAATAGCTAGGCGTTTTTAATTCTTCCCCACCCCACTCTCTGTTTACAAATTCACTGCGTAGACGATTTGTGATATTAGCTGTCAGTGCCACTCCATTAGGCGTTATCGTCGACATCATCTAATTTATCTAAAAATAAAATAGACAAAGCTATACAGGTACAGCGGCAAAGCTTGTATACTGCCTCCAGCCTGTACTCAAGCGTATGGAGGAATTATTCCAGCGTCGATAAATGTCGGGCTAACGAAATGATGAAATGATTTCGACGTCCAGATAAGATACCCGATATACGTGTACAAGTCGATTGGGTTGGTTGTTTGACAGAGTTCGGTGGCTTGGCAGGGAAGGCACTCGCAAGGAGCTCTGCTTTTTGTGTATCTCCTGTGCGCGGGTTTGATGAAGATTTATTAGGAAGGGTTTTTTTTTGTTGTTGTCGTTTGTCATAGATATCAAATGTCAAAGTACACTAAATTAAATTTGTATGCGATGGTCGTATTGGAGTTTGATAAAAACCCAATTGGAGAATGTCAATGGAAAGGAGGATATACATACGAATGTGTTGATGCACATGAAAAAGGGGGGCTAGTCGAGTTTGTGGTCAGTTTTTAAAATTTTTTTTTATTGAAATCGATTTTACTTAAAGAAACCTACCTTTAACGAAAGTAATACCCTCTAAAAGTGGTCATCCCCGGGCAATGACGTCAGATTTAGAGAGTTATTGCTAAATCAGATAGTAAAGGGTGATCTATTCCGAGGTTCCCTACTTTTTTAAAGAAAAAAACACAGAAAATTCAAATTTAATGGAGAATTTTTATTATCATTTGAAAGAACATTCGTTGGCATTTATTTTTTGAAGATTATGTCTATCAAATGTTGGCCGTTGCTACGTCGCAGATGGTTTATCCGTTGAGTCCAATTTTCGATCACTCGTTTGAGCATTTCGACTGGTAACTGGCGAATGACACGCGTGATGTTTTCCTCCAAGGCCTGAATCCAAGCGGGTTTGTCGGCATAAGCTTTTGACTTTACATATCCCCACAGGAAAAAGTCTAACGGTGTGATATCACACGATCTGGGTGGCCAATCGACCGGCCCAAAACGTGAAATTATGTGCTCACCGAAATAGGCCGATTATGTTGACCATAAGTTGAGCGAAGCGCACGAAACACATTCCTCACAGAACGTGAATTTTCATAATTAAGTTGAACAATTTGTAAACGTTGTTCACGCGTAAGTCTTTCCATTATGAAATGCCAAACAATACTAAACAAAAACAACATGACAGCATGACACGACTCACACGTGATCTGTCAAAAAAGGCTATTGAAAAAAGTATCTCTACTTGGATCACCCGTTAGAAACAACAATTTCGTTTTTAAATCTATTTCCCCAATAGCAATATTAGATATGCCTTATGGAGAAACTTAATTATTTACTTAAATTGCGCTAAAGTCCGGAATGAACTTGGGCCTAAACCACCAACATGCCTATCCGAATAGCCCGATCCTTTGCTAACTGCCTCGAGTTGTGCACACGGAGTTGGTTGAGGTCGGTTTCTACTTGTGTGCGCCACTTAAGGCATGGTCTTCCTCTACTCCGTACGACGTCTAGCTGGGAATCGAAGTCTTAGCGAGCCGGAGTATTGGTGTCCATTCGTTCTTAATGTCCTAGCCATCTAAAACGTCCAATGCGGAATATTTTTTGACCAGGAGCATGTCGCTTTACAGCTCGTATAGTTCTCATCTCCATAGCCCGTCAACGCAAACGGTACCGAAGATTTTTCGAAGAATTTTCCTCTCGAAAAGACCAAGGATTTCTTCATCCGCTTTTGATACGGTCCGTGATTCAGCGCCGTAGAACAGGGCTGGGATGATCAGGGTCGTATATGGAATCTCTTTAATAGTTCGAGTGAGGGCCTTACTTTGCCTTCTTAGCCCAAAGAAACAGCAGTTGGCAAGAGTAATCGTCATCCTACACAAACGGACGAGTTTGGACGGTAAACCGACTTTGAAACCGTCCGCTTTGAAATCGATAAAAAGGTGGTTGGTATCGATTTGGACTTCTAGTTTTTTTTCAGGATCTATAGAAGTGTGAATATTCGATCGGTTGTGGAATTTCCTCGCCTAAAACCACACTGATAAGGGCCGATCAGGTTGTTGGTAAACGTTTTCAGGCGTTCACATATTACGGCAGATACGATCTTATAGGTGATGTTGAGGAGACGCCTTTACAGTTGGCGCAGTTTAGAGGGTCTTTCTGGTTCCATTCTTCAGGCATTCTTTATTTCGACCAGATTTGGATTACTTACCAAGTCATCTCCGCCGGCTTAATGAAGCTCAGCGGGAAAGCCGTCACTTTCGGCAGCCTTATTAAACTTGAGTTCAGATCTTATTGTCCTCACTTCACTCACATTGGGTGGTTGGCAGTTTTCACTGTCGCTGCTAATATTGAATGTTGCGTTCTGCCTGACAGCGGAATGTTGTTCGTCATCAAGTTTAACAACCTGCAGAAGTGGTTCTTCCATATCCTCCGCATCGACTGTGTCTCAACAACAATATTTCTTTGTTCATTTTTACACTTTGGTAAAACTTTGGAACATCGTTCCTGAAGTGGCACCTCTCTATATCCTCGATCACGCGCTTTTCTTGTGTTTTTTTCTTCTGTCTGAAAAGCCGGTGTTCTTGCCTTTTTCTCTGCCTATAGAGCTTAACGACAGCTCTCGTCTTCACCTGCAGCTTAGCGTTGTAGGCCTCGCTCATGGCTGCGAGCATCTGTCGGCATCAAACCAGGGTTTCTCGCGTGTTAAGCCTGGCACATCAGTTGCGGATCTAATGGCTTGTTGGCATCGTTGCCATTTTTCTTCGATATTCGATGCTGGTGGTATGGTGTTAATCGAGAGGTTAGGGATACGCGTTGCGGGTAGGTCTTGGTGGTTTCTTCCGATTGCAGGCTATTGACATTAAATTTTTTTTACAGTATTTCTAAATTGTTGTGGCGTGATGGATATTCGCCTCCTTACCTTGGCTGCAGCAGGGTAGTGGTCCGAGTCGATGGAAGTAAGAAGGTTCGGACATTTAAAATACTGGATGCGTGCCTCTTGTCTATTGCAATGTGATAAATTTGGTTTATGATTCGTTGATCTGGAGACCGCCATGTCCCGTTATGGATATCGAGGTTAGGAAACCTTTTGCTGTCTATGGACGTGTTGTCACGTAGGCTATTTTTTCCGACAATACTGCTTGAGATGTCTTCTCTTCCTACCTTTGCGGTAAAATCTCCCAGCACGATTTTAACATCGTGCTTCGGTAGTCGCTCATAGGTTTTGTCAATGAGCTCGTAGAAGCAATCCTTATCTATATCATCTTTTTCTCCGCTTTGATGCGGATTGTTACAATGCGTTCGCTTATGACTTGGAAACTATGTCTGGCACTTACAAGTAATCCGCATCCGAATAATCGCTGTTTATGCCCATTTATTACGGCCCATAGTAGATATCACATTTTTTCATCCTCTTTTTGCCCTGTCCATCCCTTCGTATTTCCTGGATGGCAGTAATGTCAGCTTTGTCGCAGTTCAGAGCTTCCGCTTGTTATTTCTTTGCACCTCTCCTGTTTAATGTTCTCACATTCCATGTGCAGACACGACCGTCGTTGTCCTTTTTCGTTTAGCAGGGTCTTCAACAACAAAATCTGCCCTTTTCGAAGCAACTAAGTTTGCTTCGTAACAATGATTTTTTAAATGGGTGGGTAGTTAACCCAAAGCACAACCCACAACCTGGAGGGCCAGTTCCAATTTTTTAGATACCCCAAGGACACGGACTTGAGCGCTGCCGTTGGCCTTTTGGTTCATCCACCCCCATTTCGGTTCAAGGAGCCTGACTTACCCTTGAAATTCCTATAAAACCTGTTGTCCGAATACGTCGAAACAGCTCATCTAGGTTCGCCTGGGGCAGCAGGCCGGGTATTCATTCCGTGCCATTCCGACCAGGCTGTTTGTAGTGTTGTTGTTTTCGTCTTGTTATCGGAACTTGCACTTATCTTTAAGCAAGTTAAATCCGGTTGGATGAAACCAGTACCCGATGGTTACCACTTGGAGGTTAAAAATAAGAACTGGATGTGTAGTCAGAGTTACAAACGCTGGGCATTGCCTAGTTAATGCAAATCAGAGTTTACCCTCGTTCTGCAGCACCTATCGCCCATTTTTTGAAGCCAAATAATTTTTGGTGCACCGATGACGATACATTTTCTCCATAGTCATATCCACAGATAGCTTTCAGCCAATCTGAACAGTACATTTGGACTTTTTAGTTGTATGTTGCATATAGGCAGTTTTAAACTACGGTGATATGTTCATTATGAAAAGTGCAATGAAAGGGCCTGGCCACACGTTCAAGCGTTTGTTTTCAAAGATTAAAATGATATATATGATAAAATGTTTAAAGTTTGAAAAACATATTAATATAGCGCTGTACATCAAATTTCGTCTTAAGAAAAATATTATCCACTCCTACTGCTTTGCATTTAAAAAAAATTATGAAGGAAATTCTTGACCGAACTGACGCACCAGCAGTCCATCGCATATTATAATTTTTTTTCGTTTGCCCTCTATATGGTAACACTATTATGACCCACAGTGAAGATAATAAAAAAAAATGTAATAATTTTTTTCCTCACCACTGTCAAACCAAAGTCATGCAATATTATTTGGACATGCAATAGCACTTGGTATCCCCAATGGTCTACATTTTGCTAAAGCAAAGCCCATGAGAAAAAAAAGTGTCACGTATAAATAAAATTTCATAATTCCGTTCATTTGCGGGACTAAATAGAAAACTGGGTCATTTACCCGGCAATAGATATGACAAGAAAAAAGTTTGTCCAAAAATAGATCCAAATGCATTCTGGCGAGGTGCAACAGAAATTGATTTCAAATTTATTTCCTCTAATAAGGATTTCAGTGGAGGTGGAGGCGACAAACAAATTTGGAAAACAAAACCAATCTTGTTTCTGAGCATTCCTGGCACTGAATTCCATTAATATTTTACAAATTTGAGTTTATCTAAAATTTTATATTAAAGCTTGACTAAGAATTTCGTGCTTTTTGGTTTTCGCTCGAAAATAAATTTTCTATTTTGAGATCGAAATTTAAATGATTCATGTAATTGTTGAACATTTTCGAAAACTAATGTTTTTGCTAAGTGAACAGATGCCAAATTGAAGGAAGAGTCAAAATATTATGTAGGCGGTGTACATATAATTTATGTCAAATAATGTTTGCAACACGCCGGTAATAATATCGTTCTCGTCAGTTTGTCTAATTTTGAATCAAATTTGATCCTACGGTGATGGTGTGACGTATTATTTGGAGTGTGGGTGTTTTTTTTTTTTTGGTTGAAATATGATGAATTGATTGGTTTTGGGTGACTAATGAAGGGGGAGTTGTATGTATGGGTGGCCGCGGTGTAGTGGTAATGTGTTCGTCTGTTGAGTGGAAGGTTGCGCGTTCAATCCCAACCAAAATCCATTTCACTTTTATTTAAAAGAAATAAAAGGTCGGTGTAATACCTAAAAGTATGCACACCATCTTGAATTTCTTCAAATTTAACGAACACAAGAAAAAGTGACTCCCCGAAGCTAGTTCGGACACCACCCATGGGGTTTAAGTCTCCACTACATCCAAAATCTTTCCTATCCTCTCTTTCTTCCCCTTCTCTAACGCTCGTACTATGGTAACATATAAAGGGTATTCATAACCCCTTGAGTACGTGTAAATTATAAAAAAAAACCTTCTTATTATTAAATAACGAATCTAGGGATGTCCTTAGAATATACACCCCTGTCGAGGTATTCATTCGAAAAAAATTTTTCTCCGATTTGTTCGATATCGGAAAATGTTGTACCAAGGGATCCGTTCGGATTTGCATTTCGAGCAGATCTTCCGACGAAATGCATCGATCATAATCGCACGATGGCTTATTGCGTTAAGTAAATAATTTTTGACAGCTACGCATTGAATATCTCCGGAAAATCTCCGAAGAAAATGATTATTCTTGGGGATTGTTTAAATTCAATAATTCAATACCTTTAGAGAACTAGGTCAAATCGAACTAAAGTGTGATGAATACTGCATTGTTGCCTCTTTGAATGATGTACCATGAGAATACTTCAGTAAACATACTCAGCACTCAGTAGATAATAGACTAAGTCTATCCGTAGTACTTTGCTGCATCTATACTACTCCGAGTAATGAGTTCACAATGCTTTTTTCGTTGGACAATTACATTTTAGGATACCGGTGATCTTCAGGCATCAATCTAGGTATTCAACATGCCCAGCGCTGCACGAATTCCACTGGATTCCATCGAAGCACTTTCAAAAGTAAAAGGGTTGGGGAACATATATTTTCATTTTTATAATAGATATATGGGGTCTGCAGATCTATGCTGCCCTACAGAAATCTGTTTTCCGCAAGGATGTTCAGAACATGTTTCGGTAAGTTTAGATTAGGTAAGGTTGGTTAGGATCATCCTTACTCTATGGCTTTTCGCACAATATCTATGCAATGTCCAAAGAACATCGTAAGAAAAGGTTGTTGGGTTTTGCAAAGTTCTTCGATATATTAAAAATAGTAGCTTTCAAGTAGTCTGTCTATGACGTAACATTGGCTTGAATAGGTAGTGACAGAGAGTGTACAGATGTTTTTATCATTGAGATTTAGTCCAGTGTGTAGTTCCTTAGGGTACTGCAAACTATCGTGAAATGGTTTTTAGGACCTTTTGGCTATAACTTTGGTATTGTCATCATTGACATCATACAAACAGATGCTAGGTCCTCAACTTACAACACACTGCTGTAACTACCTTAATTTTCATACTACCGATTCCTCTGAAAACCTGCAAACCCGATTTCCTCAGTTAATGAACAATTTACCTCTGTAGATGGATATCGATTTCGTTTTCACATATTCAGCAAAGCGAAAGCTATTGCGTGGAACTATCTCGTAGGTTTGTTTTGATTTCCTGTAACTTCAGTACCCTCTCATTTCGTGAAAATCTTGATAAATCATCCGAGTTGTATGAGATGAGATGAGTTGTACGAGATCCAAGAACCGATTATAAACAGAAGAATAAACCAACAACAAGCCTCATAACTGAACAAAATTTTGCGATGAAAATCAGCTTCGATCAAGCTGATCTCATTTTCGGCCCATACACCAAAATCACGACGCATTGCATGGTCTCGCGACTTTAATTCTTGCACAAGCTGGATCTTGTAAGGTCGTAAGCCAAGATATTTTCGCAAAATCTTCCATAAAGAGTTGATGGGCAAAGCTGCAATTTGTGTGCAGTGTGCACGGTGGCGAATCGATTCATTCGGGTCCTCTTCACCACATTGCAATACAGCGGCAATTGTTTCTTCGGTGTGCACTGTTCGACGTCCCTGCGCATGCGTATTGTAACATAGAGCAAGCGTAGAGCGAAAACGATCCATGGTTAACCGAATTAATTGTACTAATGGACGATTATGTCGACCATAAAATGGACGTAGCTTGCGGTAAACTTCGCGAACTGAACCATTATTTTCGAAATAAATTTGCATGAACAATTTTTCTTGTATGCAGTGCGTCATCTGTATGACTTTACAATCTTTGAT
The DNA here is from genome assembly GCA_949824845.1 of Rhingia rostrata. Lineage (NCBI taxonomy): Eukaryota > Metazoa > Arthropoda > Insecta > Diptera > Syrphidae > Rhingia > Rhingia rostrata. The sequence goes on from OX463757.1 coordinate 43,846,484, forward strand.
CCAAGTCAAGGTAAGGAAAGTAATCAGATTTGATGCTCTTTCTTGTCTATTTTTTCAATAATCTGTGCACTTCCAGAACAATTCGTAATCGAACTGATTTTCAAGGCGATCTTGGTAGCTTCTGACTACAGGTATGTCGATGCAGTGGTAGTTGATTTAAAATCATCCCAAACCTTGCAGTTGTGGACAAAGATAAACGGCAGTTTCAAAAAACTATTTGGTAATCTGTCTTAGATACACTGCAGCTCTTATTACCCCAACATCTGACATGATTGATGTGATCAAGGAACACTTTTGATATGACATGTCTACGTATTTAAATTTTGTTCAAGTAATGTTTAGAACTATCAACGATCTAAGATGGTTTACAATACAGAAATTTTCAAAACTTCTGAGTAGGTATATCCTTAACCTTACAGTTAGTCCCCCTAGTTTGTTAGTAATTAGCTTAACTGAATCTGTAGAAGACATAGTAGATCCAGTCAAACTAATACATAATACAACATTGTATCTGACAAACGACAGAGACCCCCTTTTCAAGGCACATTTCTTTGATGTCAAAGGAGAAAAAGTGTGTCAACTAAGCTAGCGACTAGTAGATACAAATCAAACAACAAATCTCCACCATTCACCTATCACTCATTGGGTTCTCCAATGTGTGGAAATTCTCGTCCACCAAATAGCACTTACCTTCGCATATTTTGCCGGTTCTTTCATTCCACCCAATGCCAAGAATTCGACCTCCCGATCTCTCTATCTCTGTATGTGTGCATAATAATATCTGGCGAATGAAAAAAAAAAAATAATTAAATTATAAATGCAAACCTCTCAAAGGTAACTGTTACCAAACAGTTAAAATCATTTCATAACACCTAATCTAACGCAGTGTGTTCTTCTCGGGCCCATCATGATTCTAAATTAGAATAAGATTATGCTAAATGCGTGCCAGTTCCATAATAATTAGTTCTATCTATGACATGCATCTATGTATCTTGATAGGCTTTTTTTAAGTTAATTTTTAATCTGACGTGTATGTCTGGAGAAAAGGCTTTATAGGCCTACGTGCACGTGTGTGTAAACCAATATAAAAGAATATTAATTGCACTTTTTTTAAAACAGTCCTAGATTTTGTGCACCGATTGGGGTATTCCCTTGCACTCGTTGTTCTTATAAACAGTGTGCCTGCCTGTATCTTTGAGTAGAAAAATCACGATATTCGTGACAGTGTCGTTAAGTCAAGTAGGGGAATAGGTTTTTGTTTGTAAATTCTGTTTTATAAGTGGAAAACAGAGACTTGAGAGAATGTGTTAAAGGGAGAAATGAATATTTTGTGTCATATAAATTATGCCTGTTGCGTGTTACCTTTTGTTGTAGACGTCATTATTCTAGTGAGACTGTGGGTATAAGTGAAGGCATATGGTCATTAATAGAGGACACACAAAATGTTTAAGCTAGGCTTACTTGCTGTATAAGATATAAAAATTGAGTTTTAGCTCAAGTCACTTCGACAATGCCTATTAGAAAATCTTTATTTAAGTCAAGTCTTGAACGGCCATTTAACTCTTTAGTTAAAATTCGGTAGGTACTGATATTATTTCGTAATTAAAAAACTGCCATTGAGTACTGAAAAAGTCTTACGACTGAGAAGTAAAGCTCCTATCTGTAGTCCAAGCTTAATTAAATTGGGTAGCCCAGATTTTAAATAGCTCACTATTTCGCCCCTTTGTTGATTGTCTTACGTTGAATGAAATTATTAGAAACCACTTGGACCCCTACAAGAATTCAGGTCGATGATAGCACCCGTTGATATCTCATTATAAAGGGTGATCCATTTCGAGGTTCCCTACATTTTTAAAGAAAAAAACACAGAAAATTCAAATTTAATGGAGAATGTTTATTATCATTTGAAAGAACATTCTTTGGCATTTAAATTTTGAAGATTATGTCTATCAAATGTTGGCCGTTGCTACGTCGCAGATGGTCCATCCGTTGAGTCCAATTTTCGATCACTCGTTCGAGCATTTCGACTGGTAACTGGGGAATGACACGTGTGATGTTTTCCTCCAAGGCCTGAATCGAAGCGGGTTTGTCGGCATAGGCTTTTGACTTTACATATCCCCACAGGAAAAAGTCCTAACGGTGTGTTTTCACACGATCTTGGTGGCCAATCGACCGGCCCAAAACGTGAAATTATGTGCTCACCGAAATGTTCTCTCAATAAGTCCATTGATTGATGCGATGTGTGGGAAGTGGCGCCGTCTTGCTGAAACCAAATGTCGCCGAGATCATGAGCTTCAATTTCAGGCATCAAATAGTCGGTTATCATGGCACGATAACGGTCGCCATTGACGGTTACGTGCGCACCGGCATAATTTTTAAAGAAATATGGACCGATGATTCCACCGGCCCACAAACCACACCAAACCGTTGTTTTTTCTGGATGAAGTGGCAGTTCTTCAATCTCGTCAGGTTGCTCTTCGTCCCAAATGCGGCAATTTTGTTTGTTTACATACCCATTGAGCCAGAAATGGGCCTCATCGCTAAACAAAATTTGCCTCGAAAACGTCGGATCTTCTTGGAACTTTTCAAGAGCCCATAGAGCGAAGCGATGTCGCTTGGGAAGGTCGAGCTTCAGTTGTTGCACAAGCTGTATTTTGTACGCTTTCAATTTAAGATCTTGACGTAAAATGCTCCAAGTCGTTCCATACTTCAGTCCGAGTTGCTGCGAACGGCGCCGAAACGAATCTCTACGGTCTTCGTGTACACTCTCAGCTACGGCCGCTATATTTTCTTCACAGCATGCTGGACGTGGTCTATTCGGTCGAATATTATCCAATAATGAATGCTGGATCTCAAAATGGGTGATGGTGTTGCGAATAGTACGCTCAGTAGGCCGATTATGTTGACCATAAGTTCAGAGAAGTACACGAAACACATTCCTCACAGAACGTGAATTTTCATAATAAAGTTGAACAATTTGTAAACGTTGTTCACGCGTAAGTCTTTCCATTATGAAATGCCAAACAATACTAAACAAAAATAACATGACAGCATGACACGACTCACACGTGATCTGTCAAAGAAGGCTATTGAAAAAAGTATCTCTACTTGGATCACCCGTTAATCTCATCGTAGGACAATTCATTCAGGACGCTTTGTAGTTCTATTTTCCTTGCTGCTGCACTCGTTCCTGAAACTAATTTTCTCCATAGGAATAGGTCCAATAGTGATTCAATGTTATATCCAATTAAGAAGTTGTGGAACGAATTGCTCCACCATCATGCAAGAGTTATGATTGTTGGGCTTCATATTTTTAAGGTATTTGAAATCGTTTGAGATCATGCCCCATACCCATGTATAGCACATTTTAACATTCGAAAAAAGCCCTGAGCATGTCCATAAATTATTGCAGTGCCAAATGTGAGATTTGCCTAATCGCGGTACAAAAAGTGGTTGTTCCCTGTTGTATGAACAAAATATTCAACACATATTCACCCCTTTGGAAGTATCCATTTGCAACAATTTCCAAATTCCAATAAGAACTCAAACTGCTTTTGAGGTATCCGTTGCACAACAAAATAAAAATGCTTAGAACCGCGTTCGATTGATTGATTGCGCTTGATTCCGCAGCATTTCTTCGTCTGACAACTTCGCAGAAATTCAACACATAGCTGTCAAAAATTGTTGACTTAACGCATATCACCGATGGGCGTTACATTTCTTCAGAAGATCCGTTCGAAATGCCAATCCACACGGCTATTTCATTAGAAAAATAACCGGTTTCGAAGAACAAAAAACGGATGGATACCGCGATAGGGGTGAATATTATTACAAATGTATCTGGTTTTTCAATAAGAGCGCTACAAAAGTTTTTTTTTAAATAAAACAAAAGCAGTTTTGGATATCAAGGAAATTCTTTATTCCTGTGAAAGTACGTTCGATGCCATTATGTATGGAACTCGATTTCTTTTGCATGGCCACCACGGGCACGCTTGCAGAAGTCCAGACCCTGAACCCAATTTTCGACGGTTTTCAAGCATAAATCGGCCGATACTGCTGCAATTTCACGTTCGATATTCGTACGAAGTTCATCAATCGTCGTTGGCATAGAACATAGACTTGACGTAGCCCCACAGGAAATAGTCTGTCAAATTGCACGACCGAGGCGGCCAAGCGATTATACCATTTCGTGAGATAACACGTTCTCCAAACTTGGTTTCCAATAAATTGATTGTGGCATTCGCTGTGTGGCTTGTGGCGCCGTCCTGTTGGAACCACTTGTCCTCCAAGTCCATTTCATCCAATTGGGGCCAAAAATATTCGGTTATCATTGAACGGTAGCGATTTCCATTCACAGTAACGTACCGGTCTTGATCATCACGGAAGAAGTACGGCCCAATGACGCCGCCGCCGGCCCATAAACCACACCAAACCATAATTTTTTCGGGATGCAATGATGACTCATGGAGTACGTGTGGATTGCTGCCTGACCAATACCATTCAGCCAGAAATGAGCCTCATCGCTGAAGATGATTTTTCGATGAAAATCCGAATCATTTTCAAGTTGTTGCTCAGCCCAATTCACGAACATACTACGCTTCTGGTGGTCAAGCGGCTTCAGTTCTTGCGTCAATTTAATCTTGTAAGGATGTAGGAGAAGATCTTTTCGCAAAATTCCCCACAACGACGTCACAGAGCTGCCCAACGCTTGATAACGACGTGTGAGAGACACATTTGGGCTTTCTTCAACTGAAGCCTCAGCGGCAGCAATATTCTCGACACTACGGGCACTTCTTTATCCCACTGGCACGGGAACATTTTGTACTTTGCCTGTGGATTCAAAATTTTCCACTAGACGCTGAATTGTTGATCTGCTAGGACGATTATGACGACCATAAATTGGACGTTGCGCTCTTAACGTTGAGGCAACTGACTCCGAATTTCGGTTGTAAATTTTAATAATTTCGACTCGTTGGAAATCGACTTCCAACTGTTCAAATACCCTTTCAGTGAAGTAACAAGTCGCAATAAAAAAATTCAAAAAATCATTTAAAAAATATTTGACTTGAAACCGGATCTTCATCTGAATCTTCGGAGTCTTTGGTCTGGTCAGTAACAATGTTCAACAATTTACGAACTCGTTGACAATAGTGCATGCTTAGGCCAACAACAAACGTGAGAATTATTTACTTCGGAGATATTTTTCTTTAAATTGAAAATAAGACAGGCTTAGATAAAACTTCCTTAATTACAGAGCGTTTTCAAAGCAAACGAATCAAGAAATCTTTGGATTTAGAAAAAAATTACTTCCAAAATTTGATTACGCCTTGACTTCTAAAGAGCCTGTTGCGGCTAAGGTTTTTCGAATATTAAAGCTACATGACCTTGGTAAAATGAAAAAAAAATTTCCTCAAAGAGCAAGATTTCAGGATTGTTATTTCAATTTGGCTATTTGTCTAAAATCGGAGAAAAAACACATTTCCAACATCTGAGATGCTTAAATCTTTGATTAAGTGGACCACAAAAATAATTTTTCTCTTGTACTGGGTAAATGGAATGTCGGCAGATGCTCGCAGCCAAGAACGAGACCTACAAGTCTAAGCTGCAGGTGAAGACGAGAGCTGCCATTGAACTCTATAGCTAGAGAAGAAGGGCAGAACACCGGCTTTTCAGAAAGAACAAGAAAGAGCAAGAAAAGCGCGTGATCGAGGAAGTGCCACTCCAGAAACGATGTTCGCAAGTTTTACCAAAGTGCAAAACGTCAAAGCCAAGGATTGAAGGCTCGAACAGAATCCTGTCGAGATGTATTAAGAAATTTCGTAGTTGAGACACAGTCAATGCTGAGGATATGGAAGAACCACTTCTGCAGACCACTTCTGTGCTGTCAAGCAGAACGAATCATTCAATATTGGCAACGACAGCGAAAACTGCTAACTACCAGACCTGAGTTAAGTGAGGATAGCAGAGGACTGCAGAAAATGACGGCCTTCCATCTGAGCTTTATAAATCCGGCGGAGATGACTTGGTAAGTAATATCCACCAACTCATAAGCCAAATCTTGTCGGAAGAAAGTACGCCTGAAGAATGGAACCTAAGCATCGTTTGCCCGATCCACAAAAAAGGAGACCCTCTGAACTGCGCAAACTACAGAGGCATAAGCCTCCTCAACATCGCCTGCAAGATCCTATCTGGCGTAATATGTGAACGCCTGAAATCGTTTACCAACAACCTGATCGGCCCAGTGTGGTTTTATGCGTGGAAAGTCCATAACCTTATCCGACCTTATCAGTGTGCTTGAAGGCCGGGAAATTCCACAACCGATCCAATTTTCACACTTTGGCAGGTCCAGGAAAAAACCCAATATACCAACAACCTATTCGTCGATTTCGAAGCCGCCTACGACAGCATTAATAGAGACGAACAGAGCCATGTCTAGTTTTGGTATATCGCCTGAACTCGTCCGTTGGTATAGGATGAGGATGGAGAATTATAGCTGCTTCATCCGGGTCGGAAACGACCTCACCAACACATTCAATACCAAAAAAAGATTTAGGCAAGGCGATGCGCTGTCATGTGACTTCTTCAATTTGATACTTGAGAGGATTGGGCCACCACAGAATTTCAACAGTAACCCGTCCCTTCTTTTAACCAATTGCAGTCGGGTTTCTTTCTCAATTCGTTTAGGACGCTAGGATTATGGGTTGGTTTTCAAGACTGATGCAAGAAACCCATTGATAATGTTGTTGTGTCAATTTGTACAGAGGTTCGCGAATAGTCAACAATTTTGACCCCCTAAAAATTTTGAAACTTCTTAGGATTATTTGGATTAAAAATAAAAAGGATCATCGTGAGCCCAGGATAGCATAAGGCCTTTCATTTTTTAAAAACAAATATATGGTGGTGGCTTTGTGTTGCTGGTTCTCAAAACAAAAAAACTGATTGCAATAATCTCCTGTAACCTTACATTCCTTGATTGATGCACCAAATGCTGTTGGTAAAATATTAAATATTTGCAATACGACATCAGAAGGTAACAATAAACTTCAAAAATCCACAGAAACTAAAAATGTTCCTTTTCACTTTTCAGGTGTTTTCAAAAATTCATAGTGAGAGCCATCTTCTAACTAAATTTAAGTATCAAAAAAAAAAAAATCCGAGTCCCAAAACTCGGATCTTATAACAAAAGTGTAACTGTAAAACGTGTATCTTAATGTATCTATGAGATTAACCAGAGTTCGTTATAAAAATGATTGTAAAAATGGATCCAGATGAACTGATTACATTAAGGGTGCAGTATCTGGTCGATACTGATCCCTTGAATTGCACATCAATGTATCCAATACCGACTCGTGCCCCAACGTATGCATTTGCCAGTACAATGCCACTGGCAACACAGCTCGGAACGATACTACGCCTGCTGGGAGCACCACAGAGGGTGAGATTATTAAAAAAATGTTCTATAAAAAAAATAATAAACCATCAAAACAACAGCAAATTGACCTAAACAATAACCATTCATACAACCAGGTGTGTTTATACCAAAAAACGAATTCACTAATCGATTGAAATAGAAATGAATCTATTGTTGACATTTAGCTACAGATAACGTTGTGTAGGTGACAGTGAATACATGCTACTTATCAAAATAACAAGTTTCACAGGTAGGGCGAATCTAATTGATAAGGAAGCAATCAAAAGCTTGCTATCTCAGATACAAATTTTAACATAAAAGAATTTATTGTGAGTATAGTAACTCGCATGAAGGTTATCAATTCATTTTTTTTTTGCGGACTAATGTCAGCACTCCCAATTTCGGAAGAACTTTCCGCGAGATACCCATCTAAATAAAACACGTTAACACTCAGTTTTTAATTAAATTCCCAATTCTATACGACCGATCATCGGAGCTGATCGTAGATAACTTTGCCGTCACGCCAGCGATGTGTACTTTTCATTAACAAACCGAATTTATGCGCTTAATTCGTATCTTTTGTTTGTGTAAAGATTTGTCGGCTCTTGAGTGGGATAAATCCGCACGCATTATGAGGTGCCACGAAAAATGATACAGGAAAATCCTAGAAGTTGTATGAAGCATCGGTGTTAAGACAACACAAACCGAACCGGAAAACAGAAAATATCAAAGTTCAGGTGGAGCCGACACATGGCTTCCATATGGCGATTCCAGTGAAACTTTGTGTTTGTATTTTTGGCAAAAAAAAAAAACTAATTGATCGAGAGCTATATACGCGATGATTGGGGTAAAAACGTGTTCTTTTCGAAATTCATTTAGGCTATGGAGATCTGTATTTGGCATCACTGATGACGTTATGTGTTTAAGATACATAAACATGAAGAATGCTTTTATTGGCAGATATATTACGAGATTCTACGAATTTAAAGTGACAGATTAAAATGATTTTCAGATTAGCCATGGAAACAGTAGTTTTTACTGATGTATTCCAATTTGAAGTCAATATTGGAGCTGAAGTTCACACTCAGACTGACTAGCTAATATTTTAAGCGCAAAATTAGTTATACCTATACTCGAAGAAATCGAATGGTATTCAAAATATCGCAGTGAAATCATCCACCTAAGAATATAGTCGAGTGGTTTCAACCATACTGCCGGCAACATTCCTGGTAGCATTCCCAGCAACATTGCAAGCAACATCCCTAATACACAATCAACATTGTTCACGATCGAGGAACTCAACGCTTTAGCTATGGAAATGATCACGAGTTTGTCTACTTGTAAGTCCAAAGTAGAACAGTTTCAAGTTATTGCACATTTAGCAACTAAGTTTTTGTATATTAATGATAAGTAATATGATAGATAGTTACATTAATATTGTCACCTGGAATGCGAGAGGTATTCGCAGCAAAACTGTAGAATTTATAAACTTTTTAAAAAAAACAGCAACATTGACGTTGCTTTGGTTACTGAGACTTGGCTTAAACGAGGTATTAATTTATCAACACCTCAATACAAATGCTACCGAAATGATAGAGCCGATAGGACTGGTGGCGGTGTTGCGATTCTTATCAAAAGATCAATTCAGCATTCGCTCCTGCCTGTTGTCAGAACACGTTACGTGGAAAATGTGGGGGTTGAATTAAAACTAAGAAATCAAAAGGTTGTTAAGGTTTTTTGCGTATTCTTTCCAGGTAATAGCGCTACAGATGAGAAGAGAATTAGCTTTAAAAACGATTAAAGAAGGCTTTGCACTTTAAACGGCGATTTCGTAATTGGTGGAGACCTCAATTCCAGACATAGGAATTGGGGTTGTGTTCAAGCTAATGCTTGGGGAAACCTACTTGCTGATTTTCCTGTTATATTGCCAATCTCTGTTTTGTTTCTTCCTAGTCCAACTTACGTTCCAGCCAGTTCTCGTGGTAGTTCTTCCGTCCTTGACTTATTTATTACAAATGTCCCTTGTCTTATAACAAATCCAGTATCACTTAATGAACTTAGCTCCGATCATAATCCGGTTTTTTGTCGTCTCATGTCGTCAAGGGAAATAAAAGTGCAATATGTCCAGGATTTAAAAAATGCTAACTGGACACGTTTTCGTTCAGAGACTAAATCAAAACTTAGTAATATCACCATAAATATTGACGACATTTTAACTAAGGAAGACGTTGACTGTCTAGTAAATGATTTTAATGATCACGTTCTCAGTGCGGTGGATGCTAGTATCCCAAAAATTTCTAAAAAGTTTTACTGTTTTAAACTGCCCCTCATATTATTGTCTTTAATTAAACTGCGTAATATGTGTAGAATCTCGTCTACACAAAGGTACCGACAACCTGTATTCCGGCATAAAACGTCATACCTGAACAAACAAATAGCCTTACAAATTTTAAAACACAGAAATATAGAATGGAACACTAAACTCAATTTACTGGACAAAAACGGTAAACCCTTCTGGAACATCGTTAAATTAGTAAAAAATAAAAATAGACAGTTACCCTTCTTAAAAAACTCGTCGGGCACTTACTTCACTGATATAGAAAAAGCCAACGCACTTGCCATAAACTTTTTCAACAACCATGTTGTCTCACAAAACTTAGGTGATGTTTATACCAGCACCCTAGTGAGTAACACAATTCAAGCTTTTTCAGCCAATGTAACTCATCATTCTTCTTCCATCACATTTGTTACGGAAGAAGATATAGAATTCTTAATTATCAATCTACATGCAAAGAAATCTGGAGATATTGATATGCTAAGAAACATTTACTTTAAGCAGTTGCCCAAAACAGGTATACGATTTGTCACGCTTATTGTAAATGCATGCCTTAAAATACAATACTTTCCCGATATCTGGAAACTTGCAAAAGTGGTACCAATATTAAAAGCTGGTAAGTCTTCTGAAAGGCCGGAAAGTTATAGACCTATCAGCCTTCTAAGTTATTTTAGCAAAATATATGAAAAGGTGTTGAAAGAACAAATTTTAAAACTCATTGATGTTCAACAAATTTACCCCGATGAACAATTTGGTTTTAGGTGTCACCACAGTACATCCCATCAGGCACTCAGTAAATGTATTAAATTCAATCGAAGCCAAGGAAAGTTTACAGGTTTGGTCTTACTAGACATTGAAAAAGCATTTGACTCAGTTTGGCACCAGGGCCTGATATACAAAATGATAAGAGTCTTAACTTCCCTCCATATATTTGTAATATAGTCCAAAGTTTTTTGTCCAATCGCTGTTTTAAAGTCCATGTTAATAGTAGTGTTTCCGACTTGGTATATGTTCCATCAGGTGTTCCACAAGGCTCAGTTCTTGCCCCAATATTATACAACATATTTCCACATGATATTCCTAAATTACCGCACTGTAATATAGCCATCTTTGCAGATGATACCGCAATATTTTCATCCCATGAATTCGCTCTCAATATTGAGAGGAATCTCCAAAATGGACTGGAAATCACAAATGGAAAATCAAATTGAATGAAGGTAAAACTCAAGCCATCTATTTCACCCGAAAAAGAAAGTCTTGTTTCCTTCCCACCGGCCACCTTCAATTCAATGGTAATAGTATTAATTGGGAACCTTCTGTTAGATATCTAGGTAGGGTGATCCAAGTAGAGATACTTTTTTCAATAGCCTTTTTTGACAGATCACGTGTGAGTCGTGTCATGCTGTCATGTTATTTTTGTTTAGTATTGTTTGGCATTTCATAATGGAAAGACTTACGCATGAACAACGTTTACAAATTGTTCAACTTTATTATGAAAATTCACGTTCTGAAAATTGCCGCATTTGGGACGAAGAGCAACCAGAAGAGATTGAAGAACTGCCACTTCATCCAGAAAAAACAACGGTTTGGTGTGGTTTGTGGGCCAGTGGAATCATCGGTCCATATTTCTTTAAAAAATATGCCGGTGCGAACGTAACCGTCAATGGCGACCGTTATCATCCCATGATAACCGACTATTTGATGCCTGAAATTGAAGCTCGTGATCTCGGCGACATTTGGTTTCAGCAAGACGGCGCCACTTACCACACATCGCATCAATCAATGGACTTATTGAGAGAACATTTCGGGGAGCACATAATTTCACGTTTTGGGCCGGTCGATTGGCCACCAAGATCGTGTGATATCACACCGTTAGACTTTATCCTGTAGGGATATGTAAAGTCAAAAGCTTATGCCGACAAACCCGCTTCGATTCAGGCCTTGGAGGAAAACATCACGCGTGTCATTCGCCATTTACCAGTCGAAATGCTCGAACGAGTGATCGAAAATTGGACTCAACGGATGGACCATCTGCGACGTAGCAACGGCCAACATTTGATAGACATAATCTTCAAAAAATAAATGCCAAAGAATGTTCTTTCAAATGATAATAAACCTTCTCCATTAAATTTGAATTTTCTGTGTTTTTTTCTTTAAATAAGTAGGGAACTTCGAAATGGATCACCCTTTATTATCATCTAACATTGAAAAATAGTTTTCTCGCAGCTGCTTTATGACTATTTGCCCACTAACTTGCAAGATTTTTGTAAATGATTTGGTGGAAATTTTGCGCTCCAAAGCAACATAAAGACTAAAAAGCCTAAATGAAACCTTAAAATTCTGGATAAGCTATAGGGCTTTAAATTACGAAATGTTAAAATAATTTACTAAAGGGTAGTCCAACGATGTTAATCTTCTTTATATATAAAAATGAATGTTTGTTTGTATGTCCTTTGTAGAATCGTAAACTATGCATTTGATCATGCGATGATCTTTAGAAAAGTTGTTGCATGAGGCCACAAACGTTTCTGAGTTGGTACGACCAATTTTCCACAGATGGCGCCACTGTCATTGCAATGAATTTTATATATTGCTGTGACAATTCATGCGGAATTGAATTGAAACGAAAACAGCGAACGAATGATGATGACGTTTCAGGTTGTGGGTGACATACGAATTTATGTAACACATTTATGAACATTGAACAGACAATCTTGTCGTTTTCTTTTTAACCATTTACTGATTGTAGGTTAAAATTATTAAGATAAATGTTTCAATCGAATTGAGTTTTCGTAGTTTCCCTGAGATGCGTCAGGTGGCAATATTTTTCTTCTTTTACTCATTTTGGCAACCATACGATCACAAAATGATATTGGACTGCCCATTGCATCATTTGGAATTGCTGCAACTCTTTTGGATGGTGGCCGAACAGCGAATTCAGCATTGAAACTGCCCATAAATTTGCAAATCACTGAAGCACCAACTTACAACATCAGTGAAAATAGGCAAAGTACTCGAAACGTGCTGGTCAAACGACAACAGTGGACGGTGCGCGTTATAGGGCCATGTTAACCGAGTTTTTTCTTCCGCAATTGAACGGATTAGGACTGGAGGATATGTGGTCCCAACAGGACGGATCAACGACACACACTACGCGAGCCACAACCGATATTCTGAAGGCGTCGACAACACAGGATGACTTCTTTTGGCCCACCTTGTACAAGGTGGCGCAAAAATAACCTTCCGATATTTTTTGGCTGTAATTTAAAAAAAAAACATGAAAAACTTTGATTCTTCTTATGGATTATTTTTATTTGGTCTTTTAGTTTTTTTTTACATCAAGTCGAGAATATGATGTCATGTAAATGGCCGCCGCCACAGTTGATTGTCATTTGAACCCTTTTTATGGCATTTTCCATCACTTTGGCCAAAACTTCCGGCGATAGGTCCTCACATTCTTGACGGATATTGTCTTTAAGAGCTGCAAGGGCCTGAGGCTTGTTGGCATAAACCCGCGACTTCAAAAAGCCCCACAAAAAGAAGTCTGGAGCGGTCAAATCAGGCGATCTTGCTGGCCAGTGCAAATCGCCAAAACGGGAGATTAGGCGCCCGGGAAATGCATCCTTCAGCATATCGGTTGTGGCACGTGCAGTGTGTGCCGTTGCACCGTCCTATTGGAACCACATGTTTTCGAATCCCAATTCATCAAGTTGCGGCAAAAAGGACTCGTTGATCATTGCTCTGTAGCGCTCACCATTCACAGTAACCGTTTGGCCCGCGACGTCTTCGAAGAAAAAAGGTCCGATGACTCCTCCAGCGAAAACAGCACACCATACAGTGACTTTGAGCGGGTGTAATGGCTCTTCGTGGGTTACACGCGGATTTTCAGTGCCCCAGAAGCGTAAATTTTGTTTATTTACGTACCCGCTAAGATGGAAATGGGCCTCATCACTCATGATTATTTTTGATTAAAAATCATCTTCCTCTTGGTGGTGATTAAGGATGGCTTGAGCGTATGTTAGTCGCGATTGGCGGTCAGCAGCTAACAGCTGATGCACCGTCTGGACTTTGTACGGAAACATCTTCAAATCTTGTACCAAAATTCGCTGTAAAGACCGTCGACTGATACCCATTTGCGTGGCACGTCGTCTGGTCAATGTCGACGGCGCTTCCATGACATCTTCGGCTACAGCAGCAATATTCTCTGCAGAACGGCTGCTCCGGGGTCTGCCACGCCTGGCAGCATCTCGTGTTTTGCCAGTCTCTTCGAGGCGAGCGGTCAAACGTCGCAGTGTTTCACCAGTAGGCGTTGGACGGCTAGGAAAACTGCGACGAAATTCACGTTGTGCCAAAGTCATCGACCGATTATTACTCAAACTAGGTTCGCCTAGTGCTCGAAAATCGACCACACATTTTTTTATATCATTATCTACTATATAGATAAATAAAATTGGTGTAGCTCTGTTTGATTTGAAGCGAATTTGAATGTCTGTCTTTAAATAAAGAAATCTTAAAAATTACTGATCGTAAATTATTGATCGTAACTTCTATAACGTTGAAAAAACAAAAATAGCACTGAAATGAAACAAATTGCATTAATTTTTTTTTTCATGCTGTACTTTTATATTTCTTATTCAATAATATTTTTAATTTTTTGCTATGAGATAACAAAATGCGCACAAAAGAAGAGTAATAAAATAATAGCATTCTTCTTCCAGTCCAGTCCAGATGTGGCAGAAAAGGTTAGGTACCTGCGACCAAAAAGAGTAAAAAATAATTTTTAAATTTGAAAACAAAATATCTTCATGCCACTGCTCACTGCTAAAACATTCCTACGAAGGCCATCCCTTTCCGATTTGAAATTTCGAACGATTGCAAGGAACGGTCCGAAGTTACCGCCCTTCTTCAAATTATCCAGCATAGTTCACCGCTACGATAAACTTGCTGGGCAAGGCAATGAGAAGGAAAGAGAGAAAGATATTGGCACTAAAATGGTACGGAATGGTACGTATGGTACGGCTTCGCGACGTAACAAATAATCAACTCTATTTCTTTCCCTCTCACGCCTACCCGTCAAAGTTCTTTGCCGAGGCATATCTACTTAATTTTCCGTTAGGTAATAATTGGCCAAAACCAGGATCAGAGCACAGTGAAACCACAATTATTGTAGGATGGCTATCTAATAATTCGTGTAGGATACAACCGACTTCGAATGACCGGAAGCCAAATGTACTTCCGTTCATCAGACTAATGCAACCACACCTGCGCATAACTTCTCTCCCTCATTCGCTTAACACAAACGAACACGACACACATTCATCCGCCACGCCCCCACACGCCAAACACTTTCCTTTCGGTGAGGTGGCTCAGTGGCTGCTCTATGTATAGTGCTACACTATACAAATAAGGTCAATAATAATAGCAACGCAACCACAGAAAATACAATTTTTTACAATATTCGGGCAACATTATGATTACCTATAACTTATAAGAGTAGGTATACGTATCCAATCCAATCACCAATACGCGTGCGCATATTCCCTTCTCTTCTTAATTCGCTTAACGCACACCAACTTAACGCACAGAAACGTTCTCTGTGTATGATTCTCTTTTTTTAATTTCTGATTCATACAATAGAAGGAGACAGTCACAGGACTTCGACTGAGCGAAAGAAAAATGTGACTTATCCAATTACCCATACCCACCCCTGCGCATATACTTTTCTCTCTTTCATTGCTTAACTCCCATCATTCAAACGTGACACTCGCCGCACAGATAGCTAAGCTATAAAGCTATCTTTCGTTGTATGTTTACAATGTTGTTGTTGTAACCAAGGTAATTTAAAAACATTATTTTACCAATTTTACAATAACTTTTTTGAAATTATAATTTTTTTCGACCGATCTATGAGCTGTACGCTTCAATTTGGTAAAAAAAAAAATGCAATTTTACTTCATTAAATAGGGTAAATATGTTCTGAAAGAAATTGGGTCGGCGATTAATATAGTGGATAAATAGTCACCAATATTCCGCGTTCTGGAGCAGTGTAGCGTAACATTGTTTATTAACGTGTATTTCGCATGTGTTTACTACACAAATGTCAAAACAGAACTGACATTAGGGGCCAATCGCAAAATTTATAGCATTTTCTGATAGGAGGATTACTTTTGCGCCACCTTGTATTTCTTACACCGATTGAGGAAACCTAGACATTTCGCTGCATTTTTAATGGTTTCGAACATATAGTCGTTCCAACGAAGGTCGTTACTGAGACACATACCGAGCATGAAAAGTTTTTTAGTTTCGGCAATTAAAGTGCCATTCATGGGAAATGGTTGGTTTCGCTTACCAAGACACCAAACTCAATTACTATTCCTTATAAAATATAAGCACAATATGGCTCGCCAATATGCCTCACCTATCTTCGTCGTTTGTAAGAAAACATTTAAATTTGTAATTATCGTCATTCAGTGATTTGTATTTACACAGTGAAATATTATTTTTTCCATTTTCTATTTGTTTAAAAAAAAAAAAATTAGCATATCATGTGTCAGTGCTCTTGATCGGTAGGTAGATACTAATATTATGATCAAAGAGAATACCGACTTAAAATGATTCACAACTTCTCTTATTTGAATGTGCAATTTACCACAAATTAGATATTTTTCAACAGCACAAAGCAAGTCAAATATTAGCTTTTTATTTTTTTTTTATAAAAATTTGAGTGGAACCCAAATAAATAGAAATTATTACCCAAAACCCATACATGGCCTACTTAAACGTTTAAAGTCGTTAAACTTAGTCAATGAACTTGACTTTTATTTCACGGTCTACCTTGCTGATGTGAAGACTATAAACATTTAAAAGTAACCATTTCAGAGCAGCATTTGCATTTCCTAAGTCCTAACCTTTCATCAAAAAACACTTTAGATGTATAGATAAAGATACAATTGAATCCGAACCTGTTTATTTGTTTGGAATCAGAAATGTCATTCAATATGCGCAGTGAATACATTCATATGTATGTGTTTGCTAAACCGGCAAAGGTAAAATGTTGTCAAAAAGAGTTGACAGATATAATAAATGTCGTTATGGGTTATTTAGAAAAGAAGCACATAATAGCGTTACGTGATTTGATCTAATATAGGACTATAGGTAATAGATGCGACCAGATTTTTGGTTATTTATTTGGTTGGGATCAATTTTTATTAACTTACCAACCAACGCGAACATTTTTTTTTAAGCACTCTTAATTTTTTTCCAGTATACGATTTTTCGGACTTCTGTTCCTATATTAATAACCCTATACAAATTAGCCCCTCTGTACTCTCTAAATGAGCCGCTAGATGTGGACTCGGCGTGAACCCTAAAAAACACGACCTTTTCCTTTTCAGCAGAATATTCAAAGTCCCGCACATTGACCCTCCCAAACTTAATGACGTGAGTCTCAAGATCGTAGAATCAGCCAAGTATCTTGGTCTGGTTTTGAATAGTTAAGAAGCTCAACTTGAAAGCCAACATCCAAGAACCCGTTAAGAAAGTCACCGTAGCCTTATACTCTTGTAAAAAGGCAAACAGAAAGAAATGGGGCTTGCAACCACATATCTCTTTCTGGCTTTACGTGTCTATCATTAGACCCATATTCCTGTATGATGTCTTAGACTGGTGGAAGGCTCTAGAAACAGCTCACAACCGCAATCTTCTAGGTAAATTTCAAAGATCAGCTTGCATATGCATTAGCGGAGCTCTTAGAACAACCCCCTCCGCAGCCCTAGATGCTAATCTACATGTAGTGCCGCTAGATATTTACGCCAAACAGACCGCAGCTTGTGTAGCTATGAGACTGAGAGCCTTGTTACAATGGACACTCAATGTGGACACACAAAGATTCTGAATCAGCTTAGATATACACCTTCCACACTCAGCTCAGTTTTGAGCATAACTTCAGGACAACAATTTCCAGTAGCATTGAATAGGAGTCGGAACTAATTCACATCTATACGGGTGGGTCTAAAAAAGAATCTGGAGTGGGTGGAGGTGTTTTCTCCGAGATGCTTAACCTAAAAATACCCTTTCGCATTTCCGATCATTGTAGCGTTCTACAGGCTTAAATCATGAAAAAAGTAACAGGCAAGCGGCAATCAAATCCCTGGAATACATTTCGTTCAAATCCAAATCAGCCAACGAATGCCAACTATCTCTTACTGAGCATTTCACCATTCACCATTCTGGATGTCGGACCGCATAGACATTCGAGGGTACCAGCGGATGAGCTTGCCAGACAAGGCACTAACCTTGATATCGTGCCACTAGTAGATATGCTAGGTATGCCTCTCGCTACAAGTTAAATACTGATCAAACTGGATGCTATCAAAAAAGCAAACCGCAGATACACAAACGGCACAGTTTTAAATATTCAGGTAGTTCTGGCTAAACGCCTGGCAGCGTGCGTAGTTGAAGTATACTGCAACGTCATTGTTGTCGGTCATTGTTATTTAAGAAGCTCCGGAAATCGTTTCTGGCGTTTCGTAATCATTCTCGAAGAAATATTGACCGATAACCTTTTCGGGCATAACGGGTGTAGCTAATTTGTTGCCCTTGGATTTAAAATTTGTATGCGTACGTCTATGTGTATGAGTGTCTCGTAATGAGATAGCAGAGCATTTCATGTGTCACATATCCAGGCAACTCTGGCTTAACTATAACTAGAAGCGCTCCATCTGTTTGACAAATCAAACATCAGCACCATAATCGGTGTTCTTACAGGGCCTAGGCCTCTTTAGCTAGGCCTCTTCAGCAATGATTTCTATAGAAGCTGCTGGAGGAATAAGAGGAGGAAAGTATTCCTCACCTTCTCTGTTCTTGTCCAGCTCTCTCAGACAGTAGAAAACTCCAACCTGGAAATTACTTCTTTGATAATCTAGGATGGCTGGCTTATATTAATGTCAGAAATTTATTGTTGGTGTTGGGAAAGTCGACAGATCTACGTGATACCACAACGGACCTTACCCTATATTAAAAGCAGATGGTGAGTTTAGTGGCCTAGTGGTTAGTGCATTGGACTCTGGTTCAAATCCCTAAAGCAATAACACCTAAGATTTTTTTCACTACCCACTTCCTGCAAACTTCTGACAAACATCGAAAAGTTTGTCAGACTTACTGCCGGCCGTTTTAATTCGGCGATAAACAGAAGCTTCACTTTTGTTTGGTGAAAATAACAACTTTGCACACAAATTCAGGGGGAAGCTAAGTTGGAGACCCTGTAATTAAACGTAAATGTCAAATATATCGTTTCATTTGATATGTTTATGGCTTTCCCTAAGGTTGGAAACAACATGATGTTGAATTCCACCATCACAAGCAACGTGCAGCCTAAAAAATTACAAATTCGTCTGTTCATAGGTTCTATATTTCGATTGGTCTAACCCCAGACTTGATCGCTTTAAAACACCTTCTAGCGAATATATATTAAGTATTTCCCATAGGGTGAATATCACTCAACTTCTAGCAGCTAAATTTCACCCAGTGCTACTAGAAAATAAAATGTAACCATCCCACAAAGAGAAGCCCTACAAAATACCATTAAATGGTAGCCAAGGGCAGTACGCATTAGATAGCCCCGTGTTGGTCAATAGAATTACCAGTTCAGTGTCAGTCAATTAAACCATAAATGCTAATGTGCTCATTCACGAACGCCACACATATTTCGAAAGCATTCCCGTATTTCGAAGAGATAATCGAAAGCGCAAGAACATTTAGTGAAAGCGGTATCAACAAAAATAATTGAATCTACCAACAGTGAAAACAATTTAATTAATTAATTCTCGTATGGAAATTGAAAGTTGAAGGTACTTATGAGTCGTTTTTGAAACAAGTAGTGCGGAATGTTTAATGTTTAAACCTATGCATCATGGCAACAACACTTGACCTCTATTGCTAAGTCACATATTCAGAGAAGCTGGGCTGGTGTAAAATTCAGCTAATAATTTTCGTTGAAGCTTAGAGAAATTATTCTTAGATTCGTCTGCTAGCAGCTAAATTTGTCTGTTCAAGTTTCGATTGGTTGAGGAAAAAAAGTTCACTTTCGTCGTTTTTAAAAGCCGTAAATACCCAAATCCGCGTTGTGTCTTTACGCAAGCAATGGTCAGAAGTACACAACAGTGACCTATAAAAAGATGCCTGAAGAGAGGTGACAGAGCATATCATCTATATCAATGTACTGAAGCGTCTTGTTGGTAGGGTTCAGCACTTGCATTATCAGGGTCTTATCTAAAAATGAAAATCTTCGTCGTAATTGTAGTAAGAAACAACAGCAATTCTTTGTATGATTAGTCCAGAACTAATTGCGGAGGCCAGGCTTACGGGATCCTTTCCTACCTTAATGTTAGTTAAGGTATTTTTATATCGGGCAGATATAACGAAGAGACGACACTCCCTCTTGGTATAGAAGAACTCAGTGCAGCTATTAAAAAGCTTAACAAAACCAAGACCGCGGGTTATAATGGATTACCAGAGAAATTCCTGGAAATGTGCATTTACCAAGTTATCAACCAAGTCTGGATGGAAGAAAGCATGATGAGTTGGATATTATATTGTACATGTCACATCTACACGCGATCATGATGCAGCTACCATGGCATATTTCTATCCAACGGTGTCTGTCTACGTCTAAAACCTTTCTGCAACACACTTATCGGTGTCCGGCCAAGCAGATCGACCATAGTCTAAATTCTCAAACTAAGGAAAATCCTGTAAAAAAACGAATTTTAAGTTAAGACTAATCGTCTTTTCATCGACTCTAAGGACGCACTATATAGCGGATATAGATTGGGGGACACGGGATGGAATCAGCTCAACTGGAGTTTTTGAAATACCATCTACCGGTTTGTGGCCAGCAGGTTTACAATCCTGCGATGTCTTCAATCTCATTTTAGAATATACGGTGTGTATGGCTGGTGTAAACACGAAGGTACTATAAAAAAAAACATCCCTCTACTAGAATACGCAGACGAGATCATTGGTCGCTCCCAGCATGACAAGGCGTATACGAAATTGATGAACAGACCAAAGGTTTGTTCAAGAGAAACAGGAAAGAGCATATTTTATCAGCTAACCTTGTCGATCAACAACTTAAAAAAAAAGAAACTTTAGTCAGGAGTTCAACAACCGCAAAGTCAACACCTACACCACGAATGCAGAAAATTGGCAAACCAACGATACTTGGGTTTTGTAAAACAAATGGTATCAAGACATCCCTAGCAGAAAAGTAAAAATTCGTTGTTTACCGACTCCTACTACTTTACAACCCCAGATCCTTGACCATAAACAGGTAAGCGTATCAAATATTTGACACTTTTGAACGGAAAATTCTTCGTCGAATTTTTTTAAGAAGTATACAGAGGCATAAGTCTCCTCAACATCGCCACCAAGATCCTTTCTGACATAATATGTGAACGCCTGAAACCGTTTACCAACAACCTGTATGCCCTTATCAGTGTGGTTTTAGGCCAGGAAATTCCACAGCTGATCAAATTTTCACGCTTCAGCAGATCCTGCAAAAAAAAACTCAAGAAGTCCAAGTCGATACCCACCACCTATTCCTCGATTTCAAAGCCGCATATGACAGCATTTATAGATACGAACTATACAAAGCCATGTCTAATTTTGGTATTCCGCCCAAACTCGTCCGTTTGCATAGGATGACG
The DNA here is from genome assembly GCA_949824845.1 of Rhingia rostrata. NCBI lineage: Eukaryota > Metazoa > Arthropoda > Insecta > Diptera > Syrphidae > Rhingia > Rhingia rostrata. Next base: position 43,867,935 of record OX463757.1, read on the forward strand.
ATGGAGAATTCTCACTGCTGCACCAGGCTCGGAAGCGACCTCACCGACACATTCGATACAAAAAAGAATTTAGGCAAGGCAATGCGCTGTAGTGTGAAATCTTCAACTTGATTTTTGAGAGAATTGTGCAAAACTCCCGAGCCAACACAAGATGCAAAATTTTCCAAAAATCGGTGCAACTACTAGAATACGCCGACGAAATTGAAATCATTGGTAGTACTTAACGTGATGTCAATGCCATGTTTGCTAGTATCGAGAAGAAGCGGAAAGAATGGGTTTAGCAGCAAATGCGGGTAAGACTAAGTATATAATGTCAACACGAACGAACACGCAATATCGAAGAATTGGACAGAACGTCACCACTGACATATATAACTTTGAGGTAGTAAGGGACTTTGTCCTCCGCTTTAACTCTGACAATAACATCTCGTCAGAAATTTAACGAAGTTTTTTCGGGCTAAGAAGGCAATTTAGTAGTAAAGCCCTCACTCGAACTACTAAGGAGATCCTAAAGATCCTGATCATCCCAGTCCTGTTTTATGGCGCTGAAGCATGGACCGTATCAAGAGCGGATGGAGAAATCCTTGGTCGATTCGAGAGGAAAATTCTTCGAAAAGTCTTCGGTTCCGTTTGCGTTGACGGGCTATGGAGACGAAGATTCAACCAAGAACTATACTATACGAGCTGTACAGCGACATGCCCTGGTCAAAAAACTCTGCTTTGGACGTTTAAGATGGCTAGCACATGTAGAACGAATGGAGTAGAGGAACCCCCCGCCTTAAGTGCACAAATGCGCAGCTGCAGGCAGTAAGCTTAGGACCGGGCTAATTGGAGAGGCATGTTGGTTGATGCCTAGGTTCATTACGGACTGTAGCGTCACTTTAAAACAAAAAGAAATGCAAGAAAACAAATAGAAGTGAGGATACTACTGCTAGCCTTATGAAGTTTACAATAGTTCGGTCACATTGGACGAATGGACAGAATGCCTAATGCAAACATATTGATGCTCCTACGACAAGAAAGACCGACCGAAATATTTTATAGTAATACCGCTCAGTTGGAAAATGAAAGTCAAAGTTACCTTGACCTGATTTTGTTCCCATAATCGACTTTTATGCTTTTTTTTCGGAAGGGCTTAGCACGTCTCTGCATTACAATAAAAAAAATATCTAAACCATCGATTCGAATATTAGCTCTTCATGCTCACAACACAACAATCGAAAGCTTAGCAAAACGTTTCCTCCTTCGGTCAAGAACACACAAGAAAAAAGTCATCGACCTTCTTACCAATGTCGTCTTAACAGATACCCATTATAACCTTCCCACTATGTACATTGTACATATATACATTCTAAAGCTAGACCAACAGATAGAGAAGATGCACTCTTCATTCAACGCAAGACACAAGTCTCTCAGTGCGCGATGCCAACGAGTGCAATAAACTCTTCGTTTCCATCTTGGAACCCCGAGGGATACCGGACCGCATCTCAAAACTGCGCGAAACGAATTCAAGGTTTATTTTTAGAGCGCTACGCTTGTAATACATCATTTACAAATAATACAACCGACAATATAAATTCCTAGCATCTATTGTTTGTAATTGCTGTTTCTGTGGCCAGTCGGGTTGGCCGGCTCTGGTGTTGTGCTCTGTGTGTTGTGGCAGTTGCGCATGCGCAGCCGCCGCTCGCATTGTCTGTCCGCAGTCCGGGCGTGTTGTTTGTTTCATGTGAACACGCGTGTTTTGTTTTGGATTTTTCTTATTTTTTTTTGGTTTCATAGATATATTCGCCCCGCAGTTGTTGTGCTATGTGTTGAAGCGTTCACTTAGGAGATTTTACAGAATTTGATAACTCCATTGTTTTGGAATTGGCCCCTTTTGCCATTACGGGTCCAAGTAATCCTTAAATCGAATCGAAAAGAACAAACAAAAAGTAAGCGCAATATATGTTGGGAATTGAGTGAAATGAAAGGAGACAATACGTTGGTAAGACTTGACGTGCCGATGGTGGTGCTATTGTTGCAGGCTAGTGTCAAATGGGTACAATGGGGCCAATCAGGGACGCGTGCAGTTCCGATTGAGCTGTTGGGTTTCATTTTAGATTGTAAATAAAAACTTTTTTTATCTATTTTTCTCCTTATTGTTAAAACAATCTTAGTTAATTGACTTTGTTATCATATTGAAAGAGTCTTAAGACAAACCCATTAAAGAGCAGTATAGATGACTACATATCAACCGCAATTTTACCATTTCTTTCAAACTTCCCCGAAAAGATGAAGGACTCGTGGATATTATCTACTAATAGCTTGCTTTCTTCCAAAACATAGCTGCACAACTGCATAAGGTTAATTGGGCACAAAAAATCTTCGAAAAATCTTCGGTCCCGTTTAGGCTGACGGGCTATGGAGATTAAGATACAACCAAGAACTATACGATCTGTACAGCACTTGGTCAAAACGCTCCGCATTGGACTTTAATGGTGGCTAGGACATGTAGAACAAGATGCACAACAATACTACGGCTCGCAGAGTTTTCGATTCCCAGCCCGACGTCGGATGCAGTAGAGGAAGACCTCGCTTTTAGTGGTAGCCACCGACTTCAAACCACTTGAAATGCGCAACTGGTGATGATAAGCTAAGGACCGGGCTAATTGGAGAGGCATGTTGGTTGAGACCCAGGTTCATTACTTACTTAAGTAAGTAATAGGAAACAGGTTTCTTTTCTGAGACCGACTACGGCGTTATTTCAACATCAATTAGACCAGTCCTCGTTTATTTATTTATTTCATTTAACTGGCGCCCAACTAAGGGGTTTTTACAAAACTAACCATTTTTTTTTTAATGCTGATACATTCAAACTTTATGAAAGGTTTAGCTCAGTAGATGTGAAGAATAAGGTCGTCCTTCAAAATTTATTTGTTCTTATCAAGAAAGTCATCGTTTAAAATTAGCTAACACTTTCTAATCTACCAGATTTTTCTAACGCATTTGATACTACTGATCAGAACACCCTTTGAAACAACTTTTAGAAAAGCTTGATTGAAGAAACCTATTAGAACCTTTAAGAGAATATAATTCATTACAATGGCTACGTTTGCACCGTGGACGATATTCGGGCCGGGGCCAAATATATTAGTCTTCGAGTTTTCAGTTTACACCGTACTGGACCAAGAGCGACGTCTATACTTCATTGGACATCTTTTTGCATTGATGTGAATGTAGTTTTCCCAAGATCAACACCAATACTTACGTTTACACATTGAAAAAAAAAACAGAACTCAGGTGCAAAGTAGTAAAATCCTCGCTATTGTAGCATTTACTAACGGGTGATCCAAGTAGAGATACTTTTTTCAATAGCCTTTTTTGACAGATCACGTGTGAGTCGTGTCATGCTGTCGTGTTATTTTTGTTTAGTATTGTTTGGCATTTCATAATGGAAAGACTTACGCGTGAACAACGTTTACAAATTGTTCAACTTTTTTATGAAAATTCACGTTCTGTGAGGAATGTGTTTCGTGCACTTCGCTCAACTTATGGTCAACATAATCGGTCTACTGAGCGTACTATTCGCAACACAATCACCCATTTTGAGACCCAGCATTCATTATTGGATAATATTCGACCGAATAGACCATGTCCAGCACGCTGTGAAGAAAATATAGCGGCCGTAGCTGAGAGTGTACACGAAGACCGTAGAGAGTCGATTCGGCGCCGTTCGCAGCAACTCGGACTGACGTATGGAAGGACTTGGCGCATTTTACGTCAAGATCTTAAATTGAAAGCGTACAAAATACAACTTGTGCAACAACTGAAGCCGCTCGATCTTCCCAAGCGACATCGCTTCGCTCTATGGGCTCTTGAAAAGTTACAAGAAGCTCCGACGTTTTTGAGGCAAATTTTGTTTAGCGATGAGGCCCATTTCTGGTTCAATGGGTATGTAAACAAACAAAATTGCCGCATTTGGGACGAAGAGCAACCTGAAGAGATTGAAGAACTGCCACTTCATCCAGAAAAAACAACGGTTTGGTGTGGTTTGTGGGCCGGTGGAATCATCGGTCCATATTTCTTTAAAAATTATGCCGGTGCGAACGTAACCGTCAATGGCGACCATGATAACCGCCTATTTGATGCCTGAAATTGAAGCTCGTGATCTCGGCGACATTTGGTTTCAGCAAGACGGCGCCACTTCCCACACATCGCATCAATCAATGGACTTATTGAGAGAACATTTCGGTGAGCACATAATTTCACGATTTGGGCCGGTCGATTGGCCACCAAGATCGTGTGATATCACACCGTTAGACTTTTTCCTGTGGGGATATGTAAAGTCAAAAGCTTATGCCGACAAACCCGCTTCGATTCAGGCCTTAGAGGAAAACATCACCCGTGTCATTCGCCAGTTACCAGTCGAAATGCTCGACCGAGTGATCGAAAATTGGACTCAACGGATGGACCATCTGCGACGAAGCAACGGCCAACATTTGATAGACATAATCTTCAAAAAATAAATGCCAAAGAATGTTCTTTCAAATGATAATAAACATTCTCCATTAAATTTGAATTTTCTGTGTTTTTTTCTTAAAAAAAGTAGGGAACCTCGAAATGGATCACCCTTTATAACACGTCAGTTGAATTTATGGTGACATCTATGCCCAAGGTAGAATAAACTGTTAAATCTATTATAGTCCAGTTCACCTGAATAAGTGGACACCGACGGGACTTCAGATGTGTTTACACTGATGGGACTTACACCAAATGTAGACTTAGTCCCAGTTATTGTCCACTGTGTAAACGCAGCCAATGGTGTTCCATAGGGTTCTTTCTTAGTAACGCTTTTAGTTTCATCGTACATTATTGAGATATCTAAATAGCTAATTGGTGTCTCTGAAAATGATGGTTGTAAGTGGAGATCTTCAAATTATATTTTCAACACAAATCAGGGGTCTTGCCTTAATCCCTATAAGTAGCAGTGTTTTGTAATTTCATGAACTGAAATAGCCACGTCAATGTTATTTCCAATTTAACTCAAGGGTGTAGTTATCAAGACTAGCTTTACCTTTACCCAATCCATCTTGGTCTTTGCGAAGATAGTCTTTTCATGACCTATTGTAAAGCGCAAACCAAAATCTTCAGTCTTGGTTGCGTTGATGTGGTTATATTTTGGTTGTAAATCGTGTGACTATAGACCAATCCGCAATTGCCTGTTTTTTTTTTTAAGATGGCTCGCTATATGGTCTTTAAAATTTTGAAGGGGTAAAATATGTAGCCAATGCTATACTATGCGGACACGAAGTATAGTAGAGGCAGGTTATTACATGACGTCTCTTTCCTCTGATGGTCTATGGATTCTACCTCTTTGTGCTCTGATTTAATTTTCCTACAGCAAACCTTGCCTTAATTTGGAAAACATTCTTGTCCGTTATGCCAACCCTGTGGATAGGTGTTTCCATGGAGTCTGCCAATTGCATTTTTAGGGGATCAAACTTTAAACAAATTTTGAACGCCATTATGTCGTATAGAATTGGTAAAAAAAAAATTCCCCCAATCTGAGTCATCCAGAATTTTTTACTATTTTGTTGACCCTTAAGCTGTGTCAAAAAAGAGGTTTAGTCATTGGAAACAATTTGTTTTCTAAACTAATAAGAAGATCCAGATTACCGATCACGGCGTAGTACTGATTTCGTCATGCTAGTACTAAAGAGTAGGTTTTACGTTGCACTTTCCCTGGTCTGCAGCAATTTAGCCAGGTCGTTGTTGCTTTTGTAGTTTGTAACCTTTTGGTAAAAGTACCATTGATGTAGCCATATTCATTTAGCTAAACAGGAACCATGTAGGGTTGTTAATACCTCTGTTATTCTTAAGGAAAAAGCTCGAAAATTTGTACTCATTAGGTTCGAACAACTTTTACACTTTTCATAAAGTTTTCAGGATTTCTTCCCTCTGTTTATATCATAGATGCCGTGGTTTATCTGAGTCTTCTTGTTGCCTTTGAAATCAGTTTTATAAGCTTAGTAATTCAATCATTCCACCAATACACCGACTTCCTTTATTTACCATTAGCTTGCAATAAAGCTTTCCAAAAATATATTTAGTTCTAAGCCGTTTTTGTAGACGTTCCTATTAAATGTGCATTTTGTAAGACTCTTTTTTTTAAACGTGTGCCTGCATTGCAATGCAGCCTGGCTTAGTTTATAGATATCCCTGATGTGACATCACTAAATCGCATCTAAAATCATACGACGTCTAATGCTTTCCAATCCCCTTTCAAAAACGAAAGTCTCCACTGTCTGCCCATGTCAACTTTCATCAAAGCTCTTTCTCTGAGCTGTTTCACTTGCCTCCCTGCCACCCTTTCGGGCCCATTCACCGCGTGGATTACTCCACAGAGTGGGTATGATTGCGTGTACATTCCGTGTGATATCTATGTCACATGCAGTTGGAGACCTATCGAGGGTGCATTCATCGTCTTAGCCGCACCGTTGCACACACGAAAGTGCTGCTACGCGTAAGAGGTATTAATTCCCTAGAAGAACACAAACTCCAGGCACCGCGAATGACCAAAACAAAGAACCCCTTCCTCTTGGGTTGGAACAGTGGAGAGATAAGCGGCTGGAATAGTACAAGACACTTAGTTGTAACGAAAATAAACTGTAACGCGTCTATACCCGCTACAAACTCTCGTACATTGAACACAACTCCTAGAACAGGTACAAATGGCTTGCGTATAGCTATGGATCTGGACACTAGACACGCAGACCTGATGGAGAATTGTTTTGGCCTGCATGCGGTCGTTGTCGGTGTGGTCAGTGACCAAGGACATCGTGACTTAGCGACATCTGCAGCGAACTGCAGGGCAGGACAGTCCTACGGTCGAATGTATGACGACGATGATGATACGCCGCGCCGCCGGTCTAGCTGTGTATAAAGGGTCAGATTAAGATAGGTGCAGTTTATTATTATTTCCAGAGGTAGTGCGGTTGGTATATTCTATAGAGCCTGCAGCTCCCTTGTGTGTAGGCGAGTACAGGGTGTGGTTCCGCATCTATTTGCTGCAATAATTTGCAATAGAAGAAGGACGCGTCTCCACAAAAGGGTGCAGTTTTGTGGTTAGCCATTGTGTTTTCTCATGATTAATGGCATCAAGTCGAAAGCCTGCTATTGTGTAATTATTGGTTGAGAGGGAATCTCAATGTGGACAGAAAAATGCTTTCAACCAAATGTGGGGGAGGTGTCAATGGTTTTTCCTGCTACAAGTCGTCTGTTTATTCATCTGTCTATGTCTACCAAAGCGGAACTATTTGAAGAAAGCACATGTTGTTGACGAAATTCCCCACTCTCTGACTAACAAGTACTCACCTAGTGTGGACGTTGATATCTGAGAAATTGTCAATTATGCAATTTTACACGCTTCAGCTGAGTTATGGAACAACGATATATCTGACTTGTAGGTGGTGCCTACTAAATGGCAACGGAGGAGGTGACGATTCATTGCTTCAAGTGTACTCGTGCTGTCCACAGCAATGTTCCAACGACTTCATGCTTAGTCGGACAACTGATGTGACAATCGATGATATTTACACATAACAAATGGCGGTCATTTGATATTTGCTTAGGCGTGTGTCTAGTTTGTTGAAAGATGTCATTTGTCATACTTTGCAGAGAATTGAATACGTAAACGAAAGTAATGCAGAATCTGAATGACAGTACGTGGTGATGCGTTAACGTATATTACGCAATGTTTACTGAATTAATAATGGATGCCTAAGCATACAAGGACATTGAGTCAGACTGTGAGAACCTCCATTTGCAGTTGTTGAAGTTCGTACTCAGTCTTCCTCATTGTCATGTGATCAAGCATTCTTAAGAACTTAACAATAAAAAGAGTCATTGTTTGTTTAAACCTTAACTATAAGTCGGGCTAACTGTATGTTCAAACGGTATAGACACATCGAACAAGGACTAAATTTGGAAGGTTTTTGCTTAATTTTATGTTGCCTGAACCAAAATCGACACTTCGCCAGATGTCATCACAAATGACAAATGAGAATTTTGGCATTCCAAAAGTAGGGCAAAAGTTAGAACTACATAGAGAACGCATCACAGCTAAAAACGTTGTAGCCGTTTATAACGCGGGCGGCAAGTGCGAAGTGGAAATTTCGTCGATCGTGTGCATCGGCTATGCTGTTGTTTGATGCTAGGGTATAGCAATGCGAACACTGGGGTATCAATATTAGCACCCCATATTGAAAAATCAACAACGCGCTGAATAATGCATATTATCCAGTACGTTGGAAGACGGCGGTGGTTCATCCTCTCCCGAAAAAGGGAAAGGACAACTCCAATCCGGCGAATTTCCCGTCGATAAGTCTCCTTCCGAGTATCAGCAAGGTTTTCGAAAAGATTCTCAATCGAGCACTGTTCAAGTGGTCTGAGGACAATAATATTATACCAGAGAACCAGTTTGGTTTCAAGGCTGGACATGACTGTATTCATGCCGCCTCCAAACTCGTCTCTGATATACAATGGAACAAAGCCAAAAAACAGTGCACGGGTGCATGTCGAAGGCTTTCGACACCGTATGGTTAGAGGGCCTCTATCTAAGACTTGGCATAAGTAAACCACTGCTATATATGCTTCATGACATGCTGACTGGTAGAACGTTTGTTGTCAAAAGTGGCAATGTAACTTCTACCACAGAATTTTTCATTAAGAATGGTCTGCAACAGGGTGCGGTAAACTCGCCGATTCTCTTCAGAATTTACACCAGTGATATGATAGGTAGTCTTACTCAGGCAATTGCGTATGCGGACGATCTTATCGCGTACAGAACAGCCTCTACTGTCGAAGTCATTCGAACTCTTTTGCAGCGGGACTTCGACAAGATCCAGAGATATTGTGATAACTGGAAGTTGAAAATCAACTTTCAGAAATCAGAAACTATCCTGTTTAGGACACCGTTGTCTAGGGCCTCTAGGGATACGAGAAAGAACTGGCGAAAGCTGGTGATCGTTGGACCAAACGGACAGCCACTGGCGAGTAAAAGTGTAGTAAAGTACCTTGGCATCTGGTTAGATCAGTATCTATATTTCGGAAGACATGTAGATGCTGCCTGGCGAGAGCTAGGGGAGCATTTGCCCTGACAAGACGATTGTTTTATAGCAGTCGTCTTGACAGCAGGGTGAAGGTGATTTGCTACATGGCCCTCATTAGGCCGATGATTGCCTATGGGTGCCCGGTGTGGTTCAACGTTGCCCCATCTCAAATGGAAAAGATACGGGTGTTTGAGAGGCAGTGTCTGAGGAGCTGCCTTGGACTTCACAGAACACCAGTATCTGACTACACAAAATACTATTCCAACCAGGTCCTATACAACGGGGCCAACATAAACCGAATAGACAATTTTCTGGTGAAACTCATACGGTTTCACGCTGCAAGAGCGATGGCTTTGAATAATAGTCTCATCTTTGGGGCCTTCTATCCCAATGATGAATATTTTGAGAGTGCGCGTTTAAGCGGCTTTATTCCGCCCGAAGCTTTCCTATATTTGGATAGTCGAGGGCTGATACAGGATAGATCGGCGGTTCCGCTAATCTACCACGTCTTCCGACGAACTGTGGATAGGCGGCTCCTATACGACCGAGACTTCGTCGCTCAGGGCGGAGGAGAGCGCCTGCGGTTCAGCAGGAGTGTGTCCGATTGGGACCGCCGGAGTAGGTTGCAACAGGAGAACCTGTTGTGGTGGTTAACGTAGTTATAGTTAGTTGAATTTTGAAAATATATACTTGCATAGTTGTTTAGGTTTATGTTAAGGTAAACAGTCGTGGTGGCACCAAAAAAAAAAAATCTAAAAATGCTTGCTGTGGCTGTTCTAGTTTTTAAGTTTGTTTTTATTTAGGTAGATGTAAAAAAAAAAAATATTGAAAAATTTTGTTGTATGAGATATGCACTACGTGTGGTTCTATACTCTTAGTTATGCTTAGTTATTTACCTAACGGGCTCTGTCCCTGTCTTGTCTGGCGAAGACAAGACAGCCTTCCAACCTCTCTGATCCTGGGCGATTTGCTTCCAGTCATCCAATATTCTGAAGCCGGAGACTGCGTCTTAAGAAGAGCCGATTCTATGTCATATGACGAGGAGAAACCATAATCGAGACCCATAAAGTTACTTTAGATGAATCTTTTTCTATTCAAAATGGCCATATTAACGTTTTACCAGTTGGCTTATGTCTAAGTGAAAATTTAAATAAAATGCTTCATAGAATTTTACAAGTTTACCCCAGAGGAATCGGCTTATATTGGATCTAAGCCAATGATACCAACTCACCCATTTTAATCCACTACCATGCAAAAATATTTACCGTCTGTCAAGGTATCTTACTTTCAAATTCAATTCTACATTCACACAATTCTTCTGGCAGCATCTCAAGCCATCAGTTTCTACAGATAGTTATAGGTATTGATTTGCACGCATCTATATTCAACACCACCTCAGTCGATAGGATGCGTAAATCTTTAAACAGAATCTGTGTGCTTAATCCATTTCCATATTTATCTTTCTCCATTGTCAGTCAGCGGCAGAGGCAACCAGCAACTGGTGTCTTTCAAAGTTATTCCCTCACTGAATGCAGCCCATGACTATAGGGAATCACCTCACAACATCCAAAACGGAAGCATTAAATTAGAGATACACAGCCGCAATGGGTTGACCGTTGTGTGTTGAATCTAATTTACTACGAAGAATTGTGCTCCACTAGAGTACAAGTACTCTATTCCTAGCCTCTTTGTGTTTTCCTTACCGTCAGTGCTCCTGCTCTGCCGTGGCAGTAGTTGGTCTTGATTGTTTATTACCAAAGGTGTATGTATAAAATTTGCCAATGGCGGCACAGTAGTCCAGCGCTAAGCTGCGCCATCTACCCGTCGCGTCGCCTTAAATTGTGAAGTGTTTTGCATTTAAATCGTCGTTTAGGGTTGCTCTCTAATTTCCTTTGTTCAGTATTCCTATGGTTGGCGTATGGATACCTTTTGCGCGAGGATCTGTTTGGTAATAAAAATATCAGAGACGTCTAACCATCTGCGGGCTAACGTTTAGGGTCAGGAATAAAGGAAGTGGGTGGCACGACATGTGATTAATTGGTGGCTTTTGTTTGAAATGGGAGGTTGGGGGGTGTGGAGGTATCTCACTACTATAGTGAAGTGTTTATTGCTGAATCGTTTTGTTAACATAAACTAATTGTGGCATCGTTCTGTTCTTTTTTTTCTTTTAGCTGGATGATGCCGCTTTGCAAGTATACAAGGATGGAGACTATGGGGCATATCTTGATTTGGAATCCTCCTTAGGCGAACAAGCGGAGGAAATAGAAGGGCTCAATACAAAGTGAGTTACAATATTGGATGCGTTTTTTTTTATTTATTCTAACTGTTAGGGTTACCATTGAATGACGAAAGTGGCTTTCGAACGTTCAAAGATCTTTTAAAAATTTGCTGATTTAGTGATATTTTATTGGAAAGGACGGGCTCATTGGCGCGATGATTAGTGCTATGAACTGCCGCGCAGAAGGTCTGGGTTCGATTCCCAGCCGTAGCAACACCTAAATAATTTTTCACTGGCCCTCCTTTCGTGATGATCTGGCAAATCATCCGAGTAGCATCAATTGTTAAGAAAATCTTATCTCAAAGTCACCGTTCGGAGCCAGCATAAAACAGGAGGTCCCGCCATCGTGCAAGAAGTATACACGCACACATGATGGTTGTGAGAAAGCTCGGCCCTATGTACTAACGACCCTGTTGCGCCAAAAATATGTATTTGTATTTATTTAATTGAAAGAAATTTTTATTTAATTGAAGTGAAATCTCAATTATGTATGAAAATAAGGTGATTATGATGTTTCAAGATTCTTTATCTTATCAGCTACAATCATTCGTGGTAGGTTCACAAAGGGCTTAGCGATAGATTAGGGTAATGAAAAAGGCTATTAAAAAAAAAAAGCTGTACGCTTTGGAAAGCCAAGAATATACTTTATAAAACCTGTTTGATACAAAGTACTTTATATGACTTATTGGGTCTTAAGATTATCTTCATTCCTCTTGAAAATACTGGAAAGACTACTAGACATTCAAATACGTAGTAACTTGAATCCAGGCTACCTATCCCCAAACCAACATGCCTATAGGCAAATCGGTTGAAACTGCACTTCATGATGTAGTTCAAACGATAGAAAAATCAAAAAGAACACACACTAGCAGCTTTCCTATCCCCATTACTCTGGCTAATCGAAATCAACGAAGTACTGAGGAGGCTAGATATCACCGCAATTAGAACTGTGGCCCTTGCAGACGATGTGGTACTTATGGCATGTGGGAAATTCCCATCGACTCTTAGCGCAATCATGCAAACGAGCTGAAACATACTTAGCAGGTGGTCAGACTCCTGCGATCTTTGTGTACTTACTTACTTACAGTCCGGAATGAACCTGGACCTCAACCAACATGCCTCTCCAATTAGTCCGGTCCTTAGCTAACTGCCTCCAGTTGCGCCCTCCAAGTTGGTTGAGGTCGGTTTCTACTTGTGCGCGCCACTTAAGGCGAGGTCTTCCTCTACTGCGTCCGACGTCTGGCTGGGAATCGAAGACTATGCGAGCCGGAGTATTGGTGTCCATTCGTTCTACATGTCCTAGCCATCTTAAACGTCCAATGCGGAGTTTTTTGACCAGGGGCATGTCGCTGTACAGCTCGTATAGTTCTTGGTTGAATCTTCGTCTCCATAGCCCGTCAACGCAAACGGGAATGAAGATTTTCCTCTCAAATCGACCAAGGATTTCTTCATCCGCTTTTGATACGGTCCATGCTTCAGCGCCGTAGAGCAGGACTGGGATGATCAGGGTCTTATATAAGATCTCCTTAGTAGTTCGAGTGAGGGCTTTACTACTAAATTGCCATCTTAGCCCGAAAAACAGTGGTTGACAAGATTAATTTTACGTATAATTTCTGACGAGATGTTGTTGTCAGAGTTAATATGGGAGCCGAGATAGACAAAGTCCCGTACTACCTCAAAGTTATATCTGCCAATGGTGACGTTAAATATACAGATTTGGTTTGTTACCACAAATTTTGCAGAGATTTGATAAGTTATATCTTTCTATTGAAATATTATTTTTATTGAACATTAGAGAACAGAAAAGAAGGGAAGAACATCGGCTTTCAGAATAAGGAAAAAAGAGCAATAAAAGCGAGCGATCGAGGATATAGAGAGGTGCCACCCCAGGAACGATGTTCGCGAGTTCTACCAAAGTCCAAAACATCAAAGCCAAGGATACAAGCTTCGAACAGAATCCTGTCGATATGAACAAGGAAATGTCGTAGTTGAAGCACAGTCGATGCTGGAGATATTGAAGAACCACTTCTGTAGACTGTTAACGGCGATGACGAACAAAATTCGTCAGGCAGAACGAACCATTCAATATTGACAATGACAGCGAAAACTGCCAACCGCCCGACTTGAGTGAAGTGAGGATAGTAATATCTAAACTCAAGCTAAATAAGGCTGCCGGAAATGAGGTCCTTCCAGCTGAGCTTTATAAAGCCTGCAGAGATGACTTTGTAAGTAACATCAAACAACTCGTAAGCCAATTCTGGTCGGATGAAAGTATGCCTGAAGAATGGAACATCAGCATCGTTTTCCCGATCCACAAAAAATTAGAGACTATAAACTCCGCCAACTATAGAGGCAGAAGTCTCCTCAACATCGCCTACATGATCCTATCTGCCGTAATATGTGAACGCCTGAAACCGTTTACCTGATAAGTCCTTATTAGTGTGGTTTTAGGCCAGGAAAGTCCACAACCGACCAAATTTTCACACTTCCGCAGAACCTGGAAAAAATCCATGAAGTCCAAATCGATACCCACCACTTATTCATCGATTTCAAAGCCGCATACGACAGCATTTATAGAGACGAACTATACAGAGCCATGTCTAGTTTTGGTATACCGCCCAATCTCGTCCGTTTGTGTAGGATGACGATGGAGAATTCTCGCGGCTCCATCAGGGTCGGAAACGACCTCACTGACACATTCGATACCAAAAAAATATTTAGGCAAGGCGATGCGCTGTCATGTGACTTCTTCAATCTGATTCTTGAGAGGATTGTGCAAAACTCCCGAGCCAACACCAGAAGCACAATTTTCCAAAAATCGGTGCAACTACTAGCATACGCAGACCATATTGGCATCATTGGTAGGACTCAACATGATGTCATAGCCACGTTTGCTAGTTTAGAGAAGGTTACAGCAAAAATGGGAGTAAGACTATGCTGTCAATAAGAAAGGACACACTATATCGACAAATTGGACATTGTCATGTGACTTCTTCAATCTGATTCTTGAGAGGATTGTGCAAAACTCCCGAGCCAACACCAGAAGCACAATTTTCCAAAAATCGGTGCAACTACTAGCATACGCAGACCATATTGGCATCATTGGTAGGACTCAACGTGATGTCATAGCCACGTTTGCTAGTTTAGAGAAGGTTACAGCAAAAATGGGAGTAAGACTATGCTGTCAATAAGAAAGGACACACTATATCGACAAATTGGACAGAACGTCACCACTGACAGATATAACTTTGAGGTAGTACGGGAATTTTAACTTCCTCGGCTCCGCTGTTAACGACAACAACATCTCGTCAGAAATTAAACGAAGAATTACTCTTGCTAGGACTTAATCAAAAGCGGATGATCTTCGTCGATTCGAGGGGAAAATTAAAGATTTCTATCTTCGGTCCCGTTTGCGTTGACGGGCTATCGAGACGAAGATTCAACAAAGAACTATACGAGCTGTACATCGACATGCCCCTGGTCAAAAAACTCCGCATACATGTACTTTGAGTCAAATTTATCGTTATTATATCTCTTTGTTACAAACTTTATGTCAAAACTAATATACCTCTATGAAATAGGGTATAAAAACTGGCCTAGAATAATGATCAAAATAACTTTGGATACGAAGTTTGAAAAAAAATGGGTAAAGCCATTTAGGCTGCAGAGACCATTACGGACCGACGGACCGTAGGTTGAAATACTGATGCGGGGCTGAGACTTTGGTTAAGTAGTTAAAGTTACTGTGAACATAAATATTTACATTTGCAGGGTTAATGCATGAGCAACCTTATCGTAAAATGCCTGCTCCTATTTCCGATTAGCTCGACCGAACTAAACATATATATAAAATAGTTTCTCCAAGCGCTGCTGTGTTGTTACTCTTTTCACTTTATTTTGCCACACTAAACTGATCGCATTAGCAGATACTTTTGTTACAAAAAATTAACCACTCATTAACATTTTTACAAATAACCTTAAAAACGTAATTAGTTGCTTTTAGAATATTGTGAACATATTGTACCTTTGCCTTGTAAGGACATTTTGTCTTAGCCTTAGACAACTGCTATTGTAACTAACTGTATCCAAGTTCACTTAATTATATCAACACGTGCGTATTGTCTGCGACTCTATTACATAAAACGAAATGAGCAGCAAGTAAACGATGCAGTAGTAAACGATAGTCAGGACAAAGTGCGATTGTGTAAAATGAATTTTTATGACAGCTCAACGAAAACGAAAGCTATACGACTGCCAACTTCCAGTCGTAAGAAATTACGATTATCGTAAAACCTAGAACGATACTCGTTTTATGTCATCGAATTCCAACGAAAACGAAGTGATTTCAACGATATTCGTTTTATATAATCTCCATTTCGAGGTTCCCTACTTTTTTAAAGAAAAAAAAACACAGAAAATTCAAATTTAATGGAGAATGTTTATTGTCATTTGAAAGAACATTCTTTGGCATTTATTTTTTGAAGATAATGTCTATCAAATGTTGGCCGTTGCTACGTCGCAGGTGGTCCATCCGTTGAGTCCAATTTTCGATCACTCGTTCGAGCATTTCGACTGGTAACTGGCGAATGACACGCGTGATGTTTTCCTCCAAGGCCTGAATCGAAGCGGGTTTGTCGCCATAAGCTTTTGACTTTACATATCCCCACAGGAAAAAGTCTAACGGTGTGATATCACACGATCTTGGTGGCCAATCGACCGGCCCAAAACGTGAAATTAGGTGCTTACCCGAATGTTCTCTCAATAAGTCCATTGATTGATGCGATGTGTGGGAAGTGGCGCCGTCTTGTTGAAACCAAATGTCGCCGAGATCACGAGCTTCAATTTCAAGCATCAAACAGTCGGTTATCATGGCACGATAACGGTCGCCATTGACGGTTACGTTCGCATCGGCATAATTTTTAAAGAAATATGGACCGATGATTCCACCGGCCCACAAACCCCACCAAACCGTTGTTTTTTTCTGTATGAAGTGGCAGTTCTTCAATCTCTTCAGGTTGCTCTTCGTCCCAAATGCGGCAATTTTGTTTGTTTACATACCCATTGAGCCAGAAATGGGCCTCATCGCTAAACAAAATTTGCCTCGAAAACGTCGGATCTTCTTGGAACTTTTCAAGAGCCCATAGAGCGAAGCGATGTCGCTTGGGAAGGTCGAGCGGCTTCAGTTGTTGCACAAGCTGTATTTTGTACGCTTTCAATTTAAGATCTTGACGTAAAATGCGCCAAGTCGTTCCATACGTCAGTCCGAGTTGCTGCGAACGGCGCCGAATCGACTCTCTACGGTCTTCGTGTACACTGGGTCTCAAAATGGGTGATGGTGTTGCGAATAGTACGCTCAGTAGGCCGATTATGTTGACCATAAGTTGAGCGAAGTGCACGAAATACATTCCTCACAGAACGTGAATTTTCATAATAAAGTTGAACAATTTTTTAAACGTTGTTCACGCGTAAGTCTTTCCATTATGAAATGCCAAACAATACTAAACAAAAATAACATGACAGCATGACACGACTCACACGTGATCTGTCAAAAAAGGCTATTGAAAAAAGTATCTCTACTTGGATCACCCTGTATTGGTAAATTTTACAATTATCGTATTTTCTGTCACTTTTCAGTGAATTTTCGCAGGTGTATGACAATTGAATTGTAAGACAAGTACTTTGATTCCAGCAGTCAATATGTACTCATAAAACTTACACCATGGTAAAAAAAAACTTTGCTAGTAATACACCTCAGTATAAACGCCGGGCCAGTAAATTGTGTTCTCTTTTCAACTAAACCAGCTTTGTAGTATGAGGACAATTATTGTGCAATGTTTGCGCCTTCGATTTTCATTTACATTTTGAAAAGGATATATGTAGCTTAAGTGATTGGTTTCCTTTTGTGTTTTGATCTACACTTCCTGATGGATATTTCCCTTGAGGGTTCTTTCGAGGGTTTAGTTCATATAATTTCTTGATAAGTAACATAGGAGTGCGAAGGGGAAGTTTTGACTCTATTCACGTTTTACACTCAGGAGGTGATTGACATAGTCTCCACCACATGCTCAGTCCTGTGTTGTAACGGGTTGTAAAATCCGATAAAATTCGCTGCTAACTGTTTTTTTAAAAACTTCGTGTCAATTATCAATCGTTCTTCAGGAATATTGAGTTCCATTGCACATACTTGCAAATCACACTTTCGTTAGCTTCACAAATGTCAAAAGAAAATTTACGTTTGATAACAATTATCACTATCTGATAAAGTAATGTGTGTTCAACAAGGAACCTTGGACGGGAATAAGCGATCGTGAATATGGCTAAGGCAAGCCTTAAGATCGGGTTTGAACGTCGGATTTCAAATGTACTTGCACTGTTTCACAGGTATAAAAGCTGTGCCATATTTTATGTCGGTATGTAAACATTGAATAATTTTCAGTAGACAAGTTGTTGAAAGGGCAATTCCGTAGAATTTCAACCATGCATCACACCGAATTAACGCGTTGAAATACTGACATACTTGGAAAATAGTCGTTCTGTTGTGTTAATCGCCAATATTTAGCCTAAAAGCACAGTCTGACAACACTATTCACCACAGTGGTAGATCGATAATATGCTGATATGGACACTGAAGAACCGTCCAAGACGTTCCAATGAACTGGTTGAACCGGCAAGGGAAAGTGTTGCCGAGAACAAACATGTTTGGTACCATTACCAAACTCAGCATCCAAACTCCAAAAATATCGCCAACAGACTGTCAGTCGCTCGAATAGTTGACACTGGCCGTGATTTTTAGGACCAAATTATGATGGCCGACAAGGCCCATTTCACACTCTCTGGCGCCATAAACAATTTTGCAAACTCTGAATCCTCACGAGATTTGTATTATGCACTTCCATGAACAACAAGTTACTGTTAGAGCCAGCGTTTGCTGCAAGACCATCATTTGGCAATTTTTTCAGAGAAGTCGATGAGAATCAACAACGGTGGACTTTGTGCCTAAATCAAAGCTATACCGCCCAAAATGCTCGAAAAAGCGATAGAAAAAACAAAAATCCACCCGAGATCTGTGAAAAACAATTCCATGACCAAAAAGGCACTGTTGGGGGCAGTGTTTACTCCAAGACCATCATTGGGCCATTTTTCTGCAGTTAAGTCGATGCAAATCAACATCGGTGGACTTTTTGCCTAAATCATAGCTATACCGCCCAGAATGCTCGAAAAAGCGATGGAAAACACAAAAACATATCCACCCGAGATCTGTGAAACACAATTCCATGACTAAAAAGGCACTGCTGGGGGCAGTGTTTACTCCAAGACCATCATTAGGCCATTTTTCTTCAGTTAAGTCGATGAGAATCAATATCGGTAGACTTTGTGCTTAAATCAAAGCTATACCGCCCAGAATGCTCGAAAAAGCGATGGAAAACACAAAAACATATCCACCCGAGATCTGTGAAACACAATTCCATGAACGAAATGTGACTGTTGGGGCCAGCGTTTGCTCCAAGACCATCATTGGGTCATTTTTCTTCAGTTAAGTCGATGCAAATCAACATCGGTGGACTTTTTGCCTAAATCATAGCTATACCGCCCAGAATGCTCGAAAAAGCGATGGAGAACACAAAAACACATCCACCCGAGATCTGTGAAAAACAATTCCATGAACAAAATGTGGCTGTTGGGGCCAGCGTTTGCTCCAAGACCATCATTGGGCCATTTTTCTTCAGTTAAGTCGATGCAAATCAACATCGGTGGACTTTTTGCCTAAATCATAGCTATACCGCCCAGAATGCTCGAAAAAGCGATGGAAAACACAAAAACACATCCACCCGAGATTTGTGAAAAACAATTCCATGACCAAAAAGCCACTGTTGGGGGCAGCGTTTACTCCAAGACCATCATTGGGACATTTTTCTTCAGTTAAGTCGATGCAAATCAACATCGGTGGACTTTTTGCCTAAATCATAGCTATACCGCCCAGAATGCTCGAAAAAGCGATGGAAAACACAAAAAACACATCCACCCGAGATCTGTGAAAAACAATTCCATGAACAAAATGTGGCTGTTGGGGCCAGCGTTTGCTCCAAGACCATCATTGGGCCATTTTTCTTCAGTTAAGTCGATGCAAATCAACATCGGTGGACTTTTTGCCTAAATCATAGCTATACCGCCCAGAATGCTCGAAAAAGCGATGGAAAACACAAAAAACACATCCACCCGAGATCGGTGAAACACAATTCCATGACCAAAAAGGCACTGTTGGGCGCAGCGTTTACTCCAAGACCATCATTGGGACATTTTTCTTCAGTTAAGTCGATGCAAATCAACATCGGTGGACTTTTTGCCTAAATCATAGCTATACCGCCCAGAATGCTCGAAAAAGCGATGGAAAACACAAAAACACATCCACCCGAGATCTGTGAAAAACAATTCCATGAACAAAATGTGGCTGTTGGGGCCAGCGTTTGCTCCAAGACCATCATTGGGCCATTTTTCTTCAGATAAGTCGATGAGAATCAATATCGGTGGACTTTGTGCTTAAATCATAGCAATACCAGCTAAAATGCTCGAAGAAGCTATGGAAAACACAAAAAAGACCAAAATAAATAAAAATACCTCATATATGGAATTCCATTTTTTTTTAAGTTATTCACATACGCACATGAAAAATGGCGCATCCTATTCTGGCACAGATATATTTCGAACAAAGACCTTACAAGTTTTTCATTATAAGTCTTGACCTATAATACTAGAGTTAGCCAAAAGTATCTAGCCTATTCACATAGGATATGGCAGCGATCTCCATTATGAGCACATAACAAGGGATCTGGTAAAAAATACCGACGAAGGGTATTGAGTGACCTTGTCTTTACGTTATCCTCGAAAACTTTTTCAAACTTTTCATTTCACACTTTAAAGACATGCCTTAATAGCTCTTTAATTACGGCTGCAAAATACCGACTCAGTTCATAGACTTCATTCAACAATTCTCATTCATTTCGCAGATGACATCAATAAATGTCCGACTTGATAACCACCAAATAAACATTTCATTTCGCGTGCATTTTAATATCTTTTTCTATGGAAATACCACAAAAGCAACCCCAAAATGCCACAATTTATGTCGCTTAATACGGCATCACCACGTTCGACTCGATAAGATCAAAGTAACGCACTGGTGCGCTCGTAGGCAGGCATTTCTCAAAACTACAAAATTATGAATGACTCAACCGCAGCTTAATGCTTGATGTACACCGGACGATAAGCCGCAGCCCAGCCATCAACAGACAAAGTGCTGTGTAAGTGTTGGCTTTGTATCACACAAGACACAACTAATTTGCATAAATAAATTACCAACGAAGGGTTATAAAGTAAGTACTCCCAAGCTGAGTCATTCGTTGGCAATATCTCAACCTCATATACCTTGCAAGACTATTTGCGGATAACCCGAATCACTGACTGGCGTTTTGACAATTATCGTCGTAATTTCTTCAAAGACCTGGCAATCAAAAATGTCTGCGTGTACGCCTTGAGGGTAGTTAAGACTTCAGGCTAATGTGTGCACGTATCTACATACCAGGAAATGATTTAAAGTGTTACCTTTGACGGATTCAACAAGATGTGGCGTGGTACGCATCACGCATGACATGACAACTTAATTGTAGATCAGTCACATCTGCATTTGACGAGGGGAATTTAAGTTCCAAATTTGACAGCTTACGTTAATTGAGATCTATTTAGTTGTTTGGTAGTGCAAATAATTTGTCATATCACACTTGATTTGGAACTCTTGGAACTCGAAACTTAGAGCTGAAAAAAACGATTTTATAACTCGCTTAGTTTTAATTTTATTCTGGCGACTTTTTTTTTATAATGGCGACTTCTTCTAGTCAAAAATACAGAATGGATTTCTTTGCAATGCTATCTTTCTTACAAATGCGAAATTGTAGGATCGAAATTAAAAAAAAATTAAGTCTTATATTATACTGTAATTCTAATTTAGATTAAACTTTAACCAAAAAACAAAAGTTTCTAAGGAAAAAGTAAAAATCTTTGTTATTTTTATCCCACAAGTTCGCTAGTTGTCACAATTTTAACTTTCTCTTATAAAGAGAAATATATTGAACATTGAAAGAACATTGCGATGAAAGCGGAACTCAAAAAAGTGTTTTTCGGACGGACATTGAAATTTGTTTAATCTCCAAATGGGGGTTTGACAGGTCTTCGGGACACAGCTCGTACAAGCAGGCGTTTCAAGATGCTGAAGCTAACGATTCAGCTGTATTTATTTCATGTATTGTACCGCTCCGATTGATGGCAAAGGACCTCGTTGTGTGGCAAAACCCACGTCCTGCGTCAACACGATATTGCAGACCAATAAAAATAGAATTTCAGAAGGAATCTGTTGATGTATCGAGAACACCGTCAGATAGAAAACCAAATTTTGAAACTGCACGAAAGCATTGTTAACCATGCTGCAAAAAAATTGAAAATTCGCCATGAATTAATTTTATCTATGGTTGACGGGAAGGTGTGTAATGCACTAACTGAAACCACCTCAACCATGAAATGCTTCTTGTGCGGTGCAACATCAAAGGACTTCAATAAGATTGATGAAATAGTTTCAAGGGAAGTTAATACCGAAAATTTGAAATTTGGTCTTCCTGTTCTACATGGTTGGATTCGATGCTTCGAATGTCTTCTTCATTTAGCGTACAAACTTCCTATAGCAAAATATGGCAAGCTCGTGGGGCGGAAGACAAGCAAATCGTTTTGGAAAATAAAACTCGAGTCCAAAAAGAATTTAAAGAAAAATGTGGCCTTATTGCTGACAAACCAAAGCCGGGTTTCGGCAACAGCAACGATGGAAACACCGCTAGACAATTTTTTTCAAAATCCAGAGTTGTCTGCAGAAATAACGAAGATAAACATTGATTTGATAAAAAGACTTCATATTATTCTGATCACTATATCAAGTGGATTTGACATAGACCCTGAAAAATACAGAATATTTGCGATTGATACGGCTAGATACTTCGTTTTATTATATCCTTGGTACAACATGCCTCCTACTATGCATAAGTATTTGATTCATGGGCCAGAAATAATATCCTTTGCTATGCTTCCTATTGGACAGTTAACAGAAGAATCACAGGAGGCAAGAAATAAAGATTTCAAGCGTTATAAAGAGCATAATTCCAGAAAATGTAGCAGAGAAAAATCTAATAGGGATATTTTTTAACTTTTTCTTACTGAGCTCCGATCCTGTTATCACCAGTAAGCAAAAGCCAGTCAAAAACAAAGTCAAAAATATTCCCAAAGAAGCACTTTGTATGTTGAAAGCTCCATCCCTACAAAATGATTACGCAACAGCTGGTGAAGATATTGATGATGATAGTAATAATGAAGACGGTGACGATTCTTTATCGTATCTTGAATAAATTATAATAAAAAAAAAGCGTTTTTTTCAATAATACAATTTTTTTTGTCTAAATTTTGTTTTTTTTAAATAGAACATATACCAATAAAAACGATAGATCCACTTAAAAAAATCTCACAGGTTTAGTTGATTTGATGGCAGTTTTAAGGCTATTCTGCCCCAGTGTGCGTCGGTTCGTCGGTCCGTCTGTCTCCAGCCTAAACGACTTGACCGATTTTCTTCAAACTTCGTATCCAGCGTTTGTTTGGTCTTAATTCTAGACCATGTTTTTGTTTGCTTTTTGCCATGTTGTTAGTGGTACCTGGCATATAATGATTATATACCCAGTTTTTTCGAGAAAATCCATATAACGGATATTTGCATATAGGCCATATTAAGAAAATTGTCAATTTCTCGCAAACTATTTGGCAAAGTTGAATGAAATTTTATTTGTATACCATTTATTATCATCTAACATTGAAAAATAATTTTCTCGCAGCTGCTTTATGACTATTTGCCCATTAACTGTGCAAGATTTTTGTAAATGATTTGGTGGAAATTTTGTGCTCCAAAGCAACATAAAGACTAAAAAGCATAAATGAAACCTTAAAATTCTGGATAAGCTATAGGGCTTTAAATTACGAAATGTTAAAATAATTTACTAAAGGGTAGTCCAACGATGTTAATCTTCTTTATATATAAAAATGAATGTTTGTTTGTATGTCCTTTGTAGAATCGTAAACTATAAATTTTGATCATGTTATGATCTTTAGAAAAGTTGTTGCATGAGGTCACAAACGTTTCTGAGTTGGTACGACCAATTTTCCACATAAGGCGCCACTGTCATTGCAATGAATTTTATATATTGCTGTGACAATTCATGCGGAATTGAATTGAAACGAAAACAGCGAACGAATGATGACGTTTCAAGTTGTGGGTGACATACGAATTTATGTAACACATTTATGAACATTGAACAGACAATCTTGTCGTTTTCTTTTTAACCATTTACTGATTGTAGGTTAAAATTATTAAGATAAATGTTTCAATCGAATTGAGTTTTCGTAGTTTCCCTGAGATGCGTCAAGTGGCAATATTTTTCTTCTTTTACTCATTTTGGCAACCATACGATCACAAAATGATATTGCACTGCCCATTGCATCATTTGGAATTGCTGCAACTCTTTTGGATGGCGGCCGAACAGCGAATTCAGCATTGAAACTGCCCATAAATTTGCAAATCACTGAAGCACCAACTTACAACATCAGTGAAAATAGGCAAAGTACTCTAAACGTGCTGGTCAAACGACAACAGTGGACGGTGCGCGTTATAGGGCCATGTTAACCGAGTTTTTTCTTCCGCAATTGAACGGATTAGGACTGGAGGATATGTGGTCCCAACAGGACGGATCAACGACACACACTACGCGAGCCACAACCGATATTCTGAAGGCGTCGACAACACAGGATGACTTCTTTTGGCCCACCTTGTACAAGGTGGCGCAAAAATAACCTTCCGATATTTTTTGGCTGTAATTTAAAAAAAAAACATGAAAAACTTTGATTCTTCTTATGGATTATTTTTATTTGGTCTTTTAGTTTTTTTTTACATCAAGTCGAGAATATGATGTCATGTAAATGGCCGCCGCCACAGTTGATTGTCATTTTCCATCACTTTGGCCAAAACTTCCGGCGATAGGTCCTCACATTCTTGACGGATATTGTCTTTAAGAGCTGCAAGAGTCTGAGGCTTGTTGGCATAAACCCGCGACTTCACACAAAAAGAAGTCTGGAGCGGTCAAATCAGGCGATCTTGCTGGCCAGTGCAAATCGCCAAAACGGGAGATTAGGCGCCCGGGAAATGCGGCTAAACGTCGCAGTGTTTCACCAGTAGGCGTTGGACGGCTAGGAAATCTGCGACGAAATTCACGTTGTGCCAAACCGACCGATAATTGCTCAAATAAATAGTCACCAATATTCCGCGTTCTGGAGCAGTGTAGCGTAACATTGTTTATTAACGTGTATTTCGCATGTGTTTACTACACAAATGTCAAAACAGAACTGACATTAGGGGCCAATAGCAAAATTTATAGCATTTTCTGATAGGAGGATTACTTTTGCGCCACCTTGTATGAAGACTTCAACATCGAATTTGAGAATCTTCTATGACAGTTTTATACTCTTGGATGTTTGTCAGCCTTTCGCAAACAAAACTCGAGCATAGTAGTCTGATAAGTCAGAATATAACATTCGAAATGGCGTATAGTTGTATAATTAGGAATCCTGCAGTTAAAAAGTTTATTCAAATGAATATTTATCTCACTTCGTAACAAACACATGAAGTGCATTTGCGCATTTGACTAAAACTTTTCATAATCAAAAATTGACGTCAATGTTCGTCGGCCTGTAACAATGCACTCTAATTTCAACAATAGCACAAAATGTGATTTTAATTGAAGGAATGACGTACCACATGCATATACGTGCTCTTGTGTGTTACAACGTTTGTGGTGTTGCAATCTCAGCAACACCGGTATTGTATCTCAATGCTTACGTTTTGAAAGTGATATACTTAAATTTCGTCAGAGGATCTCACATTCGCATTGTTTGCACTCCACTCACCTAAGAGGCAATGTTAAGTCTATGACTTGTGGGATTACGCCGTTCTGTGGGTGTACGACACTACTTGCGAAATGCTTCCATCTTTTTTTTTCATAATTTTGTGCAAAATTATGCACACTTTCAAAAAAAAAAATAAAAATCCCGATGACAGATTCGCGTGTCGGTATCACATTTCAATTTGATTAATTTTGCTAACCTAACGGCGATGGCCAGTTGCTGAATACAAATATAGGTATCTCTTCATCTAATTAAGACTCCAGCTAAGTTCGATGAACTATGCTAAATAAAACACCCTTATGGTGTGACATATATTCATTTAATATTTAATATCTATCACCTATATTTGGCTAAATAAATCAAACAAACACACAAAGAAAGAAAGATAGAAAATCTGACGCCGGCCGGTCTACATTTTTCCATTTCACGGTTACTGGCTCCATGGGTGTTGTATCAAAATTGAATTTATTCACAAAATTAGACAGTAACCATGCATGTGTGTGTTTGGCAAATAATTTATGTTAATCGGTCATTTTAACGGTTTAAAATTGTAATGCTTATTCGAATGTTTCGCATAATTTGTTTCCACTTGATTGGGATTTGTTTGTGGAGACTTGAGCGCTTTATGGTTTGAGGGAATGTTAGGCACATTAACGAAAATTTCCGATTTTTTTTTTAAGTCACTGTAGTGAATCATGTAAACCACGTGATTTGGATGATGTTAGGAAAAGTTTGCAATTTCTTTCTCGAAATTCGAGTGAATTTTTTTGTTAAATAAAAAGCGCGATTACATCATTTCTCTAATGTATTAGGTGTTGCTGTATGTAATAACATATCAAATATTTGATTGTTCTCTTTTGTTTAAAATTTATATGACTGTTTTTTATTTGGGAATTTCTTTTTATTCCGTCTTGGCATAAACTTTCAATTGGTAAACATTTACTTACTTACTTACTTAAGTATCGCTACAGTCCAGAATGAACCTGGGCCGCAACCAACATGCCTCTTCAATTAGCCCGGTCCTTAGCTAACCGCCTCCAGTTGCGCACTGCAAGTTGGTTGGGGTGGGTTTCTACTTGTGCGCGCCACTTACGGCGAGGTTTTCTTCTACTGAAGACTTCGTATAGTTCTTGGTTGAATCTTCGTCTCCATAGCCCGCAAACGGGACCCAAGCTTTTTCGAAGAATTTTTCTCTCGAATCGCGCAAGGATTTCTTTATCCGCTCTTGATACGGTCCATGCTTCAGCGCCATAGAGCAGGACTGGGATGAGCAGGGTTTTATATAGGATCTCCTTAGTAGGTTAAGTGAGGGTTTAGTTGGTTGGAGAGAGTTTAATTTCTGATGATATGTTGTTGTCAGAGTTAATAGCGGAGCCGAGGTAGACAAAGTCCGGTACTTCCTAAATCCTTTTTGGTATCGAGTGTGTCGGTAAGCTCTTTTCCGACCCTGATGAAGCAGCGAGAATTCTAAGTCATCCTTTACAATCGCGCGAGCTTGGCGGTTTGCTTAACTACAAATGGCTCAGTATATTTATAATCGATGAATAGGTGGTTGATTTGGACTTCTTGGGTTTTTCTACGATCTGCCGAAGTGTTAAAATTTGATCGGTTGTAGACTTTCCTGGCCGAAAACCACACTGAGCCGATCAAGTGGTAAACTGTTTCAGGCGTTAACATATATCGGCTTGGATCTTGTGTGCCTCTGTAGTTGGCGCAGTTCAGAGGGTCTTTGCAGAAGGCTTTGAAATGACATCCGTTTCTTTGTTTGGCAATTGAAAAAATTGTCAGCAGATTTTTACGATTTCCTACTTCTGCGTAAGATTTTACAAGACGAAAGGTGGTTATAACTTGGCCCTTGTTCCTGGATATTTTATTAGATTAAAGCTTGTTCCGCCTTGCTATATAGAACTTCTAGACATGATATATTGTCTCCGAGCCCACGATTTATATTATAAGATAAGGCTTTAACACAGAGTTCCGAGTTTATAGCTGAGCTATGTCACACCTTAAATGTCTTTTTGGCATAGCTAAGGATTATTCTGAAGCAATAGTTCCTTGCTGCATCTTTTGTCAATAGTTGACTTTTGTTCGCTGTAATTACTGCTTTCAATCGTAAGCATATATAGTCTTTGTCCTGCTGGAATGATTCAGATGGCCCAAGACTAACCAATTAGTTAACAATTCCAATTTTTAAATTCCATGTTTCCACAAAACTGTTTGCCATTGATCTTGAGCGATATTTTGTAGGGTATTGCCCTTGCAGTTGTAAGGTATTTTTCCGACTTTTAGAAAAAACTGTACGGACTCCATTTCGTCTGTAATTTTGAAGTCATTCCATTAAGTTCCCATCAGTTCCCACGCTCGTACGTTGGTAAAAACCTTTAACGGGTACATAGATATTCATAACCCCTAAAAAAAACAATAATCACCTGAAAAAAACATAAGAGCTTGCGTTTGCGAGTTAATTTCCAACTTTGGGATCGCAACATAAAAGCATGCATAACCTCAACTTAACTAAACTTTTTTTTATAATTCGCGCACACTCAAGGGGTTATGATATGAATATCACAGAGGCAAATGGAGTTAAGAAGAAAGGAGGTGCAACCTGGGTCTTAAACTACTGTACGCTATAATGGGAAGGAAAAACCGAGTTTAGTAAATTATTCAACATTCATGTTGTTCGGTTTATGTACGATCCCTTAATTTTAGCATGCGTCCGAACTATTCCTATGTCACCAATATGTATAGTTTTTTCGCACACGCTTCAATCCTATCTATGAGGTGCAATTTTGTTTTTGGGTGCATCCGACCGGACGTGAACTCAATGAACGTGGACAGAGCAAATGGGTTTAATTATCTCATACATCGATTTAGGTAAACTAAACAGTTCGCGTTTTTGCTTTTTCAGCGACTTCAAACAGAAATTCATTCCAATGGAACTCGGTATTTACACACAATATGAGAAGCTGAAAGTACTGTCATCAGCCAAGTAATTAATTCGATTAGAAGTTACAGGCAGAAGAAAATTTACAAAAATTAAGAAGACAGTCGGAGAAAAGACACAGACTTGGGGAACACCAGCATTTTTTTGCGAGTTGGTGACTTAAAACCATCTAAAGCAACTCCAATTGACAGATTCGATGTTTCGATAATACATAGATGAAATTTTTAGTCGATTCCAAAAGCGAGCATTTTGGGCGAAACGGCTTGATGCCAAATCCTGTCAAATTCCTTTAAAATATCAAGTGCAACAACCTTGTTTTTTCCACTATGGTGGATCGACGGGTTCCTCTTTTCGGTAAGAAATGATATGTGGACATGTTGCTTGTCATTGAGAAGTTTTCGAGTTTAGAGATATTTCATAAGCTGAACATTTATCATGGTTGGGTGTTGTAGAACTAGGTCAGACTCTGATTGGCTTTAACTTGGCAATGCCCAGTGTTGTAACTCTGACTACACATCAAGTGCTTATTTTTACCTCCCAGTGGTAACCATCGGGTACTGGTCTCATCCAACCGGATTTGACTTGCTAAACGATAAGCGCGAGTGTTGATAATACGACGAAAAACAGCAACACTATAAACAGTCAGGTCAGAATGGCACGGAATGAATACCCGGCCTGCTGTCACAGGCGAACCTAGACAAGCTGCTTCGACATATTCGGACAACAGATGGTCTAAAAATTTCAAGGGTTAGTCAGGCCCCTTGAACAGAGCTGGTGGCGTATGAACCGGAAGGCAAACGGAAGCGCTCAATCCCGTAGTGGATACTGATGGCCCCGTGTCCTAGGGGTATCTAATAAATTGGAACTGGCCCTCCAGGTTGGGGGTTGTGCTTTGGGTTAACTATCCAATCATGGAAAAATCTAACGGTTACAAAGCAACCAAAAGCCTCGGAAAGGACTGATTTTATTGTTGACGACACGGCTAAACGAAAAAAGAACAACGAAGTTCGTATCTGCACCTGGAATGTGAGAACATTAAACAGGAGAGGTGCAAGCGAACAAGTAGCGGAATCCCTAAATACGATGGGATGGGCCGGGCAAAAAGAGGATGAAAAACTGTGACATCTACTACCGACCGTTTTATAGTGAGCAGAAACAGCGACTATTCGGATGCGGATTTGTTATAAGTGCCAGACTTAGGCAAGAAGTTTCCAGATCAACCAACGGTCAATCAAATTGATCACATAGCGATAGACAAGCGCCACGCATCCAGTATTTTGGATGTCCGAACATTCCGAGGAGCTAACATCGACTCGGACCACTACCTTGTTGCAGCCAAGTTTAGAATGCGGATATCCACTACGCCACAACAATCCAGAAATACTTAAAAAAAAATTTAATGTCGAAAGACTGCAATCGCAAGAGACCGCCAAGACCTTCGCGCAACGCGTATCCCTAAACCTCTCGATTAACACCATACCACCAGCATCGAATGTCAAAGAACTATGGGAACGATGCCAACAATCCATTAGATCAGCCGCAACTGATGTGCTAGGTTTCTCGCGCCCACCAGCAAGAAACCCCTGCTTTGATGAGGAAGGCCAACAGATGCTCGCAGCCAAGAACGAGGCCTACAAGGATAAGCTGCAGGTGGAGACGAGAGCTGCCGTTGAGCTCTATAGGCAGAGAAGAAGGGAAGAACACCGGCTTATTAGAAAGAAGAAAAAAGAGGAAGAAAAGCGCGCGATCGAGGATATAGACAGGTGCCACTCCAGGAAAGATGTTCGCAAGTTTTACCAAAGTGTGAAACGTCAAAGTCAAGGATACAAGGCTCGAACAGAATCCTGTCTAGATGAACAAGGAAATATCGTAGTTGAGACACAGTCTATGCTGAGGATATGGAAGAACCATTTCTGCAGACTGTTAAACGGCGATGACGAACAACATTCCGCTGTCAGGCAGAACGAACCATTCAATATTGCAAACGACAGCGAAAGCTGCCAACCACCCGACCTGAGTGAAGTGAGGATAGCAATATCTAAACTGAAGCTTAATAAGGCTGCCGGATATGACGGCCTTCCCGCCGAGCTTTATAAAGCCGACGGAGATGACTTGGTAAGTAACATCCACCAACTCATAAGCCGAATCTGGTCGGAAGAAAGTATGCCTGAAGAATGGAACCTCATCATCGTTTGCCCGATCCACAAAAAAGGCGACCCTCTGCACTGCGCCAACTACAGAGTCATAAGACTCCTCAACATCGCCTACAAAATTCTATTTGCCGTAATATGTGAACGCCTGAAACCGTTTACCAACAACCTGATCGGCCCTTATCAGTGTGGTTTTAGGCCAGGAAAGTCCACAACCGATCAAATCTTCACACTTCGGCAGACCCAAGAAGTCCAAATCGATACCCACCACCTATTCATCGATTTCAAAGCCGCATACGACAGCATTTATAGAGACGAACTATACAGAGCCATGTCTAGTTTTGGTATACCTTCCAAACTCGTCCGTTTGTGTTGGATCACGATGGAGAATTCCCGCTGCTCCATCAGGGTCGGAAACGACCTCACTGACACATTCGATACCAAAAAAGGCAAGGCGATGCGCTATCATGTGACTTCTTCAATCTGATTCTTGAGAGGATTGTGCAAAACTCCCGAGCCAACACCAGAGGAACAATTTTCCAAAAATCTGTACAACTACTAGCATACGCCGAAGATATTGACATCATTGGTAGGACCCAACGTTATGTCATAGCTACGTTTGCTAGTATAGTAAAGGAAGCGGCAAAAATGGGTCTAGCATTAAATGAGGGCAAGACGAAGTATATGCTGTCAACACGAAAGGACACACAACATCGACGAATTGGACAGAACGTCACCACTGACAGATATAACTTTGAGGTAGTACGGGACTTTATCTATCGCGGTTCCGCTATTAACTCTGACAACAATATCTCGTCAGAAATTAAACGAAGAATTACTCTTGCAAACCGCTGTTTCTTCGGGCTAAGAAGGCAATTCAGTAGTAAAGCCCTTACTCGAACTACTAAGGAGATCTTATATAAGAACCTGATCATCCCAGTCCTGCTCTACGGCGCCGAAGCATGGACCGCATCAAAAGCGGATGAAGAAATCCTTGGTCGATTTGAGAGGAAAATTCTTCGAAAAATCTTCGGTCCCATTTGCGTTGACGGGCTATGGGGACGAAGATTCAACCAAGAACTATACGAGCTGTACAGCGACATGCCCCTGGTCAAAAAACTCCGCATTGGACGTTTAAGATGGCTAGGACATGTAGAACGAATGGACACCAATACTCCGGCTCGCAGAGTCTTCGATTCCCACCCCGACGTCGGACGCAATAGAGGAAGATCTCGCCTTAAGTGGCGCGCACAAGTAGAAACCGACCTCAACCAACTTGGAGTGCGCAACTGGAGGCAGTTAGCTAAGGACCGGGCTAATTGGAGAAGCATGTTGGTTGAGGCCCAGGTTCATTCCGGACTGTAGCGCCACTTAACTAAGTAAGTAAGAAAGTTTATCAGCGTTTTCATGACCTGGGAAAAAAGTTATGTAATTAAGAAGAGGATTCGCTTCTCCAAAAGAGTCCTGATGTGTAGGACAGATAGAAAAGTTTACGTAGTTTTGTAAGTATAGAAAAACACCTCTTCAGTATTAACCATCTGGAACAGCGGATTTGTAAATGGCGATTCCAAATAAAACTCTTCCAACTGTACGAGAACGGAAGTGAATTTATCCCATGGAATGATCAAGAGTTGAAATCTAAATTGCCATTGTGAATGAACGTCGGAACTGATGATGAGGTAGAAGTTTTTTTTATTTTTGACAAATGACCAAAGGTTTTTACTACCAACAACCACATCACTATCGAGGAAACATAGTGAGCAGTTGAAATTCCTATAAAAAACAACAGTTTAATGCTTGCAATTGGCTTTCTCGTATTGCAACTTGATGTTGAGACGAACTTTTCCCAACACTTAAAGCGTCTGCATCTTTAGTGAGTTTCTGGGACACTTGGCGGCCTTCCTGCAAAGATGCGCATTCATGTTTACATGGTGGGTGTTGTTTTGGACTCTCGAGTGTAAAGCCTTTCACTTGAGATTTGTAACAAGTAAAATGTAAAAAAGATGCACAAGTTAAAAAAAAAGTAATAATTAAGTTCTACAGCAGCTAGGGAAACTGTCAGCGTTACGCTTTGTTTGGTGCGCGCACATGCGTTTCTTGAACTTATATTATTGTGCAACTTGAATTAATGACGTCAATTGAAGAGCTTTTTTTTTTCCTTCCATTTGCACAAGCTGCCAGATGATACTTAAGGAGGTTGTCGCAATTTGTAATTGAGAAATGTTTGGGGCCCATATAGGGGCTTAATTTTTTCACAACAACATTCATTATCATTGGAATATTCAGTTTACCAGTGTTAATCAATGTGAAAGTTTTAGTATGGCCATTGGCAAATTAAATTCATATTTCTATTTAGATTGGTTGCTTTGGCTTACGATTACTGCAAATATCAATAAGCTAGCAGTAATCGTTAACCAAGGGTGGACTTTTTAATTTTATCTACAGTAGAACGGGCATTGAGAAAACATATGTGTACAGGGCACAGTTTTGTTAGATAATGAATTTGAAATTGTGTGGCAATTAACGAGTAAAAGATCTCCGATTAGAATCTATTTATCGCGCAACACGGTAATATTTCCGTAATTGACATTTCTGTTGATTTTTTTGCTTTCTATTTGGACTAGCTGGATAACGAAGCTTTCGAAAGCGCAACACACAAAATTGACCTAAAAGAATTTTAGACTTACACCAATAACAAGGCATTATTACAAATTTCAATAGCAACACTCATTTCAATTTCATTCAACTAGGCAATATGTATAGCGAAATAATAATAATTTTCTAAATTTCGCTTAAATTAAATGACTTTTCAGCCTTTTTTTTATTGTTTTGTTGAAATTGTATGTTTAATTTTTAAATACCTTCTGTCGATTTATATGCACCTGTCATGATCTGTATTTAAAAATGAAATAGTAATCCATAAACAGACCTAAGTAATGAACAATGAAACAAACAATGAAAACTTAGGGACCAGTTATAGCTATCATTGAAGAACTTCATTGGAACACAACACATGATGGAATTGAAATATCAGCCCCATAGCTTCTTATAGGAATTATTGGAAAATTCCATTTCAGTTCGGTGGAATGGCATTCATTATTTCACTAAAATAAATCTTTGATCAGTGAAAAATAAGAAGTGATTTTCTGCGAAAGCTATAATTAAAAATTTAAAATTTTTTAGATAATCATGTTAAAAAATGCTTAAGCTTTGTTTTGACACCAACTTGCCAGTGATTGAATTTATAAAAAAAAGCCGCAAGAAGTAAAATAAAATCCCCAATGAGGGTTTTCGATGATGGCTTTAACTGGGCCCTTAAGCAACCTTATACAAACATACAATCTCTAACATATCCGTGCGAACGTTTAGAACCGTTCTGCAACACACTTATCGGCACGTACTAGTGTGGCATCCGGTCCGGCAAATCGACTAAAGACCAAATGTTCACCCTGAAGCAAATCCTGGAAAAGACCAACGAATTTCAAGTCGGTACTCAGCACATATTCATCGATTTCAAACCCACTTATGACAGCGTAAATCGTGAGGAACTCAAATTAGAAATCCCGGTAAATCTGATTCAGCTGTTTCGCTGGAAAACACGCGCTACAAAGTTCAGTTTGGAAGAAGCTCCTCCGGACTATACCAAAAAATGCACCAGATTTCGGCAAGTAGACGTGCTATCATGCGACTTCTTCAATCTCGTACTGGAGCAGATATCGCACAGGGCAGGTGTCAACACGAAAGACACTATCTTCAACAGGTTCGTCCGGCTCCTGGACTAGGCGAACGATATTGGCATCATCGGTCGCTCCCAGAGTGCCGTGATAGAAGTATCGGGTTTTTCAACAGGGACGCTACAAAAGTTGAGCGACAGGGACAGCAAACGACGCCATATTTCTTGCCGCTCTTTTGACATTTCTCTTCAATAAGATTAGCCATTTCATTATGGAAAGATATACGATCTAACAACCAGTCGAAATTATTAAAGTTTACAACCGAAATTCGGAGTCAGTGGCCTCAACGTTAAGAGCGCTACGTCCAATTTTTGGTCGTCATAATCGTCCTAGCAGATCAACAATTGAGCGTCTAGTGGACAATTTTTAATTCACAGGCACAGTACAAAATGTTCCCGTGCCAGTGAGACAAAGAAGTGCCCGTAGTGTCGAGAATATTGCTGCCGCTGAGGCTTCAGTTGAAGAAAGCCCAAATGTGTCTCTCACACGTCGTTCTCAGGCGTTGGGCATCTCTGTGACGTCATTGTGGCGAATTTTGCGAAAAGATCTTGGCCTACATCCTTACAAGATTAAATTGATGCAAGAACTGAAGCCGCTTGACCACAAGAAGCGTCGAATGTTCGTGAATTGGGCTGAGCAACAACTTGAAAATCATTCGAATTTTCATCGAAAAATCATCTTCAGCGATGAGGCTCATTTCTGGCTGAAAAGCTTCGTAAATAAACCAAATATGCGGTATTGGTCAGGCAGCAATCTACACGTACTCCATGAGTCATCATTACATCCCGAAAAATTATGGTTTGGTGTGGTTTATGGGCCGGCGGCGTCATTGGGCCGTACTTCTTCCGTGATGATCAAGACCGGCACGTTACTGTGAATGGGAATCGCTACCATTCAATGATAACCGAATAACCCAATTGGATGATATGGACTTGGAGGACATGTGGTTCCAACAGGACGGCGCCACAAGCCACACAGCGAATGCCACAATCAATTTATTGGAAACCAAGTTTGGAGAACGTGTTATCTCACGAAATGGTCCAGTCGCTTGGCCGCCTCGGTCGTGCGATATGACGCCGTTAGACTATTTCCTGTGGGACTACGTCAAGTCTATGGCCTATGCCAACAAGCCAGTGACGATTGATCAACTTCGTACGAATATCGAACATGAAATTGCAGCAGTATCGGACAATTTATGCTTGAAAACAGTCGAAAATTGGGTTCAGCGTCTGGACTTCTGCAAGCGTGCCCGTGGTGGCCATGCAAAAGAAATCGAGTTCCATACATAATGGCATCGAACGTACTTTCACAGGAATAAAGAATTTCATTGATATTCAAAACCGTTTTTGTTTTATTTAAAAAAAAAATTTGTAGCGCTCTTATTGAAAAACCCTTTATTTACTGCCATTGAAGAACAGGCGAAATCCGTTGGTCTTGAAGACAAGGCTAAGTAAATGCTATCAAAAAAACAAACAAGCATATGTCCACCGGATAATATGGATAAAAGGATAAAACGTCACTGTTGATAGCAGCAATTTCGAGGTAGTTAAGGAGTTCACATACCTCGGAGTAAACATAGACTCCACGAATGACACACTAGTTGAAATCCGCCGAAGAATTGCCCTAGGAAACCGTTGCTACTTCGGTTAGGGGAAAAAACTGGGTTCAAAACTCATAACTCGCAGGACGTAGTTTATGCTCTACAAAACCCTTATCCTGCCAGTTTTGCTTTATGGCGCCCAGTGCTGGACGTTAAGCTAAAAGGGAGAGCTGAAACTGGGCTCCTTTGAAAGAAAAATACTTCGGCGGATTTTCGGTCCTGTGTGCGAAGAGGGCGAATAGAGGAGAAGATACAACCGCGAACTCTATGTGGATGAAGTCCAAAAGCCAAAACACTTCGACTACATTGGATCGGCCACATCGAGCGAATGGACAATAATGCTCCAGCTAAGAGGGTTTTCGAATCCATGCCCCCAGGTTCGAGAAGGCATTAATAGCCGCGGGGCTTATTTCCATTTCCAAAAAGTAATAAGCCCCATGGGAGCTATTCCTTTTTTGGGGGAGTTAAGCCCATATGAAACGCGGTATATGAAAACTAGACACTATTCAAATCTATTCATCATAAAAATGAACCTTAACGCTAAGGATTTTGTTATTTCTTAACAACTATCAACTGCTCCAGTGGCCAATCAGAACGCACGTCGTTGTTTTTGGTCTTTTACCTTAATTTTCTGTTTCATTTTTAATTTAAAAAAAAAAATCACGACCTGAACACAAATTTTGAAAATAAAATTTGATGATGTGTCATTTCAAAATCTTCCCGATGCTTGAAAAAATTTTGGGATCATATTTGTCTGGCTCAGCTGTCATACCAAAAATGTCAGATCTAACACACACATGACACACATTACTGTATGATCTGATCATTGAGTCAATTTTTCGTCACCACAAATTAAGGCGACAATCCGCCTCAATTAGTCTTTTACCGATGTAGTCTTAAAACCACAGAAGTTCAGTGCCCAAAGGTACGACTTCTTCGGTAGAAAATTATTAGTTAATTTAGCAAAATTTAGTATCTATGAGCTTCTTGCATGTGAAAGAAACAAAAAAGATGATTTATAGCTCACATAGCCTTAACCTAAAGAAGAACATGTTTAGCCATCACGCAGCAGCAGGCTTTCTTCCATCGTCATTCCCTTGCCGTAAATTACTCATCAAACAGTCGGGATATGTAATAATTTAATTGCACCATTCATTAACTTCCTACATTCCCCGATAATCGTTTCGCTTAATTTTGATTGTTTTCGTTCTTCTTGTATCTTTTCAGCCGTAAAAACTCGTTGGTTGTACGAACGCAGCTTAGTGTGCGAGTTCACGCAATTATCGGTAAGTAACCACAATTAAATGCGCCTGCCGTCTGTTTATATATACGGAGATACGTTTATTTTTTAGATACACAAACATTTACTCATTCGATCATCGATACGACTCTGATCATCGATCCAACTTTGATTTTTCGATTATTTTTCGCGAATGAGTTTGCAATTGTAGACATTGTCAGTGTTTACAGTCTGCCTGTCCTTGACTTGATTCCGCTTGAGTTGCGATGATTCAATGGTCATCACTCGCCGGGAAACGGATAATATCAGTTTGTTGAAGTATCTTCTTCGGTGGTTAGGAGTTATGAGTCCGAGTAGAAAGTTGAATGGCGCAGATACATATGCTTTGGTGCATTCTAGCACAGAAAACAAAAGAACAACTTGCAATATCTAAGAGATACAACTTTCAAATATTTATTCCGCTGTGCTACCGGTCTTGTAAGCTGTAACCTAACCAAAAGATACCCAAGAACATAGAGAAAATGGGGAAACAAAAACTCGGCTTAAACAAGAAGTACGCGAAGACAAAGTAGACAGACTACAAAAAAGAAGAAGGAGAGTATCTACAGATACCAACTCGTATCTAAGAAGTAATGATGCCACTTTAGTGACTATTAATAAAACGTTTACCCAGTCACTTTGCCTGGGCAGATTTGAGACTGTTGTATCGCAAATGAGACCTAATTTCCACAGTCCTTGTGTGAGTGCTGCTGCATGTGGTTGCAAGTGCAACCTATGAACAGTGGCTACTCGGGGGCTAATGGTAGCTCGCTGAACATTGCCTCCTCTTCGCCGTGCAGATCATTGTAGTCGTTGATTTGAGTAATCACCAGATTGAGCTATCATCTAGTGAAACCTTCTTTAAACCTGACATATGGGATAGTCTCAGTGAATGTATATGTGTGTTAATGTTTGTGAATATAAATGGTCAAGTTCAAGATAGACCAATCAACCTGCAATCGGTTTTTTTTGGTTGCGGAGTGCATCTCTGAATTGTTGCCTTTGGCAGAAGTTTGAGAATGAAATGTATCTTCGTAGAGTCCCTTGCGGTGGATTTCTCTTTGTCTTCGTTTGAATGTATAATTTTCTCATTACACAGGTTGTAGCGGGGAGTGTCGAGTATTCTCTCCAATTTGACATCGATGAACTTTAGACCTATTTCGGGAGTTTAATTCGTTTTTGATATGTGGGCTATGGTTGATTCTGTTTTGGGTGGAGGCAATAAGAAAGTTGTGGGGGCATGGGGATCTATTTGGACTTGGGCTTGAATTTATAGTTAGCTAAGATGTAAAGTGAAATAGAATTACAAACTGCTCTCTACATTAGAAGGGAAGGGACTCAATATATGGACGTTCTCTAGTGGACGACATAATTTTTTAAGCCGGATTACAGTTTGCCATTTTAAATTGCGATCCTAAGCATCCAGAAATGACATATCTGGTAATAACGGCCCACCTAGATCCTCAAACCTAGCTTCTTCCTAAATTTGTTTGGGTGAAGATATTATTTTTCCACAAAGAAGAGATTTTCCTACATAACGCCTACAAATTTGAAATGGATGTTTGTTAGACTTTCGCTAGAGGTGAGGCAGTGAACAAACTTAGGTTTTCTTACTTTTGAAACTTGAACCACGAACCCCGTAAAAGTAGTCTAATGCTCTAACCATAAAGACACTGCACGTTGATCAAGAAAGCATTGACTAAAAGTGCTTTTACACTGAACCAAAAACTGAGTTTTCGCAAAAACACTTAAAAATTTCATCGAAAACCGGAGTTTTCCCATACATTGCAGTTTTCAAAAACTTGTAGTTTTCGCCGTTACCTTCTCGAAAACACATCGCAGACGAGATGACGTTGAATGCTGTTGGAACGAACACACCTTTTCATACGTTCTACATGTTTTCCACACGTCCCACAGAACAGCTGATAAACTCGCTGTCAAAACAAATGTTTTTTTTCATTTCCATGTAACTGTGGTTCTGGCTTGTAAAACTATAATACATATGTGAAAATTGCAAAAAAAAAGAAGAGATTTGGTGTGTGGAAGACGAAGAGTACCTTATAGAGCTATGGGCAGACAAAAATGACGAACTCCGAGGATTTTGAAGCTAGTATCACAGCTGAGATGATTGAAATGTCAAATGATCAAAGTTCGGTCTGAAAGTACAAGTGGTTTCCGAAAACTTTTTTCCGCCCACTTTACAAGACAAAAAAAAAAAACATTGTTTTTGGTTAGGTTATGTTAGACCATAAAGGTCCGTTGGGGTACCACGTGGATCTGTCGACTTTCCTATATTCGTTCGCCTAATTGAACCACTCAGAGCTTACCATGTAGCGTAACATATTTCTGAAATTGATGTTAGCCAGCTCACCTAGATTGTCGAAGGAGTACTATCCCATATGAAGTTTCCTTTTTACTTAGAGATCAAGATAAGCTCATAGAAGGTGAGTAATACTTTCCTCCTCTGGTCCTCCTAAGCAGCTTCTGCAAAAGTATGATCTGTTCAGCATTGTCGAGCAGATGGAGCGCTTTTGTATAAAGTTAGGTTAGAGTTGAATGAATATTTGACACGTTGTGCTGTTTATCCATCTGCGGTTTGCTTTCTTGATCGCATCCCGTTTGAGCAGTAAATTACATTAGCGACGGGAATACCTATCATATCTACTGGCGGTAGAATATCGAGGGTGGTGCCCTGTCTTGCAAGCTCATCTGCCTTGC
The DNA here is from genome assembly GCA_949824845.1 of Rhingia rostrata. Taxonomy (NCBI): domain Eukaryota; kingdom Metazoa; phylum Arthropoda; class Insecta; order Diptera; family Syrphidae; genus Rhingia; species Rhingia rostrata. The sequence goes on from OX463757.1 coordinate 43,907,764, forward strand.
AATTCCTTGGTTTGTCTCTGTGGCCCGGCACCCAAAAGAGGTGAATGGTAAAATGCTCCGCCATCTCGTTAAGAGAGAGTCGGCATTCGTGAGCTGATTTCGAATTGATTCCAGGGATTTGATTGCCGCTTGGATGTCACTGAAGATGCTAATCTGCTTCGTGGATGGATAATACATTCCTTTTCAGCCAGGGAGTTTCTTTGATTGCCATGATTTCCACCTTGAAAACGCTACAATGTTCGCGAAGGCGAAAGGATATGATTAGGTGAAGCATTTTGGAGAAAACACCTCCACCCATTCCAGATTCGGTTTTTTGTTTAAACCGTAAGAAATTTTGAAGAAGTGTGTGAGCAAGATGTTTAAACGTCCTTAAAATCTAAGTATGTTTTGTCAAGAAAAAGTTTTTTTTTGCCACTCCCACTCTTTAAAGGCGTTATTCGCTAAAACTGGTTTTCGGCACATTCTGCAGTAAATTTGAAAAAAAAAATTCGAGGAAATATTTTCGACTATAGATCATTAAAATCATTTTTCGGGGGCGTTTTCCCTAAAAAAGAACGACCGCATTATGTTGGCAGTTTCGGCTGGACAAGGCGTATTAATTTGGTTTTTGGTGCACTAGTTGGAACTGGCAAAACATTTCGCTAAATCCCACCAAACTACGATCAAATAATGACATCGCATTGGCCGTTGCATCATCTGGCATTGCAGCAACTTTATTAGATGGAGCCAGAACAGCTCATGGAGCCAGTTACCTGAATATTCGAGGTAACAAAACACATTTTCGAGGCCAAAGTACTAAGAAAATGCAAAATTATCTAATAGGATGAATGCAGTATTGCACACAAACATTCTCTTGAGGCGTTGAACAGAACACTCAATGATAAAAAAATAAACAACGACAAATTATTTTGAGGCACTCAGATGTCCGACATTCTACGTTTTTGCCGCTACGTTGAATTCAAGCGCATCCAATTTACTATTATCGGGTTTTTCAACAGGAACGCTACAAAAGTTGAGCGACAGGGACAGCAAACGACGCCATATTTCTTGCCGCTCTTTTGACTTTTCTCTTCAGTAAGGTTTGCCATTTCATGGTGGAAAGATACACGATCCAACAACGAGTTGAAATTATTAAAATTTACAACCGAAATTCGGAGTCAGTGGCCTCAACGTTAAGAGCGTCCAATTTATGGTCGTCATAAACGTCCTAGCAGATCAACAATTGAGCGTCGAGAATATTGCTGCCGCTGAGGCTTCAGTTGAAGAAAGCCCAAATGTGTCTCTCACACGTCGTTCTCAGGCGTTGGGCATCTCTGTGACGTCGTTGTGGCGAATTTTGCGAAAAGATCTTGGCCTACATCCTTACAAGATTAAATTGATGCAAGAACTGAAGCCGCTTGACCACCAGAAGCGTCGTATGTTCGTGAATTAGGCTGAGCAACAACTTGAAAATTATTCGGATTTTCATCGAAAAATCATCTGCAGCGATGAGGCTCATTTCTGGCTGAATGGCTTCGTCAATAAACAAAATATGCGGTATTGGTCAGGCAGCAATCCACACGTACTCCATGAGTCATCATTGCATCCCGACAAAATTACGGTTTGGTGTGGTTTATGGGCCGGCGGCGTCATTGGGCCGTATTTCTTCCGTGATGATCACGGCAGGTTACTGTGGATGGAAACGCTACCGTTCAATGATAACCGAATATTTTTGGCCCCAATTGGATGATATGGACTTGGAGGACATTTGGTTCCAACGGGACGGCGCCACAAGCCACACAGCGAATGCCACAATCAATTTATTGGAAACCAAGTTTGGAGAACGTGTTATCTCACGAAATGTGCGATTTGACGCCGTTAGACTATTTCCTGTGAGGCTACGTCAAGTCTATGGTCTATACCAACAAGCCAGCGACGATTGATCAACTTCGTACGAATATCGAACGTGAAATTGCAGCAGTATCGGCCGATTTATGCTTGAAAACCGTCGAAAATTGGGTTCAGCGTCTAGACTTCTGCAAGCGTGTCCGTGGTGGCCATGCAAAAGAAATCGAGTTCCATACATAATGGCATCGAACGTACTTTCACAGGAATAAAGAATTTCATTGATATCCAAACCGTTTTTGTTTTATTTAAAAAAAAAACTTTTGTAGCGCTCTTATTGAAAAACCCTTTATATTAACAAGCACAAACAATGTCCATTAACGGCTTAGATTTAGGCACTCCATCATTTTCACAAGGACAATTATACGTGGCACAATGGTCAGTGTCTATAGCGCATAATTTCTCTTTCTGTTATAGATCCCATCGAAATATATCCGTTTGATATTCGTCGTAGAATGGACCGTCATCATTCGGTCAATCTTCACGTATATGCCCGATATCTACGTGAAATCTAGACTCAAGGGTTAATAATTTGTGTCCAGTTTGTTCTTACAAATTTAATAGAACTGCGACACACAAAAACAGCACAGTTTCAGTTTCAAATTAAATATTTTCGTTATTATACTCTATTCCATAATATCGAGAAATAATTTAGCTAGATATACCTAAATTTATATAAAAATAATCCTAATCGATAGCTGAGTCGATTTAGCTATGTCTGTCCGTACGTCACCAGTTTTTGGTCCTTAAACTTTGAGTTATAATGTTGAAATCTAATATACGTATTCTTCGTTGTTACCTGACACGCCCACTTTTCATAAAAACTTTGTTTTTGGCCAAAAGGGTAAGAATTTTGAAAAAGTGTCTGAATTATTTCGTTTCACATAAAGCTTTTTGCCTCGCCCAGTTTTAGGGGCGTTTTTATTAAAAAACGATTTTCGGTAAATTTTTTTTAAAAATTCAAAAAAAAATAGCTTTCAACGCAAAAACCTTAGTAAAATTAATAAGAACATTTCATCAATAGATCATTTGAACCGACTCCCACTTTTAAGGGGAGTTTTCTTATAAAAACCATTGGTAGGTATGTCAAATCATAAAAGGATTTTGAGAAAGTCTCTGAGCAATATATTGTGTCAATGGTATTTTCGATTTACCTACGCACTCTTTTTTGGTTATGTTTAGTTTAAGGATGGAATGGAATAGGGTATTGAACGATTCGCACAGGGAATTTTGTTTTTTTTTATTTAGCAACCAAAATAATCACTAGAAATATTTTTTATATAGCAAAACGACGTTTGCGGGATAGGCTAGTAAAGGGTGATCCATTTCGAGGTTCCCTACTTTTTTAAAGAAAAAAACACAGAAAATTCAAATTTAATGGAGAATGTTTATTATCATTTGAAAGAACATTCTTTGGCATTTATTTTTTGAAGATTATGTCTATCAAATGTTGGCTGTTGCTACGTCGCAGATGGTCCATCCGTTGAGTCCAATTTTCGATCACTCGTTCGAGCATTTCGACTGGTAACTGGCGAATGACATGCGTGCTGTTTTCCTCCAAGGCCTGAATCGAAGCGGGTTTGTCGGCATAAGCTTTTTACTTTACATATCCCCACAGGAAAAAGTCTAACGGTGTGATATCCAATAATGAATGCTGGGTCTCAAAATGGGTGATGGTGTTGCGAATAGTACACTCAGTAGGCCGATTATGTTGACCATAAGTTGAGCGAAGTGCACGAAACACATTTTTCACAGAACGTGAATTTTCATAATAAAGTTGAACAATTTGTAAACGTTGTTCACGCATAAGTCTTTCCATTATGAAATGCCAAACAATACTAAACAAAAATAACATGACAGCATGACACAACTCACACTCTGTCAAAAAAGACTATTGAAAAAAGTATCTCTACTTGGATCACCCGTTATTTGTATATTTTATTTAAAAATAGAAAAATGTGAATAAAAACCAGCTGAGTCAAAAAAAATAGTTTCAGTTTCAATGCGGTAATAATAATATTTTGATACACATTCGCAGTGCAACCTTGATGATTTGCATAAATTTTATTTTGCACGAGTTTGAGCCACCATTTGCTAAAATCAAAATGAATTTAAACGAATTTTAAATCAGTGGGTTGAGTGTATGGATAAATCAGCCGAATCCAACAGCTATCTAAGTTTATTAACGATCAGGAAATTGTTAAAAATTAGAGACGTGCAAACAGCCTTATCAGTATGGAAACCCAAGCTATTCCGGAAGAAGATTCCTCAATCTATACATTTTTTAAGATTATTGAAGATGCATTTGATAGTAATTTCAAAATGAAACGGGCAACATTCCAGTTAATATAATAATATACAAGTTGGGCCGAAAGAAGTCATCCGATGTTGTTTGGCCTTCAGAAAATCGGTTGTGGCTCGCGCAGTGTGTGCCGTTGCTCCGTCCTGGTAAACCACATGTCCTCCAGTCCTAATTCGTCCAATTGTGTCAGAAAAAACTCGGTTAGCATGGCTCTATAGCGCGCACCGTCCACTGTTGTCGGTTGACCAGCGTCCTTCTGGAAAAAATGGCCCGATGACTCCTCCAGCGTGCAGTAACTGTGAACTGGTGAAATGGCACTTCGTGCATTACTCGTGGACTTTCGGTGCCCCAGAAGCGATAGTTTTGCTTGTTCACGTACCCGCTGAGGTTGAAATGAGCTTCATCGCTCATTATAATTTTGGTTGAAAAATCGTCCACTTCGTCCTCGAGATTGAGGATGGGTTGGGCGTAGGTTACACGCGTTTAGCGGTCGACAGGCAGTAGCTGATACAGGAACGTGTGGTCCCATTCATTTCAAGGTTGGTGGTCAAACGGCGCAGGATTTGCGAAGTCGGTGTCGGACAGCCGGGGAATCGGCGACAACACTACAGACGAATGGTTACGCAAAAAATATATACACGATTATTCTAAGTTCTTGGGGATTGTATCGTTCCATGGCTTGTTCACTTGTATTCTACAACTGTCTAGTCCAAAAATGTCAAAACATATTTGAAATTGCTGGCCATTCGCAAAAATAAGATCATCTTCCAATAGAGTGACCTCTTTTGGGCCACCTTGTAATACATACGCGTCTTATCACAATCTGCAGCTCAAAAGCAGCATCTTGTACTGGTGTTTCCATGTTTTTTTTTTTCACTGAAAACCACAACAATAATAATAAATTAAAGAATTAATACGCAACAAAAGCAATAAACAATTTTTGCGAACTTCGAAATGAAAACATCGAAAAAGTTATCGATGCAAGGTTTGCTCAGCTGGCACGCATCTATAACGCTTAGGATGCGTTTAGGAACGTGCGATTTTGCCAATTTTTGTTTCGTTTATCTTTTGGAAATTTTGACTTTGCATATATTAGAAGACTTAGAAAACTTACAAGACTAATCTAATTTAACATATCTGAAACTATCTAAATCTATCTAAACCGATCTAGCAACCTGCAAGACCAATGAGTTAAACCTCTTTCTGCTTTTGTAGCAGAGAGATTGTATAGCTCATTGTTCCACCAAGCAGACATTTTTCCTGAACCCAAATAAGGGGCACTGAATGTTTAGTCAAGGGTTAAAGTCCGGAAAATGTTTTTTTTTTTGGGCCATCATACAAACAAATTTCCTCACACGAACCACGTTTCTAAACCAGCACTTGGTGACATTATTGTGATTGCCGATGGGAAGGGAAGAGAATAATTTCACAAAGCACTCATTGTTCTTCGTTGACAAACTGAACCTTTTCAAAAAATTTAAATAAAATTAAAACTCCACAATTCTCCTTTTCGAATAACTGTATCTTTCATTGAAACTAATTCTGTTCCAATTGCTTTTTTTTTTTGTTAATTTTAGAAAAACTCCTCACCTCTGAAGGAAGTGATCTGCGCCGGGCGTTGTTCTCACTGAAGCAAGTCTTTCAAGAGGACAAAGATCTAGTGCACGCATTCGTCGCACTGGGCGGCCTCAACTGTTTGGTTCGCGTTGGCAATGGAGCCGATCAAAATTACCAGAATTATATATTGCGCGCCCTTGGCCAGGTAAGAGGATCACTGGCATTACACAAAAAGCACATACCCTCCTCACACGTCACCGTGTTCTAATATCCGCCATTTGATCAATCAATCGGGCGGCTCTGCATGGGGCGTCGCATGCTCACAGTTGTACATTAAAACATTTAACCGTTTTTTTTTCCATTCTTGCAATCAACAGGTTATGCTGTATGTTGACGGAATGAACGGTGTCATGAAGCATGAACCGACTATGCAATGGCTGTATTCACTAATAGCGTCTAAGTATAGGTTGGTGGTGAAGACCGCGCTTAAATTACTGCTGGTGTTCGTGGAGTATGTGGAGACCAATTGCTATTTGCTGGTGAATGCCATACATGCGGTGGATAGTGCTCAGGGCACATTGCCATGGTCGAATATAATGAAGTAAGTTCTTTGGATTTGAAATGCTTGTAAATACATATCTATAAGATAAGAAGTTTTTGTTAAAATTAATTGCATACTTTTTGGTCTTTAGTTGGAAGCAATACCACTTCATCACAATGTTATATTTTAGGCGCAATTTATAAATTCCATTTCGTCGTTTTTTCAGACTCCTAAAAGACTATGACAACGCAGACACTGAACTTCTGATCTATGCTACATCGTTGATAAATAAGACCTTAGCGGGTCTGAATGATCAAGATAGTTTCTATGACGAAAGTGATCTCTTGGAACAGCAAGGCATGGAAGGTGTCATTCAGCGGTATATGTCACGTCCTGGCACAGATTTAGATCTCTTGGATCAGCTGCAACTTTATGAAGCTGTTCTTAAGTAAATATCCGGATCGTATACCTATGTGTGTGTGTGGAAGGATGACCCTACTTGGTTTTTTGTTTCAGATTTGAAGATGGTGAAGCGGATGGTATTCGACTGCCGGATAATTCGCTGAGAAAAACGTTACGCTATCGAACGAGTACAGATACCGCTGAGCGACGTAAATCACGTCGCCATAGCACGGGGACTAGTCCATCGGTTAATAAAATCATACAATCACCAAAGAGATGTACACCAACACACGGTGTCCTAGACGAGGATAGTTCGAGTTCCAATAACTCGAATGAGTATGGCAATGGTTTCTTGAAAGGTAGGTTGTCATAGCTGTGATCATTCGTGTCTGTATGATTAAGTTAGTAGCTGGCAATTCTAGCATGAAATTGGTTCATTGTACCGTTGGTTAGAAACTGGAGGGTATTTAAATTCATCAAGACCGTAGATTAAGTAAATGTTCCTTATATATAAAAAGCCGCTCAAGACCACAGACAATAAGAACAATATGATTTCAGTCGTTCAGTTCAAGCGACGTGGCATCAGCGATCTCTTGGTATTTAGGTTCTTAAACTGAAGGTTTAATCTTGTGATGTCGAACATGGTTGCTGATATTTGATCATTCTCTTGGCTGGAGTGTTACCTTTCCTTAACTTAATTTGGATGAGCCAATGTAGTTAACTTGTTTTTGCATCTTGTACTACATTCACATCTTGGTAGAAGGTCATACATAGCTTGTGATTTTACCTTCCCCTAGATTCACTTTATTCCCACGCAGGACCAAATATTTTGTTCGAAAGCGGCTGATATTTTTCCCGCTTTCCTATTAATTATTCAGCACTAAGCTTCGCAAGGTGTTACTTAATCTTTGGACTTTCAAATTATAACTCCTGCACCCATTTGTTTCGCTCAATCAAAGAAGCAAAGAAGCATTGTTCAACACCGTGCCTTCTGCATTTATCCTTGCCGACGATATGTTTTACCAAGAAATTGAAGAAATCGTATGAGAGCGCATCTCTTGGTTGGAATCGGGTGCATGTTCAGATAGCTGCACCCACACTGAACGTTTCGTCGCGAGTCCCCCAGCGTTAAACGATTAGGCGACACAGTAGTATCGATTTTGGTCCCAACATCGCTTGATAGAGCTCCAAGAAGGTACATTTTATACCAGCCCGAGGTCCACGAAAGAATGATGTGTCCAGGCTTGAAATTCGTTGATCTTTTCCAGAATTAGCCTTGATCTATGGTCGATCTACCGGGATGAAAGCTGTACAGAAAAGGTTCAGATTTCCACGGGTCCGTTGACTAGAGTATATGCGACATCTTCGATAGTTGGAACATGAATCCATAGCATCACCTCCGTATTTGAGCAGTTCCTCTGGTAATACACCAGAACCGGCTGCCTTGCCTTCATAGGGAGGAAGCGTGCATTTTTTGCTTAAGTATATAAAAAAAAAGCTGCCTAAATACGTCTTCAACGCATGCGCGTCTGTTTCATTACCATTGCTATATCGAAGAGCCTGCGTTCATTTATTGAAGCCAGCTGCGATATGCTTGTGCTGGGAGGTTACACGCTGTTTTTTCTACATAGGATTACCTTTTCTTTACAACTTTTGTCTCTTTGCCGCTCGGGTTTCGCCATATAGCAATATGGTGGTTGTTGAGGGCACAGCAGGGAGTCTTAGTTGTTCCTTGTAGACTCTGTATATCTGCGCTTTTCGAAGACCCACGTGAAGTCTTATTTTTTATTCCATTCGAAGCTGTTTGTATTCCATATAGCTGTGAATGTTGGACACGTTCATCGCATATATAAGAAAATGGTCGATTTGATTGGCGATTTGACTATCTGGACTGAGTTTGTTCCCTTCAAACGTCCTAGTTTCTCATCCATCTTCTTCGCCGCTCGGGTTTCGCCATAGAGCTTTATGGTGGTTATTGAGGAAACAGCAGGGAGTCTCTCACTCAGTTGTTCCTTGTAGACTCTGTATATTTGCGTTTCTCTAAGACCCACGTGAAGTCTTATTTTCTATTCCATTCGAAGCTTCTTCGAGTTTGAGCATATAGCTATGAATATCGTTGCGAGGATGAAATGATCAAAGTCGACGTTTGTCCTTCTTAATGTATGTTGGACACGTTCTTCGCATCTATAAGAAAATGGTCGATTTGATTGGCGATTTGACCATCTGGACTGAGTTTGTTCCCTATAAACGTCATAGTTTCCCATCCATCTTCCATGCAGTTATATTTCAATGATGCCAGTAATATCTACTTGCAGTTACTGAGCTCCTCACCTTGTGATTAAAATGCACATCGTCCTACCTGGAGCCCCAGTTCCTATTTATTAGATACCCCTAGGACGCAGAGTATTACCTATAGGGTGGAGCGCTGCCGTCGTTGGCCTTTCGTTGAATTTTCCCCCATCTTTGTTCAGAGGGCCTTAATAATCCTTGAAAATCCAATATGACCTGTTTTGCGAATGTGTTAAAGTAGCCAATAAGACTGCAAACGACGGCATTTTAGAAATTCTTCCCCTGTTGTAAGAAAAAAGAAAAAACTGCCTTATTGAAAGGGCGCCCACTGTCAAGACTACAATTGACTTCGATCCCAATTTAAGGCCAAGGTACCAGACAAGGTTGACAAAGGAACAACTGGGAATATTAATACTTTGTAGGCATGCGGTAGATGAAAACGTAAATGTTTTAATGTAATCGCATTGTCAACATTTGACCACTTTTTTTTTATTTTAGAATGGCTCTATCATTGTGTACACCTTGTTTTACACAAATGTTTAAAATTCAAATCTTATATCTATTCCAATAGCAAAGCATAAAAACGTTGTTTGCTATTTTTTAAAACATCCTCCAAATCACTGACTAATATCTCTTTTCACAAATTTTATTAGACAATCGCCTTGACAACAGCATAACAACCGGCTTCCGACGTCGTCGTGAACGTGTTGAACGTCAAAAGAGCTTCCTGCGAGAACAACAAGAAGCCACAGCTAATGGGATCATGGCCGCTTTTGAGAAACGGGATGAATTGGGTATGTACACTCTTCCATTATTGTGAAGGCTTTTATCTTCCTCAACATATTTAACATCATATCTGTGGAGTGCTGTCGCAACATACATACCAACAAAAAAAAAAAAAAGATTGAAACGCTGCCACTTCGCCCTAATAATATAATTAATGCCTTCAAATGCCTAAAAAAACATATTCAGCTTAAATTGGTTTTATTTTATTTTTCTTTCTCTGTTTTTTCCTCTTTTCTGTGTTTTTTTTTTGTTAATTAATTTGAATTTGAAAAACACGCTCGCCCAGGACAATTAGTAACCGCCATGCCAGTTCATTTGAAACAAAACAGCGATAGTCCTCCAGACTCAATCGTTCTAACAAATGATGCCAATAATTGTAACAATGCCACTAACAATAGTCTCAATGCAAACACCATCAACACCAACAATAACAACAACAACAACGGTTTAGATTATAGTCCTTCAAAGACAATCTTCGATAGAAACCGCCAATCGCAACAGTTTAGCCTAACTAATGGTAAGCAAAACGGTTCACCGGAATTCCTTAGCAAGAAGAACCTTCTGATGAAAAGTAACGCAACCGTAATTAACGGTATCATGAAGAATATCAATCGCAATGAATGCGAAAATCGAGATACAATCTCGTATAGTAGTCACAAAAAGTTCGAGAACGATGCAAATCGACTGAACAACTACTACAGTCAGCTAAGTACGCCAAAGAGTCATGCGGTGTTGTGTCAAAAGAATCACAATGCCATAGAGAGTGCGACGTCAAAACCACGAAGCAATGTGATAACCGGAAGTCATAGTAATGGTGGATCGCCATACCGACAGAAATTGAAGGAGATGCATTCGTCATCCCCACCGATCTCACCTTCATCGATGGGTGATATTGGACTTCAAGTGGTACCGGAAGCCGTCGTTCTGAAGGAACCAATAAGTGCACCACCGCCACCACCTCCGCCACCTCCACCACCACCACCACCGGATTTATGGTATCCGTATGTGCCAGTGTCAGTACCGGTGAAACCAGAAACCAATGGTAACATGGTGACGCCAACGAAGGACACAATTGCGGACGATGGGACAGGTGAGTCTTGTGCGCTTTTGACTGTCTCCCTATTTTTCTGAAACAAACTCTTACCTTATCTGAACACAACACATACACTTGCATTACATTCATGTCGATTTTGTAAATGAGCTAACGCTTACACGTTTTTTTAAGATTTATATGTATTGGTGATCAGGGTATTCCTTCCGGGTAGCAAGTTGCCTTCTTACATGCCTTTGTGTATAAATTAACATAAAACTGGTTGAATAAGGCAACGGATAGCTAGGAAGGACCCCTCAGACGAGAGACCCTGTATTTTGTGAAAACGCTAACCGATTTGATTGTCCTTTCAACAGAATCAGACAATGACGAGAAGAAGCTTATGCTGCAGCTGAAGCGAGATCACACGGTGAAAGATTTGACAACAAAGCTCAGTAGTATGCCAATGAGCCCTACACAAGAGGGTCTACAGAATCGCATTGTTGGTGATATGACAGGACTGATATCAAAAGCCAAAGAAGGACTCGCCAAAAGCAAAAGCAAAGGAGATATTTCAAGGTAGGTCTACAAAACAAGTCGAATTTAGTGAAACTTTTCAGAAAATTATTTAAAGCCTGTCAAGGCACCATATCAAGCAAGATAAAGTTGGTTACCTTCACTTGGGGGTTTCGACATTCCAATCCTGTTTTAGAAACCTTTGGTAATTCTTTATTCCTTTTGTTTATACCCTATCCCTTAGGGGTACATTAGTTTTGATACATAGTTTGTAACATAGTGAAATAATTTAGCTAGACATAGCTTAAAGTATATGGATCGACTCATTATCGTCGATTTAGCCCTGTCCGTCCGTCACCAGTTTTTGGGCCTTAAATTTTGAGCTCGTGCGATATTCTAAAGATACAAATATTGACTAGTGTGCGATCATAGGGTGAGAACCTATTTTATTTTTTTTTTTAATTCATTTTTATTTTATTTTTTTCTTAAAACTAACTTACATGCTAGACAAAAATTCATGAAAAAAATAGCTTACTTATCAACTACTTAACTAATCCACTTGCCCAATGCGGACGCCCTAAATTATACGGTAGCTTAATTCTAATGCCTTTCGGCCTATTATCTAATATATAAATCTAAAAGTAACAACATTTTTACCAAGAAAACTTTGAAAAACTTGGTTCCTCGTCTTTTTTTGTTATTTTATTTAAACTTACATACTAATTAAAACTACTTATCGACTAACTTAAACTACTTAAAATTAATCAAAACTTCCTAAAAATAACTTAAATACTAGAACAGCCACAGCAAGCGTTTTTTTTTTTTTGCCACCATGACTGCTTTGCACCTAAACCCTAGACTAAAACTATGTAAGTTGGCCATATTTCAAGTCAACTATCTTTAATACTCATTCAACCACCACAACAGGTTCTCCTGTTGTGACCTACTCCGACGGTCCCAATCGGACACACTCCTGCTGAACCGCAGGCGCTCTCCTCCGCCCTGAGCGACGACGTCTCGGTCGTATAGGAGCCGCCTATCCACAGTTCGTCGGAAGACGTGGTAGATTAGCGGAACCGCCGATCTATCCTGTATCAGCCCTCGACTATCCAAATATAGGAAAGCTTCGGGCGGGATAAGGCCGCTTAAACGCGCACTCTCAAAATATTCATCATTGGGATAGAAGGCCCCAAAGATGAGACTATTGTTCGAAGCCATCGCTCTTGCAGCATGAAACCGAATGAGTTTCACCAGAAAATTGTCCATTCTGTTTATGTTGGCCCCGTTGTATAGGACCTTGTTGGAATAGTATTTTGTGTAGTCAGATACTGGTGTTCTGTGAAGTCCAAGGCAGCACCTCAGACACTGCCTCTCAAACACCCGTATATTTTCCATTTGAGATGGGCCAACGTTGAACCACACCGGGCACCCATAGGCAATCATCGGCCTAATGAGGGGCATGTAGCAAATCACCTTCACCCTGCTGTCAAGACGACTCCAATAAAACAATCATCTTGTCAGGGCAAATGCTCCCCTAGCTCTAGCCAGAGCAGCATCTACATGTCTTCCGAAATATAGATACTGATCTAACCAGATGCCAAGGTACAGGGTGGCGCACCAATTGTGCTACAATAAGAAATTCAAATAACTTTTTTTTTAATCGATGTATTTCATTTATTTTTTTTTATTGGTTAGAAAATTAAATTTTATTTTAAATAGTTAGTTGTTTTTATAGATAGATAGATTATAGATCGCAAATGACCTCCACGCTCTCCCACGCGTGTGCGGCACCTGATCAAAAAATTATTCATTGCGGCCTGAAGAGTTGAAGTTGGGATCGCCTCAATTGTCATTATGGACTGCTTTAATTCAGTTAAATTCCTGGGCTTCGTTTTATACACCTCTTGCTTGACATAACCCCATAAAAAGAAGTCTGGTGCAGTCAGGTCAGGTGACCTTGGGGGCCAGCGAAGAGTGGAGTTCCTAGAAATTAATTTGTTTGCGACTTTTTTGTTTAGCTCCGCCATAACTGGTCTGGCTATATGTGCAGTTGCTCCATCTTGCTGAAACCAAACGCTGTGGAATGGTATACGTCTTCGGCGCAGTTCTGGGTAAAAAAAAACTCCTTCAACATCTTTAAATAACGGTCCCCATTGACAGTAACGGTTACACCGTTTTCTTCAAAGAAGTACGGCCCGACAATACACCTTGATGAAACTGCGCACCACACAGTGACTCGTTCTGGGTGCAGTTCCGTCTCATGGAGCATTTCTAGATTAGACTCTTTCCATATACGCCAATTTTGCTTGTTTACATTGCCGTTAAGATCAAAATGGGCCTCATCAGACATGAACAAACAATTGATCAATGTGTTGTCTTCTTCGGCCATTGATATCATTTTTTGGCAAAATTCCAGGCGAACAGGCAAATCCTGAGGGTTTAACTTGCTAGTAATTTGGACTTTGTACGGAAACAAGTTTAAATCGTCATGAAGTATCCGTTGTAATGACCGTCTACTAACTCCAATTTGCCCCGATAAGTTTCGGGTCGAAACGCTCGGATTGGCCTGTATTGCAGATGCTACCGCTGCGATTGTATCCTGAACCCGAACATTGGCATCTCGATGGTACGGCCTTCGTGCGATGCTTCCAGATTCGGCAAACATGTTTACAAACCTCATAATGGTCCATCTACTCGGGGGATTACCGCCAAACTCCCGCCTAAATTTTCTTTGGACGGAAATGACGGACTGCAATTGCAAAGCATGGTACCGTTGCACTATCCAAATTCTTTTCTCCGTATCCCAAGCATCCATTTTTATAAATCTAAATAGTAACCTACAAAATAAAAAAAAATAAGCGGATTACTCACACAGAAAAAAAGTTATTACGTTTTATTTTTGTAGTACGATTCGTGCGCCACCCTGTACTTTACTACACTTTTACTCGCCAGTGGCTGTCCGGTTGGTCCAACGATCACCAGCTTTCGCCAGTTCTTTCTCGTATCCCTAGAGGCCCTAGACAACGGTGTCCTAAACAATATAGTTTCTGATTTCTGAAAGTTGATTTTCAACTTCCAGTCATCACAATATCTCTGGATCTTGTCGAAGTCCCGCTGCAAAAGAGTTCGAATGACTTCGACAGAAGAGGCTGTTCTGTACGCGATAAGATCGTCCGCATAAGCAATTGCCTGAGTAAGACTACCTATCATATCACTGGTGTAAATGCTGAAGAGAATCGGCGAGTTTACCGCTCCCTGTTGCAGACCATTCTTAATGAAAATTCTGTGGTAGAAGTTACATTGCCACTTTTGACAACAAACGTTCTACCAGTCAGCATGTCATGAAGCATATATAGCAGTGGTTTACTTATGCCAAGTCTGGTCAGCTTTAGATAGAGGCCCTCTAACCGGTGTCGAAAGCCTTCTCTAAATCAACCAGACATGCACCCGTGCACTGTTTTTTGGCTTTGTTCCATTGTATATCAGAGACGAGTTTGGAGGCGGCATGAATACAGTCATGTCCAGCCTTGAAACCAAACTGGTTCTCTGGTATAATATTATTGTCCTCAGACCACTTGAACAGTGCTCGATTGAGAATCTTTTTGAAAACCTTGCTGATACTCGGAAGGAGACTTATCGACCGGAAATTCGCCGGATTGGAGTTGTCCTTTCCCTTTTTGGGAGAGGATGAACCCCCGCCGTCTTCCAACGTACTGGATGATATGCATTATTCAGCGCGTTGTTGAACAGCGTGGCGTAAATGTCCACAGCTTCAGGTGGTAAGTGTCGCAGTACAATGTTGGATATACCATCGACTCCCGCTGACTTCTTTTTCTTTATGAAATCGAAGATGATCTGGAGTTCCACCTTCGAGATTAACAGGGGACTAGACCCACTTCGCTCGGCGACTATGGCGTTTGCCAAGTTTTCGTCATCAAACCGGGTGAAACCACGGTTCTCAAATCGCCATTGCGTTATGTCGTTTCGGAGGTAGAAATGATGGAGCAGGGCATTGTTTTCCTGGACACGGTTCGGGCGAATGCTATCATTCACCTTATACACTTCCTGAAAGACAGCCCCCACTGCCTCCACTTTCTCCTGAGGATCTTCAATAACATAGAAATCGTCGTCGAAGACGGCTTCCCCCGGATCAATTCCTGCTGTCAAAAGTATGTTTGTATTGTCAGTTGTTCGTTGGAGCTTAATACACGGAAGGTCGTTATGACCTTTCCTCCTAAAGATCTTATTAATTTGTGGAAACATACTCGGGTCGCTGGAATTTACGGCCCGAATTCTGTTATTCCATAACAAATTAATGGACAACCGATTGTTCTCCTTGAGAACCTATAAGTTCTATAAGATCAGCACTTTGAAAGCCTGGACAAATACTCAGGGTTTTAAAAATAACTGCCCCTTAGTCTATTGAAAATACTCTCATCCTTTTAGGATTTGAGAAACGAAGAATCTTACCTTGAAAAATGAAGAAATTAAGTAATGTTGGCACTTTTTGATGCGCTTGATATTAAAGGCTCTAATAATTGGTGTGATATGAACAGCTGCGGGGAAATTTGTCCGTTCACCGTTTATTTGTTTTAGAATAACACAATTATTAAATAGATTTATAAATTATTTTATTGCCCATAATCCGTTGTCATGTTTTATATTGAAAATCCAACTTACTTCACGAGATATGTGGTTGATGTCAAAGATGGAGAAGAAACAACTGGAGTAGTAGTATGAATGGTAGTTGAAGGAATGGCAACTGTATCCACAGAATGAGTGTAGGCCTTAACTGGGGTAGAAGTCACATGGGTTACTGGGGTAATAAGTGTTGTCTTAGCAGTAGCAAGAGCGAAAAGAGCCATTAGGCAGATTGCGACCTATAATAAGACGGAAACTAGGAATTTATTTTGTCCTTGTTTGAAAGTCATTTTTAATGAACTCACGAATTTAAACATTTTGAGATAGTTGTAGTGATTTAATTTACTTCGACTGAGATACTGATTTGTTGCTGACATTTACTTTTATACCATTTCTCAGTAAATCATTCAGCAAGATGTGTTTATGTAAAATCATCACCGTAGTAAATTGCAATTAGTCACAATACACAGCCTGGCACGTTTGCCTTTTTTTACATATACCAGGTAATTAATATTATCTATTACAATTAGATACGTAACAAATGTAACTAATCTACAACGAAACTGTAAGAAATAATATGAAACGTAAGCAGTTGCAAAAAAAAAATTATAATGTGTAACAAACTAGAAGTTGGCGTTCTGATAAAACAAGGATATATTGCGCCTGGTTGGTTGATGTCTTTTTCTACTTGTAAATATTAAGCATTTAAGGAGCGGTATTTCTGTACAGCATTTTGATTTTATCTGCGAGCATTTATCCTTGTTTTTGGGTGACTTTTTAATCAAACCTGAGCAGCGATTTCTTGGTAGCGGAGCGAGAAAACCGGACTTCAGTTGCTGCCAATCTTATTGTTTGTTGATATCGTCCCATTGGACCTAGACATTAGATGCTGGCGGTATAACTTATCTGCAGATGTGTTTTGCAAATGTCTAAGCGGCCTTTTATTATTGCAATCTTATTTTATTTGGCATTAAATATGTCGTGGTGGATATCCACAATCATACCTTGGCTTCAACGAGGAGTTGATCCGATTAGATTTGAGCTCCACAGAATGTTCGGACATCCAAGTTATGAGATTTGTACCTCTTGTCTATCAGAATGTGATAAATTTGATTTACCATTTGATTATATGGAGACCGCTATGTCTCTTTGTGGATATCGTGGTGCGAAGGTCATTTGCTTGGTATAAAGGCGTATTGTTAATTAGAAAAGTTAATTAATCCGTTGTCAAACGTGGGTCTCATAGATTGTGGTTTTTGACAAGACTTCTAAAGATGTTCTCTCCTCCTGAATTTGCATTAAAATCTCTAAGCACGTTTTTAACAACGTTTTGTAGACTATGATAAGTTCTGTTCTGAGCTCTAAGAAACAGTCATTTGTTCTCAGACATATTTTTCCCTCATCGGAGCGGTATCGCAAATAAGTCTTTTGGCGAACTTTCCCTTGATGAGGATTGTTACAAAGCGTTCGCTAATGTCTTCAAAGAATAAGTCTTCTTTCCAAGTCTACCGCTTATAACGAATGGTTGCGGTTTCTGCAGACTATACACGGACCATAGTAGATGTCACAGTTTTCATCCTCTGCCCGCTTCATCATACCGTATTTGCCAGATAGAAACAATGTCTGTTTTGTAGCAGCGTAGGGCTTCCACTAGTTGTTCGGCTGCACCTCTTCTTTTTACCCTATCCAATTATTAGTTTTGACACGTCCGTACGTCACCAGTTTATGGGCCTTAAATTTTGAGCTAGAATGATGAAATTTGGTACACGTGTTTGTTATTTCTACCAACAGAACAAGTTTAAACTAGTGCTGGGTGCACGACTGCGTCGTACGCAACTTTCTCTTTCACAACAAGTTAGTTTGGCGTTTTTAACAATTTGGCCAAGATACACAATAATATTTATTTTGATTAATGGTGCTAAAAATGATATAAATAATGTTGAAATTCGATAAAACGAACGTTTATTCCGTCATTGAAAGTAATAGGTGTCCATGTGAATAACAATGATTTTCGGATTTTCCAAAGCTGAAAATTCCGTTAAAATATAATTGTGCCAAAACCAATTACGTGTAACTCATGAAAACTGTAATTGTAGTATACAAATCAAATTTCAATCTATTTGGCCAAATAGTTTGCGAGGAATTGACAATTTTCTGTATATAGCCTATATGCAAAAATCCGTTAAATAGATTTTCTCGAAAAAACTGGGTATGCAGTTTTATTGGAACTGATACGCTTACAGTATACAAAAAGTTTAATCAAAATCGTTAAAGCTGTTTTCGAGAAAATTGAGGTTATGTATAATTTTTATATGGCAGGTACCAGTAATAACATGGCTAAAAGCAAACAAAAAAAATTGCCCAAAATTAAGACCAAATAAACGCTGGATACGAAATTTGAAGAAAATCGGTCAAGTCGTTTAGGCTGGAGAGGCTTGTACGGACAGACGGACAGACGACCACTTTTTTGAGTTCCACTATCATCGTAATGTTAGAATCAATAAATATCTCGAGGTCGAAAATTTTCACGAAAACAATATCTTTCTCTTTATAAGAGAAAGTTAAAAAAAATTGAAATCCGTACACTGGCATGCCACTTTTTTTTTTAGAAAAACCTAGTTTTAGGCCGAACCGATTAAGAGATTTTTGAAAAGTGTCTACAAAAACATATCTAGATAATCCTAATATCTATATTTCGTTCATTCAAAGTTTTTCAGTAAAAAATTGATGCTAAGTAATTGGTTTTGGTAATAATGGGTGATCCAAGTAGAGATACTTTTTTCAGTAGCCTTTTTTGACAGATCACGTGTGAGTCGTGTCATGCAGTCATGTTATTTTTGTTTAGTATTGTTTGGCATTTCATAATGGAAAGACTTACGCGTGAACAACGTTTACAAATTGTTCAACTTTATTATGAAAATTCACGTTCTGTGAGGAATGTGTTTCGTGCACTTCGCTCAACTTATGGTCAACATAATCGGCCTACTGAGCGTACTATTCGCAACACCATCACCGGCCGGTCGATTGGCCACCAAGATCGTGTGATATCACACCGTTAGACTTTTTTCTGTGGGGATATGTAAAGTCAAAAGCTTATGCCGACAAACCCGCTTCGATTCAGGCCTTGGAGGAAAACATCACCCGTGTCATTCGCCAGTTACCAGTCGAAATGCTCGAACGAGTGATCGAAAATTGGACTCAACAGATGGAACATCGGCGACGTAGCAACGGCCAACATTTGATAGACATAAGCTTCAAAAAATATACCGTTTCTACCCCAGACCACTTTTTGAAGGCGTTTTAATAAAAAAAAACATTTGTATACCCTACGCCATACCATATGCAGGGGAAAAACGTTGTTTTTGGTCGAACCATACAAGATCTTGCGAAAATTTTAATTTTAATATTTCTTTGCCATAAAGCCTATATTTACTACTTACTTACTTAAGTGGCGCTACAATCCGGAACCCACGTGCCTCTTCAATTAGCACGGTCCCTAGCTTACTGCCTCCAGTTGCGCACTCCAAGTTCGTCTTGCCCTCATTTACTGTTGAACCCATTTTTGCAGCTTCCTTCTCTATACTAACAAACGTGGCTATGACATCACGTTGGGTCCGACCAATGATGTCAGTATCGTCGGGGTATGGTAGTAGTTGTACCGATTACCTCTGGTGTTGGCTGGTGAGTTTTGCACAATCCTCTCAAGAATCAAATTGAAGAAGTCACACGTTAGCGCATCGCCTTGTCTAAATCCTTTTTCGGTATCGAATGTGTCGGTGAGGTCGTTTCCCACCCTGATGGAGCAGCGAGAATTCTCCATCGTCTGCGGTATACCAAAACTAGACATGGATCTGTATAGTTCGTCTCTGTAAATGCTGTCGTATGCGGCTTTGAAATCAATGAATAGGTGGTGGGTACCGATTTGGACATCTTGGATTTTTTCCAGGATCTGCCGAAGTGTGAAACTTTGATCGGTTGTGGACTTTCCTGGCCTAAAACCACACTGATTACATATTACGGCAGATAGGATCTTGTAGACGATGTTTAGGAGACTTATGCCTCTGTAGTTGGCGCAGCTTAGAGGGTATCCTTTTTGTGGATCTGACAAACGTTGCTGAGGTTACATTTTTCAGGCATACTTTCTTCCGACCAGATTTGGCTTATGAGTTGGTGGATGTTTCTTACCAAGTCATCTCCGCCGGCTTTATAAAGCTCGACGGGAAGGCCTTCATTTCCGGCGGCCTTATTAAGTTTGAGTTTAGATATTGCTATCCTCACTTCACTCAGGTCGGGTGGTTGGCAGTTTTCGCTGTCGTTGCCAATATTGAATTGTTCCTTCTGCCGGACGTGAAACTTTTGAAAGTTATATTAATCAGTACAAAGCATTTTTTTTAAATATATTATGCCTTTAGAAAAAAAAATCCACGCCCATATTGAGTTCATATTGAAAATGGAATAAATTATTAGATAATTATATACGCCTTAATTTATTTTTGTTTCTCAAAAGCCAAGGGTTAGACTTGGGCCGAATCCATGCTACAAAAGGTAGGTTAAAACACCTCTACTATTTCCCGTAACCCCCGATCCATACATGTAGAAATTGGCCATAAAAATCGGCTTGAGAGTTAACCATACAAGCAGCTGGATGCCAAGCATCTCTAGTTGTGTCTGTATATTGATCAAGAGGTCCCATTCTTTGTGGCAAACATAAAACTTTACAAACCAAAATGAATGGAGAATAAGAATAAATGTAGTTTGTGTGTAATTTTTTTTTTATCTCATTGCTTCAACAACTTAGGAATGTTTATCTGCGCTCTATCTCCATTCGTTAGATGGAAACGTTTTCGTCTACAAGAACATCACCGCTTACTTTGCAACGAAGTCGTAATGGCTATACGCACTGCAAAACGTCAAATGTATTCCGTGCACTAAATCCATCGCTCAGCGGATAAGATCTCTGGAAAAATATGCGTCAAGTTGGAGTTGCCAAATTCAATAATAGTCATGTTGACGGAATGGATAGCAATGAGCTTAACAGAAAATTTGTATCTCAACCGTCACTCTCATTCAACGTTCCAAACAATACTCAGGCCTTTATCAGAAATGAAATCCTAAATTCAATGATTTAAAATTTTCCTTCCGAGCAGTTGATAGCGCCGAAGTCGTTGCAAGTCTACTTTCGATAAAATCAAATGCAGTAAGGCTCGATGACATGCATCCTAAATTTCTTATGATACTTCTATCAATCGTTTGCCAATAATTACTTATATTTTAAATAGCATTTTAACAACAAGTTTCTATCCAAGGCAATGGAAACTGGCAATGACAGTACCCGTCCCTAAAAACTCCAAGGTGATCAATTCCGAACTGTTTTCGAAAGAATTTTACAAAACCAATTGACCATTCATCTGAGTTCTTCTAACTTATGAACATCGAAGCAAACTGGATTTCGAAAAGAACATGACAGTCTTATTAAAAGTCAGAGAAGATTTGATCTTTGTCAAGCACTTGTCTCATCGCTTGACAAAGATCAAAATAATTTTCTAATTGTGTTTTTTTTTTTTCAAAAGCGTTCAATATGGTCGACCAAAATGCGAACATCGATCTTTGTAAAAGCGAAATAAGGCCGTATTTTCGGAATCCTGCGTTATTTCACTTCGAACATTGCTGGTGAAAAAAAGCCGAATTCCGAAAGAGCTAGAACCATACTTTGCATACATCCGAGTGCGAGGGCCCTGCAAACCCCCTTCTTGGGCTTACTGTTGGATTTGGGTTGCGTGCGAGTTTCGATGTATGTATTTGAATTTAGAATTTGTATACAACCCACCTGCTTTAGCTAACTCTTGGTGGAAGCTTGTTTGTCCATACATCCAACAGTGAACCGAAGCGGGGGTTGCGGGGGGCAGCATGCCCATCTTTTCTTTCGGTATATAAACATGGACTAACTTTGACATTTATCAACCGATTGACTTGATTAGATATATTTTTGAAATGTCCATTCAGTAAAATTTTAGTCATTTAAATTTCAAACCAAAACAACGCCCCGAAATAATGACGATTGAAAATGGCAGTTCTGTTATGTTCATTTAACGTCGAAAGCATCCAGGCCAACAAGAATCGTGTGACAATACTATTCGTCGTTTGGTTTCGAATTTCTTTCATCAAGGCATTTGCACCTGTTTCCATATAAATTGCAATCGACTCAAATAATATTTCTAACAACTTGCAGGTGGCCATGGCTCAGAGGAATGCGTAGTTGACTGCTAAGCTAAACGCTGCGGGTTCAAGCCCCAGCGTCGGCAGCATTTGTTTTCTACGAAAATTGCCAGCTTATCTGAGGCCACCTGTGCGATAATATGAGACGATATAAATCTATGTCTCCTCCTCTGTGCCACGTAGGTTTATGTTATATGTCTTTCCTTCAATGTGTCTATCTGTCTCTCTCTGTTGTATTAATGTCTTGATTTGTCCCAGCCGATGGCCTCAGTCGCCAGTGCTGTTACGTGTCTGTAGTTCGTTGCATTCATGTGCGAAGTACTGTGATGTCAATGTCAATGTCAATGTCAATATTTCTAACAAACCTTGGAATACGCCCAAACAATCCCTCGAAAAGCAGAGTGTACGCCAGTAACCCTCCGGACATTGACGTTTTACATGGAGTGTGGAGAATATTGTGCATACGTCGCAAACGAGCCAAATCAATCAATTTCACGGCGGTCCCAAGAATTGGGCCTCTTTCAAACACTGCTAGGGCAAGTTTTGCGTAAGGATATTAGCCTACACTATTACAAGTTCAAGCTGACTCATAAGCTAAAGCCACTTGATCATATGGAGCTACGTAATACTTTCTCGAATTGGGCTCTGAACATGATGGAAGAAAATATAGAATTTCATCGCAAAATCATCTTCAGCGATGAAGTGTGTTTTATTTTACGGCTTCGTCAATAAGCAAAATATGCGTTACTGGACAAGTGAGAACCCTCATGTGTTTCATATACAGCACTCAATCTGCGAAATCACTGTTTGGTTCATGATGCGTTGGGTCATTGGGCAGTTTTTTTTCGTTGATGAAAGTTAACGTCACGTTAGGTAAATGATATTCGCTATAGAGACATGTTGGAACGTTATTTCTCTGAGAAATCGCATGAATTGAACATCAGTGATATGTGATTCCAACAAGACGGTGCCACAAGCCACACAATCGAGTTATTGAAATCTTAGTATGGTGAACGTGTTATCTCGAGAAACGGAGCGTCTCTTCGCCTCGATTCGCCGCCGAGATCGTGTGATTTAACTCATCTAGATTTTTTTTTATAAATCATTGATCTATGCCAATAAGCCGACGATGTCAGCCGAGTCATCGAAAATTGGGTCCAACGTATCGACCGCTGCATAGATAGCTTGGTGGACATAGAACGAAGTCAAATTCCATTCATATATGATTTGATAGTAATTCAATCCAATTATTTTTTTTTGAGATATTAGGTCAATTAGTTTGCAATTAATTAAAAAAAAAAACTATGAGAAGGCTACAATCTGCTGTGCTTGTCATTTAAGGCCTGTAAATTGGTTACGTACAGACTGACAGACGAAAGGAAAGACAGTCGATCCATATACTTGGAAGCATATCTCGCAAAATTATTTGTCTATGTTACAAACTCTGTATCAAAACCAATACACCCCTATGGGAATTAAAAAAAGGTTTTGAAGTCCTCAATAAAAGGCCCTTTCTATGGAAATCATCACGAGACTTGCATCACCAGCCTGAAAGACATCGGTCGCTTGACTTTATAACAGACAAGATAATATGATTTGCCTATCACATTGAACAAAAATTATTTGAAAACGTTTCTTTCCAAGTAGATGTATAAAAAGCATCTTTATTAACAATTTTCTAACATAACAAGAGATTGGGTTTGAAAACCTATTTTAAAGCTTCTTCCAATTCAGACCTTTTAAGCGTACGTTGGGGCATATTTCTCATAGCAAGCAATATAGGCAGCCTTAGCCGCGTCTTGTGACATACCCTTGTTACTATTCCAGGCGTCCCATTTCGCCTTGCCCTTCAGGTCAACACCACCCGGCTTTGCAATGTTGCAGTCTCCGACTGTCGATTGTTTGAACAGACCGTAAAACTCCAAGAAGATGGCATCGGTTGGCTTCTTGGTAAATGCCTTTGCTTTTTCACAGGCTGTATTGAACTAAAGGAATGGACATTGTTGGTCAATACGATATAAAGGACACACAACTTCACCAACTTACATCGACCATTTTATTAGTTTTAATTTGTTTAAAACTGAAATTTGAAAAAAAAAAAACCGATTGATTTTAAATTAGACTTGAGGGGAAGCTTCACCTACCACTGTTGCGGAGTTGTAAGACTACCCTGCTGCTAAAAGTGCACTCGTTTTTATAGCAAAACATGAATAAAGCCTATCAAAGCGATAGTAAAATCCACTTAGGCATTATTGCGATCTCTTATATGCAATATTCCAAATGAACAAAATCACACACACACACTTACAATCGAATAAATTTTTTATCTACCTATTGCTAACTTCATGATTGATGTGATTGTGAACTTTCTTTTCCTTCCACAACCATGGTGGTTATCTTGCACAGGTGAAGTTATCAGCTGGGTATCTATATACTTATACTCAATTGATAGGTAATATTATAAAAATAAAAAATTATTATCATATTTTACAGAGGGGCATTTCAAAGGTCACGCTAATTGCGGTCTCACTCCCACTGACTAATCATGGCAATAAAATTAAATAAACTCTGATGGCTTGACACCTTCCGTAAGCACTTGTTAGCCGTTTATAGATAAGAAGTTGGATAAAGGCGATAATAGTTTGCTTTCGGGCTACTGAATCAATGAAAAGCGTTGTTATACCTTTTAAATGTTCCATTAAAAAGTTAAAAAGTTGTTTACTTGCTCCCATCGAACTTGACACTAGAGCAGTAAAGCCACAGAGGAAGGGAGGGCATTTTTTGACTTACATATTACATGGTGTTAATAAATCAAACTATTTTCAAAGTTTTTGACAATTGTGATGAATTTTAATCATAATTATTGCTATTATGATTAGAACACATTATCACCTGAATTTTTACCACTGCTCTAGATGCAGACCTCCACCAACTTGTCCTAATATTTAATTATATGAAGGTATCGCATAATTTCTGCATATTGATTCTGTTTGAAAGAGCAACATTAGTCGATGAACAGTGACTCTATTTGTGACCCTCCTAGGCAAGCTAGAATTGTATTACTTACACAATATTCCACAACATACCTTTCATAACCACCTTGAGAGACATCGGTCTGTTTGCCTCCACATTGGTTATGATATAAATCTACCAAAAAAAAACACAAAAGCTTTCCTTTCGAAGCATTGTCTATGTCTGATATATTGCTCATAATTTATTGCATGATCCATTGAAAGATGCCATAGACCTTTTTATTCCTAAAGTTATACCTCCAAAAATTTCGAAACCGGTCTTAATTTATAACAGGTGATCCAAGTAGAGATACTTTTTTCAATACCCATTTTTTGACAGATCACGTGTGAGTCGTGTCATGCTGTCATGTTTTTTTGTTTAGTATTGTTTGGCATTTCATAATGGAAAGACTTACGCGTGAACAACGTTTAAAAAATTGTTCAACTTTATTATGAAAATTCACGTTCTGTGAGGAATGTGTTTCGTGCACTTCGCTCAACTTATGGTCAACATAATCGGTCTACTGAGCGTACTATTCGCAACACAATCACCCATTTTGAGACCCAGCATTCATTATTGGATAATATTCGACCGAATAGACCACGTCCAGCACGCTGCGCTGTAAAGAAAATATAGCGGCCGTAGCTGAGAGTGTACACGAAGACCTTAGAGAGTCGATTCGGCGCCGTTCGCAGCAACTCGGACTGACGTATGGAACGACTGGGCACATTTTACGTCAAGATCTTAAATTGAAAGCGTACAAAATACAGCTTGTGCAACAACTGAAGCCGCTCGACCTTTTCAAGCGACATCGCTTCGCTCTATAGGCTCTTGAAAAGTTCCAAGAAGATCCGACATTTTCGAGGCAAATTTTGTTTAGCGATGAGGCCCATTTCTGGCTCAATGGGTATGTAAACAAACAAAATTGCCGCATTTGGGACGAAGAGCAACCTGAATAGATTGAAGAACTGCCACTTCATCCAGAAAAAACAACGGTTTGGTGTGGTTTGTGGGCCGGTGGAATCATTGGTCCATATTTCTTTAAAAATTATGCCGGTGCGAACGTAACCGTCAATGGCGACCGTTATCATGCCATGATAACCGACTATTTGATGCCTGAAATTGAAGCTCGTGATCTCGGCGACATTTGGTTTCAGCAAGACGGCGCCACTTCCCACACATCGCATCAATCAATGGACTTATTGAGAGAACATTTCGGTGAGCACATAATTTCACGTTTTGGGCCGGTCATTGGCCAACAAGATCGTGTGATATCACACCGTTATACTTTTTCCTGTGGGGATATGTAAAGTCAAAAGCTTATGCCGACAAACCCGCTTCGATTCAGGCCTTGGAGGTAAACATCAAGCGTGTCATTCGCCAGTTACCAGTCGAAATGCTCGAACGAGTGATCGAAAATTGGACTAAACGGATGGACCATCTGCGACGTAGCAACGGCCAACATTTGATAGACATAATCTTCAAAAAATAAATGCCAAAGAATGTTCTTTCAAATGATAATAAACATTCTCCATTAAATTTGAATTTTCTGTGTTTTTTTCTTTAAAAAAGTAGGGAACCTCGAAATGGATCACCCTTTACTTAGTCCAATAATATTGTTTTATTGCTTAATAACTACTCGGTTTTTATACAAAGACTATCTTTATCGCAACGAATTTAATCTTTAGCAAAATAGTAAACGTTTTTGCAAGTTTATTAAAAGCAAAATAGTTAAAAGCATGTTTCAAATAGTATTCCCAACTGTATGCAATACTCAGAGTCCACGTCTAGAGATTCAGCAACTGTTTGCAACATGTTGGCGATTTTTTTCCAATCGGTTCAGTCTCCTTCACAAGAACATGTAAACATCTCCCATGATATTCCTAAAAATCAAGTCAATATTGGTTCCCTAAATTAAAGTTAGTGCGATGTAGAAAAAGCACTAGGTTAACTCAATCCCGATAAACCACCCAGGCGCGATGGCATTCCTCCAATCATATTAAAAACCAGTGTAAGTTCGCTATAAGAACCGCTTAATCTGCTTTTCAACGCATCTTTCAACACGGTTGATTTTTTAAATGTATGGAAAGTCCTTATACCTACTCATAAATCAGGACCTAAGAAATTTGTCAACAACTATCGGCCCATTAGCAAACTATCTTCCATTCCCAAACTATTTGACAAAATAGTTCATGAAAAGCTATATTTTATGGTAAAAGAAATTATGTCCCCATTTTAGCATGGGTTTCTGGTAGGCAGACGACAAGAAATCTCTCAATTCTTTGTAATGAGATAACTAGATGTCTTGAGCATCCATATCAATGTGATGTCATCTATACCGTTTTTTCCAAGGCATTTTTTCCAAGGTTTGTTATTACCGTGCCAAATCTAAGGGCATAGTTTTTTGGAGACTCCGCAGTAAATTTGTTTCGTCAAGAATTTGGAGGACCGTTGTGTCCTAATAAACGTTTTTTTATGTTTTCGTGCAAAATGTTTCGTTTCATATTTAACCGCGGGAATATCCAGATCTCTGCGTAGACCTTAATTCCTTATATACCACGGCGCATTGATGAATGATGCTCACATTTTGTTTGCACAAGTTTGTAGAATGTTTAGATTCGTTTCACTGGTAAGAACCCATAGTTTATACCATATGTCCAAACCGTCTTTAGCACTTGCTTGTATAATAGCAGCTTGTTATCAAGGTTAAGCTTCGAATATTTTCCAAGTAACCAGTACAGTTCTCTGTATTTATTATCAAGTTCTTAACATTTCTTTTTCACATGCGACTTCCATTTTAATTTTGCATCGAGTGTCATTCCGAGATATTTCGCTTCATTTGCAAAACGGACTTGAACCGTTTTGAGGAATACTGGCAAATTGGTTGTCCGTTTACACGAAAAATCTACATGAATCGATTTGCTCCCGTTAAGTGCAATCCGCCAGGATTTTGTCCATTCAATTTGTCAAGTTAAGTGCGTTTTTTATTTCATATTTGTTTCCTCTATTGTTGTGCCAACTGCTAGTATAGCTGTATCGTCAGCATACGTGGCAACTATTGTATCGTTTGTTTGTGGGATATCACGTGTAAATAGGATGTACAAGAGTGGTCCGAGGACGCTTCCTTGGGGTGCTCCTGCCAATATTTCTTTTATTTTTATTTTATTTTCTTCGAAAGCTTTCTCAATTACATCAGTAAATCGATGAACTTGGTCCACAATAGAATGTTTACTTCTAAACCCAAATTGATGGTCAGGTAAAAGGCGTTTCTGATCAATAATTGGGTGTAAGCGACCGAATAATATCTTTACAAAAACTTTGAAATTATTGGAAGAAGTTAAATGGTCTGTAAGATTTTATTTCATTCGGTGATTTTCCTGGTATGAGAAATATAATCACTTCTGCGACTTTCCACTGTCTTGGTATGTATTCTAATCTAATGACTGCATTTACAATGTAGAGGAGAGTTTTGTTAATGCTTTTACGGGCAACATTTTAAGAAGTTCTCCTGTAATTAGGTTATAACCCGGAGCTTTTTTAGACTTTAATTTCTGTATTTCCCGTTTAAGCTCGGCAATACTTGCATATCTAACTAGATTACTATCGATTGTAGTCTCGAATAAATCAATGTTTTCTGGACCATCCAATGGTTTAAATGTTTCCTCAAGATGTGCGGCAAAAACGCCAGCTTTTTCCTATCGTTTTTTGCCCAAACGTCTTGAGTTACCCTAATTGGTGGCACAGCGTTTTTTGGCCGTTTTATGACTTTAAAAATTTTCCAAAGTAAATAATTCGATTCTTTTCCAGCGGTTAGGTTTTACAGATAAGTTTCTACTGAAGTTTTTAAAGTTTTTAATCGAATTTGATAGCAAGTTACTCAACCGATTGAGATGTGTTTTTATCTTGCGGGGCACGAGATTGGTGCCATCTTTTTCGAGCTTTTCTTTTTTGTCTATACAAATCTTGTATTACCCGTAGGTACTTGATATTACTATAGCTCTCTATTTTGCGTTGTTGAGGAGTATTATTCCATGCTGCTTTTTAAACGGCATCGATAAAGGAGTCAACTTCAAGTTCCAATATGGATCTAAGCGATACAATTAGTCGAATATTGTTTTCAATATCGTTTTTGAAGTCTTCCCAGTTGGTCAAAGATTAAATTAATTTCTATTGAGTTTAGACAAAAGACTCTTAAAGTTTTTTTATAACTTAACTCAAGTTCCAAAAATTAAGCCAAAAATAGCTCTTAAAAAGTCTTTAAATTTTGCAATATTAAAAAAAATTGGATCATAATTGTAACACAAATGGTCCTTTTTATAAGCTCAAACAATCTTTCGGACGATTTTTAAATTTCTTTCGGCTTTTCAAAATTCCAATATTTCCTAATCCAGTAAACAAATAATAATAATAATAAATGATGGTAACAATTAAAATAATTTAGGTATCACACGCGAAATACAAGGTGGCGCAAAAATAACCTTCCGATGTTTTTTTGGCTGTAATTTAAAAAGAAAAAGAAAAACTTTGATTCTTTTTGTGGATTATTTTTATTTGGTCTTTTAATTTTTTTTACATCAAGTCGAGAATATGATGTCATGTAAATGGCCGCCGCCACAGTTGATTGTCATTTGAGCCCTTTTTATGGCATTTTCCATCACTTTGGTCAAAACTTCCGGCGATAGGTCCTCACATTCTTGACGGATATTGTCTTTAAGAGCTGCAAGAGTCTGAGGCTTGTTGACATAAACCCGCGACTTGAAAAATCCCCACAAAAAGAAGTCTGGAGCGGTCAAATCAGGCGATCTTGCTGGCCAGTGCAAATCGCCAAAACGGGAGATTAGGCGCCCGGGAAATGCATCCTTCAGCATATCGGTTGTGGCACGTGCAGTGTGTGCCGTTGCACCGTCCTGTTGGAACCACATGCTTTCCAATCCCAATTCATCAAGTTGCGGCAAAAAGAACTCGTTGATCATTGCTCTGTAGCGCTCACCATTCACAGTAACCGTTTGGCCCGCGACGTCTTCGAAGAAAAAAGGTCCGATGACTCCTCCAGCGAAAACAGCGCACCATACAGTGACTTTTAGCGGGTGTAATGGCTCTTCGTGGGTTACACGCGGATTTTCAGTGCCCCAGAAGCGTAAATTTTGCTTATTTACGTACCCGCTAAGATGGAAATGGGCCTCATCACTCATCACATTTTTGATGAAAAATCATCTTCCTCTTGGTGGTGATTAAGGATGGCTTGAGCGTATGTTAGACGCGATTGGCGGTCAGCAGCTAACAGCTGATGCACCGTCTGGACTTTGTACGGAAACATCTTCAAATCGTGTACCAAAATTCGCTGTAAAGACTGTCGACTGATACCCATTTGCGTGGCACGTCGTCTGGTCGATGTCGACGGCGCTTCCATGACATCTTCGGCTACAGCAGCAATATTCTCTGCAGAACGGCTACTCCGGGGTCTGCCACGCCTGGCAGCATCTCGTGTTGTGCCAGTCTCTTCGAGGCGAGCGGCTAAACGTCGCAGTGTTTCACCAGTAGGCGTTGGACGGCTAGGAAATCTGCGACGAAATTCACGTTGTGCCAAAGTCACCGACCGATTATTGCTCAAGTAAATAGTCACCAATATTCCGCGTTCTGGAGCAGTGTAGCGTAACATTGTTTATTAACGTGTATTTCGCATGTGTTTACTACACAAATGTCAAAACAGAACTGACATTAGGGGCCAATCGCAAAATTTATAGCATTTTCTGATAGGAGGATTACTTTTGCTGTATAATTTTTGCCAAATATACAAAATGTCAATGTGTGGAATTGGAAACTCAAAAAGTTGTTCTTAGCGCCCCTTGATGTTACGTAGGATATCCCAAGTAAATCTAGCTGTACATAAAAAGGTAAAGTAGTTCGCAGTCGTTTGTTGTATTCGTACTCCGTGTGAAATCTTACTTCACTTGGTAGCGATATTAGAGCAGGTACTGTCATCTGCAAAACTAAAAATGCGATTATTACCTTCCCTCAAAAGATCAATAATAGAGATAGAGTATGTAAAATAATTGATCCTTGAGGTACCTCATCGTTTATAGAAAATCTGTCTAAGGAAACGCCACCCACAACTACTTGTAAAGATCTATCTTTGAGAACATTTTCCATCCAGACGCACAGTATATGAGGAAGTCCGTATGCTGTCAACTTGGCTAGCAAATACCTGTGCCAAACTCGATCGAAAGCCTTAAAAATATCCACGCCATAAGCTCAATATTCTCTATGAGTTTCCATTGTGTTCTTAAAACCATAATGAATCACTAATACAAAGCTATGCCAGTGTTAGTAGGTATCTCAATAAAAACCACAACAACGTCCAAACTTGCTACAATCATATCTTTGGTTTATTTAAAAATAAAAGAATCGCCTTAATACACTACTTAGTTGTATACTTTGTCCGTTTTGCTCTAGTTCATGTTTAAGGTTAAAATCCTTATGCGTAGGTTGGGGCATACTTCTCGTAGCAGGCGATGTAGGCAGCCTTAGCATCGGCGGTTGACATTCCCTTAACATTGTTCCAGGCATCCCATTTGGCCTTGCCCTTCAAATCCAATGCACCGGGTTTGTCAACATTGACATCACCAACGGTGGCTTGCTTGAACAGACCGTAGAATTCCAAGAAGATGGCATCGCTGGGCTTCTTTGTGAAGGACTTTGCTTTTTCAGTGGCGGTAGCGAACTAAAATGAGATACAATTTTTTTATTTCATTTAAAAAAAGGATAAATAACCTATGACTGTGCCACTCACATCCATGGTAAATGTTTTGTTTTGGCTAGAATAGGTACTGCTGGTCAACTGAATAAGTCATTCATTGGCATCGACTTTTATACTCAAGTTGAGACTCTCTAAAGCGGCAGTTTTTTTGATCAGGGTCTATTAAACGGAAACTGATATGTATATCGACCTGTTTTACGAGTTTATCATACCGTTATGTAAAACATTAAATTTTAAACTCTTATTTAAGTTATTTTTTGTTGTTCCGTATGCACTTACTGATAACACAATCGAATTACCGGGTTTTCGTTGAACTGATAAGAACTTTATGAGTAGTTCAGCCATAAAATGGATGACGTGCATCGATACTGATTGTAACGGGTACCTGTAGGATGAAAGATCCGATAAATTCAAGCTAAGAAAATGCATGTTTTGTTATCTTGTGGTGTAAAACTGCAGATAAAAGTGTTGCGCATGACGAGTGTTAAAATACGTTTATCAAGAGATGATCAATTTTGTAAAATTCATGATACCCTCAGATCTAGGTGTAGGTATAGTTGATTTAATTACTAAGGCTGTTGACACTCGTAAAACTGTCATTGTGGCCCTTTTATACTGCGCTCATACTTTAGATATCCTTAAAATAACAAGAATATGTTCATTGGAATAAAAGTGTTGTTACTTATGGCTTGCCGCAGTTTTGTCGCTCCTTCTGAGGAAGTGCCTGCTCTCCTCTGGGTTATTTCAGAACCTGATTATTGTCAGCTTTGCATACAAAATTGTGAATTTAAAAGTGCTTTACTATCTAAATAAGAGATCGATTTATGATGCTAGATAAACGTTGAAAATAAGAAAACTCTTCATTGCTATAACATAACACATGCTAGGACATGACTTTTTCAGGAATCGACAAAATATTTATGGAAGTAAACACCACCTCTATCGAGATATCCGTTCAGAAAAATTTCTGAAACTAGATTCAACTCCAATCGGAAATCAATTTGCCTTCGAGGTTTCCGTTGCGTAACAAAATAAAACATATGAGAAGGCTACAATCCACTGTGTGGATCGTTTTGTACCCTATCCCATCCCATCCATAATACAAATATCCCCAAAATGTCGGATTTTTGGCAATGAAATTTGTCATAACATATTGTTAAGACTCCTTTTCAGTATCTCTAACGGTTTGGCCTAAAACTATGTTTTGTCGATAAGGGGGAGTGGCAGTGGGCGGATTTCAAAAATGTTCACACTTGTTGTGCTGGGAGCAACAACAAGCACATGTACCAAATTTCATCATTCTAGCTCAAAATTTAAGGCCCAAAAACTGGTGACGTACAGACGGACGGAAGTACAGACATGGCTAAATCGACTCGCCTAACGATTCTGAGTCGAACCATATACTTTGAGGTAAACCTAACTCAAATATTTCTCTACGTTACAAACTATGTATCAAAACTAATATTCCCCTATGGAATAAGGTATAAAAAGCTTACAATTCTTCATCGGACGACTTCGGAAGCAATTCAACGCATACCTGTCAAAAATTCGTTGACCTAACGCATATTGCCGATGCGCGATCATGTGCGTTGCATTTCGTCGGAAGATCTGTTCGAAATGATAATCGGACCGAATATCTCGGTAGAAAATTCTCCGATTTCGAACCAAAATTTTCTTCCAAACGGATAAAATAAGTGCAGGGAAATTTTTATTTTAGTAAATAAGAAAGTTTACTTATAAATCATCATTCTTAAAAATCGTCAGTTTTTAAGTTAAATAATTATTTAGTAGTATAGGCCCCTGGTATTTGAATAAGCAGTTCTCCGTTTTTTAATAGAAGTGAAACCAAAGCATGCAAAGGCTTTGAATTCCAACGGTAGCTACCTAAATAATTGTTTCACTGGCCCTCTCTCTCTAGTTTGTCTCAACTCAGCTATTCGAATCCGGCATTTAATTGCAGTTCTCGGTATTTTTAAATCACGAACTCTTCAATAGTTTTGAAGAGTGTTTTGCTAAAAAAAAAATTGGGTGCCTTAAGAATGAATGTCGGTCTATATTGATTTACGTTGTTGGTGCTTCAGAAAAGCCTTGATGATACGCTTGGCACATCTTTAGATAACCGGTTTAAATACAAATATCAAACGAACTCAACTTGGGACGGAAATGGATCATTAATCCATATATTTTCGATATTCAAAAAAAAGAAAGAATATTTTTGGAGATAATTTAGGCCTACTACTGCTGAAATGCGCATCATGCCGAATCATGTTTTGACAGCTTACCTGCTTTCCAACTTGATAGCAGTTAGATTCGGGTCATATGCCTACGCAATGTAATATTTTCAGCATATATGAAGAGATCTACAATTTCACTAAATGGAAGATGCATTTGAAACACTGACTGCTTGAGTAATAGTTTTACATTGGTACGTGACTAATATGATAACTGATGAAAAAATCGACAAGATTTTATCGAAGAACGATTAAAACGGTTGTTCTCAAAATAATTTTTTCTTAACAGCTTTTGAGTTTGTTCGGCAGATAATTTCACAGCAGTTTTAAACACAAATAATGTTGGTCATATAGTTACTGCAAGAGTGTTTCAGGAGCTGCATTTATATATATTCTTAAAAGTATCAAATCTAAAAATGTAAAAAAAAAACGCCACACCTCTACTGCGTCCGACGTCTGGCTGGGAGAAGACTCTGTGAGCCGCAGTATTGATGTTCACTAGTTCTACATGTCCTAGCCATCTTAAACGACAAATGCGGAGTTTTTTGGCCAAGGGCTCGTAGCTGTACAGCTCGTATAGTTCTTGAAAATAATTTTCCTCTCGAATCGACCATGGATTTCCTCATTCGCTTTTGATACGGTCCATTCTTCAGCGCCATAGAGCAGGACTGGGATGATCAGGATCTTATAAAGGGCTTTTCAATAAGAGCGCTACAAAAGTTTTTTTTTTAAATAAAACAAAAACGGTTTTGGATATCAATAAAATTCTTTATTCCTGTGAAAGTACGTTCGATGCCATTATGTATGGAACTCGATTTCTTTTGCATGGCCACCACGGGCACGCTTGCAGAAGTCCAGACGATGAACCCAATTTTCGACGGTTTTAAAGCATTAATTTTTCGATACTGCTGCAATTTCACGTTCGATATTCGTACGAAGTTCATCAATCGTCGCTGGCTTGTTGGCATAGACCATAGACTTGACGTAGCCTCACAGGAAATAGTCTAACGGCGTCAAATCGCACGACCGAGGCGGCCAAGCGACTGGACCATTTCGTGAGATAACACGTTCTCCAAACTTGGTTTCCAATAAATTGATTGTGGCATTCGCTGTGTGGCTTGTGGCGCCGTCCTGTTGGAACCACATGTCCTCCAAGTCCATATCATCCAATTGAGGCCAAAAATATTCGGTTATCATTGAACGGTAGCAATTCCCATTCACAGTAACGCGCCGGTTTTGATCATCACGGAAGAATGACGGCCAAATGACGCCGCCGGCCCATAAACCACACCAAATCGTAATTTTTTCGGGATGCAATGATGACTCATGGAGTACGTGTGCATTGCTGCTTGACCAATACCGCATATTTTGTTTATTGACGAAGCCATTCAGCCAGAAATGAGCCTCATCGCTGAAGATGATTTTTCGATGAAAATCCGAATCGTTTTCAAGTTGTATCTCAGCCTAATTCACGAACATACGCCGTTTCTGGTGGTCAAGCGGCTTCAGTTCTTGCGTCAATTTAATCTTGTAAGGATTTAGGCCAAAATCTTTTCGCAAAATTTGCCACAACGAAGTCACAGAGATGCCCAACTTGAGAACGACACGACGTGTGAGAGACACATTTGGGCTGTCTTCAACTGAAGCCTCAGCGGCAGCAATATTCTCGACACTACGGGCACTTCTTTGTCTCACTGGCACGGGAACATTTTGTACTGTGCCTGTGGATTCAAATTTTTCCACAAGACGCTCAATTGTTGATCTGCTAGGACGATTATGACGACCATAAATTGGACGTAGCGCTCTTAACATTGAGGCCACCGACTCCGAATTTCGGTTGTAAATTTTAATTATTTCGACTCATTGTTGGATCGTATATCTTTCCATCATGAAATGGCAAACCTTACTGAAGAGAAATGTCAAAAGAGCGGCAAGAAATATGGCGTCGTTTGCTGTCCCTGTCGCTCAACTTTTGTAGCGTCCCTATTGAAAAACCCGATATATGATCTCTTTAGTAGTTCGAGTGAGGGCTACAGTGCTCAATTTACTCCTTAGCCCGAAGAAACAGCGGTTGACAAAAGTAATTCTTCGATTAATTTCTGACGAGATGTTATTGTCAGAGTAAATAGCGGAGCCGAGGTAGACAAATTCCCGTACTACCTCAAAGTTATATCTGTCAATGGTGGAGTTCTGTCCAATACGTCGATGTTGTGTGTCTTTTCGTGGTGGTAGCATCTGCTTTTTCTTACCCTCATTTACTGCTAAACCCATTTTTGCTGCTTCCTTCTCTATACTAGCAAACGTCGGTATGACATCACATTGAGTCCTTCCAATGATGTTAATATCGTCGGCGTATGCTAGTAGTTTCACGATTTTTGTAAAATTGTGCCTCTGGTGTTGGCTAGGGAGGGACCTTGATAGAGCGGAGAGAATTCTTTATCGTCATCCTACACAAACGGACGAGTTTTTGCGGTATACCAAAGCTAGCCATGGCTATAGTTCGTCTACAGGTGGTGGGTATCTATTTGGACTTCTTGGGTTTTTTTTTCCAGGCTCTGCCAAAATGTATGGATCGGTTGTGGACTTTTCTGTCCTAAAACCACACTGATAAAGGCCGATAAGACAGTATTTAAGAAACAAAAAAAAATTGAAGCGCAGAATAACAAAAATACGAAAAAAAACTCACAAAAGCCTTAATCGGTGAACCGAGCTTGTAACTCCAGATTTCCTGAAGAATAACCAAAATCCGAAAAAAATCACAAAACCCTAAATCGGTGAACCAAACTGGCAGCTCCAGATTTCGCCTTATTAAGATGAGGTGTCCTGGAAAGTGTTCCTTCAAAGCAGCCATCGTTGCCCTTTAAGTGTAAGCCGTTGCTTCATCTTGTTTAAATTTAATGTCCTTAGACCAATTGATAGAAAAAAAAGTGCCTCCGTCACATATCGGTCTGAATTCACTGTCACTGTGAAAAAAACTAAAACTAACAGTCCCAGCTGAGGAACATGCATTACTGAAAAAAGCGTCCTCTCAAACATTTTCAAGGGCACCTCACATGGGTTGCTGCGAGAATAAAGACTTGTTTGTAGCCTCCCTGCGCAATTGAATGAATGATAATTAATGTAGTGACCCGTAACAAAAGATTTTAGCTCCAAGACGGGAAGTGATTTGGTAAGATGCGCTGGGTTGCGCCGACAAGTGGATAAAATCTCTAACTGCCGCAATGTTCACAGGTAATCTGATAGGCCGAGAAACTCCAGTTCTTTCTTCTGTTACACTTGCGGTTTGTCTGAATGTTGTGACCCATGTAACAATTGAAGCGCTTAGAAGATGAAGGGGCTAAGCGATTTTTTATTACTTTTTTCTGCACATACTGAAAATATTTCGCAAATCCTGTCTTTTTAATAAAAAAAATATTACTATAGCATTATTGTACGATCGCGACTATTTTGTCCGACCGGCAACTATGCGGGGTGGGTATGGTACTTAACCTGGCTCGGATACAAAGCCTATATTTGCGGAAACACGACTACGACGATATCCGGACGGGGATGTAAGGTATCCACTATCCGTATAGTTGCGCGAGTAAACGAGGCGACGACGACGATAAAGAAATTGCGTGTTGTATGGGTTACAAAAAGAAAAGAGAAGGGACTCTGATTTTATTGTGCCTCGCTTATATAGGCGAGGCGATTTCTTTTTACCGTACAATAATTGTCAGTTATTCTTTGTAGCGAATTGATGTGGAACGATTTGAAATTGGAAAAGATGGCGAACCTTGGCACTTAGGCGCCACTTTCTTAATACTTTTTGAATGTTTCTTATTGACAGTGGCTTACAAATTTATTACTTTATTTAATATTCAAAATATTAATTATTTGAGGTTTTTGTTAATACATTTATTTCGATTCAAATGAGACTGACTGAACATTCCGCCCCCTTTGAAAGCTCTGCCTTTCAAACTGGAATCGGTGCTAGCTTGCGGATGGGACGTCTGAAATTTCCCTTATCGGTCTTAACGTCAGAAAGCCTGACTTTGCCATCGGGTCCATGTATAACGTTGATGATTCTGCCCAAAAGCCATTTTTGGGGTGGCACGTTGTCTTCATGTATGATGACGAGATGACCAATGTTGATGTTAGAGCTAGACGACTTCCATTTTGATCGCCCTTGAGATTCTTGGATGTACTCGGTTGACCACCTTTGCCAAAAGTGGGTCTTCACAGCATTGATTCGACGCCATCTTTGGATGTAGCTAATGTCGGCCGCCTCAACCAGTGGCTCTGGGACTGCTCTGAGTGGCTCTCCGATGAGTAAATGTCCAGGCGTCAGGGCTTCGAAGTCATTGGGGTCAGAGGACATTGGTGTTATGGGCCTCGAGTTCATTACTGCTTCAATCTCCACCAGCGCTGTCGACAGTTCCTCGAATGTTAGCTTTGTACCACTTAAGCTCCGGTGCAAATGACCCTTTGCCACCTGGACGGCCGCCTCCCAAAGTCCACCAAAGTGTGGTGCCCTAGGGGGAATAAAATGAAAGTTTATTCTTGTGTTAGTACAAAAGTTAGTGATGGTATCTTTAAACGATTGTTTAAACAACATATTGTGTAATTCGGCAAGTTTGGACTGTGCCCCAACAAAATTTGTGGCGTTATCGCAGTGGATGTCTGATGGAATACCCCTTCGCCCTATCATACGTTTTAATGCCGCTAAAAAGGCTTCAGCTGACAGGTCTGATACCGCTTCTAGGTGAACTGCCTTAGATGAGAAGCAGACAAAAACTGCCACATAGCTTTTATACGGTACCTTACCACGAATTTTAAAATATGTATAAATTGGACCTGCGAAATCGACTCCACAGCATAGAAAGGGTCGTGACGAAGTCAACCGTTCTGGAGGCAAATCCCCCATCACTTGCTCAAGTAACTTTGGTCGGTACCTAACGCAGTGAACGCATCGTTGTACAGTCTTTCGTGCAATGTTCCTTGCATTTGTTATCCAAAAACGTTGCCTAATAAGCGCTACAAGAGCTTTTGGACCGGCGTGATAGTTTGAAAGATGTATATGTCTGACGAACATTTTAGTTAGGTTACTGTCCTTTGGAAGCAGTAGCGGGTGTTTGCATTCCTCCGGAATGTTAGCGTGCTTCAATCGTCCTCCTACCTTCAGTAGACAAAAGCCGCTTGTTTCGTCCAGGAATGGATTCAGCCACTTTATCGATCCCTTCAGCTTCCGTTGGTTCTTGATGGCACATCAGTTTTGTTTACTTCCAAATATCAGTTTATAATTTTTATTGTTCTTATCAAATGAATTATAGATAAATAAATATAGATAAATATTTCAAGCAATTTTTCTCTATGGTTGTCAAGTGTGGGGTAATTGTGCTGTTTGTCATAGTAATAAAATACAGATCTCTCAAAACAAAATATTAAAAATGATGTTAAATCTTCCCTGGCATCATTCGACATTAGACCTACGTAAACGAGCAAATGCTGAATTGATCTCCGACAGAATACGTAAAATATGCGTTACATTTAGGAATAGATGCGATTTTTCAGATAATTGCTTAATAAATGAGCTTAATCTTAATATCTTGTACATTAATTCATGTTTTTTTTTTCATTTACCTTTTTCCCAACTTTAGTTTGTTGTTTATATGTTTATCTTTATTTATATCTTTGTATACTTTTTTTTTTGTAATCTTAAAATTATTTTAATTGTTAATTTTATTGTTATTTTAATTATATATTATTTGTATTAATTTATTATGTTTCTACATTTCATTATTTATTTCTGTATTTTTCAATAATTTATTACATATTTCCTAATTTGATTTATATTTGTTGTCTTAATCTTATTATTTATTATTAAATTTTTATATAAATATTTTTTGTTGTTCATTTATTTATTTTCTTATTTATTTAATTACTTATTAATTTAATTAATTATTTATTTATTTACATATTTATTTATATATTTATTATTTATTTATATATTTATTTATTTTTTATTTATTTATTTATTTATTTACTTTTTTTTTAATTGAGGTTTTTCTTTTCGTTGTTTCCTCAAAGGTTTGTTTTCTTCAAATAATCCTAAAATATATATATAAACATATTTAATTATTTCTTAGTAGAAAGATATATTGTTATCATATCACTGTAAATGTAAATTTTGCGGCAGTAAGCTTTTTTTTTAATTTGAACGAATAAATAAATGAACGAATAAAGTATATCTATCTATCTAGATAAATAACTTTAAACACCGATTACTCAAATTTTTCAATATGATGGAGACTCAACGGCGTAGGGAACAAAACGTTACAACCACCCTTGTCGAATTAGAACATTTTCGTTACGAACCTTACAGCATGGAATGGCTGCATTTCAAAAAAGGAAAGTTATGTTGCCTGTCGTAACTAGCTTATTACACATAAAGGGTGATCCATTTCGAGGTTCCCTACTTTTTTAAAGAAAAAAACACAGAAAATTCAAATTTAGTGGAGAACATTCTTTGGCATTTATTTTTTGAAGATTATGTCTATCAAATGTTGGCCGTTGCTACGTCGCAGATGGTCCATCCGTTGAGTCCAATTTTCGATCACTCGTTCGAGCATTTCGACTGGTAACTGGCGAATGACACGTGTGATGTTATCCTCCAAGGCCTGAATCGAAGCGGGTTTGTCGGCATAAGCTTTTGACTTTACATATCCCCACAGGAAAAAGTCTAACGGTGTGATATCACACGATCTTGGTGGCCAATCGACCGGCCCAAAACGTGAAATTATGTGCTCACCGAAATGTTCTCTCAATAAGTCCATTGATTGATGCGATGTGTGGGAAGTGGCGCCGTCTTGCTGAAACCAAATGTCGCCGAGATCACGAGCTTCAATTTCAGGCATCAAATAGTCGGTTATCATGGCACGATAACGGTCGCCATTGACGGTTACGTTCGCACCGGCATAATTTTTAAAGAAATATGGACCGATGATTCCACCGGCCCACAAACCACACCAAACCGTTGTTTTTTCTGGATGAAGTGGCAGTTCTTCAATCTCTTCAGGTTGTTCTTCGTCCCAAATGCGGCAATTTTGTTTGTTTACATACCCATTGAGCCAGAAATGGGCCTCATCGCTAAACAAAATTTGCCTCGAAAACGTCGGATCTTCTTGGAACTTTTCAAGAGCCCATAGAGCGAAGCGATGTCGCTTGGGAAGGTCGAGCGGCTTCAGTTGTTGCACAAGCTGTATTTTGTACACTTTCAATTTAAGATCTTGACGTAAAATGCGCCAAGTCGTTCCATACGTCAGTCCGAGTTGCTGCGAACGGCGCCGAATCGACTCTCTACGGTCTTCGTGTACACTCTCAGCTACGGCCGCTATATTTTCT
Source organism: Rhingia rostrata (assembly GCA_949824845.1). Lineage (NCBI taxonomy): Eukaryota > Metazoa > Arthropoda > Insecta > Diptera > Syrphidae > Rhingia > Rhingia rostrata. Next base: position 43,949,311 of record OX463757.1, read on the forward strand.
TCACAGCGTGCTGGACGTGGTCTATTCGGTCGAATATTATCCAATAATGAATGCTGGGTCTCAAAATGGGTGATGGTGTTGCGAATAGTACGCTCAGTAGGCCGATTATGTTGACCATAAGTTGAGCAAAGTGCACGAAACACATTCCTCACAGAACGTGAATTTTCATAATAAAGTTGAACAATTTGTAAACGTTGTTCAGGCGTAAGTCTTTCCATTATGAAATGCCAAACAATACTAAACAAAATTAACATGACAGCATGACACGACTCACACGTGATCTGTCAAAAAAGGCTATTGAAAAAAGTATCTCTACTTGGATCACCCGTTACAATCTATTTTTATAATAAGACTTTTTGGGATTTGAACCCAGTGAAGAGGTTCTTCATAATTCGTAGGCTCTTTTAGGCTTTCGTTTTGATTTTGTTATTGTACCGGGGCATCAATCATAAGCGGAGTTTGGCATTCGTTTTAATAGCCTGAGCATTTGTCCAAGTTGAAACAATTTGTTCACCTAGAGCTTCAGGTTGAACGCAATGTTTCCCTTGATGAAATTATGATTGGTACTCTTGTTGTTTATACACAGTTGGCTTTGCGAACAGGAGTTTTGTATCGTGTTGAACCTTAATTCATTGATTGTAGTTGCAGCATCACAACCAGATCTTGATTTAAACCATATGTCACAAAGTAAAACTGTGGACTTGAATATTCGGCTAGTTCCGAATTGCAAATAACTAAAGTTCGGCAAATGTTCGGTAAGTTTTTAATTTTTTTTTATTTCAATTTAATAGTCCAAAGCGTTTGCTTTTTCAAGCTCATGTACTGATTCATTAAAATTTTACTAATATAGTAAACTCTCGGTTGAATATCCTTAAGCGTAGGTTGGGGCATACTTCTCGTAGCAGGCGATGTAGGCAGCCTTAGCATCGTCAATTGACAATCCCTTGACGTTGTTCCAAGCATCCCATTTGGCCTTGCCCTTCAAGTCCAATGCACCGGGTTTCTCAACATTGACATCACCAACGGTAGCTTGCTTGTACAGACCGTAGAATTCCAAGAAGATGGCATCGCTGGGCTTCTTGCTGAAGGCCTTTGCTTTTTCGGAGGCGGTAGAGAACTATAAATGATTCACAAAATTAATTAAAAAAAAAATTAAATTCAATTCCGGACACTACTCACATCCATGTTAAGAATGTTGTGCTTTGGCTAGAATGTTTCTGGTCAACTGAGTTGATAAATCGTTAAGCCCAATCTTTTATACTCGATTTGGATACATCGAACTATGGCTCTATGTATAGGCCAATAAAGACGTATCGGATAATTGTATGTACTACGTTAGCATATATACGTAAGATGTATGTTTGTCCTTATCAGAACTCGAATGCGTTGGTTGAAAAATATGCACTGCGTTGATTAGCTGGCGTAATTTATCTGTATTGCCAATTTTTTTTTTACTGATAAAACATATTTTTGCTAGTTGTAAAGATAATCATTTAGTAGCCGGTACAAGGTTCAGAATTAATCGAATTTCATCGTAACAAAATATGTGAACATGTGCTGATAAAAGAAGACGGTGATTGTCCTCTGTGGAGACAATTTATTATTAGTTCGTCACCAATCATAAATTTGAAACTTTTTTAACCGAATGGAGATAATTCCGGTGGTTAACTATGAAAGGTTAGAAGGTATGGGTATATGTTCTAAAATGACATCGAATACATATCAAATAGTTGACGCAGTTTTTCCTGTGCGCATCTTGACCACCTATTTGCGAATCACCGAAAGTGTAGCAAAATTACCACAAATCATCCCAGTTAACCGGCATATATCTTCTTTTTTTTAATAATTTGCGCGCACTCAAGTGGTTATGAATACCCTTTTTATGTTTTAGCACTGTGCGGGCCTTAAGGAAGTTTGGAACAAGAAGAAGAGTTACCGATGAACATTGGTCTTAAATGCCTGTAAGTTATAATGAAAAGGAAAAACAGAGTTTGGTAGATCTTGAATGACATTTGGAACATGAAAAGAAGAAGATCATTTCTCTGGTCTTGAAAAATTAAGGTTGGTCCTTCATTATTTACACCTAATTTTGAGTTTTCCAATAGGATTGGCCTGCCAATCGTCAAAGGTTGGTGCATTGATGAATCAGAAGGTGTATGTCATGTCAATGTAGATGCCCGTTGGTCCACGTGCGCGTGTGGGTCCTTCCTTCGTCTCAGCGAATGAACCTGGCTCACAACCATTATATGCCTCTGCAATTAGCCAGGTCTGTAGTTGTGCACTTCAAGTTGGTTGAGTTTCTTCTTGTGCACGCCACTTAAGGCGCGATCTTTCTTTACTGAGTTCGACAAATCGATCTACGAATCAAAGACTCCACGACCCGGAGTATTGATGTTCGTACGTTTTTCATGTCCTAGTCATCTACATCCTATCAGTTTTATTTGACCAGGTCTATATCGCTGTACAGAACCTAAAGTTATTGTTTGAATCTTCCCGCCAACACAAAGAGTATTTTTTTGTACGGTTTCTGACGATCGTCCCTTACTGCCTCAGAGTTGTATCTATCAACTGTCATGTCCTCTCAAATTCATCGATATTGTCGCTTCCTTCCCTTTAGTACTTGGGTACTACTTAGTACTTGGGTACTACTTTTGGGGTTGCTGGAATTGCCATCTGTTAAAAACTTTATTGGCGGTGTCAAAACAGAATTGGCTAAGACACAATACATCAGTTCAGTACTGATGTATTGTTTGGAACCAAAATCCAGATGCACATCGAGCAATTAAGTTTACACTGTTAAAAGATTGTGTGTCTTTACAAATGATTTCTAAAAAAGTAGTAGTGATGAAAAAAATAGAGCCTGCAACAAATCTCTTGTATCACCGCATCCTGCACTGGAGCACGGTTCTTCGGGGGCTTGGGTGATGGGACGGATATGAATGGTTCTGTAAGTTTACATATCCTACCATGTACAATGTTGTGTTCTATCGATTATCGTTTATAGATTCTGGGTAAACATTTTCCGTTGTCGTGGTTAGTGCGATGAACCTCTGCGTAAAAGTTTGGGCTCAATTCCCTCATGGCCCTCCTCTCACAATATCATTTATACTAAATTGCTTCAAAGTAGCCCCCGATTTGCAGTGACCATTTAAAAAATTTCGTTATCAATATTTCATCTTTAGATCATTGTGAATAGAATCAACATTTTGAGTGTGTTTTTAATAATAATTTTTGGTAAAATTTAAAAACCAAATTCTGAATAATTTATTAGGTCCAATATTTTGGCAGGCACTTTGACTTTGTCGCTAAAATGAACCATTCTACAGTTTTTATTACGCTCAAGGGGCCCGACCTTATCTTTATTTATGTTTCATTGAAAGGGTTTGACGATTACCTCACAAATTAGTGTTTACTGGCCAATAAAACCACTTAACTGCTTAAACCAGTCAGTATCTATGCCCCGTGATCTTCTAACCGAACGACGAGTAAAATAAAAGATTCAACACGACCTCGACCTGTGTTTGTTTTGGAGTTTGGAAAAAATCCAAATGAAAAAAAGAAAAACTGTAAGTTTAACTTTATAACAGTTGCGACGCTTAAGCTGTTCTGAGAAAATTTAGTTAATTCTTCATCTGTTCTTCTTCTACACTAGCTATAGCTATAATTTTTTTGGGAGGCATTTAAGTAAATCGATTTATTAAATTCTTGACAAAATCATCTAATTCTAATTAATTAAAACAACTAGGTCAGCGAGTAATCTTTTTCTGCACCGATTGCTCCGTCTCGTCGTGAGGTATGCCTTATTTTAAAAATAAATCGTTTTTTTTTTTTTACAAACACGAAATATACCCAAAAATATTTTCAACTAAATCAGTTTAATGATTTTCGATAAAAGTGCATTTTTAACTTCCGTTATTCGATTTCTTGACAAAAACTTGGTATAAAGATTTCTTTGGCTGATGAATATTGCTACATTAAAAAACTCAAATAACTTTTTTTTTAGTGTATGGAGTTCATTTTTCTTTTATGCATGTTAAAGCTCATTCAATTTTATTGAATATAGCTTACTTAGTTTAATAGCTAAATTAGTTTTAAAAATAATGGAATTTAAATGCCCCCCATGAATTGAAATGCCCCCACTCCTCGTTGATGCATGTGTGGCATCTTACCAAAAAGTTGGTAAGATGCCAACTTTGCTTGGTTAGTTGAGACAAGAACAGCCGCAATTGTTTCTCGAATGGATTGGTTCATTCATATAATGGTTTTGCTTTATAGACTTCCTGTTTCCAATAACGCCACAAGAAAAATACAGGTGCGGTAAGGTCAGGCGACCTGGGGGGCCAACGGAATGTGCAGTTTCTGGATATCAGCTTATTGGGAAATTTTCGTCGCAATTCTGTCACAACAGGCCGGACTATGTGAGGAGTTGCACCATCTTGCTGAAACCACACAGAGTTGGAAAAAAATCTCATTCGGCGTAATTCTAGTTAGAAAACTCTCTCAGTTTCAGGAAAACTCTCTCAGTTTCAGGAAAGCTCTCTCAGTTTCAGGAAAACTCTCTCAGCATTTTCAAGCAACGGTCTCCAGTAACCGTAACGGTGTGACCGATTTCTTCGAAGAAGTAGGGCCCGACAATGCAGTGCAATGAAACTGCACACCATACTGTGTCACGAAGTGGGTGCAATTCCGTCTCATGGAGTATCTGTGGGTTGGAAGCACTCCATATTCGACAATTCTGTTTGTTTATGTTGCCGTTTAAATCGAAATGGGCTTCGTTAGACATAATAATACAGTTCAGCATGTTTCCGTCCTCTTCCAACATTTGAAGCATCTTCTGGCAAATTCCAAGCGAATCGGCAAGTCTGCTGTGTTCAGTTTTTTGGTCATTTGATTTTTATATTTGAATAAGTCCAAATCATTGTGAATAATTGACTGAAATGACTGTCTGCTTATACCCAATTCAGCAGATAAGCTTCTTATCGAAACTCTTGGATTATTTTGTATACACCAGCGATTGTTTCCTCCGTCCAAACTAAAGGGTTTCGATGGCAAAATTTTTGACAAGTCTCATTATAGTCCATCTGCTCGGAGGATTCCCGCCAATTGTTCGCTAACACTCTCTTTGAACCGAAACTACGGACTCCAGTGCGTTATCCATTTTTGTTAAATCTAAGAATCAATCTGCAAACTAAAAAAAAATAACCAGATTCAATAAATAGGAAAAAAGTTATTAAATGTTTTTTTGGTAGCGGCTTTCATCAGCCACCCTGTATCACAATTTACAAATTTGGCTCAAATTCTATGTTCGATTAACAAGAAAACTTAAATTACCGTTACACTAATTTTTAGGCAGCAACATAGTATGCAGCATCTAAACATACAAATTAAATTCAAATGGTTAGAGCCTTATCCGAGAAAATCAACATTTAAAAAATTGCATCAAAGTAATCTTTTCGAAAAATCTAAGGGTCAAGTTATATTCAGAATATCCATATTACATACAATTTAAATCAACTCTGTCGTTCTTGAGAAATCCGTTATTTATTTTCAAAATTAAAAACAGCTTGTGCCATCGTATTCTAAATTCTTGTAAAAGTTTAGCTATGTATTTTTGTTCACATCGTTAAGATAAACTACGTAAACTGGGATAACTGGAGAAAAACTACCGGGATATGATAATTTGTTACCAAATAAGCATTCTTTTTACCAAAAAAGCACAGGAGAAAAATTACCGGGATATCATAATTTTTAGCAAATAAGCACAGTCTGAACAACGCTGAGCCATGTCTAATATTTTATGTGCTTTCTAAAAATAAAAATTTATTGAATTTGGAAATTATAATATGTAGTATCTCTTTTTTTAATTTAAAAAAAATGTTAACAAACACTTGCAATGTCATGTCAACCAAGTTTTAGTCAAATGTAAAATAAGAAACAAACATATTGTTTTAAAAAAAAATTTGTTTTTTCTTTTAGCCATTAACCTTTAATAAATTTAATAATTTAATAATTTTAATAAATTGAAATTCGATTGTAACATAGAAGTGTGTTCAGATTATGTTAAAATAACCAACTAAATTATAATATTTTTTTAGCAAAAAAAAACTTTTTGACAAAAAAAATGTAAACTTGCACAGCGATATATTTAACTCAATTATAGGTACAAACATCTTACAAAATATTAATAAATGTTTTTAAGTTTAATATTTATTGTGTATACCTCTTCTTGCATGCTCCCCGAAGTACGACAGAAACAACGAGTACATTACCAAACCCGTTAGTATTAATAACTATTTTATGTATTTATTGCTTGTATTATTTGCGTTGCTTATTAGTAAATTATTAAAACAAAATAAATATCATCGCTTGCAAAAAAAAAAACATTTATTTCTAAGTCCATTTTCAGTCATAGCTGTATTTTTTTACATTTACATATGTAAATTGACAAATCATCCGAGTAGTGTAAATTGTCAAGAAAAGCTTATCTCAAATTCGCCGCTCGTAGTCGGCATAAAACAGGAGGTCCCGCCATAGTGGAAGGAGTACACAGGTACACATGAATGGTTGTTAGAAAGCTCGTTCCTGGGTACTAACGAGCCTGTTGCGCCAAAAACTTGTATTTTTATTTTTGTACTTAAGTCGAGGTCTTTGCCTGCAGCGTATATCACATGGCTGCGCAGCGAAATCCCCAAGGGCGGATTATTGATGCCAATTCGCTCTACATGTATTACCTGTCCCAAATGTCCAATGCACCCTAAATGTCCAATGTACGTCATTTGTCTCGCTTTACAACTTTTCAAGTTCGTGTTTGAATTTTCGTTTGCATAGTCAACTCAAAATTGTATTTTATATGTCAACTCAAGCAGGACCAAAAATTGTCGAAACAAGTTTTCACTCAAAATAACCACAAGTTCTTTTTAATTATTGTCTAAGGTTTATTTAGCTTTTTGTGAATGGTTTCAAGAAGTCACATTAAAATTGCGTATACAAACAAACGATGCTGAGGTTCCACTCCGCAAGCATACATACATTCAACCTACAAATAACGGGTGATCCAAGTAGAGATACTTTTTTCAATTGCCTTTTTTGACAGATCACCTGTGAGTCGTGTCATGCTGTCATGTTATTTTTGTTTAGTATTGTTTGGCATTTAATAGTGGAAAGACGTAAGCGTGAACAACGTTTACAAATTGTTCAACTTTATTATGAAAATTCACGTTCTGTGAAGAATGTGTTTCGTGCACTTCGCTCAACTTATGGTCAACATAATCGGCCTACTGAGCGTACTATTCGTTTTTACGTTTTGGGCCGGTCGATTGGCCACCAAGATCGTGTGATATCACACCGTTAGACTTTTTCCTGCGGGGATAAGTAAAGTCAAAAGCTTATGCCGACAAACCCGCTTCGATTCAGGCCTTGGAGGAAGACATCACGTGTGTCATTCGCCAGTTACCAGTCGAAATGCTCGAACGAGTGATCGAAAATTGGACTCAACGGATGGACCATCTGCGACGTAGCAACGGCCAACATTTGATAGACATAATCTTCAAAAAATAAATGCCAAAGAATGTTCTTTCAAATGATAATAAACATTCTCCATTAAATTTGAATTTTCTGTGTTTTTTTCTTTAAAAAAGTAGGGAACCTCGAAATGGATCACCCTTTATTTGCAAGCTAAACTCCTGTGCAGAGGGTCTGGTTTTGATTCCTAGATCTAGCAAATCGTTCATGTACATTCCTACGAACTTATTCTTTCGGATTCGGCATAAAGTTGATAGTCCCGCCAAATTGTAAGTCCCGACATCCCGCCATCATACTAAAAGTTTAAACGTAAACATTAATGAATGCGCCAGAAATTATTTTTCTGTTTTGATGTTTACTTCTTATCAATTCATCTCACCCCGGTATAATTTAGCTCTCCAGAAGGACCGTTATTTTTGGCAGTCTTCTTGAGCTTTAGATTTGGCTATTCTTCTTGCTATATGTCGCTTGTGTTACAGTTTTATTTGTATTAACCAATATTGAATAGTTCGTGCCTCCTGATTACGGGAAATTGCTCGCCATCGGCATTTAAAAGTTTGTCGAACTCGCCCCTTAATAATCTCGGCTTAGATTTCTATGATTTCAATTTTTTGTTTTGGCTTTGACTTTCTTATAAAGCTCAACAGATGTTCTTTCAGCAGCTACCATCGTCCTCTGCAGTGTTGCCTTTTAGTTCTCTTTCGGAGCTCGTGCATAAAGTCTGCAGTTACAGATGTTCTTTCAGCAGCTACCATCGTCCTCTGCAGTGTTGCCTTTTAGTTCTCATTCGGAGCTCGTGCATAAAGTCTGCAGTTACCTTCGGTGGTGTCTTCCAAACATTACTTTGCCTTGGTCTGTAGTTCATTTCAAATTCGTCTCCAAATAGTCACTAATTGTACTCATTAAAGCACTGACCATAGTAACTGCTGCAATTTTCTTTCTCGGCTGGCACATCCAATCATATTTCTTCGAAGGCAACAATATCTGTTTTGTAGCTATTTTGGGTATTCGTAGCATCATTTCTGCTAAGTATTCACTCAGGGTGCAGACGTCGCACCCTTTTTTAGTTAAACATGGCCATCCATAATAAAATTAGCCCATTCCGTAGCGTTTGGTTGCTTTGAAGAAGTATTTACCAAGCCTTTAGATCACGCATTATATTGCTAGACCGGTAACGTTCTGTATTTACTCTTTGACACCAACCAGTTTATCAATCATCGAAAACTGAGATAGGGTTTGAAATCACATCTCGGATCTAAATATCATTAGAAAGGAAGTCAATTATCTCCAGTACAATTTGTCAAAAATTGACATATTTTTCAGATTTCATACTATAGCTGTATTTGACTTAACTGAAAGGTATAACAACGAATTAAAATGACAGAAACGTTTAAAAAGCGAAACCTGAAACAGAAATGCAGCCTTTTGCATATCGAATTGAACACCGCATGCCATCTATGCTGCACGCCTCGATCCTTTAAACTGCAATTTTAGTACCAAAAAGCACAGCAAATAAAAAAACTTTGTTGTATTCTTCAATATTTGCTATCGCAAATTAGGGCTATGGCAGGAATCCTTTCGGTCATTAGTTCCACCAATATATGGGGTTACCTATTAATCAAATATCCGGATAACTATTTTAATGCACACTGCCATGCCGACGCTTAAATTAAGTCCACTTTTATTTATTAAGTTTGCATAATTTTGCCGATTGATTTTCATTTATTTGACACTCATAATTATTTTATATTTTTGCCATACATACTCTTATACAAATATATCTTCACATATATTTATCTACATCGATAATAATTTATTCACTATTGATGTATGTACCTACATATATTGCTTTGCGATAACACGTCATTTTTCAATGTGATATCACCTTGAACTTTGTGTTACCACCCAATAATTATAAATATTACTTAAGCGGTTTTTTTTATTGCTATTCCAGATCGTCTAGCGTCGATCAAGAGATTAAAAAGGCTGAACCGAAGAAATCCGAAAATGAACTACACTGGGAAGAATTGGTGAAGAGTATGTGCCGCCCGTTAAATCTGTGCGATATGGACTTTACCGATTTAAATTCCGAAGATGAAAAGGATGTACTAGCGCCACGTGGTCTGTGCGGGGGTATTCCACCACCACCTCCACCACTGGGTATTCCCCCGCCAATGATGGTAGGACAGATTTTGTGTCCTCCACCAATGAATATGCCACCACCACCACTGTCAAATCTAGTACCACCAATGTTTAGTTATAATCAGGGCAACTATAGTAATAGCAGTAGTTTAAATAATTCGATTAACGGTGATGTGAGCGGCACATCGACGATAAAGAAAAACAAAAAGACGGTAACGAAGATTGTTAAAAATTAGCTTGGACACAAACCTCATGACATTTTTTGTATTTTTTGTAGGTTAAACTCTTTTGGAAAGAAGTTCGAGAAGATATGATTCCCGTGATCATTGGCAAAACCATATGGGATGAGTTACCAAAATCAAACGTAGATACACAGAAACTGGAGCATCTATTTGAGTCAAGAGCCAAAGATTTAATGACTAAGGTATGTTTTCACCAAAGTTTCTAAATAATAGAAATATTTTCCAAGATATACATAAAATTAATTTTGTTTTTAATTTACTAAATGAAAATTAATGAAAAATGCTGTTTGTATAAAAATAAATAAAATAATGGTGCGCCTTATTAAATTTTCAAGAAATAGTATTTAAACAATATACTCACATTGACCGCCATTTCCATTTATGCAGTCAAATGTCCAGCGTAACTATTTTGGCTTTTCAATAGGGACTTAAGCGTGTTTATTTTTTTTATTATATCTTAACAGGCGTTCGGTAACTTATATTAATTAAGATATCTTAGATGAATCTTGAACATAAAACATAAGTCATGGCGATGCTTACGAACGCGTAAAGTTTGCAAACTCCAAAAATCCTCCTACCAGATCGGATACGCCTGCTGTATTTAAAGAAAGAGCTAAGAATCGAGCATTGGCAGGAAATCATTTAGTTCGATCGATTTTCCAATATTGTATCGCCGAAGTTGTCAACACACAAATTAAAAAATTACGTCTGAAACAACACCATACTCGATACCAATGCCAAGGCCATCTCAATCTCAAGGTTGTTCCAAAAATCGCGCAAGAAATGGATTTGTTTTATTTTTTGTGGTAAAATGTTGGCAGCTGATAGTAGAAAGCGTCGTGTTATTGTTGAACAATATTTTAAAAATAATAAAAGTTATTCGCAAATTGTATACATGGAACCCGGTTCTATCTCACAACTAAATAGTATCTAATGTATGTATGAATACTTCTTGCACGATGCAAGTTGTATGCCGAATCTGATCGGCTAAGCTGAGATAAGGTTCTTTTGACAGATGATACTATTTGTATGATTTGTTAGTTCATTGCAATAAGGGTTTTTTTTGAATACGATATTAACACTACAAAATGACATTCAATATTCGTGTGTACCTAATGAATGTCGATATATTAGAGATTGTTTATATATCTCGTGGATATTGATATTCATTCCCAGCTAACAGCGTTAATAACAATAAATATATCTCTGTCAACTGTCTGACAACCCAAATTCTATACTTCTTCTTCTTCCATTTATTCTATGGCTAAAACTTTTGAAACAGGATTATTTCGGCGGTCTTGTATGCCACACAAAAACATTCTTCAATAACTGCACCGTCCTGTATTGTTTGTTCAATATTTTCCATGAAGAAGTAGGTCATTAATAACCTTTGGCCTTTTAGTGCTTCAAATGAAAAGATTCACTAAAATGTAGCCACCGAACCGGGACAAAAGTGATCCTCATCATTCTGAATGATATTAGATAATGGATCGACTTTCAACTGTTCAAGCTCGCAATCTTGCTGCAAATTAATCTTGTAACCGTAATCAAGAGCCTCATGCAAAACATTGCTTAAAGTAGATGGATATGGGCCAACTTCTGGAGCATGATAACGAATGTTGTTGGCTTTAACAGCATCATTATTATCAGTTTATTCGCATAGATAACTAACCCATGTGCAATGGTAGTCGCTGCCTAGTAGATAAAAGGTAGGTCTTACCATTTGTCAATACATATTAAATTATCAAGCTATATTCATCAGCATACTTTCTATTTATTTCCTAGTCAATATTTCTTAATTGGTATTTCCATAAAGGCTTGCCCTCACCTCATAGTGAGTCAACAAAATCAGTTTGGTTGTAAAAAAAAAAACGATAATTATGTGTTTACCCGCAACTAGCTTGTTTTATTGTACTAGTTGCGCAAGATAGTGATAAAAATATCTACGGTTTTATAACGCATCATGGAAAATCCTAAGCTTTAAATCAAATCAGATTTCTTTTTTAAAATCCACTTGCATAGGGTGCATTCGTTTTTATTTGTGCCGATAACTTTGAAATTTAGAGAATATCATCGCCAAGAGTTGAATAATTACAAACTGAGAATTTTGGCAGCATAAGGCTTGAAATTTAAAGGGTCTCATCAAGACTTTTTAACTGGCGCCCAAACAAAGGATTAGTACGTTTTCACGCTTTCCTGTTGAGGACGGTACGAGTGCAAAATGAAGTAAAAACTGTTGTTTGTAGTGTTGGCTTAGGAACTATTTCCAACTCCGCGACTGGGAATACTGCTACCTAACTGCCTTTTGCACTTTTTTTGTATGTAGGAAGTATAAAGCTTTATTTTGACGCTACATTCATATCTTTATATATCATTCAAATGGCCGCCTCTGCTTTATTGGCAGTGCTTCAAGCAGTCGGCCCAATTTTTATATGACTCTGATATGTACGGCATTACTCTAGCAATAGCGTATCGAATGATGGTTTGGTTGTTGTCTTTTTATAGCCACGGCATAGATATTGAAGGCCACAGAAAGTCGGTTAACATCGCTCTGCACCTGGTACCATTGACGGCAACGGTGTCACCTTCCTCATTCCTAAAAAAAGGTCCATAATGCCGCGTTGCTATAAACTGCTTCAAACAGTCTCATCTTTGTGGATGCATTAATACTTGGTCGATTAATTGTGGATAGTGTTTGCTCCAACAACGGAAACTTAGCTTGATGACAAACACCGCTTTGTCAAAAATGGACCGCGTCCGAGAAGATTATTTTTTGGCGAAGATGGAGATTTAAGGCCAACATTTCCAGCACCCAATAAGCGAACTCAAGGTTCGTACTATCTACACAAGTAATTGCAGCCTTTTCATATTCCATTAATTGGGTTACCAAATTAGACCTCTTTACTATCAGAGTGTGAAATCGCTTATTTACCGGAAAACACCTATTAGCTCACATAATTACTCGTATAGTAGATTAAGATCTTCGAGAAACAATGAGTTCTTTGACCAAATGTGGAATCTATAGTTTACCTGTGGCACAGCTGAACCTACTTATAATGTTATCTAGATTGATGAAGTAATATTGCAGGTGATCAAGATAACTGATAAAATTATATTTTTTCAAGGTTCAATTTTAAAATAGGGGTTCCCATTGTTTCAAAGTGTGTATTATTGAATCCTTAAGTCTCCTTACGAATTTTATTATTCTTATAAAGGCTCTATTGTGATCCATATCAAAACTGGTCATTTGCCGAGGGTATATAAAAAAATCGGTCCCTAATTTATGCCACTTGTGTCTTCTTCTAAGTGTTAAAAATTAAAGCTCTTAAAATTACGGTATTTGATTTCTTTACAAGAGTGAGTAAAACTGAACTCCAGTGTTAAAAACATTAAGTCTTGATTTTAAATAAGCAGGATTGGATAATTGAACATACAGAGCTACTCTGCTAATGTCACTCACAAAGAACAGTTCTAATAGTATAGTGTAGTATATTGTATTACCCATTCCCGTCCAAACATGCAACCATCTTTCCTTAGAAGTTAGGCGAAGAAAAAATGTACTCTGGGGTTCCTCAAGTAGATTTCTAGTAAAAAGCAAAGGGCCTAAAACGGTTCCTTCGTGTACACATAGTTTTATTGTCAACTCTTCCGTGTTTGCGATACATATTTGCCAAATACCTACTTCAATGATTGGCATTATAATGATCCTCGGAAAATCATAAATGGAATTCGATTTTTGATAAAATCATGGACTCGAAGTCCGAAAATGCTTAGGTCAAATGCCTGAAATGATTAGGTCAAACAACGCTGGAACCATAATGGATCGAAGCTACGGACTTAAGGAGTTAAAGATTCGAAGGCAAGTCATTTGAAATTCAAGTTTTTAAAGAAACTGCTCATGGGCCTGGGTTGTTTTCACACTCAGTGATGTGTTTGTGTGTGTGTTCTTTTTGAACTATTGCGGATTATGCTGAATCCGATAGGCTGACTTGAGCTAAGCTTTTCATGATTTGACCAATTATCGTGATAGGTGGAGAATTATCTATCTCAATCCAGATTGTAATTCCACCAGTAAGAAGAAGAACTGTATCATCAATGGATGTTATCGACAGTGGCGTGCAGTGGCTTTGGATTTATAGAAAATGTCTGACATTACCTGCCCATTCAGGGCCTAAAACCTACCTTATTGTTTGAAAAGTTTCTCATGGCAATTGAATGTCTCTTGTCTCTCTGTACTCTCTAATTGGGCCGACAAATGTGGTCTCAGTGTGAACCCTCAAAAAAACCGAATTGGTCCTTTCCAGCAGGAAATACAAAGCCCCGCACATTAATCCTCTAAAACTTAATGGAGTCAGTCTCAAGTTCGCATAATCAGCCCAGTCCTGGGGCTGGTTTTGGATAAGAAACTGAACTTGAAAGGCAACAACCAAGGACGCGTTAAGAAAGCCACAGTAGCCTTATACTCTTGTCAAAAGGCAATTGGAAAGAAATGGGTTATGCAACCACATTACCTTTCTGGTTTTATATGTCTTTCATTAGACCCATACCAGACCCTGTATGTAATCCTAGTCTGGTCAACCGCTTTATAAACAGTTTCCAACCGCAACATACTAGATAAAGTTCAAAGATCAGCTTTCATATGCATTAGCGGAGCTATTAGAACGACCTCCTCCGCAATCCTAGCTATCTTACATCTAGTTCCCCTTGATATCTACGGCAAACAGACTGCAGCTTTGCAGCTATGAGACTGAGAGGCTGTGAGCCTCCTCGCAATGGACATCCTGATGAACAAACAAATATTCTGAATCACCTTACCATTACAGAAAACATAGCTCCATAACTTCAGGACAACCATTCCCAGTCGCCTTGAATGGAAATCGGATTCGATCAAAACTAATAACTGAACACCTACACGGATCGGTCTAAAACAGAATTTGGAGTGGATGGAGGTGTTTTCATTGACATACTTAAGTTAAACATATCCTTTCGCCTTCCTGATCATTGTAGCGTTTTCAAGGCGGAAATAATGGCAATCAAAGAAGCCTTGTCTAAGCTGAAAAGCAATGTTATATCCACGAAGCATATTAGCATTTTCAGCGACAAGCAAGCGGAAATCAAATCCCTGGGATCAATCTGGTTCAATTTGGCCATCTCGACATGTCGGAGCATTTTACCATTCACCACTTTTGGGTGCCTGGTCACAGAGACAAACCAGGGAAATGCAGGTCAAATGAGCTTGAGAGACAGGGCACTACCCTTGACATTCTACCGCCAGTAAATATTTTAAGTATGCGATCAAAAAAGCAAACCGCAGATGGATAAACGGCACAACGTGCCAAATATCCAGAAAACTCTGACCTAGCCTTAACCAGAAGCGCTCCATCTGCTTAACAATGCTGAACAGATCAAGCATCAGCACCATAATCGCTGTCCTCATGCGGCACTGTCCTATAGGCATTCAGCAATGACTTATGTAGAACCTGCTTGGACGAGGAAGACGAGGAAAATATCACTCACCTTCTATGCTCTTGTCCAGCTTTCTCAGAAAAAAAGAAAATTCATCTGGGAGACTACTTCTTCGATTATCCGGGTGAACTGACTAGTATCAGACTACGCTCTGAATGGTTCAACTAGGCGAACGAATCTAGTGAACTCGACGAATCCACGTGGTACCATAACTGACCTTTATGGTCTAAGTGTGTACGCGCATCGCGTACAGTCACTTCAACCCAACCTAATATAATGTCTCTTGTCTGACTTTCTCAGGAGCTGTGACAATAAAAAAAAACTCGAGGACCCCACCTTGTTAGCATAGTCAATGAACGATTTATTAGTTAGTTTATACATGCTTGGAAAAATAAATAAATGTTTTGTCGAATTGCTATGCTTACACAGAGGAGCATTAATAGGAAGCACTGTAGGAATTAACTGACAAAGACCCCCACACAACTGTACTTTTCATCCTTTTTCACACACATTGTCAATTATTATGAGCAGAATTAAGTTATTTTTAAAAAGCTTACCAAGCTCTTGAAATAATTTGAACCTTTCGCTGTAGGTACCCCAGTACACATTTTTTAAAATGCGAAAGTAGGTTCACAATTTTATGGTGTTGTTGCTTTTTGGATTTAAAACAGGAACTCTTGCTTGGTAGTTTGACTCACTCTACTCTGAGCCACTGAATTGTATCTTAACCACCAAATTTCTTTACTGAGAGTCGGTGGACCTATGGTAAGGGAGTCAGTGTTAGTCTCTGATAAAAATTTCTAATCCTGACATTGGAACTCCATCAAGTCGCAAAGGCGACAATACACCAAGGCTATATTGAAAGTATGGTTAGTAAAATAAAACCCTCATATTTTGCGATGATTGAATTGATTATAAATGTTGGGATATTTTCCCCGCTGCTGGAATAAATTTATTGTTGTTTATAAATTGTAAATATTTTTATTTAATAATATACTCCCTAAAAATAACATCAAAATGTCCTATGGTACAGAACAAAAGTGTTGTTTTCTAGAGTTAAAAACAAAACAAATAAAACCCCTTAACGAATGCAACCAAAAATAATTAAATTTTTAAATTTAATGCCCGCCTCAATATTGATAAACCTTGTAAATACAAAGCATATGGTGATGGCATATATACAATACGAAATAAAACATCTATAAATATTACTTCATATGTTTATTTTATAACATTTATTATTAATTCTAATATTAAAATATAAAATATTTAAGAATATATATATATCTAATTTAAATTAATATTTGCTTGTGCTACTTTCACGCGTTACTATTCTGCTGGACTATAATGCAACTCAAAATATAAAAATTAAATATAAAATCAAAAATATTCGAAAAACGGTTTAATATCCATCTAACGCAATATAAAATTAACAGGAGGTGAGTGCAGTATAAACGAAATTTAAAGAAAAAGTTTCCATTTATTTGTTGAATTTTCTGTTTCATTCTACACCATTGGAGTACTAGATGTGAGTGGGTTGTCACATTCATACTGCGCTGTTGATTCACAGTGGTAATTAACTAATTAAGTGAGAGACTTTTAAGTGAAACTCATCAAGTCAGTGATGCCTAAGAACAATAATTTGAACAAATCTTGTTCGAATATCATCCATCAGAAGACTTAGAGTTAACATTTGTTACCACTATAATACAAAGCGCTAGTTATGTTTATGCCAAATTGATGTTGCCCAGCACATTTAGTGTACCAATGCTCTATACATTCTGTGGTTACTGTCTTTGGAGGCGAAATTTAACCCTAACATTTCAACATCCACTCCCCATTTGTATATGTTTTTGTGTATTTCTTCATGGTAACACTAACCAAGTATTTGTCCCACACCAGCACAATACAACACATAGAAACTTCATATAGAGTAGTAGTAATAGTAGTATTTTGTTTTGTTGTTTTTTATTTAATTGTTTTTATTACACACATGCACTAAAGATTCCCCACAATTGATTAGATATTTGTACTGTTGTGTAGCCATTTCTTCAGCAATAAACTGATAAAATATCTAAATCATTTCAGAAACAACAAGAATTAAATAAGAACAAAGAAATTATCGTTTTGGATCACAAGCGATCGAATGCGATAAATATTGCGATGACTAAATTACCCCCACCTCGAGCTATTAAGGCAGCTATTTTAAAAATGGATGCCACTGTTGTCACCCGGGAGGGCATTGATAAATTGCTAAACATGTTGCCAACCGACGAGGAGCGGGGTAAAATTCAAGAAGCTCAGGTTGGTTAATTTGTATCATACGTTTTAAACCAGAACTAAAACAAAAGAAAATCAGAAAACAATTAACTATACAATGGGATGTGCTCAATAATTGCAGGCAAAATTTTGTATATTTTTGACGCAATTCCAACGACAAAAGCTTTGTTTCGATACAGTTCTGGCTTTATATTTCATACTTGAAATACTTACTTATTTGAGTGGTTTTTTTCTTTTTCTGGTTAGATGGCAAATCCAGAACTTCCCCTTGGTAGTGCTGAACAATTCCTGCTTACACTTGCCTCGATATCAGAGCTTGCTGCTAGGCTTAAACTCTGGGCCTTCCGGTTGGATTTTGAGAATAGTGAGGTACGTTAAATATGATGACTAGCTTTATAGTTGAATCTGTTTTGATAACAACTTTTGGAATCTACTGAATCTGTTTTTTTTTTTTAATTTTACAGAAAGAAATAGCTGAACCTCTAATGGATCTGAAGCAGGGTATTGAACTGCTGCGTCAAAATCGAACCTTCAAATGTATTCTCTCTACATTACTATCAGTTGGAATATTTTTGAACGGAGCGCCAGTTAAGGGTTTCCAAATTGAATATTTAGCCAAGGTAAGTTGCGTTACATAATACGTATGTGCCGTAAAATACTATTTTTACTGACTGTTACTGGTTTTTACAACGGTTTGTCGGACTATTTAGACCTCCTGGATGTTTGAATCATGTTTCAACAATTTATCTAAATCATCTGAACCTGAGTAGAAACAGAAGAGACTTATAACTTATATGATATTAAACTCGCAGATATTTTCAAATCAGATACACTTAGATAATAAAACGGTGTTTCTTCCCCTTCTTCATAAAAATAACACCTGCAGAAGTCATATGGTTGGAGGTCAAGTCTTTTTACGTGGTAACAATTTAGACAATCTCCTAAGTTGATATCAATGTTACGCTAATGTATCTACCAAACGAATGAAATTTAGAAGACCCATTTAGAAATCGATATAAAGATTGTTTTAAACTATTTAACTAACTGTTCCAAAACGGTCTGTTATGAATAGTTTCCTGGAAATTCTTACCCATATTTGACCTGATAAGGAATTCTACACAAATACTTAAACACTCTTAGTAAGTTTTCTTCTTATGCGATGAGAAGTTGAACTCCACTTACTTACTTCCTTAAGTTGCACTACGTTCAGAATGAACCTGGACCTCAACAAACATGCCTCTCCAATTAGGCCGGTCCTTAGCTAACTGCCTCCAAGTGAATTCCACACCCCAGTGAAACTATGGTTCGGACATTTTTAGATTTAAAAGCTCAGGAACTAGATTTTATCATCTCTTTAAAAGGCTTACAATGGGGACTGTCTAGCTTTCGATACTATCCATGCAATACTATAAACATTTAAACCCAGAAGCCAGGCTAGAGTATCACTAGAGTACTCCACTGAGAGCTGAGCTAGCTTCTCCTTAATACTGCAGGGAGCTATTCTGTAAAAGTTAGGTGCAGATTTATTCTTTGATATTCTGACATTGACAGTCATTTAGACTGCTCATGATTAAAAGGTGCCTCTGGAGGCCGACAGACTGGTCTATCTGTTTCAGTTATTTTATTTTATATATAAAATTCCGTGTTAATGGCACATGTCGACTACACCCCTTTAGGTACTGTTTTGTCCTACTTTGTGGTCAAATGTATTCTGACGCTTCTCTGTGTATTTAGTGAGCCCGAGTACGAAGCTTCTGATTTTTGCAATAATCCCATACGAGAAAGTCTGCCAAGAGCATTTTAACGACCACGCCTAAGGTGAACCGGGAAAGTCATGCGATAAACTAGGTTACTACAGATTGACAAAGTGGGAAATGGGAAAATATTTGGCAGGACGCTGAAAGTAGGAGCGGACTGCGTTTTTTTAAAAGTATTTCAAAGTTGTGGATTTGAGCTTTTATCGATGATCATAAATCGTATTTTACCTACTCCCTTAATTTATCTGATAAATAAGAGAGTTTGTGCTCAGTGGAGCGTTACAGAAGAAGTACATGAATAGCTGTGAGAAAGCTGGTTACTAACAAACCTCTTGGCAAAAAATGTATTTGTATTTGTAGTGAGAATGACCACAAAGTGCCTGGGATATCATCTCCAAAAGAAGAAGAAGAACACAACTGCTGTGCCCTGAACAAACTTACTTAAGCTCAATATAAAGGCATATTGTCACGGCATTCAAAAGATTCATATCAAGCCGCATATGACAGCATTTATAGATACGAACTATACAGACACAGAGCCATGTCTTGTTTAGGTATACCAAATTCGTCCGTTTGTGTAGGATTGTTTCTGCGTCACAATTGACAGATATAACTTTGAGGTAGTACGGGACTTTGTCTATCTCGGCTCCGCTGTAAATTCTGACAACAACATCTCGTCAGAAATTAAACGAAGAATTACTCTTGCCAACCGCTTTTTCTTCGGGCTGAGAAGGCAATTCAGTAGTAAAGCTCTCACTCGAACTACTAAGGAGATCCTATATTAGACCCTGATCATCCCAGTCCTGATCTACGGCGCTGAAGCATGGACGTTCTCAAAAGAGGATGAAGAAATCCTTGGTCGATTCGAGAGAAAAATTCTTTGAAAAATCTTCGGTCCCATTTGCGTTGACGGGCTATGGAGACGAAGATTGCCCCTGGTCATAAAACTCCGCATTGGGCGTAGAACGAATGAATCCGGCTCGCAGATTCTACGATTCCCAGCCATACGTCGGATGCAGTAGAGGAAGACCTCGCCTTAAGTGGCGCGCACAAGTAGAAACCGACCTCAACCAACTTGGAGGTAGTTAGCTAAGGACCGGGCTAAAGATTCCGAACAGATATTGAAAAAATCTCAAGATAGTTGCTGTATCTACAAGGTCAGTTGGAAATAAAAGGACATAGTTGAAAGGAATCAGAAAATAAGTACAGTATGTGAAATTAAGAAGAGTGATCATTATATAAGTGCCTGAGTATGAAATTCAATGAGCCTTAAAGTTGAAACAGAAAGACATTCTCCAAGTTGTTATCAAACAGGATATGTCACTACCAAGGGATCATCAGAAGCCCTTTCAAGGTCTTGCGATGTCAAAATGTCGCAAAACAATTTTTGTCTGTTGATCAAAAGCAAGAGACAACACAATTCGTATGCAATCTTTATTTGAATACAAACAAAACAACTTTTCTAAAAACAAAACAATTTTATTGCAATTAAACGTCACACTCTTTAGTTTTTCCTTACATCGCTAATAAGTCGTATACATATTTGTATCCATCTGAGTAAATGTCCTTTCTTCACTTAGGCATATGTTGGGGCATACTTCTCATAAGTGGCGATGTAGGCAGCCTCAGCATCGGCGGTTGACATTCCCTTAACGTTGTTCCAGGCATCCCATTTGGCCTTGCCTTTCAGGTCGATGCCGCCAGGTTTCTCAATATTGATATCACCGACGGTGGCTTGCTTAAAAAGACCGTAAAATTCTAAGAAAATGGCATCGCTTGGCTTCTTGGTGAAATTCTTTGCTTTTTGGGTAGCGGTAGAGAACTTAAATTAAATTTCAAAAAAATGAAATCCTAATTGAGTGAAGTAGGGTTAGTGTGGACTTACATCCATTTTGAGTAAAGAGTAGCTTTGGTTAACTTGGCAAGTCAATCGATGTGAGTTTTGTGTTAGTCGAAACTTTTATATGCCTCCGTTTTGCCAAATATCGTTATCGCTTTGGACAAAGTTCCATTGCCTTATCATATACTTATCGCTACATATTCTAGAAGCTATTTAATGGGGTTTCGTTTTTTTGTGCACTTTATGGATCGAGATATAAATCAACCGCAGTTATAAATAAAATTCGTTTTTTTTTATAACTGATAGTGTTGCCATAAGCCGGTAGTGTTACCATAAACTCAACTGGTCCATGGACTGTACTACATGGCAGGTTCAGATAAATCAATACACAGTGCTGATACAAATAAATCAATCGTTGGGCTGACACAAATTCCGGATCAAAACCAAATCGTTTTTTATAACTTCACTTCTTGTAAAAGTCTGTCAATCAGATTGCCACTGGAAGCTTCTTCAGTTGTCAGCTCTTGATAGGCGTTAAATTTAACCTCCCAGACATATGTGGCAAAAATATAACGTTATACACGCTAATGAATGCCAAAGATAGGTGTGTTAAAAAAAGTGCAAATTCCTGACTGTTAGGACCCAGCTAGCAGCTTGTTTTTCCATTTCGTTATCTGAGGGTGTGAAATTCTGTATTAAGATACCTTCCATACCTCAAATAGATTTTCATCAGTTTTGAATATAAGGTTTGTTCACTTGTTTGTCATGCAGGTACCTGAAGTAAAAGACACTGTGCATAAACACTCGCTCCTGCATCATCTGTGCCATATGGTCATGGAAACATGCACGGATACGACTGATTTGTATTCAGAAATCGGGCCAATAACCCGTGCCTCCAAAGCCGATTTCACTGATTTGGCTCACAATCTGATACAATTGGAGACTGAATGCAAAGCCTCGTGGGACCGCCTGAAGCTAATTGCTAAGCACGATTGTCCGCCACAATTGAAACAGAAACTGGTCGACTTCTTAGCCGACTGCGCCGAGCGGATAATCATATTGCAGATCGTCCACAGGAGGGTGATCAACAGGTAAGCATTTTGTCACCTTCTCATTTGTTTGGTATCACCTCACATCCTTTCTATTGCATTCCCCTTAAGATATCGAAAGTTCCTCTTGTGGCTGGGTGTGCCGCAACACAGTGTGGCCGAGTCACGACCAAATGAATTCTGTCGTATCGTCTCGGAGTTCGCGCTTGAGTACCGAACGACACGAGAACGTGTACAACAGCAAATCGAAAAGAAGGCCAACCATCGGGAACGAAACAAAACGAGGGGCAAAATGATCATCGATGTTGCCAAATTCCGTACCAAGGAAGATCGAGCTGACGCTGAGTTAAAGTAAGTTTGGAATGTCCATCCTCACTTAAGCTCAACAATAACGATTTTCTCATTAACAGAGAACTGCTTGGCACCCCAAGTCCGGGCAATGCCAGTCTTGATGGTACTCTAACATGGCGTCGACGACGTGCTGAGAATCTCCGATCACCGATCATTAAACAAAACGACGATAACTTCACCGATGGTGATGATGAAATCTTAGAATCCCTAGTTAAGACAGCAACCAAAACTTCCGGGCCAAGGCCGACGCCACGCGAAAGGAAACGTACACGACACGCCGATCGAAAATCATGTAAGTAGATCAAACTTCTCGAACCTCTAATAGACTTTTAAAAAAATCATGAGTAGCTATATTCAAAATTTTGTTTAAAAAATCGAAATTTATTTAAAGTTATGTTTTGTTGGTGATGGTTTTTTTGTCGAAATTTCCTTTCTTATTGCTAAATTAGATTTTAATATGTTTTATGGAAAATAGTGCTTTAAATTACCTTTTTTTATTAAAATTCTTAAATCAAAAAAAAAAAACGTTTTATTTTTTAAATAAAAAAACAAATCGAAATATTGCTCGTAATCAATTTGATTTTTAATCTCAATAATTTGAAAAAAAAATATTAATACATCGAATTATGTGTGATTTGGTAGTGAAGAGATCACGAACGAGAGAAGGATTCACAATTGAAAAGGCACCATCGCCGTAGATAGAAGTATTTGACGTGAATGTGGTTAGTTATGAAAAATAAAAATGGACGTGCATTGGTGTGGAATTTGGTTTGTTTGTTTGGCTTTTTTTATTTTGTTTGTTTTGTTTGAAGTGCTGAATGTGATTGCTGCTTTTAACAAATGGTCTAAATAAAAGTTTTTTTTTATAAATTAAACTGACAAGTCTTTTTAGCTTCAAATCATGTCAGCTCTGTTCTAATTGGTCAATCGATCATTTTCAATAATGAGAGCAGAGCGATATCTAAGAAATCCGGAACACGGCCAGTGAAGAACGGTAACTTTTGTTTTTCAAAATTAGTGATGTGTTGCTCTAATTGAATGCTCAAAATTTTGTCGAAAGGAATCACCCACCGCATCAACTGTTCTTGACGTAGTCAAGAGTGTTGAATTCAAAATAGGAACATCGATTCGTGATAATTCCCTTACAAAGTCCAATTCAATTGGCTCAGAAAAGTCAAAATGAACCTAAAAAACTTTTTTTTTCTGACGAGATTCATTTTCAGTTTGGCAGCTGTACTAACAATTATTCAAACAACTGCCTCTGGCTGTTGCTGACTTTGAAGCTATTTTATTTCGGAAATGCTGCTAGTAACGCCATTTTTGTTACATTGAGTTATTATCAGAAGCACTCGACAAGATCTTAAAAAATTGTGTGGACAGGTGCGCAGCTACGAATGCTCATTCTTCAAACCCATAACGTACAGAAAATAATTGTTTTATTTAATTTTAAAAATAAACTTCTATTTGAACCACAGCGTAATTAACATATAATTTTTTTTAATTTACATTTACATTTACATTTCTTTTTTTATTGTTTTTTTTTTTTATTCTAACAATAATTTCAAAATGCATTTGTACTTGCCCACTAATTTTGTATTCTAAATTGCCATTTATTCGTAAATAATTTATGTCGAAGGGAATTTTATAGTGTATTGCTACCGAACCGAAATGCGTCATTTCACAACACGATAAAGCGTTCCCAGCAACATAACCACAAACTCGGCGTTTTGGAATTTAGAATTGTATGGCTAGAGGCCTAGATGTTGGATGACATCACCTATTTGTCTGAAATGACGCTTCCGACTCGGTAGAAATGCTCTATTAGTTTAAGAAAAATTAACTACGCTTTAAAAACCCCAAATTAACCTTACCGTTGGAATTAATAATACAACAAACATTAAAGTGTTATGGATGCCAACTATATCGCTTTAAAACCCCTTAAACATAAGTGTCACACAAACGTTTCTTTAACTGCATCAAAAACATTATTGGACAAAAGCGCATAAATAATGTTAGATGACAGAATTGTTGCGAACCTGATTGTCTCGCTCGAACATTGTATGAACATCTCTTACTTTTGCTTTTCTATTGCGATTTTAACAACAAAAGCACAGCGGCCTATCTGCCTTTCGCAATTGCAAGCAATTTACCATCAAGACTTTCGATTAGAGGTTTGTGCGTTGGGCTGCTTACCTGGGCCCCTGGTCAAATAACGTGTTGCCACTGCCTCACCCTTACAAATGGTGTCATCCGAATTTCATGAAAAGCTTCTTTATATTGCTGTTCAAAATCGACGTTAAAGTGTGGGTCCGATTCTTTGTGTCAAAAATCGAACTTCGTACGCACACAAATGAACGCTAGGTTTGTGGCCCTGTATAAAACGATTGTCCTAGATTGTCCAGCCCATAAACCACACCAAACTTCCGTTTTTTCGGGATGCATCAGTAATTCTTGTATTGCATGTTTCTGTTCATCACTCCAGATACGACTGTTTCTCTTAGTTACGTATTCGTTGAGCCAGAAATGAGCCGCAACGCTGAAAACAATTTTTCGATAAGCAGCGGATATTCATGGAGCTGTTCTAAGGTCTGTTCACCAAAAATTATACGTTGTGGTAGGTCATTCGGCTTGAATTCTTGCACAAATTGAATTTTATAGGCTTTCAAATCCAAATCGACACGTTAAATTTTCCATGTGGTTGAGTAAAACATGCCCAATTGCTGAGAACGGTGACTAATTTACATTTCACGATCTTCAATAACATTAGACTGTACGACTGCAATATTCTCTTCGGTACACACTGTACGCATGCGAGTCCACTGTTTAATATCCAACAAAGTAAATTTGGTGCGAAATTTAGCGATAACAGCACGAATTGTTGATTCACCAGGTCGATTAAGACGACCATGATATGATGGGTACAAAATAAATTTCAATGATTTGCAATCGTTGCTCGTTTGCAAGTCTTTCCATGACTAAATGGCAGAGTATACTAAAAACTTTTCACTTTGACAGATAACGTTTGGAAGCTATTACTAAACAATGCTGCCAACCTAAAAAAAAACTTAACTCTTAAAAAATCAAAACGTTGATTTAACAGATGACTTCTTAACTTCTTTCAATTGAACGCATTGTGGTGAAAATGCGTTACTTTTAAATATACCACAGTAATCTATATTAATTTAACATTGATCAACGTGTAACTATATAAAGGGTGGTCCATTTCCAGGTTCCCTACTTTTTTAAAGAAAAAAACACAGAAAATTCAAATTTAATGGAGAATGTTCATTATCATTTGAAAGAACAGTCTTTGGCAATTATTTTTTGAAGATTATGTCTATCAAATGTTGGCCATTTGATACGTCGCAGATGGTCCATCCGTTGAGTCCAATTTTCGATCACTCGTTCGAGCATTTCGACTGGTAACTGGCGAATGACACGCGTGATGTTTTCCTCCAAGGCCTGAATCGAAGCGGGTTTGTCGGCATAAGCTTTTGACTTTACATATCCCCACAGGAAAGTCTAAAAAAATCTATTATCCAATAATGAATGCTGGGTCTCAAAATGGGTGATGGTGTTGCGAATAGTACGCTTAGTAGGCCGATTATGTTGACCATAAGTTGAGCGAAGTGCACGAAACACATTCCTCACAGAACGTGAATTTTCATAATAAAGTTGAACAATTTGTAAACGTTGTTCACCCGTAAGTCTTTCCATTATGAAATTCCAAACAATTCTAAACAAAAATAACATGACAGCATGACACGACTCACACGTGATCTGTCAAAAAAGGCTATTGAAAAAAGTATCTCTACTTGGATCACCCTATAGATGGAGGTGAGATAGAGTGATGGAAATGAGACAAATAAAATTATTAAGAATGTCACAACCAACAAACTCGTTCCGTTTAAGATGACCATTAAATTGTTGCGAACTTAGTTTCTGAAGTGGTAACTCTCTATATTTTCACGCACTTTAATTCATCTTTCTGAAAAACGGTGTTCTTTCCTTCTCCCTTGTATTGACAACAGTTATCACCTTCGCCTACAGCATCGCCTCGCAGTCCTCATTCTTTGCTGACAGGATCTGTCGACATTTTTCGTCAATCAATTTGTCTTTTTGTTGTTTTTTTTTACGGGCGAATGAAATTAATCACATTAGTTGAGGCTGCTCTTATGGCTTATTGACAATGTCATCTCAGATCTTCGACATTAGATGCTGATTGGTTTACTGGAGAAAGTGGCACAAAATTTGTAGAAACGCTTCAAAATTATTTGTACGAAGACAAACCTTTTGGAGCTCTTTATTTTTTCTTAAAACTAATTTTCCAACAAACTCAAAGCTAGCTACCTCAGCCCTAGCGAGGTATCCGTCGGAGCGGAAAATTCTCTGATTTTGTACGATTCGGAGGATTTTAGCTTTGATGTTTCTTCCGAAAAGCCTTTCGGAATATTTCTCCGACATTTGGTAACGCATCCCGGCGAACTGCGTTAAAGTTTGTTCAGGTGAATTTTTCGTACAATTTTTGACAATGGAATTCTGTTTCCGATTTCCTCCGGCACAAATTGTTCGTTGAATTTATTTACGAATCGTATTGAAGTGATTTTTTTCCGATGACACATACCTCGAATGGAATTTGAACCCCCGACGAAGTGTGAATTGCGGAAAATTGTCCGCTCTAACGGATACCACGCTAGGGCAGAATATATATAGGCGTAAATTTATAAATGACAAACCTAGAACTCTATTAACTTTAGTACAATCCATTACAAATAGAAGCGTTATGAGTCGTTTGACTTCAGTAGATATGCTTTCCTTAACTCAATTGACCCATCCCCTGTTTGTTATTAACTTTTACCTTGTAAATGTCCATTTAAACAAAATAAAGCGTTACAGACTAACATATCCAAAAACAAAAGCAAGATTAATTTTATGTTGTTTTTCCTTTTTAATTGTAGCAACCTTTATACTGAACCGTTCTAATTTTATTTTTAGTGCGTCGAACTCTTAAAAATGGCCTCACCGAGGAAGAGAAACAACACGTTGCCGCTTTAATTAAAACGTATTAGCAGT
This sequence comes from Rhingia rostrata, assembly GCA_949824845.1. Classification (NCBI taxonomy): domain Eukaryota; kingdom Metazoa; phylum Arthropoda; class Insecta; order Diptera; family Syrphidae; genus Rhingia; species Rhingia rostrata. Next base: position 43,977,032 of record OX463757.1, read on the forward strand.
CGGGTGGTAACGCATCATCATGTAAGCGTAGAAGCAATCATCACTAGCATCATCATCATCATCATCAACATCACCATCAACGTAATCTTCGTCTTCAGTACCATAACGGGACCTATCGAACTCATTCATCGTAGATTTTAGAATCGAAACGAAAAACAATTTAAAAAGAAACGATCTCAGAAGTTTATCAATGTGGTCCAAGCGTATTTGTCTATGGAGTTTTATGAAACCACCACACCATCCATTTGCAATCGTCCGTATCCGCATGCCCTTATGTGATATTGTGGAAAATTAAATGTACACTCTGAGAATCATAGTTTTAGAAGAAAATCTATTCAAACTTAATATCTATATAAATACACATCCACAATTTGAAAAGTAATTATTTAATTATTCTCGAAATTAAAGCCTTTTTGTTGATATCTGGAAGAAGTAAACAAATTTTCTTAAAATACCTTCATTTCTTATTTTCCTTATTTTCTTGTAAAGTATTATCTTATAATTATTTGAAAAAAAAAAGAAATAAAAGTAAAATAATTTGACTTAAGTGTTGGACGTGGATTTTTTTATCTAAGGATCCCAATTTTGTTATTTTGTATAAACATCACATTTAATTTTGTTTTGATATATAAATAGTTTTTTTGTTAGTTTCAAAAGTCGATATATAACGTGAACAGTTATTAATATTAAAAATATATTTTAGAAATATAGTTGTAAGAAATACTATTGTATAAAATGTGTTTTTTTTTTTCAATTTTTCTGTGAATAAGTAAGGCTCAATCTTTTTATTCGCAATCTATGGTGGTAAGTGCGTGGTCCTTGATTTAGCTCCTGAAACATTGCTCAGCTACTAGGGGTATACAACTGTCATGAGAAGGTTCTGCAACATGCCGTTCGAAAGATGTATAAAAAATGGTATGGCAAGAAACTGTGAGATTCTAATTTCAAATGCATCCTTCCAATTTCAAGTGTTAAATGGTCCTCAAATGTAATCTTAAGCACAACAATAACAAATAGACCATTCAATAGGAGGATGGAAAAATGACAAACAATCTCCCTTTGTCTGGCAGAACGAATCATACAATATTGATGAACAGAGCGAAAACTACTAGCCAGCGGTTGCAACATCTTAAGTCAAGCTTAACATGGCTGTATGATATTACGGCCTTCCTACCAAGTTATGTAAAGCCCATGTGAATGATTTGGCAAACCAAGTCATTGCGAAAATTTGGTTTGAATGAAAGTATGCCGAAAGAATGGAATACCAGTTACTGGTGTTTTCATAAATGTCGAAATTCTTCGCTGGTCCAACCTTCTTTCTTCTTTGTTGCCTTGATGAACACAATCCTTCTGAAGAACGTGTGCAGGCCTGCTACAGTACAGTTTAAAGTAGTCACTCAATGGTTAGAAACGTAAGACAAAAATCAAAAATGACCGTGAAAGAAGTTCTGCTTAATTTTATTTGTGAATTGTGAACAAACTGCAAAGCTTTCTGGCAGGTGCTGATGACACTTCTGATGTTAACGAACATGTCTTCTGCAATTCATCTGAATTTGTTTGATCAAAAATCTGACTTTATGAACATGTCCCATATCTTTAGTTATGCAGACGTTTATGAAAACACCCTACGTTTGTCTGATCCACAAAATTAGACCCTCTGAAGGCGCCAACTATAGAGCCAAACATCTGCTCAACATCTCTTATAAGATCCTATTTATCGTAATATTATGTGAATCAACAACCTGATCCCTGATTATAAAAGTAGTTTTAAACCAGAAATTTCCATAATTGATCAAATCTTTTAAAAGCCGCAATTTTAGCGACGAGCTATGTAGACATGTTTTTGGTATACTTACCGCCTAAATAACGGAATTGTTATTGGAAGGACTCAACATAAGGCACTGCAACGTTTGCTGGTATAGAGAAGCGTGCGGCAAAAGAGAGGATGATACCAATAACAAACTATAAACAAAAAAGTACATAAAACGTGAACAGATTGAAAAGAACGTCATCATTGAAAGATATAACATAGTGAGAGACTCTGTCTACCTCTTCTTAGCTTAAGGTGGCCCTAAACGACGAACATGCTCGTTTGCGTTACCCCATACACGACGAACACATTTGGCGAGCATTCATTTCGTGTTGATTCTTCTTATCATGAACATGTGCGATAAAGAAGTGCAAACCCATTATAATGAACTCGGCACGGCAGCGTTCGCGAACATGGTCCTACACGGCGAACATCAAAGCCAATGAATTCGAAGAAATCGACATTTTTCGACAAACGCGAGCGACTCGCCAACCTCAGGTACCAGAATGTAATTTGAAACAATCGAGGATTGTTGATCGACCTGCAACTCGAAACAAATGTTCCTTGGCAGCATGTAACATTGTAACTTGAAACGAGTTTTATTGTGATATTATGTACTTAAAATTGCCATTGTGAACTATAATATTGCAAAGTGTCAAATGTGATTTTTGTATTTCAAATTCGTAAATCAAGTTCCAAGTTGATAATTATAAAAATACAGAAAAAATTTTTGAGTCGGGAAGTGAGGATGAGGATGAAGAAAGATCTAATACTAAAATTTGAAGGACACGTTTCAGAGATCAAAAACCAACCCACTAGAACTATGTGAAAATGTGTGAGTGTTCAAAAAAGAAATACATCGACAAATTTTAAAATTGATTTTTTTCTCTGTATAACAATGAGTTCATAAAGGGTGATCCATTTCGAGGTTCCCTACTTTTTTAAAGAAAAAAACACAGAAAATTCAAATTTAATGGAGAATGATTATTATCATTTGAAAGAACATTCTTTGGCATTTATTTTTTGAAGATTATGTCTATCAAATGTTGGCCGTTGCTACGTCGCAGATGGTCCATCCGTTGAGTCCAATTTTCGATCACTCGTTCGAGCATTTCGACTGGTAACTGGCGAATGACACGCGTGATGTTTTCCTCCAAGGCCTGAATCGAAGCTGGTTTGTCGGCATAAGCTTTTGACTTTACATATCCCCACAGGAAAAAGTCTAGTGGTGTGATATCATACGATCTTGTTGGCCAATGACCGGCCCAAAACGTGAAATTATGTGCTCACCGAAATGTTCTCTCAATAAGTCCATTGATTGATGCGATGTGTGGGAAGTGGCGCCGTCTTGTTGAAACCAAATGTCGCCGAGATCACGAGCTTCAATTTCAGGCATCAAATAGTCGTTACCATGGCACGATAACGGTCGCCATTGACGGTTACGTTCGCACCGGCATAATTTTTAAAGAAATATGGACCGATGATTCCACCGGCCCACAAACCACACCAAACCGTTGTTTTTTCTGGATGAAGTGGCAGTTCTTCAATCTCTTCAGGTTGCTCTTCGTCCCAAATGCGGCAATTTTGTTTGTTTACATACCCATTGAGCCAGAAATGGGCCTCATCGCTAAACAAAATTTGCCTCGAAAACGTCGGATCTTCTTGGAACTCTTCAAGAGCCCATAGAGCGAAGCGATGTCGCTTGGGAAGGTCGAGCGGCTTCAGTTGTTGCACAAGCTGTATTTTGTACGCTTTCAATTTAAGATCTTAACGTAAAATGCGCCAAGTCGTTCCATACGTCAGTCCGAGTTGCTGCGAACGGCGCCGAATCGACTCTCTACGGTCTTCGTGTACACTCTCAGCTACGGCCGCTATATTTTCTTCACAGCGTGCTGGACGTGGTCTATTCGGTCGAATATTATCCAATAATGAGTGCTGGGTCTCAAAATGGGTGATGGTGTTGCGAATAGTACGCTCAGTAGACCGATTATGTTGACCATAAGTTGAGCGAAGTGCACGAAACACATTCCTCACAGAACGTGAATTTTCATAATAAAGTTGAACAATTTGTAAACGTTGTTCACGCGTAAGTCTTTCCATTATGAAATGCCAAACAATACTAAACAAAAATAACATGACAGCATGACACGACTCACACGTGATCTGTCAAAAAAGGCTATTGAAAAAAGTATCTCTACTTGGATCACCCGTTATATAACAAGTCAATGAAGTCAATTGACGAATGAAGGCAAACACCTGGTGGCAAATTTTCGTATCGACTAAGTGCTATACATTTTGAAAACTAATGCATATTTGTATGGGAAATCATCAAGTGAATAATTCAAATATGGAAAAACTAATAAATAATTATAATAATTGATTGGATTAAAGCTGAATTCAATTGACGATTAAGACTTTGTATTTATATATTGTTTGTACATATATAAATACAAAGTCTTAAGTCTTCGAAATTGTTAAAGTGTATTCCAAAGATTTTGCTCCTAATTTGAAAATTAAATTATTATTTTTATATATAAGTATTTACTGCAGAACGATTTATTAAGCGATCGTTCTTCGAATGGGTAAAAAAAAAAGCAAAAAATGTATCCAAAGGATCGTTTTAAACTTGTTTTTTTTTATTACGTGTCAAACAATTTGTTTAACACATATGTCGAATAACCAGATCATAAATTTACAAATTCCATTTATTTTTATTGCAATTAGTTAATCCTTCATTTATTTACCTGCAAATTATCGCACTCCTTATGGAATTTCTTCGCAAATAGCAGTAGGTGTCAAATTGTGCAGCACTAAATACATTTTTCTTTTTGTCACTAGGTGTCGCATTTGAACTTTTCCAATCGTCAATAGTATTGAGTTGGTTGTGCTTAGCAAAAAATATGTTCTTTTAATTTTGTTTGGCAGCACTTTTTGTACACCATTGTCGATTTATAAAATCGCAATTTGTAGTATCGTATCGTTTACTTGCCGCTCGTTTCGTTGATGTAATAGAGCCTCTGGTACTTGAACGTTTATAGGTTAGAGGATGACAAAACTTATGCTTTCAACGATTAGGTGAGCGAAATATCGATAAATGCGACAAACGTCATAAACGGAATCGACAACTTTAATTTAGTAGGATACATACATTGCCTATACGCTAAGCTGACCAGATGCTTGTTGTTATTTCAATCTTGCCCAAAATTATCCTTGCAAGATTCCGCAAGTTGCAAGTTTCCGACCACAAATTTGTTTCCTGTCAATTTGATGATTTCTTAGTTCAACATACAAAATCATTAATTGTGCTTGCCGAATTTCTTGGCAATGCTTTGCAAAATCTGCTGATATACCGTCTTGTACTTCTAATGGACATTTACATGAATATAGTTATTTTTTGATGGATTTTTAAATAAACGCGTTCGTGAAAGCTTACTTTAGGGGACTAAATCACCGTTTGAAGATCTGAAATGATATTAGGTTCGTCTGAAAGTGTGAATCTTTTGCTTTTTAGATCTCATTCATGTTTGTACCGTTAACACTATTATCTATGTGGTTGAGTACTGTAGTGAAATGTCCTCCTGAAATAATCTCCATTCGTCAGCACGAGATGTTGATGCGAGTGCTTTTAATGGTTGCAGTACGAAGACGTGTATACAATCCATATCGACATTAGCTCCTTAAATAGCAACTCATTGCAATGTGCCCATTCTGGTTATAAGAGAGCTCAAGATCAGATTTACATAAATTGACAAATCACTTTCCGCTGTCGCTTTGTGCCGGGTCCCTGATTCAATTCCGGAGAGTAACAATATCTAAGTTTTGTGTTCACTGCCACAACTCTTGGGATCGTCTGTCCACTTCTTTGTGGGAAAATATAACTTCACACACAAAAATGATGGAAGAAGCTAGTCTTAAGCTAGACACTGAATACCAGATATTCCATTTTTTACAACAACATACTCATTTACAGTTCGGATACTACCCATTGAGTGTCATTCAACACATTAAATTTATTTCTATGCATCCCGGCACTGTTACGAAATATTAATATTTTCTTTCAACACCGAAAACTTTTTAAAGCAAAAGGAAAATGTCTAACATTTCAGAACATTTAATAAACCGAACAAACAAGGTACAAAAAAATCCTTACAGCTACCCTTAAAAGTTAATAAATTAACTTTGAAATGTGCATAAATAAACTTAAGACACGAACCATTCTACACTATCCATTTGTACATGGTTGTTGAACATAGTCCAAACAAAAACCTCGATTGTCAATATCTAAAGGCGCCTCAATGCCATCGGCGTGAAAATACAAGCGAAAAGGACGAACACTGGCTGAAAGTATAACCATTCAATTAAAATACAAAAACAAATCAAACCTTCATACTCACTTTGAACAGTCCTTGCGATGGGGCTTACTTCAGCGTTAAACGTTCCCCCGCAAACACGATCCTCGCAAGCATTTACCTGTGGGACACGATCGGCAACTCTTATGCAACCGATCAGCAGCCAATCATTGGGGCAGGTATTCGTTTGAACTTGAGTCGTGCCACTACCAACCATTGCCATTGTGGGGTTGTTTGAGTTTCCCGAAATCGTAAACGATCGGGATTGGTTGTTTTCTGTCAAAATCGTCAAGTTGATCATAACACAAACAACAACTCTCGGCTTACTTTACCCTTATCCATACATGCCGTGTATTGTATTCCACAGAAATTCCTTTCCGTCCTAACACATATGCTATAGTCCTGATTCGAAAGCTGCCGTCCTGATACTGTGTTGAAATTGAAACTCCTAACCCGTCCACTGATTCCCGTGTTGTATTGTAGGCAACCTTGATCGGCTCGATTTATGCTGCCGCAGTGGATTTGCGTTACACGAATCCGCCACAAACGTGGAAAGGATCCACTTGTAATGACGGATATTACAATGGGATTACTCTGACCTAGTCCGGCATCAATGTACACTAGAAAGATAAATGTCTTGTAAGCCAAATAAAGAGATTGGTGGTTTTTGTTTTTACAGTGATCTCCTGCTGAAGAGCCGCAAATTGTAGGCACAGGACTGCCGCCAGATATTAAGAGCTGATCCTGGTTACAGATATGATTTATCGGCTCCGGTTGTGCAATCGAGAATATGTCTAGGTCTAATCTAAGAAAATGTGATTTATGAAGATAATGTGACTTTAAAATAGCCAAGTTCGTTAATTCTGAAGTTTCAAAACAAAACTTACAGTTCGACGGCTGTTAATTAGATATTGTGCGGTTAAGGAGTATGCCATTACCTGTACGTACCCACGTGACTAGTCTTACTTACCTAAGTTGACAAATATCCGGATGAATCTTATGCACCGTCACTTGACAACTTCCTGTACCATCGTATACGTCCGGATGATTTGGATTCACAAAGTATGTGGAGTTTTCTCGAATGTTGCCATTACAAGTTTGCATAACTATGGGGAAGAGTTTCTTAAGAATTAAGATCGAACCTATCAAAAATGATTCTTACATATGCAACACAGGCCATAGCCACCGGCACATGGACCTGCTGGTATGCCACCTCGTATCAAGCAGTCTTTATTTGGAATACAATTACCAATCTCACCAGATGGCGCTGTGCAAGTACCAGGACCCACCTGAACTACAGAGAAAATTGGCAAAACTGAAAGGAAAAATTAATATAATACTAATTATCAGTGTAAGAAAGGGTTGGGGTCGTTTTACCGAAAAACAGATTCCCGATAAAAGTTTTTCCGAGAAACGTTTACATAAATCACATAATCCCGAATAACTTGCACGAAATTTCCTACCTATAAAATACATATGGATGACAATAGTGACGAGAATCCCAGAGAACGAAGTTTCGTCATATCAAGTAAGATCAATAGCCTTTTTGCTGTCGGTGACATCACTCTCAAATCTGTGTCATAGCGAGCTTAATACAAGCATCATCTGCAGGTGGCCTTGGCTCAGAGGAATGCGTAGTTGACTGCTAAGCCAAACGCTGCGGGTTTGAGCCCCAGCTTCGGCAGCATTCGTTTTCTACGAAAAATCGCCAGCTTATCTGAGGCCACCTGTGCGATAATATGAGACAATATAAATCTATGCCTCCTCCTCTGTGCCACGTAGGCTTATGTTATATGTCTTTCCTTCTATGTGTCTATCTGTCTCTCTCTCTCTCTCTCTGTTGTATTAATGTCTGAATCTGTCCCAGCCGATGGCATCAGTCGCCAGTCAGAGATAAAGGAAGTAAAGAGATACCAAACTTCTACCTCTACCACCCTGAATCCCCGCAAGAGTTAGTTGTTTTTGTTGTAATCCAACACCAATGCACTCCTTTCTGTGAATACATGTATTTCCGAGTAAAAGAATTCAGCAGACGAGAAATTTTGGTTTTGTACACTTTCATTAACAGCTGTTTAGCAGTGTGGTAGATTTATTTTTTTATGACATTTCTCAGTCGACATTCATTTATTTTTTTACGTTTGTTGTTTTCCCGTGCGTGGAAATATATTCGCACTTTGTCCCGTCGGTTTTCACAAATTAACTTTATGTAAACCATTGGGCGCACTTTTTTGTTTTATTTTGCACTTCAATTTTACACAAACAAACGAAAATAGTAAAAAAAAATGTAAACAAACCAAATAATTAAATGACAGCTCAAAATTGTGTGTTTTGGTGAATACAAACATATGTTTTTGAATGTATTCAGTGAAGTAATTGTTTGTTTTGTAAATTATATGAATTGAATTTATTCAACTCCTCCTTAAGGACAAAAACAAACTATTCAAGTGTGATAATTCATTTTTAAACAAAATGATTTCCGAGAGGATGTATTTATATAATAATTCTCTACGAGTTTTCGTAGTCGATTCCTACTTCGGAGTTATCTGGTGTTGCGTTATTCGATAAGCAAGATTCTGAAGATAGTATATTTCCAACTAAGAGGATAATTTCTTATTTTTATAAATGATATAAATGGTGTTTGAAGTACCAACTTTTATTATGTCTCTGTTGATCAGAAAAGGTTGAGTTTCATATTTAATGGTAACGAATTCGCCCATTTCATATTCATATTTTCAACAGAAGCAAAAGTAATCATAACATATTTGAACCCATTTTTTTTTTTTAAATACCCAATTAGCCACTGGATAAATTTTAGCGAGCTGTTGAGCAGGTTAAAATAAAACAAATATAAGTTTATTTACGTTGTTAACCATAAAATAAAATAAATTACCGAAGTAGGTGAATTGAATTGTGACTATTTCTGCACATGAAATTGCAAACTATATTGCACATATAGAATAAAAATAACATAAACAACAACGGAATATGGAATATGGAACGGAATATATTCCTGTTATTTTTTGGCATAACTAAGCAAAGTATGTATATCTTGTAAAATATCCTAGTTCCAATAATTTTCGTAGTAAGATTTATGCTTGGATAGAAGTGATAAATGTGTTTTAGTATGGCATAAACCCGCAATTAAATCAAGTGGCTAAACTTCTGATCGAACTTAAATATTTATTCCTCCATTTACGATGTTCTCGATTCGAAATTATATCAATATGTATGCACTTTTTAAAATGAAAAAAAAAAAAAAAATGTTTCCTCATTAAGAACATCTTGTGTTTTTATGAATGTCTGCTACAGCCGGATATACGTAATAAGACTTATATCCTTTTTCCACACATTGTGTTAATTGCATGTAGGTAAATGTAATAAAATCCTTATCCGTTTTTTCAAAGATAATATAACAAAATATCACAGAATGAGTTAGACAGATAAATAGGACAATTGGAACGATTTATCGCAAACATGTGGACTTAGTTACATATGCAGTAACAACACAAATACAAAATTAATGGAAGTATTAATGAATTCAACGCACACGAAAAATTAGAATTATATTTTATTGTAGTTGAACTATTTTATTGTTCGCAGTAGGTTTTTTTTGTACTAATATTTTTTCAACCATAACATATAAAAAATAAAAAAAAATAAATTTTCAAGATTTGATTAAATTGATTATTCAAAACTGAACGCGATGCTTATTTCTTAAATTTTTCTTTGATGCGCTCATTGTTGGTGGCAATGCTACAGCTGTTTTAACTCCGATGTAAATTTTCACCCCTTTCTGTGATGGTTGTTGGTTAGGTCGGCGAGGTAGCGTGGGAAAATCGAAAAATTTTGAGCAAAAAATGTGGGGAATAACTTATCTCACGCATAATTGTTTAAATATGTGATAGTATGTGTAAGATACGTAATTATGGGTGAATTTAGCTTGTAGGCAAACCGCGAAGATTGGTATCTCTTTACTTCCCTTATCTCTGTCGCCAGTGCTGTTACGTGACTGTAGTTGGTTGCATTCATGTGCAAATTACTGTGATGTCAATGTCAATGTCAACAAGCATCATCTACAAGCAGAAGTTTGCCACAGCATATGATATGCATCCAGTGCCATCCACAGGCTCATCATTTAGTGCATTTGTTAGTGGGACATAACAGAACATTGAAGTTATTAAGTTAAATATTACTAACAAAATCAATAAACGATGAAATTAAATTTGGACTACATATTTTTGAATAAACGTACACTTATTACGGTTACAAATTCGCAGAGTGTTTTTTGAAACTACTTTTACTAGCATGCAGTTCAACTACATCGTTATTTTTATTGAAAAGTCTACTCATGCGACTCATAGTCTCGTGCATACCGTAGTTGTATTTATGATTGGGTATATGTAAAATATTTAAGCTACGAAGGTTATGAGAACCGCCCCGGGTATCGAAACCAATTGCTCTTAAAAGATCAGGAGCATCTTTTTTTTTCCTGATAATAATTGGTGTAACAAATCGATATCATTTTTAAGTTTACGTTGAGACAAAGGCAACAACTGCGGTAGTTTAATTCGACACCTATACGGAGGCAAATGTTGTACATCATCCCACGGAAGACCTCTGAAAGAAAATCTTATGAATTTACGTTGGACTGCCTCAATTCTATATGAATAACCTACATAGAAGGCCGTCCACACTTGTGAGGCTTCACGTAAAGCAAGGTAGGTACCAATTGAGAAAAAAAAATAGCGTCGACGAAAATAAAGGAGACTTTCTAGATACCTACCGTGTTTTTTATTCATGTGCACACACACAATATAAAAATTACAATCCTAGTACCTAGCAAGTCTTACTTTACTTTACTTAAGTGGCGCTACAGTCCGGAATGAACCTGGGCCTCAACCAACATGCCTCTCCAATTAGCCCGGTCCTTAGCTAACTGCCTCCAGTTGCGCACTCCAAGTTGGTTGAGGTCGGATTCTACTTGTGCGCGCCACTTAAGGCGAGGTCTTCCTCTACTGCGTCCGACGTCTGGCTGGGAATCGAGCCGGAGTATTGGTGTCCATTCGTTCTACATGTCCTAGCCATCTTAAACGTCCAATGCGGAGTTTTTTGACCAATGGCATGTCGCTGTACAGATCGTATAATTCTTGGTTGAATCTTCGTCTCCATAGCCCGTCAACGCAAACGGGACCGAAGATTTTTCGAAGAATTTTCCTCTCAAATCGAACAAGGATTTCTTCATCCGCTTTGGAGACGGTCCATGCTTCAGCGCCGTAGAGCAGGACTGGGATGATTACATAAGATCTCCTTAGTAGTTCGAGTGAGGGCTTTACTACTGAATTGCCTTCTTAGCCCGAAGAAACAGCGGTTGCCAAGAGTAATTCTTCGTTTAATTTCTGACGAGATGTTGTTGTCAGAGTTAATAGCGGAACCGAGATAGATAAAGTCCCGTACTACCTCAAAGTTATATCTGTGAATGGTGACGTTCTGTCCAATTCGTCGATGTTGTGTGTCCTTTCGTGTTGACAGCATATACTTCGTCTTGCCCTCATTTACTGCTAAACCCATTTTTGCCGCTTCCTTTTCTATACAAGCAAACGTGGCTATGACATCACGTTGGGTCCTACAAATGATGTCAATATCGTCGGCGTATGCTATTAGTTGTACAGATTTTTGGAAAATTGTGCCTCTGGTGTTGGCTCGTGAGTTTTGCACAATCCTCTCAAGAATCAGATTGAAGAAGTCACATGACAGCGCATCGCCTTGCCTTTTTTGGTATCGAATGTGTCAGTGAGGTCGTTTCCGACCCTGATGGAGCAGCGAGAATTCTCCATCGTCATCCTACACAAACGGACGAATTTGGGCGGTATATCAAAACTAGACATGGCTCTGTATAGTTCGTCTCTATAAATGCTGTCGTATGCGGCTTTGAAATCGATGAATAGGTGGTGGGTATCGATTTGGACTTCTTGGGTTTTTTCCAGGATCTGACGAAGTGTGAAGATTTGATCGGTTGTGGACTTTCCTGGACTAAAACCACACTAATAAGGGCCGATCAGGTTATTGGTAAACGGTTTCAGGCGTTCACATATTACGGCAGATAGAATTTTGTATGCGATGTTGAGGAGACTTATGCCTCTGTAGTTGGCGCAGTTTAGAGGGTCTCCTTTTTTTGTGGATCGGGCAGACGATGATGAGGTTCTATTCTTCAGGCATACTTTCTTTCGACCAGATTCGGCTTATGAGTTGGTGGATGTTACTTACCAAGTCATCTCCGCCGGCTTTATAAAGCTCGGCGGGAAGGCCGTCATTTCCGGCAGCCTTAATAAGCTTCAGTTTAGATATTGCTATCCTCACTTCAGGTCGGGTATTTGGCAGCTTTCGCTGTCGTTGGCAATATTGAATGGTTCGTTCTGCCTGACAGCGGAATGTTGTTCGTCATCGCCGTTTAACAGTCTGCAGAAGTGGTTCTTCCATATCCTCAGCATCGACTGTGTCTCAACTACGATATTTCCTTGTTCATCTCGACAGGATTCTGTTCGAGCCTTGTATCCTTGGCTTTGACGTTTTACACTTTGGTAAAATTTGCAAACATCTTTCCTGGAGTGGCACCTCTCTATATCTTCGATCGCGAGCTTTTCTTGCTCTTTTTTCTTCTTTCTAAAAAGCCGGTGTTCTTCCCTTCTTCTCTGCCTATAGAGCTCCACGGTAGCTCTCGTCTTCACCTGCAGCTTAGCCTTGTAGGCCTCGTTCTTGGCTGCGAGCATCAGTCGGCTGGTGGGCGCGGCTGATCTAATGGCTTGTTGGCACCGTTGCCATAGTTCTTCGACATTCGATGCTGGTGGTATGGTGTCAATCGAGAGGTTTAGGAAAACGCGTTGCGCGAAGGTCTTGGCGGTCTCTTGCGATTGCAGTCTTTCGACATTAAATTTTTTACATTATTTCTCGATTGTTGTGGCGTAGTGGATATCCGCATTCTAACCTTGGCTGCAACAGGGTAGTGGTCCGAGTCGATGTTAGCTCCTCGGAATGTTCGGACATCCAAAATACTGGATGCGTGGCGCTTGTCTATCGCTATGTGATCAATTTGATTGACCGTTCGTTGATCTGGAGACCGCCATGTCCCCTTATGGATATCGAGGTGGCTATAGTGGCATTTCGTTCCGTAGCGAAGTCAATTAGCCTAAGTCGGTTACCAGACGTGTTGTCGTGTAGGCTATGGTTTACGTCAATACTGCTAAAGATGTCTTCTCTTCCTACCTTTCCGTTAAAATCTCCCAGCACGATTTTAACATCGTACTTCGGTAGTCGCTCATAGGTTTTGTCAAGGAGCTCATAGGCGCAGTCCTTAGCTATATCATCTTTTTCCTCCGTCGGGGCGTGAGCGCATATAAGGCTAATGTTGGCGAATTTGGCCTTGGTGCGGATCGTTACAATGCGTTCGCTAATGTCTTGGAAACATAAGACTTCTTGCCTAAGTCTGGCACTTATAACAAATCCGCATCCGAATAGTCGCTGTTTCTGCTCACTATAACACGGTCCGTAGTAGATGTCGCAGTTTTTCATCCTCTTTTTGCCCGGCCCATCCCATCGTATTTCCTGGATAGCAGTAATGTCTGCTTTTTAGCAGTTTAGGGCTTCCGCTAGTTGTTCGCTTGCACCTCTCCTGTTTAATGTTCTCACATTCCAGGTGCAGATACGAACGTCGTTGTCCTTTTTTCGTTTAGATGTGTCGTCAACAATAAAATCAGTCCTCTCCGAGGCTTTTGGTTGCTTCGTAACCTTGCAAGTCTGCTACAGGAAAATTCATTTTTGGGAAAAAATTTAGAATATTCGAAAGAGCTGCGACAGTAAAACATTTCGATTATAGATCATCTTAACCCACGCCCACTTTTTGGGGCATTTTGAAAAATAAACCATTTGTAGCATATGCAGTAGAAAAGCGTTGTTTTTGTAGAACCATAGAAGATTTAGTTGAACTGTCTGAACAAGCTGTGATGACAATGTCATTTGCTATATTTCATCTCCAATCAGTTTTTAGCCCCACCCATTTTGTATACCTTATCTCATTGGCGAATAGTAGTTTTGACATTAAGTTTGTTACATAGAGAAATAATTTTGATAGTTATACCCTTAATGTATCAACTCAGAATCGGGCTGAGTCAATCTAGCCATTTCTGCCTGTCCTTCCGTCTGTATGACACCGATTTTTGGGCCTTAAATTTTGAGCTAGAGTGATGGGATTTAGTTCATAGCCATAGAAAAAATCAGCCAGCGGCCACTTTTTAGAAAAACGTTCTTCTTGGTCAAACGCTTAAAAAATTTGAAAAATTGTCTGAAGAACACATTAAGACCATCTCAATAACTATTTTTTCTTTCATAAAACAATTTTTTTTTCTCCCACCTTATGTGGGCTTTTTATGTAAAAAAATCTTTTCGACACAATTTTGAAAAAAACTAACGATGCAAAAAAATTGATAATGTTGATGTGGGGCGTTTTTGGCTAAAAAAAAACAACATATACCCTACCCCATAGCATATGCAGGATACAATCGTTGTTTTTGTCGAAACATTATTATGACAATGAAACGACGACTCTTTGGGGATGTTTAATATGAGCAGGGAATGGGGTAGGTTATTCATCGACGTTATGTCTGATATGTTGTTGATCCGCTCAAAAATTGGGAATTCAGAAAGTAACCAATATGAGAAAATTTTAAATTTGCTGATTTATTTTTGTTCCACTCGGCAACATTTATAACTTTCTGTTACAAAGAGAAAGATATTTTTTTCGTGAATATTTTCGACCTCGAGATTGTGATTGATTCGAACGTTACGAGGTTGGCGGAACCAAAAGAGTGTTTTTTGGAATTCCATCCGTCGGTTCGTCGGTTCGTCGGTCCGTCGCTCCAGCCTAAGCGACATGACCGTTTATCTTCAAACTTCATATCCAGCGTATTTTTGGTCATAATTCTGAGTCGTTTTGTTGTTTGCCATTAGCCATGTTATTACCGGTACCTGCCATACAAAAATCTGACATAACCTCAATTTTCTCAAAAATGGCTCTAACGATATTGATTAAATTTCATATATACCATAAGCATATTAGTTCCAACAAAACTGCATACCCAGTTTTTTCGAGAAAATCCATATAACGGATTTTTGCATTTCGGCCATATAAACCAAATACGTATACTACCGTTACTATTTTCATGAGTTCCACATGATTGGTTTCGACCCAGTTATCACTAAAATGAATTTTCAGTTCTGGCCAATTACGGAAAATCATTATTGTTCACATAGACACCGATTACTTTCAAATACGGAAAAAACGTCCGTGTAACCACATTTCGACATATTTATATTATTTTTAGCATCATTATCCAAATATATATTATTGTGTATTTTGGCCAAATTAAAATAACGTCAAATTAACTCGCTGTGAAAGTGAAAGTTGGGTAGGACCCAGTCGTGCACCCACCACTCGTTTATGTTTACATTAACACAAGATCACAACACCTTTTTAATTTTCTCCAAACCAATTTTCAATTTACATTAGTTATTCAATATCTAACTACTGATATCACACGTACATCTGGAATCGCGTTGAAATCCCCATTTGTTGCCAAAAATTAAATCCTTCCAAGAGCTCTTTCCGTTTTGGACCTCACACGTTATATTGTTTATCAAAGGAAGTATCACGGAAAAAATAACTACACAGCGATAAAACATTATTTCGTTCGATATATTACTAAAATTATGATTAGACACTAAAATTAAAAATCACTCCAAATTCGATGGTTAATCCTTGTTTTAGTCCGTTAGTAATGGGTTCAAGACAGAGACTGATCACAAACGCTTTGGTGAATGGCATATAAACAATTGTTTTTTTTTTAATGCGCAAAGTGTTTGTTCAATTATATCACGTTGGTAGTAAACAATCTGTCACATAACATGTAACCACCAACCAACAACGAACTCACATAGAGCAATAATTTAATTTTCTAATGTGTTTGGCAATTAGTTACGCTTCCAATGAAAGTGAGTCCGTTCTGTGACGTTGACTGTTTCATTTTTCACTGTCACCCAAGTGAGAAATTAAATGCTAAATAAAAAAGAAGGTGTTACTTTACCGTCATATACCGTTATGAAAAAGGTAAAATCTTACAATTTTCCACAAAATTGACGTCAATGTCATTCCACTTTGACGCACAACTTAAACGGTTGAACAATTGAGTCTGTTTGTGTAGCCAAAAATTATACCATCGAATTAATGTCAATTTTTATATTTAAGCTTATGGGTTGAACTGTATAATGTTACAAAATTTTACTTTAACTCTTGTTTACAAGCTTATATGCATCCATTGGTTCAGTCAATATTCTTTTGCCTCTACTTCTAAATCCACGGCAAAAGTCAAGGCCACCATAATACAAAAGAAAAAAAAACAATTTAAAGTATTTTGGCATCATTGGATTATTACTTTCGATACTTTTCTCAACTCAACCAGAACTTTAGCTTTGCAGCGAAATTACTTACGAATAAACCTTTTATGCAACACAAGACGTTGAATACCCTATCCGATCCCAACCTTAAAATGAATGTCCCGAAAAATAGACGTGACTTAAAACTGAATGATGATGAAATAAGGAAAATTACATTGTCAACACATCTTGTTTCGAAAGTATCTAAATCTTTTTTGGTTCGACAAAAAACGGCACAAAAAACGGCGTTTTTCTATGGCATAAGCTGTGGGGTATGATGTACAAATGGTTTTTGTAAGAAATCGGCCTCAAAAAACTGGACGTGGAAGAAAACTTTGTATGGACGCTATATAGATATTATTATTGTCTAAACTAAAAAGTGGGTGTGGCAGTGGGCCGACTTTGTTCTGTAGGTACTGCTCAAAGTTACAAACTAATTTGAAGTGAAAATATTCTTATATTACAAATACAATAAGTGTAAGAGTGGATAAAGTGGAAAATAAAATGTATTTGCAAAAAATATTAAAAAAAAAAACCCGCAACGCCATCTGTTGGCGTTTACGTGTTTCAGTTTTAGTGGTGCCAGATCACCGATTAACGTTTTTTTCTCATTTTATTTAAGCCTATATAGATTAAGAAAAAAATTTCCTTATGTATCAAAACTAATATACCTCTATATGAAAGGGTATTAAAACAGCCTGTGTGAATTGAAACTTGACAGCTAAGCTAAGGCTTAGGCTTAGCAAATAATTTACGCGTAAAATACAACAACACCTAAGCCTGTATACATTACAACCTTACACCCTTAGCCTGGATAGAAAATGTGCTGCTATACCTATTTTTTCAATTGTTATCGAAAACGGTTGTCGAAAATTCTAAAAATGGCTGCCGGTACCACATCCTGTAAGCATAAGCTGCAAAATAGGTGGGAAATCAATGCCTTATGAAATGATTTGAAGTGAAAATACTTTTATATGTGCTTTGAATCTAAAATCAAAACATTCCAATAAGTGTAGGAGTGGATAAAGTTAAAAAAAAAAGGATTTTATTTGCAAAACAAAAAAATGACTGCGAAAATTTAAACCCGAAATTCCTTCTGTTGGCGTTTCTTTGTTTCAGTTTCAGTGGTGCCAGATCACCGATTAGCGCTTTTTTTTCCCATTTCTATCTACTAGGTATATAGATTAAGAAAATAAAATAGCTTTTTCAAAAAAAAAAGTAATTTTTGATCAAACCATTAGGAAATTTAATAAAGTGTACGAGCAAGATATGTAAACAATGCCATTGAATACATAAACTATCCATATACATAATATGTACAACTGTTATCCTAGCCCACTTTTTTTGTAGCATTTTATTACAAAACTACGATATTAAGTATAGGTATGTGTAAATGAAAATGATGCGATTTCTGAAAACAATCGATACCCTATATCATAGCATAATGTCTAAACAAGATATTAAGACATTGCCGTTTTCTATATTTCATCTATATAAATATTGCTGCCACGACCATTTTTTGTGGGTGGAACAGGCTAAAGCTTTAGGGCTACCCTCGGCTCTCATCTGTTTCCGTATTTCATGTAATAAGGGTATTCATGCACCGTTGTAATTTTACTAGGTGCGATAAATGTAATTTTATGACGACGTCTTATGGGCGGCTCTAAAACTGTACCACTAAATAATGCGGGAACCCCCTGAATTGGATATGAATGTTCCGTTCCTATTGTTCTTTTACCGTTCTACATATTTTTTCACTTAAGCGAATTCGTTTGATGTGTAAAAGTGACTGATTAAATGTCAAAATAGTATTTAGAGCTTACAACGTTTACCATCTAAGTTTACACACCCAATTTCTGTGAGAAAATTCCGATATGGCTAGAAAAGATTTCCCATACAAATTTTGACAGTTCATTTATCGCGTCGTTATTTTATCACGTTTACAACGTTATCGACGACTTTATCACGTTTACAACGTTATCGACGACCTTGTATGAGTACCCCTTATATAATAATAATTATAAAACAAACCAAATAAAATAATAATGTGAGCAAAATAACTTTATAACAACAACAAAATAACTCTGTAGACAAAGCCAATCTGTTTGCCACTCATTTGCAGCGAGTTGCACTTTGCACATTGCAAGATTGTGCTCAGTCTCATCGTCCTCCTATACTCAAGAACGTGAACGTAGAGCATTCTATGGAACCAATAAGATTTTCCCCATGCCAACTGAACACACTGGAAAGACTACTTCAGGGCCCAGTTATAGCTATCATTGAAAACCCTCATCGGAAATTGTCTTTTGCTTCTTGCGGCATTTTTATCAATTCAATCATTGGCGAGTTGGTGTCAAAACAAAGCTTATAAATTTCAGAACATGATTATTCAAAAATATTTAAAATTTCATTATACAACCGAACACATGATGGAATTGAAATGTCACCCCCATAGCTTCTTATAGGAATGATTGGCAAATTTCGTTTCAGTTCGGTGGAATGGCAAAGAAAAATCACTATCAGCCTTCATAGACTAGAGGGACCCATTTACAAAGTAAAAACAAAAAACACTTAGAAGCATGGATAGAAATGATCGTTAGTAACTGGATATCATCATTACTTGACGATTGTCAACGATTGAAAATAAAGGCAAAAGGTACTCCACAAGGAGGTACAATATCTCCGCTTCTTTGGCTACTAAAACTCTAGAAATCATAAAAAACACACAAATTTTTGGCGCAACATGGTCGTTAGTACCCAGGGCAGAGCTTTCACCATTCTCGCCTATTCTGCGGTGTTTGTTTACCGGATGTGCCATTTTTTGGCAATTTCAGCATTTTCGGTTTTCGATATCCTTCTTCGATAACAATGGAAAGCAAAAAACACACCTACTATTCCTACTTTTGCTGTACCAAAGGGCATTTTAAAGCAGCGTTTCGTTCTGGTTGTACCATTTTATTTCAGTAAAGGTGGCCGCATTCTGGATTTCAGATTGAGTAAGATATCTCAGATGAAGCCCTATTTTCATTGGTCAAAATGGTCTATTGACCAATGACAACAGAACAGAACAGATAGGTATCTTACTTAATCTACAGTCGGGAACACGGTTATTAATTTCATATGACTCATCTTGGTGCGCCTGCACACACGACGCCGTGTTTTTGCAATCGGTCTATAACAGGAAATAAAATGGCCGGTTGTTAGCTGAAAAGGGACAACACAACTTTTACTCAAACAAAAGAAAATAACTTGAAGAATCTGGGGAGTAGTGGCAACTGTTCGCGAGTCAAAACTCACAACTATAGTTCTCGTCCCTTGTAATCTTGTCCTTGTCGTTTAGGTACTGTCAAATAAAAACTACTGACGAATTGGTAAGTGGTTTATTCATTGATTTTATCCTTTTGTTATAACAACAATGTTTTACATGCATGATTATATCTAGTCGCTATGGTTTAGTCCTTTTCGCAAAGACCTAAACTTTCTGATAGGCCTTTAGTCCTGACCTGATGGTGCTTTGTAATTATTTTCTTATAAAAAAAAACGCGATCTATTCCCGTTTTTCGATATTGGATTTCCCGCGGCATTTCGCCGATGTTTGAAAGTGTTCGATTCTCACCTTGGCTGCAACAACAGAATGGTATGTGTAGATGTGTTATATGTTAGCTGCTCAGAATTTACGGACATCTAAAAAAATATATCCGTGGCCTCCCCTATAATAAAAAGGTAAATTTGATAAACCCTTTGCTGAAATGGAGATTTCTAAGGCCCTCTTTAAAATTTTAAGACGACCGAACAGTCGGTGTGTTCGCTAACGAAGTCAATCAACCGAAGGATATTTATTACCGGAGGTGTGATATGTAGGCTTTGAATATCCTCACTTTCTGTCTGCCTTTAAGACCGTGCAGCACGGTTTTAACTATTTCAGCACTCCCTTAGTTTCGTCGAGCAAATCGTAGAACCAGTCCTTAGTGCTGTAATCTTCCTCTTCCATTGATCCGTGAGCACAAATTTGGCTTGTTGAAAACACTTCCCTTAATGCGGATAGCAGAATGCGCTTACTGTTGTCGCAGAAAATACAACTTTTGTCCCATCTTACGAATAGAAATAACTCAAACGCATTTGCGTCCTTTAACAACCCACCCAAACCCTTTCGGACATCTCAATAAAAAATAACAAAATTCTTTAAAATAAAAAAAAACATTTATTGTTGTTAATTTGAACAAAACAGTATTTTTAAACTAAATCCATATATCTCTACAAATCATCTTCATCTTCTTCAGTCACTTGGTTTCTCCAATCCTCAACTAGTTTCTTCGGTGGTAAGCGAAACCGCCACTCGTCACTAAAGTATTTGTATACTGCGTCACCCAACCGCAGCAGTTCCACAGATGCTTGCTTCTCGTCAGGTTTCCACTCTCTCTCAGAACCACCAAACATTTCCATCCGCACCAAGGCAGTCATCGAAGCGCTGAGGTATTTCTTGATTCCATTAAACAGTTGTGCTTTGGTCAGCGGGACAGAAGAAGAAGCGGAATACTTTTGTTTTGGCGGTTCAGCGGCAGCCGCCTTAGCTAGTTCAGCATTTTTCGCTTCTAAAGCTTCCACCTTCTTCTTCCAATCATTGGCTAACGTTTCAGCTGTATTGACTTTGTCAAGTGCATGTTGCATGGCTTCTTTTGCTTCCGCCAATTCATGTTGCATGGCTGTAACCCTTGCATCTGCATCACGCTCCTTTTTATCGCATTCGGCCTTCAAGTCTATTACCTCACGCTCGAAGGCCTCTACCGTTTCTTCGTATATTGCTTTGCTCACCAAGTGCTCACTCTCATTTTCGATGCAGTCTTCCTTTTCTGACTCTAGCAATTCTATGTCATCAAAGTTCAACATCTCAACATGTTCGACGACACCGTGCACTTCCTGCTTTTGGGACACTGATTCATTTAACGAATCACCGTTGCTGGTCAGAGCGATGCTGTAGTCATCGTCCTCTGATGTTGCGCTAGTAAGTGTAATTGTATCATTCTCAGAATGGCCATTAATAAAAGATGTCGCTAAGGAGAATTTGTTGAGAATTTTTGGACGCTTCGGCTCTGGACTATTTATTGACTCCTCTACATCATGCAGAGCCAACATACTTGAATTCAAGGAATCGATCGACGGAAGACCAAATGGAATATATCCCTTCGGTGGTATAAGATGCTTCTCGGTGGGTGGTGCAAGTGTAAATGGTTTCAACTCCGGCGCTGAATAGTCTACAACGAGCCCGTTTTTAATTCGAGATAAGGTTGGAATGGCCGTTGGTATCAAACGATCCTTTTTGTAGTTCATGAAGCAATCATCTCGAAAATGCAAGGCACATATGACTTTATTTTTGGCTTGTTTAGGGGCCAGCCGATATATTTGCGGAAAGTTGGCGTATTTGACCCATTTCTCTAGGCGTTCTTGGGATTTCATTGGATAGTGAAAGAAGTGCATTTGTGGGTATTTACCCGTGTTAACCGTACATGTGCGAAAAGTGCAGCGACAACCTCCCATTTGTGAAATTTCACTTAATAACTCGCAAAATAACTTTTATTAGCTTAAGAAAATATATATGTTTTTTTTTGTAATTTTTGTTTATTAATTGTCAAACACAAAATGACAGTAGAACAGTTTGAAAATACAGCATTGCCATATTAAATCATATTACGTTACGTTGGGAATTAAAGGATGAATTCAGCGGTAAATACAATAATATCATTGGATGCAGCTCATTAATTTCCGAAATTTATAATCCAAAATTATATATAGGTAACATTGAGATTTGATTTACTTTTGTAAAATTTATAATAGAAACCGGTTATAGCAATCAGGTATTTCCGAAAACACAGAACATATGTTTTAAAACAAGCGCAAAACAATTGTATTTAGCGGTAGTATCTAAGGTTGTAAGTAGTTAATGAATCGATTTGGCACCGTTCTAAAGAGATTGTATGGAACTAACGTGTGGTTTAATTTTAAGGGCCGATGTTGAATGTGAACAACACTTAAACGTCTAGTTTTTTTCTGCATTTCATTTGACATTTCTCAATTTCAGACTAATTCAATTTAAATTTAAAGATACGCAGTCGACCAACGTGTTAAAGTTGTTCAGGCTTATTATGAAAATGGGTGTTCAAGTCAAAATGCATATCGTGCACTTCGTGATTTTTTCGGTCAATTTAATCGTCTAAATGTGCGTACAATCGGAAAAATCGTGCAAAAATTTGAGCAAACCGGGTATGTTGGAAATGTGAAACACCAGTGCATGCTCGTACAACTCGTACTACAGAAAATATTGCTGCTGTTCGCGATAGTGTGGCTGAAGAGCTGTCCACGTCAACTCGTCGTCGTACCCAACAATTGCACCTTTGACGCTCGTCGTTGATGAACATTATGCATAAGGACTTAGAGCAATTGACTCAAGAACTAAAGCCTCTTGAGCGTTTCAAGCGTCGTAAATGGTCTGAATGGTGGCAAGAAATGACAACAGTGGATGATCAATTTTCGACGAAAATCATCTTCAGTGATGAGGCACATTTTCATTTCAGTGAATTCGTCATAAAGCAGAACTGCCGAATTTGGGCGAATGATAATCTCAGAGTGATTCCTGAAAAACCAATGCATCCACAAAGAGTGACTGCTTAGTGTGGTTTATGAGCTGTCGGCATCATCGGGCCGTATGTTTTCCAAAATGAGGCCGGTCAGGCAGTTACTGTGAATGGTGTTTGCTATCGTGAGATGATTACGAACTTATTATGTGGATGTAATGTTATATTTAAAGATGTGGATGTGGACGATATGTTGTTTCAACAGGACTGTGCCACTTGCCACACAGCTAACAAAACAATGGCTCTTTTGAGCGACAAAGTCAATGGCCGTGTTAGCTCACGTGGTGGCGATGTCAATTAGCCGCCAAGATCATGTGATTTGACACCGTTGGACTTCTTTCTTTTGGGTTATTTGAAAGAAAAGGTGTACGTCGATAAGCCGGCAATAATTCAAGAGCTAAAGGATGAGATAGTTCGGCACATTAACCGCAAAGAACTTCAATTATGCCTCAGCGTCATCAAAAATTTGGCCCTCGGATGGAGGTGTGCCGCCGAGGAAGCTCCGGTTATTTGGCCAATATTTTAATCCATACATAATTGAACCATACCAATATTATCATAATAAAAAGAAATGACAATAATTTCCTGAATAATTTGTGTTTTATTTAAAAACAACATCGGCCTTTAAAATTTAACCACCCTTTACATGTGTTTTTTTTTTTCGTAAGGCTATTGGTTTATTGAAATCGTTCGACCCTGAAAATATTCATCTCTTAATTTTAAGTCGTTGAGCTATTGAAAATCTTGAAGAATATATTTTCTTACATAAATTTTGCTCAGCAGTGATGAATTTTTCTCACTTAATGACGATAAGCAGCATTTGGTTTGAATTTTAAAAAAATTAATTAAATAAAATATAATTACTTTCGACAGCAAAAGAAGTCGCGTTAGCCATGTTATTTATTTTGAAATATTTGTTAGGACTCCCTGGTTTTCAAAAAAGTAGTTTCCGAAGTAAAGTCATCAAATGGGGTAAATCTAACAGAGTAGAATTCAATGCTTCTAAAGCATAATGCTGTCTTCTGTCGTTAAAGCGAAACCAAAATCTAGAGCCATTAATCATGAATGGCACTTAAGTCGAAGAAACCGAAAAACTTTCCATGCTAGGTATGTGTGTTAGTAACGACTAACGTTGGAACGACCACATATTCCAAGTCGCTAAAAACGCAGCAAAATGTCCAGGTTTCCTAATTGATGTAAAAAATGTTTCAGCCCCTCTGATCTGGCCACAATATATAAAGTGTTTATACGCCCTAAACTTGAGTTTAACGCCCACATCTGGTCGGGTGCACCAAAACGACATTGCACCTCCTAGATATGATTCAAACACGTGCGAAAAAAAACTTATAGGAGACATTAGAATATCGAACTCCTTAGTTTCGCTTGAACACCGTCGAAATATCTCCTGCCTTACATTGTTTTATCGATATTTTAACAATCAATGCTCAAATGAAATAGCCAGCTTCATTCCTCCCATTCAACAATTCAGCGGCAATACTCTTTATGCTATGAATGCAAATCAGTTTATCCTAGAGCCTATATTCGGACGAACGCTGAACTATAGAGATTCGTACATAAACCGAACAACACGAATGTGGAATTCTCTACCAAACTTTGTTTTTCCTTTCCATTGTAACTTACAGGCATTTAAAACCAATGGGCATCGGAATCTGCTTTTTTCTTATCCCGAATTTAATTAACGCCTGCACTGTGCTTAAACATATAAAGGCTATTCATAACCACTTGAGTGCTCGCAAATTATAAAAAAAAATCTTATTCTGGAGACTGCCAAACATGAACTAGAGAAAGAGGGGGTACTTTCCTCTCTCTACTCATTAAGACAACTTCTATAGTAGTCATTGCTAATGAGCCCCAGTCTTTTCGCGTGTAGGCCAATGAGCTGCGTTCTATTAGTACATAATATGATGGTACTATTATATACAATCTTTTTTTTTTCTTTACCATCTTATAAATCGATTTTAGATAAAATTTGGCCGGCGTTGCCTGGATAATTGACAAGTTGTGCCAATAGATGCAGTAAAATATTTATAGCTTCCTAGGGAGTGTTTAGTAATAATCAAGCTGATCCTTGATCTCCAAAACGGATTGCGGTTTGAGAGTATTGTGCGGTTCATAGCCCATTTCTGCCCAATTACCTTTTAAAATGCGTTAAAGTCTACGCTGGTGTTTTTTATGCGTTCCTGAATTTGGGAAGTGTATAACACTTGTCTCAAGGGACCGTGTTTTTTTTTTTACTACACAATGAATTTTGAATCTCAAATACGAAGGATTCGTGTCAACTGAAACCAAATCCAGGATTCAACTCTGTTCAAAATAGACAGCAATAAATTTGTTTTGTCAAGAATTTTGAGGACGCGCGGTTTTAATGTGTCCTTGTTGCTGAACAAAAAACGAAATTTATAAAATTTTTATTACGAATAAATAATTGTTAATAATTAATAAGTTAAAATGTGATTAATTGAAACATTATGTTTTCACCTTAAAATTTAGTACAAAATTGATTGTTTATATTTTGATTATTGACTTTTTTGACATTTGTGGTGCGAAGCTATTGAAAATGAATTTTTTTACACACGGAAAATATACGCTATTATAACGTGTTCGAATCCGTTGTTTTATTCAAGAATTTTACGGAATCGTTCACTGTGGTAATAAAACATAGGAAATCACGAACAAAGAAATTTTAAACAAAGGATAAGTTTGGACAGAACATTTTGGTCATTCGAGCCGGATTTGAACAAAAAGTGTTAATAATTTGTCAATAAAAATCATAAATTCAAATTAAAAAAGACATTTTTGTGAGTTTTTGCGCATAAACGGTTTTCGCGGCGCGTAAAGCATCTAGATTCATCATCCAACAATTACCAGCAAAGCTGAGCAAGAAGCAGAATTACAAGCGGTAAGTGAATAATTTGCCTATTTTATTGCCCGGTTTGCCAATTTAATTGTCATCCCAAAGCCTTCATAATGACATTAAACAAAGAATTAAAACTTTTAAAAAACACGCTATCGATATTAAAAAAACGACTACGAGAGTTTTAGTTCGTCAAGCGAGTCCAAGCGGACAAAAAACATGCTTAGTAACAGGCTGACTATACTAAAGGATCTTTTTCGACAAAGTAAAGTCATCAACGAAAGATTAGTGAGTCTCACAGCTGATGATGACGATGGTAGTAAAGATTTCGAAGGTATCGAACAGCAAATAAGGGAGCTTTACATCAAATGTGATTACTGCAGAGCATAGCAGTCATATGCAAACCAACATTCGCTTACCCGAAATTGCTCTTCCAGAATTTTCGGGAGAATATGAAAAGTGGCGACAATTCAAAAGTAAATATGAATCTATGATTCACACCAATACGCGTTTAACGGAAATTCAAAAATACGAATACCTTAAAGCGTGTATTAACAAAGATGCCGAGCGGGTTGTTCAACATTTAGATGTCGTATCCGGTAATTACGACAAAGCACGGTCACTTTTGTGTGATCGATATGACAATAAACGTTTTCTTTTCACAACACATTTAAAAACATTTTTTAATCAACCTGTGATGCAGAGTGAAAGCGCTTTCGGATTGATACCACCAGAGAATGTCTTCATTTGCTCGAAAATCTTGACGTAAATGTAAAACAGTGGGATACAATAGTTAATTACATTGTTTTTCAAAAATTAGCAATTCATACTCAGCAGTTATGGGAAGAGCGCTTAGGAGGGAAACGGGATTTACATAAATTTTTCGATTTCTCGGAGTTCCTTGAAACGCGGTTCCGAACTCTGGAAGTAATGGAACAACAGAAACTTATGGCGTTTTCCATTGGGAAATCTAGATTTTGATCTAAAAATTGATTTTTTTTGGTGCTAATGGAACACGATTCAGATTTAATTTTTTTTGTCATTGTATTGGTGTCATTTCGTGTCTGTGAAGTTACCGTTGGTGTAGCTGTCAAATTTTAAAACAACAAATTTTTTATTGGCGCTAAAGAATTAAAATGGAGAGAAAAATTGATTTGTAAAAAATTTGAAAAACCATGAATAATCTTCATCATCCGAAGACGAAGACGAACTAGATAAGCATAGTTCAAGTATAATTTCTGTATCTATATCCATTAATAAATTAAAACGCAAAGCACTCTTGTTTTTCACAACCGAAGTAAATAAATCAAAATGAAAATCACTCTAGTCAAACTGACAGCTATAATTTGTATTGGTATTGGTAAATCTGCCGAAAAATCTAGATTTGCAAAATTGATCTGAGATCAAAAAAAAAATCAATTTTTTTGCCCAATGGAACACAACAACTGTCAAAATCGGTCTTTTGAAAGATCTAGATCAAAAAACAGATTGATTTTTTTCCCAATGGAAAACGCCATTAAGGTCAGTCAAAATTATTCCAATCAATTTTGTACTAAATTTTAAGGTGGAAACATAATGTAACAATGAATCGCATTTTAACTAATTAATTATTAATAATTATTTATTCGTAATACATTTTATAAATTTCGTTTCTTGTTCAGCAACATAAACGTTTTTTTATGTTTTCTAGCAAAATTGATCGTTTTATCTCTAAATGCGGGAATTCACATATTTTTACTTTATACGTGGCATTGACAAAAGAATTTAAAAAAATTGTTTTCAAAAGTTTATTAAATGTTTAAATTTGTTTCACTGCTATAACTCTACAATTGAGTACCGTCACTCTAATCACAAACTGCGCACTTATAAAGTTATGCGCACTCAGTCATTTTAATTAGTTCTAAACTTTATACGCTTTTTACTCATAAATCATAAACAACGTTAAAAGAGGCTGCTTATAACCCTTACCCGAAGTGATGACAAACAATGAGGTGTAAGCGACCTAGTAATATAATTTGAAAAACTTTTGAAATAATTGAAAAAGTGCAATCGTAAGACTTTATCTGTAAGGTTTTATTTTATTCGGTGATTTTTCCCCTTTTAAAACCATAATCACTTTTGCGACTTTCTATTGAGTATGTATGTATACTGATAGAATTGTCGCCGTAATCAGGTCAAATACGGTAATTTGGTAACATTATTTGGTCAGTCAGTTCGTTTTCCTGTTGAATAAAATTGGTATTGCCTACACGTTAAGCATTAAACCTTTCATAGAAATATATTGAGGCGGTGTGTCAGTTTTATTAAAATTTAAGCTGGTGGATGATTTTTGACATTAGTATGGTGAATAGAGACTTCAAAATTTTAACCTGCTCAACAAAAAGTAAAAATACAAATTTTTGGCTCAACAAGATCGTTAGTACCCAGGGCCGAGCTTTCTCACAACCAATCATGTTTGCGTGTGTACTTCTGTGCACGATGGAGGGACCTCCTGTTTTATGCCGACTCCAAACGGCGAATTCGAGATAAGCTTTTCTTGACAATTGATACTAATCGGATGATTTGTCAGATCATCACGAGAGGAGGGCCAGTGAAAAATCATTTAGGTGTTGCTACGACTGGGAATCGAACCCAGACTTTCTGCGCGGCAGTTCAACTCACTGACCATCGCCCCACTGAGCCCGTCCTGCTCAACAACTCGCTAAAATTTATCCAGTGGCTAATTTTTGACATTTGGTATACGAACTGAGGAATGACTGAGATGGACAGCACGCTCATGGATTATCGCTCGTTACCAGTGTTCGCATGTGGCGGGAAACTAAGGGCCCAGTTATAGCAATCATTGAAAACCCTCATTGGAAATTTTCTTTTACTTCTTGCGGCTTTTTTTTATAAAACAAAGCTTATGAATTTATATCAAAAATATTTTAATTTTTAATTATAGTTTTCGCAGAAAATTGCCTTGTGTTGTGTTCCAATGGAGTTGTTCAATGATAGCTATAACTGGGCCCTCAAAACTACATCATTCAGATTATTAAATTAAAAGCAAAGAACATGTATTTTCTTTCAGGATATGTAATGAAAGTTGTAAAAAGAACTAAAATTGGATTCTTAAGATGATTTCAAAAATGTTATGATAAGGTCGGTTGTTTCATAAGAAGTATGCATTATCTCCAAATTTCTTTGAACGAACCCAAGAAACATCGGGGAGTCAGATGTTAGTTCGGACATCACCCATAGAGTAAGTTTCCACTACATTTCTTCCTCTTCTCAAACATTCTTACTGTGGTAAAACATTCAAAGGGTATTCATAACACTTTGAGTTCAGGCAAATTATAATAAAAAAAACATTTATTTCGCTATAGGCGTTATATGCGAAATATGTTCCTTTTAATGACAATAGTTAATAATTAACGGATTTTTATGATATTTTTAAAAATCTATTTAGTATTTTTTAATGCAAGGAAATCTAAAAATGGAATTTTGTTTCAATTCTTTTGGAAACTGATTGACAATAATGTTAAAAAAGCCCATTTAATCCAATTGACACATCAAAAAGCCAAGTTTTTTTTAACCCTGCAGAAATGTCAAAAACTAGCCAGTAACCATTTTTTTAAGGCAATTGACACACGGCTAGTGTATCTTAACACCTCTAATGCTATGAAAGTAAAATAGATTTTATGTATGCTCTCTCTTTTACCCTGCGATTAACGAATATCTGTTTTTTTTAGTGAATGACCACCGGGGTATGACAATTGAATTGCAATGACCATGTTCCCGGTTTTAGTTGGTCAATCGAGCATTGGTTATAATGGTTTCTGTCAAAGAGCATCCACGTAAGAATTTTTACCAATCCTTCTATGTTAAAGGTAAAGTATATCTTCTGCGAACGAATTTTTGGTCTTTTGACAGATATTGATCAAGAAAAAGATTGATTTTTTACCAATGGAAAACGCCATTATAACATACATTTGTACATATTTTCGTTCTCTATGTATATGTTTCTATTGCAATTCTTAGGACAGTGTTTTTTGAGCATCCTTAACATTTTTAAATGCTGCCTGCTCTGATTTCGATCATTAGTTTGACGGTATTTTAGGGTTTTGACTTTAAATCTAAACTTGAAAACTAAAGTTCCTTAAGGCACATAACACACCTTAAATTATGTAAACTTAACTAAAAATTATATGATCGACTCTGACGTTTTAAACACAGCATAAACATACATTCCGCCATCTTTATATTATACTCGAGATTTTATTTTAGAGAACAGTTTCAGTTATCCATAAAGAAAATACCGCAAGTCAAAAATAATTTGATCGAACGTATCAGAAAATATAACAAAACATAGAACACTCTCAATTCCATGTCCATCCCATTCCAAAACATAATTTGCCGCTAAACTCAATTCCAACAAGAATGCGAATTCATTTGACATTACGTTACGTTGTATTGCCCTTTCGACATTTGCGATTTCATTCGGTTTAGTGCTGTGCTGCGGAATCTGTGTTTGTTAGAAAATTTCCTTACAAAGCTCTTGGAATCCATAGAAATTGTTTTCAAAATCTCGCGACCGCATATTTCAGTAACCATGAAGAAGACTAAACCAATTCTCTACGATCCATTAATAATAAATCGCGTAAAACAGGTAAACCACTGATTTCTTAGGTTATGTATTTGCGCCAGTTGGATGCTCGCGTGCGAGAAAAGTTTATTTTTTTCGCGGGCCGCTGACGCGTCTCTCATTCATAACAATGCATGATGTGTAAAAAACGTTTGTTTTCAGTATTTAGAGGAAAACGTACATCAGACATATCTTGATGTAGGTGTAATGTCTAAGGCCTTACAAGAACGCTACCCAGAGTACAGTAGACGCAAAATTGCACCATTCCGATCATTGGTCGAACAAGGTAAGTACTGTCAAATGGTTAGGGAATGGCGTTTTTTTAATTTATTTTTATTTATATATTTTAGCCTACAAGGTAGTCTCACAAAGCTACGGTTTGGATATTAACCCACCAAGTCCCGATTCTGGTTCAGACCTAGAGGTTATGGAGGTAAGGTCATATGGAAACCTCCGGTGATATTATTAATATGAAGTTCTGTTTTATTAGGACACTCCTGCTTCAAATTCCATGAACAATATGCTCACCAATCTTTATTCGAAGAAAACTTCATCGAAGAACACAAGTGCCAACAATGAGCTAATTGACATCAGCAGCGATGAGAGTTCCGATGATGACAAGACTACAAACGGCAAATCCAAGTCCAAATCTTGCACATTGGTTCCAGCTGAAAATCAATCACAGACTGTGGTGAAGTTTGGGGAAGTTACGATGAGGAAAATCCTTTCATCTGATGGACAATCAACACCAAATGAATCATGCGGAATGAAACGTTCGGCAACGCCAACTACAACAAAGAAACGCAAGCGAGGTCGATCGCAGTCGCCATCGAAAAGTGAAACTTCCAATCCACAAACAGACAAAGTTGAATTGGCAGCATTGGCGCCAATGAAGATGGTTAATCAGACTCCTGAAGTCGGTGCTGCAGGGGACGCAAGTGGATTTCTATCGATGTTACGTCCCCGCAAGTATAAGAAGGAGGTGCGTCCCACAAAGCCTCGACAAAATTTCCAAGATGTCGGCGGGATGGAGAGTGTGCTGAAGAGATTATGCGAGATGTTGATGCATATTAAGCAGCCGGATATATATTTTATGCTTGGACTGTTGCCTCCCAGAGGTGTGCTGCTGCATGGACCATCGGGGTGTGGTAAAACTCTGCTGGCACACGCAATCGCTGGGGTAAGTTTTAGTTTTTTGTTGGGTTAAGCTGTTATACTCCTGGGTGTTCACAGATCACCTCTATTGGTTGTTTCCTGAATAAAACTGTTTCCCGTCTTGATTCCAGCAATTGGGACTAAGTATGATCGAAGTTCCTGCAACAGAGTTGATAGCTGGAATTTCTGGAGAGTCGGAGGAACGAATCCGTGATGTGTTCGAACAGACAATCGCCTGTGCACCATGTGTCCTTTTTATCGACGAAATCGATGCAATTTCCTCAAATCGCTCAAATGCCCAACGTGACATGGAACGACGTATAGTTTCGCAGTTGATTAGCAGCCTTGACGCTTTGAAATTCAGCGAAAGAGGTCAGTCGGTGCTGGTTATAGGGGCAACAACACGCCCCGATGTACTTGATCCGGCCCTGCGAAGAGTTGGACGCTTCGATCACGAAATCGCAATTGGTATACCAAACCGCAAAGATCGTCGGGAGATTCTATCAATCCTCTGTGATGGCCTGTCAGTTCACCCAAAAATAGATTACGATAAAATTGCGGAGCTCACACCGGGCTACGTTGGTGCTGATATATTGGCGTTGGTATCATCAGCAGCTACAATTGCCGTCAGGAGGAAGTAAGTTTGACGCTGCCCTCGTTTATCCCGTGACCGAAGCAATGCTTTTCCATTCCAGGTGCAGCCAACAAATGAAAGAAATGCAAATCAAATCACAGAAAAACATTACCATAGTTGATTTGATCGATGAAGGACAGACAGAGGAAGCCGATGCGACACCAAACAAAAACAAATCGCCCTTGTCCAGCTCCGAAGTAAATGACGATGTGAAATCAAAAACACCTTCGCCGGTCACAACAGAGACTGCCTCTGAAGGTGTGTCACAGTCGGCTGAAAAGGAAGACGTAGACTTGGAATCTGAACCTAGTACCACGACGCCTGCTGTACCCGCAGTGACAGAAGAAGATACCTCTAAATCGGACACAAACGGAGCACCTAATGATGCAGAAAAAATGGAAGTAGAAGAGAGTGAATCTGTTGCTACAAAAGACCTTCTTACTGATAAGGATAGTCCCGAGAACAAATCCGTGAGCAACGAGGAGCCCATCGACGTGGATGAGTTGCCCGAAATGAGAGAGACTTCTGATCCAGATTCAGTGCCTGAACCAACACTTTTTGAAATGATCAACATGTTGGATAATTCCGCTATTGAGTTATCAGATATTACCGACTTTTGTATCACTATGGAGGACTTTAAAGAAGCAGTGAAGGTGGTACAGCCATCAGCAAAGCGTGAAGGCTTTATCACAATTCCTGACGTTACCTGGGATGATGTGGGCTCCCTACAAGATATCCGCGAAGAGCTTAAACTTGCTGTTTTAGCGCCAGTGAAGTTCCCGGAGAAGATGACAAAGCTGGGGCTAACCGCTCCCTCGGGTGTACTGCTCTGTGGACCACCCGGGTGCGGTAAGACACTTCTTGCCAAGGCTATTGCCAATGAAGCCGGGATCAACTTCATATCGGTGAAAGGCCCCGAGATGATGAATATGGTAATTTGGCTGTCTTTTTCTGACAAACATTTTTTTCTCATCTTTTAAGTCTTTTAAAGTATGTGGGCGAAAGTGAACGTGCAGTAAGGGCTTGCTTCCAACGCGCAAGAAACTCTGCCCCATGTGTGATATTCTTCGATGAATTCGATTCGCTCTGTCCCAAGCGATCGGACAACCACGACAGTGGCTCTGGAACCCGTATTGTCAACCAGTTGCTCACCGAGATGGATGGCG
This sequence comes from Rhingia rostrata, assembly GCA_949824845.1. Classification (NCBI taxonomy): domain Eukaryota; kingdom Metazoa; phylum Arthropoda; class Insecta; order Diptera; family Syrphidae; genus Rhingia; species Rhingia rostrata. The sequence continues at coordinate 44,010,756 of OX463757.1, forward strand.
TCGAAGACAGGAAGGGTGTGTACATCTTAGCTGCCACCAATCGGCCGGATATCATTGATCCCGCTATCCTTCGTCCCGGTCGTTTGGACACTATCTTGTATGTGGGACTCCCAGAGCTCAAGGATCGCGAGGAAATACTCGTCGCCCTTACAAAGGTGTGTTGCAATTGAAATTTGTTATTTCAGTCTAACCGGCAATGTTTTCCCTTGTAGAATCGCAAGAAGCCTGTTCTAGCAAACGATGTGGACTTTTCAGACTTGGCGACAAGAACAGAAGGCTATACAGGCGCAGATTTAGGTGGTCTCGTCCGACAAGCCGCTATGTTGGCACTCAAGGAAGCTACAAACAATCCAGACATTCTACTAGACGATCTCTGTGTAAAGGCCAGTCACTTCGACAAGGCAATACTTCTTCTGCGGCCGTCCGTCACTGCTCAGGTTTGATATCTATATCCATCAGCAAGTCCTTTTTTCATTAATTACCCCTTTTTGCAGGATCGAAAAGTCTACGAGAAGCTCAAGGAGAAGTATGCTGCACCCCGTTTATCGGACGGCATCAAATAGTACACCTGCACAATTTTCTAAAAGCAGATTTTCCAAGAACCCTTAAGTTAATTATAATTTTTATCTCAGTAGCATTTCATTTTTTTTTGTTCAACAACCCATAGAACTCATTCGAGCAAACGAAAACATGAAAAATTCACTGGACACGAAAAACGTTTGTTCGTGATTTCTTTTTACAAAAGTTTACAGAGGAATGGATTGAATTATCAACCTCTGTATGTACCATGTTTACTTTTTTTTTCGTAAATATATTCTTTAGATGTATTACATAAGATAATGGCGTTTGGTATGGGCTTACTTGGTAATTACCCCAACACGCGCATACGAGTTTCTTTATAGTAAACTTTCTCGCGAGTCCAACATGAGTAATTTTTTCATGGTTGCTCAAATGGATGTCGTACCTAATTTTCTAAAGATACTATTTAGTATCCATGTCTACCAGCGTGGACGTGGATGGCCCCGGTCCTAGGGGTATCTAATAAATTGGAACTGGCCCTCCAGGTGGGGGGTTGTGCTTTGGGTTAACTACCCAACCATAGAAAAATCTAACGGTTACGAAGCAACCAATAGCCGCGGAAAGGACTGATTTTATTGTTTTATTTTATATAAACGAAAAAAGGAAAACGACGTTGGTATCTGCACCTGGAATGTGAGAACATTAAACGGGAGAGGTGCAAGCGAACAACTATCGGAAGCCCTAAACTGCTACAAAGCAGACATTATTGCCATCGAGGAAATACGATGGGATGGGCCGGGCAAAAAGAGGATGAAAAACTGTGACATCTACTACGGACCGTGTTATAGTGAGCAGAAACAGCGACTATTCGGATGCGGATTTGTTACAAGTGCTAGACTTAGGCAAGAAGTCTTATGTTTCCAAGACATTAGCGAACGCATTGTAACGATCCGCATTAAGGCCAAACTCGCCAAAATTAGCCTTATATGCGCTCACGCCCCAACGGAGGAAAAAGATGATATAGCTAAGGAAAACATAGCCTACACGACAACACGTCTGGTAACGGACTAAGGCTAATTGACTTCACTACGGAACGAAATGCCACACGGTTTCCTCACCTCGATATACATAAGGGGACATGGAGGTCTCCAGATCAACGAACGGTCAATCAAATTGATCACATAGCGATAGACACTTATCCAGTATTTTGGATGTCCGAACATTCCGAGGAGCTAACATCGACTTGGAACACTACCTTGTTGCAGCCAAGGTAAGAATGCGGATATCCACCACGCCACAATAGGCAACGACGCCAACAAGCCATTAGATCAGCCGCAACTGATGTGCTAGGTTTCTCGCGCCCACGAGCAAGAAACCCCTGGTTTGATGAGAAATGCCGACAGATGCTCGCAGCCAAGACCGAGGCCTACAAGGCTAAGCTGCAGGTGTAGACGAGAGCTGCCATTGAACTCTATAGGCAGCGAAGAAGGGAAGAACACCGGCTTTTTAGAAAGAAAAAAAAAACGTCAAAGCTAAGGATACAAGGCTCGACCAGAATCCTGTCGAGATGAACAAGGAAATATCGTAGTTGAGACACAGTCGGTGCTGAGGATATGGAAGAATCACTTTTGCAGACTGTTAAACGGCGATGACGAACAACATTCCGCTGTCAGGCAGAACGAACCATTCAATATTGGCAACGACAGCGAAAACTGTCAATCACCCGACCTAAGTGAAGTAAGGATAGCAATATCTAAACTGAAGCTTAATAAGGCTGCCGGAAATGACGGCCTTCCCACCGAGCTTTATAAAGCCGGCGGAGATGACTTGGTAAGTAACATCCACCAACTCATAAGCCGAATTTGGTCGGAAGAAAGTATGCCTGAAGAATGGAACCTCAGCATCGTTTGCCAGATCCACAAAAAAGGCGACCCTCTGCACTGCGCCAACTACAGAGTCATAAAACTCTTCAACATCGCCTACAAAATTCTATCCGCCGTAATATGTGAACGCATGAAACCGTGTACCAACAATCTGATCGGCCCTTATCAGTGTGGTTTTAGGCCAGGAAAGTCCACAACCGATCAAATCTTCACACTTCGGCAGGTCCTGGAAAAAACCTAAAAAGTCCAAATCGATACCCACCACCAACGATTTCAAAGCCGCATACGACAGCATTTATAGAGACGAACTATACAGAGCCATATCTAGTTTTGGTATACCGCCCAAACTCCAAAGCTCCATCAGGGTCGGAAACGACCTCACTGACACATTCGATACCAAAAAAGGATTTAGGCAAGGTGATGCGCTGTCATGTGACTTCTTCAATCTGATTCTTGAGAGGATTGTCCAAAACTCACGAGCCAACACCAACTAGCATACGCCGACGATATTGACATCATTGGTAGGACCCAACGTGATGTCATAGCCACTTTTGCAAGTATGGAGAAGAGGCGGCAAAAATGGGCTTAGCAGTAAATTGGCAAAAGTAATTCTTCGTTTAATTTTTGACGAGATGTAGTCGTCAGAGTTAATAGCGGAGCCGATATAGACAATGTTCCGTACTACCTCAAAATTATGTCTATCAATGGTGACGTTTTGTCCAATTCGTAGATGTTATGTGTCCTTTCGAGTTGATATCATATACTTACTCTTACCCTCATTTACTGCTAAGCACATTTTTGCCGCAAGGTACGGGCTGGCGGTGTGCATCTGCACACATGAGAAACGAGATGCAAACTTATGGCGGGCTGTGCCAGTACGATCCGCCATGGAATAATGTTGCTTGTATACGTCATCTGTATGACTTTATAATCTTAGATTTTATTTACCAAATCATCTCCGCTGGCTTAGCTCGGTGAGAAGGCCATTATTTCCGGCTTGTTAAGCTTCAGTATAGATATTGTTATCCTCACTCCACTTTGGTAGGACGGTTGGTAGATTTCGCTGTCGTCGCCAATATTGAGTGTCTTATTTCGACTGATAGCGGGATATTATTCGTCAACGCAGTATAACAGTCTGCAGAAGTGTTTTTTTTTCCAGATACATCATTCCTGGAGTGGCACCTCTTTATATACTCGATAGCGCGTTTTTCTTACTTTCAGAAAATCGAATGTTCTTTCCTTCTTCTTTGCCTTCAGGGTATAATGGAAGCTCTCAGCTTCACTTGCAACTTCGCCTTGAAGCCTGGTTCTTAGCTGCGAGCATCTGTCGGCATTCCTCATCCAACTAAGGGCTTTTTGATGGTGGGCGCGAGAAACCTAGCACATCGGTAGCGGCGGATTTAATGAATTTTTGGCATTGCTGACATTAGATCCTGTTGGTATAGTGTTAATCGAACGGTTATTGCAGTGATTACAGTCTTTCGAATTAAAATTTTTCACAGTACTTCTTATTTGTTATGGCGTGGTGGAAATCCGCATTCTTACCTAGGCTGCAACAAGTTAGTGGTCCGAGTCGATGTTAGCTCCTCGGAATGTTCGGACTTCCAAAATACTGGATGCGTGTCTCTTGTCTATCGCAATGTGATCAAAAAATGATTGACCGTTCGTGCTAGCTAGAGCTGTAAAACTAACTAAACAATGAATACCCGTATGAATTCGGTACTTTTTCACTGACTACCCATTACAAAGAATTCGTTACTTTCGTGTGTTCGATACAAATCATATCATTTGCGTTTTAAAGTATGTATGTACTCACTACAGAGAGAACAAGGCACGTTAGCATACCACGGAGAAACTTACACGTGCTCAACGGTTGAGTTACGATTCGTATTTCGATTACACGTGTTGTCGTGTGAGCTCTGTTTCTTTAGCTCTCTGCTAAAGATGTCTTCTCTTCCTACCGTTGCATTCAAATCTCCCAGTACGATTTTAAAGTCGTACTTTGGTAGTCGCTTAGAGGTTTTGTCAAGGAACTCGTAGAAGCAGTCCTTAGCTATATCATCTATTTCCTTCGTTGGGGCGTCAGCGCATATAAGGCTTATGTTGGCGAATATTTTTTTTCATCAATTATCAATCTTAGACTTAAAGGTAGCAATGATCTTTCAACAAAGTGGCCGTTTATTACGAGAAGAGATAATATTTGAAGCGGAAGCGGACTTTTTAAATCATCCATTTCTGACTGTGCAAATGAAGTATTAGAATATGTGTATTCAAAGCTGTCCATATTTGACATAAATATACAATTCCAAACTTACAGCAAGTCATTATTCATTTAAAAAAAAATGGGCGGCAAATGTTTTCTTAAAATCTCTGTAATGAATTTTAAGTTCCAGCACAATTTACAGAGAGAATCGCGCAGAGTTATTAACTCTGGAAAACCATTGAAAACCTTGCAACAAAGTGGAACGAAGGCTAAAAATTCGAGATCTGATGGAAAATCTTTCCGAAGAACTGTCTTAGGCAAACTTAGACAAAAACGAAAACGTTCAATTTCAAAAGGTTTGAAGTAACTGAAAACACCTGGGATTACTATATTTCAAAAACAAGGAGAGGGTAATACGAATGACGGAAACATTGCTCATATCTTTTTTAAGGACCCGTCTAAAACCGCAGGCATAATAGTAATGGAGCCTGAACTTGTACAGAGTTTTGCCATAGCATTGGAAATTCTTTCATCTGGTTTGAAAATTAACGCAACCAAATTTCGAAAGTAAATACATGGTGCATGATGCTGCCGTAATCATGAACTTCGCTATGCACATAGGCAAATTGTTTTAGGACGTTTTGGAGGCCCGTCAAAAAGATTTAAGGGTATACAGGGAAAACTTTTCAAGAAAGATATCGAGAATCTCTACCAACGAGGATGTACTTCATAACTTGTTAATATTTTCGGATCCTATTATGAGTGATATAAGGCATCTTCCACAAAAATAAACTGAAAATCTTTGCCAACTGAATCGTTATTATGATATTAGAATCCTAATTAAATAAATTATGTAATAAAAGAATTGAAAAACTTTCATTTAAAATTTAAGTCCAGCTATCATCCACACAATCGTCCAGTGTGCGCCGGTACGTTATATAACTCTGCTACATCATTTGTTGCACACCTAAGGTAGCTTCCTGTTCGTTAGATAGTTTGCTATTACTTTCCACAGGTAGTACGGTTTTTGCATGCGTTCTGAATAATTGATCGGACTCAACGAGATGTCACATCTATGTATGGTAGTTCAGAGAAGGCAAAAAGGTTTACCTGTCTGCGAGGTCAAAATCAAGTATATGAAGTCAATAAGAAAGGGTACTAATTGGATAGAAAATTACCATCAAGAGCTACAACTTTGAGGTGTTAAGGGTTCCGCTATTAACTCTGACAACGACATATTGACAGCAATCAAAAGCGTGTGAAGAAATCTTTGGTCGTTTTAAGGAAACATATTCTCAGAAAGCTTTCGTTTACTATATGTAAGTTCATATTATGTCTTGCAGAGTCTTTTATCTCTAGCCAGAGATTTTAGACCTCGACCAGCGCAACTGGCCCGAGTATGCTAGGGACAGGGCTGATTGGGGAGGCATGTTGATTGATGCCCATGTACGTTGCGGACTGTAGCGCCAGTTAAGTAAGTATGCAAGCTCGTTTTAGACCCTTCAGTCCCTGATACTTTAACTGATTCTTGTTATAACAGTAAGGGCGATCCCATATTACAAAGGATTAAAAAATATGATCAAAAATATTCAGTCGCTGAGACACTACGAGGCTATCGACATATGTTAATTGTACGTATGGCAAATGCTTTTGACACAATCAGGCCTATCGCGAATGAATTTTCCCTGGAAACTGTTTCCAATCAGCAATCTGATTTACATTTTTGGCAAGAGAAAAAATTCTGGGAAAATATATTCGCGATGAAACTAACATCTTCTTCGGAGTTACCGACAACATGGCGTGCATGGAGTGGCCTGCTCCGCCGATAACGAAGTGCAGACAAATTTCAAAGATTACGTTCTGTCAGGATTTTTGGAAAAGTATGCTGGTGAAGACGAAACTTAGGTACTTACTGTACAAGGCTCTTGCTAGTGGAACATATGCCGGCAAAATAAAGTGGCCCAAAAAACAGACAGACAGAATAACACTTCTGTTGTAATTTGTAATTCGAATGGCTCGGATAAATATGTGTTTTCCATTGGAAAATTGAAAAATCCAAGATGTTTCCAAGGCATTCCTATTCCCTACAATTATATACAATAAAAAAAAAGAATGGATGCGGATTTCACTGTGGGCGGAAATAATAAAGCAACTTGAAAACTTTATTGATAATGCATCGTGCCACAACATAGATTTCAAACCTATTAACATTGAAATATGTTTTTTTTTTCCTGCAAACATTACAAGCTTTATATCAAAGAGTATAGAACTACATAGAGTACTCATCACAGCTAAAAAATTTATCGCAGTTACAGACGCGGGCGGTAAGTGCGAAGGGGAAATTTCGTGGATCGTATGCGTCGGCAAGGCTGTTAATTGATGCTGGGGTAGCAATGTATGGGGTATCAATATCAGTACCCCACATAGAAAATATTCGTTGTATGAGATGCGCACTCTATGTGGTTCTATACTTTTTGATTATATACAACCATTGGATCAGGGTAGGAAGCTAATTTAGTAAATGCACAGTATTTAGTTACATATTTCCCTTTTTTTTGCCTTTACAGGCATCCTTCATTATACCCTATCCCATAGAGGTATATTAGTTTTGATACATAGTTTGTAACAAAGAAAAATAATTGAGCAAGGTATACCTCAAAGTATGGATCGACTCAGAATCGCTAGCTGAGTCGATTAAGCCATGTCTGTCTGACAGTCCGCCCGTTCGTCTGTAGGTAACCGGTTTTTGGGCCAGAAATTTTGAGCTAGGATAAGAAAATTTGGTACATGTGATCCTTGTACGTGCTGTTCAAACAAGTGTAAACATTTTTGAAATCCGCCCATTGCAACGCCTTTTTTTTTAAACATAATTTTAGCAAAACTGTTAGTTTCTGGAGAAGATATCTAGACAATCTAAATGCCTACATTTCGTCTATACAAAGTTTTTTTCCACACCTACTTTTTGGGGCGTTTTTCGTAAAAAAAACATTTTTCGGCAAAATTTTAAATATTTCGATAAAACAAATTTGATGCAAAATAATTGGCTTTTCTACGCCCACTCTTTAGAGGCGTTTTCATGCAAAAACCATTTTTATACCCTACGCCATACCATATGCAGTAGAAAAACGTTGTTTTGGTCGAACCATACAAGATTTTGATAAAATGTCTGAACAATATGTTGCGACAATTTCAATTTCAATACGTATATCTTTGCCATAAAATAAACATTTAAGGGATATTAATTTAATGGATGGAATGGGATAGGGTATAAAACGATCCACAAAGTGGATTGTAGCCCTCTCATATGTTTCGTTTAGGGCGCATTACAGGAAACGTTTATCCCGCAAATAAATTCTGACAATAGAAGGTAATCGTATGTCGAGCTTTAATTTAAATTAATATGCTTTGCGGCTTAAATATCATAAAACGTTCTTGGAATGAAAACTGATTTCGAAAGGCATTAGTGCAGTGCAGTGGAAAATCCGGATATAATCTATAATCAGTTTGATGACTAGCTATGAAAAAGTTCCTTTTAAAAGCCGAGAATACCTCAGGTGACAATTCAGTATCACTGAAAATCCACCCTATTCATAGGTCGGCTCTACGGATTCTGGGGATGATTCCAATTATGTAACCCTTTCGGGAAAAGTTCAAGGGTAACGAGGTCACCTACATCTAGATCTCAAAAAAATTTATATGTCTCAAGGAGCTTGACAACACCAGAAGTGTCAGCCCACGAAAAGCGAGATTTAATGGAAAATAAGAGCCTTAAGTACGAAAACGACGTTCTTCGAATAAGGCTTAACAATGTCGAACTGCACTGCGAAGAGCTTCGTAAAGAAATTCTCCATCTTAATGAAGAAAATATGACTCTAAAGGGTACATTGAAGACACCTAATAAGCCAAAATCATGTACAAACTGCCCCGTGAATTCCGTCGCGAAACCGACTGGATTCTAAAGAAAAGACTGGTAAAAAAGGAAAGCAGTATCATCTCCTGAAATTATAAACCAAGACAAAGAGATTGTTAAAAAAGCTGAAACAACGGCCCCCAACGCCAATTAATATGAACAATATTGACGACTTTAACAGGTTACATATCTTGATAAATCGTTGGCATTGTCGGACAACCAAGTAACTTCGCTCATAAAAAAACACATGGAAAGTCTGCGTAAAAGACCCGGAAAGTTACCTTATGTTATCTCGGAAGCTAAATACCGATAAAATTGATTGGTATTCATTTGAAAATAAATCTGCAAGGCCTTTACGCGTTGTAGCTAGAGGGTTACATTCGTCGAGCTTAAAGGATGTGAAAATCCGGCATTATAAAGTTATAGATGCCGTTAACATTGTCAAGCGAGAAAAACATCAAAGAGATGGGGAAGAAAATGTTATAAACCGAGGTCTTCCTTTATTTATACTCTCTTTCGATAAAGAAGAAATTATGAATTAAATTTATAAAATAAAAACAAAACTTAATATTGTTGTAAGAATTGAACACATGCGTAATGATTCCTAATTAGTTCCTCAGTGCAAGCGCTGCCATGGATATAATCATACGCAAACCTATTGTCAAAAAGAACCGAGGTGTGTAAAATGTTCCGGAAATCATATGGCAGTAGATTGTAGGCCAGACAAGAAAACTCCTCCTATCTGTAAAGGCAATCATCCTGCAAATTATCGCGGCTGCGAAGTAGCTTAGGAGCTGCAAAAAAGACGGGCGAAATTTATGAGTATTAACTCACAAAAAAAAAAATGCCTAAGACTCCGATTTAAAATGTGTCGAAGCCAAAGCAGGCTACAATTAAAAAACCCACATTTTCACAAACGCGGCCATCAGAAATCCGTTCGGATCCTGTACATCCCAAACCAAATGAACAAACGTATGTCCAAGCTATAGTATCCGATAAAGATCAAAATAATATCTCACCGGACACAGTTTCAAACGTAATTTCGATTATTCTTTCAAAACTTGAGGAAAACAGTAAAACGAATAAACTTATTTATGACAGGCTAGTTAAGCTCGAAAATAGTATTCGCAAAAAACGGACTTCACCTTCGACATGAATAGATTTCTTTAAATTCTTACGTGGAATGCCAATGACCTTTGGCAAAAACTTGAAGAACTCGACATCTGTTTAACATCCGATACCTCAGATATCATGCTCTACAGCCATTGAATAAGGCTTCAGTCAGAGCCTCAATATATATAAAAGAGTGTGTCGAACATTCGATTGATCTTAAATTAGGAATGGAAACAATGCAAGTTAGCTCTATACAAGTCAGAAGCAGACAATCCTTTCTGAAGACATCTTCTGTTTACTGCCCACCGCGATGCAATGTTGAGAAATTGAATTTGAAAACTTGCTTAATTCCCTTGGACAGCGTTTTGTCATCGGAGGGGACTTTAATGCAAACAATACATTCGGGGGATCTAGATGCATACCACAGAAAGGTAGGATGATTTATGAAGTATGTAGAAAGTATAATACCGAATTTCATTGAATGGGTAAACCAGCTTACTGGCCAAATGGTGTTACAAAAATACCAGATTTGATTGATTTTACAAATGCTTTGATCTTTTCTCTGATCATTCTTCGTTCATTCTAACAACGAGCAAGCCAATCATTAGAAATGATAACCCACCCAGGCTAACAAACTGGAAAACCAACTGGGAAGAAACGATGATGAAAATAATATCCGACAGGGTGTATCGCTTAGATCCCTATTGGAACTCGAAGTCGCGGTTGCTTCCTTTATCGATACCGTCCAAAAAGCAGCATGGAAATATACTCCTCAAAAACACAAAATAGAGAGCTATAGTATTATCAAGTACCCATGGGAAATAAAAGATTTGGTAAGACAAAAACGAAAAGCTCGAAAAAGATGGCATCGAACTCGTACCCCGCAAGATAAAATACGTCTCTATCGGTTGAGTAACATGCTATCAAATTTGACTAAAAACTTTAAAAACCATACCGTAGAAACTTATCTGCAAAGCCTAACCGCTGTAAAAGAATAGAATTATTCACTTTGGAAAGCAATAAAAGTCATAAAACGGCTAAAAACGCTGTGCCACCAATTAATGTAACTCAAGACGTTTGGGCAAAAAGCGATAAAGAAAAAGTAGACGTTTCTGCCGCACATCTTGAGGAAACATTTAAACCATTTGATGGTCCAGAAAACATTAATTTATTCGAGACTACAATCGATAGTTATCTAGTTAGGTATGCAAGTATTGCCGAGCTTAAACGGGAAATACAGAAATTAGAGCCTAAAAAAGCTCCGGGTTATGACCCAATTACAGGAGAACTTCTTAAAATGTTGCCTCAAAAAGCATTAACTAAACTCCTGTACATTGTAAATGCAGAAGCGATTATGGTTCTCAAACCAGGAAAATCACCGAATGAAATATGACCTTACAGACCTATTTCACTTCTTCCAATAATTTCAAAAGTTTTTGAGAGGATATTACTCGGACGCTTACACCCCATTACTGATCAGAAATGCCTTTTACCTGACCATACAATTTGGGTTTAGAAGTAAACATTCGACTGTGGACCAAGTTCATCGAATTACTGGTGTAATTGAGAAAGCTTTCGAAGAAAAGAAAATTTGCTCAACAGTATTTCTTGACGCGTCACAAGCTTTTGACAAAGTTTGGCATAGAGGCCTTCAATACAATCTAAGACAAGTTATATAAAATCCTCGTGTCGTATCTTGAGCGTAGACTCTACCGTGTGAAACTTGGAAACGAATATTCGGATTTCAAAGAAATATTGGCAGGAGTACCCCAAGGAAGCGTCCTTGGACCACTCTTGTTCCTCAAAATGAGCACATGATATCCCACAATCAAACGATATAATAGTTGCCACGTTTGCTGACGATACAGCTATACTAGCAGTTGGCACAACTATAGAGGAAGCAATTTCGAAATTACAACACGCTCTAAACGAGGTTAATGAATGGACAAAATCCTGTCGGATTGCACTTAACGAGAGCAAATCGTTTCATCACAGTATTTCTCAATACGTTTCGAGTCGTTTTGCAAATGAAGCGAAATATCTCGGAATAAAAAAGAAATGCGAAGAACTTAAAAATAAATATAGAGAACTGTAACAGTTGTACCAATGAAGTGAAATGAATCTAAATATTTTACAAACTTTTGAAAACAAAATGTTAAGATCATTCGTCAATGCGCCGTGGTATATAAGGAATGAAGATGTACGCAGAGATCTGCGGTTAAAGATTAAACGAACAATTTTGCACGCAAACATAAAAACGTTTTTTGGGACACGTTTACACAACGGTCCTCCGAATTCTCGACGAAAAAAATTTATTTATTATTTATTTAAAGAACTAAGCCCTAAAATATGGCCCGATAATAACAAACCGCGCTATAAATTGCGGAAAAAGCAGGAACTCTCACAGGAAAGTTACCTGCCAAACATTCATTACTCGCGATAAAAAAAATTGCTAGATAAGTCCCATACCTACTTAGTTGCAATACAAATACAAAAAATGGTTTAGGGTTAAGGTCCCACTGTACTTTGGGCACGTGCTCATCGTGTCTTTTGTGATTTCCACCAAAATAAAACAAATTTTTGGCGCAACAGGCTCGTTAGTACCCAGGGCCGAGTTTTCTCACAACCAATCATGTGTGCGTGTGTACTTCTTTGCACGATGGTGGGACCACCTGTTTTATGCCGACTCCAAACGGCGAATTTGAGATAAGCTTTTCTTGCCAATTGATACTACTCGGATGATTTGTCAGATCATCACGAGAGGAGGGCCAGTGAAAAATCATTAGGTGTTGCTACGGCTGGGAAACGAACATAGACCTTCTGCGCGGCAGTTCATCGCACTAACCATCGCGGCACTGAGCCCGTCAAGAGATTTCCACCAGCCCACGAAAAAAAAACTCAGCGCGCCCGTGGTGCCTATACTGGCTGTTCTTTGCATAACTTTGAAGTAGTACGGGACTTTGTCTACGTCGGCTCCGCCATTAAATCTGACAACATCATTTCGTTAGAAATTTACCGAAGAATTACTCTTGCCAACTGCTATTTCTTCGGGCTAAAAAGCGATTCATTACAAAAGCGCTCACACGAACTAAATACTAAGGAGAGTTATCTAAGGACCGGGCTATTTAGAGTCATGTTGGTTGAGGACCATGTTCATTCCGGACTGTAGCGTCACTTATAAAGGGTGATCCATTTCGAGGTTCCCTACTTTTTAAAGAAAAAAACACAGAAAATTCAAATTTAATGGAGAATGTTTATTATCATTTGAAATAACATTCTTTGGCATTTATTTTTTGAAGATTATGTCTATCGAATGTTGGCCGTTGCTACGTCGCAGATGGTCCATCCGTTGAGTCCAATTTTCGATCACTCGTTCGAGCATTTCGACTGGTAACTGGCGAATGACACGCGTGATGTTTTCCTCCAAGGCCTGAATCGAAGCGGGTTTGTCGGCATAAGCTTTTGACTTTACATATCCCCACAGGAAAAAGTCTAACGGTGTGATATCACACGATCGTGGTGGCCAATCGACCGGCCCAAAACGTGAAATTATGTGCTCACCGAAATGTTCTCTCAATAAGTCCATTGATTGATGCGATGTGTGGGAAGTGGCACCGTCTTGCTGAAACCAAATGTCGCCGAGATCACGAGCCTCAATTTCAGGCACCAAATAGTCGGTTATCATGGCACGATAACGGTCGCCATTGACGGTTACGTTCGCACCGGCATAATTTTTAAAGAAATATGGACCGATGACCGTTATTTTTTCTGGATGAAGTGGCAGTTCTTCAATCTCTTCAGGTTGCTCTTCGTCCCAAATGCGGCAATTTTATTTGTTTACATACCCATTGAGATAGAAATGGGCCTCATCGCTAAACAAAATTTGCCTCGAAAACGTCGGATCTTCTTGGAACTTTTCAAGAGCCCATAGAGCGAAGCGATGTAACTTGGGAAGGTCGAGCGGCTTCAGTTGTTGCACAAGCTGTATTTTGTACGCTTTCAATTTAAGATCTTGACGTAAAATGCGCCAAGTCGTTCCATACGTCAGTCCGAGTTGCCGCGAACGGCGCCGAATCGACTCTCTACGGTCTTCGTGTACACTCTCAGCTACGGCCGCTATATTTTCTTCACAGCGTGCTGGACGTGGTCTATTCGGTCGAATATTATCCAATAATGAATGCTGGGTCTCAAAATGGGTGATGGTGTTGCGAATAGTACGCTCAGTAGGCCGATTATGTTGACCATAAGTTCAGAGAAGTGCACAAAACACATTCCTCACAGAACGTGAATTTTCATAATAAAGTTGAACAATTTGTAAACGTTGTTCACGCGTAAGTCTTTCCATTATGAAATGCCAAACAATACTAAACACAAATAACATGACAGCATGACACGACTCACACGTGATCTGTCAAAAAAGGCTATTGAAAAAAGTATCTCTACTTGGATCAGCCGTTACAAGGAAGTAAATCCGTAAGCGCATTCGTCCAATAAAGACTGTTTTTTCTCTTTAAAGGATTCTTAAATCCCGCTTGGAAATTCCTTACTGATCTGTGATTCAAAGAAAGTGAAGCAGCTCACTGTATTTATTCAAACTGATTGGCACCGATAGTGCCATTATGGGTATCATGATGAAAAGGAAGAGAATTCTATGAATTGTTTATTTGATTGCATTCAAAGGTTTTACAGGTCTCCCTTTATTTCATCAGAAAAAAATGAGACTAAACAATTTGTGGCACAAACAGATTTTATTCGGTTATTTCAAAAATTCCAATGGAAATGGCAAGTTCCTTCGTCTTTGTCACCACACTTCACAGCTCCTGAGCTTATTCGATACTTTACATCGTGTCTTTTACCAATTTTACATTGTTATCAATTTCCATTGACTCTTTAGTTTGATTCCCTACAGGAGCTGCCAATGCAGAAATTTCTAATGCTTTCTGGCACATCGCTCTAATTCCAATCCAGCTTTCGTTTCCAATTGGTCGTATATGCACAGGAGACGGTTGAAAGCCCAACTCGTTTGAGGGCAGCTCTACGACCAGAGCGAATGGCACTTTAACAACGCCAAAGGCATAGTCAACAATCGAGCCGGAGTATGTGTGTTTTCTGATACCAGATATGCTGCCACATCGATACACACGTCCTGACACTTTTTTAATTGCCTTCTTGCCACATTCGGCTATTTGTTGGTGTTCCTCCCATGAAATTGGCAGCTCCCTAGTTTGGGGGATAAGTAGCAAAAGTTATTCAACAAAAATAATGGTTGTATGTAAATTGTTAATTATAATGAATAGGTGTGTGTGTTTGCATGTATGTACCTATGTCTGCAGAATTTTATAACGACGTTTATCATGTCGTGATAAAATTAATAACCAGATCCAGACAAGAGATTTCATGTAACCTTGTAGAGTTTAAAAACGTGATTCAAGTGAACTTTAAATTAAATAATTTACTAAATTAAAATGTTTAACAATACAAATATTTGCTTGCTCTTTTATAATGGGTACCCGTTATGATTTTTCTTTTTTCAAAATTGTCAAAACGATGTTTATCATCCCTGCAGCATGAATTGTAAAAGAACAAAATGTCGGATTCAAATCAATTATCACTCAAATAAAAGCGCAGGCAATGTATTTTACATTTCAGGAGATAGGAATACCTTTGACGATACAGGTTTTTTTTAAAGAATATTTGAAGGAATAGATTTGGTGCGTTTCATTTTGCAGCTTATATCACGAAGGAACGGCTTATACAAGTTTTACGATTCACCGCTTTGTAAATAGTCTTAAGGGTCTTGTAATTGATTATTTGACAATACAATACAAATCAGGGAAAAAAGTTTTTTTTTGCATTTTGCAATTTTTTAACAAGGGGTACCCTTATGCAACGACATACAAATAAATCTACTACTACTACTACTACTAATAGAGCCAAAAAGGACACCACAAACTTGGTATATCCCCATGGGTACATGATCGCCTGTCCATACGAGTGCAACGATAAAAACAGTAACAAATGTGGTTGCAGCTTCTCCATGACATTCCGTAGGGCACACGTCTCGGGTTCCGAAAAAGGCTTCTCTCCTTTGTATGTGCTGCGACTAGCCTTCGTATTTCCATTCTCCCAATGGAAATCATAGTTTCGATTACAATCCGTTCCGATACTTTTCAAAATGCTATGTGGTCGACGGTTCTTTCTCCACATGGGATTCTGGAAAAAAAAAACAACAGAAAACCCCCATTAAGTCAGAACACTACAATAAACCGACTTGTTGTGCAGTTGTCACGTAATGCTGCTTCTACCTTATTGTAGGTATACTCATATCCATCGGGGTTCGTTAGTGGGACAATAAAAAATCTTAGCTTCTCCAGGATTCCCCGGTGGCGTGTATGTTTCTCTGTTAATTGCTGGATACACCTTAGTGCTACTGCGATTGTCATCCATTCCCTGGCATGTGTGCCGGCCTCAATAAATATCACATCCTTTGGAGGGCTTCCATTCGCTAATGCTGGTCGCGAATTTTTGTGCCAATCAATTTGAATTGCCTTCACTTGTCTGCCCTCATACGATCGACCGATGGTGTGGACTTTGACAGCGTCGCTGTAGCGTGAGCAGAGGAAGTCCAGGTAATCGTTAATCTGCTTGTGCCGTAGATAGTTGCTCGTTACATCGGGCTTCATTAATGTGGCCTGTTTCGGGTAGGTAAACGTGAATTCTTGATCCTGTGCTTGGTAATTTAAAATTTTGAAGTTTTCGCGATACGAAATAGATGACAGAACGATTTTTGTTTGACTAACTCTGAATAGCGACTACTGAGAGTAGGAATGGATTTGCCTGGTGGAAGTCATTGCCCGGAGAAGGTATTTCTTTTGTGTGTTGTCACATCGGGTGGTTTTTCCTATGTAAGGGTGCGCAAATTTTGTTTTGCTGATTTTGCATTGCACGTGATTCCTGAGGGAGGAATAAATTGGTAAGCTTTGGCTGCAAGGGGGTTAAGTTCAACTAGTTAGCATAAATTTCTTCAAGGGAAGGTGGATGACTTAGATTTGTTGTTGTGTTTACAGTGAGCACCTTTGAAAAGGATACAATCGTGGTTTGTTCGATAGGTCCCCTAGATAGAAACAATTATGAAATATTAGAAGTTTTGGTCAAACAGTGATGCTGTTTCATTGCTCAACGCCTTTTAATTTAAAGTGCTCTGAGAGGACCTCAGCCGTGCTGAGATTAGTGGTATGATGGTCTTGGCTGGCTGAAACGCGCGACAATCCAAAAAGTAATAATTTTATTGTTATCTTAACTCTGTCGTATGAGTTCAGCATAAAACATTAGTTCAGGTATAGGTACGGGCAAACAAGTTGGTGGTTTGAGAGGCAGCTTTTTATCATCTTCCATTCTAAGCACCCTGTTTACGTTTTTTTTTTTTAAATCTGCCATCATTACTTCAAATAACCTGACATTTGCTTCTTGTTTTCTTGTTGATATTATTTGCAATATCACGAATTTAGGCATTGCAATATAAATCTTTATAGTATGTAACCTTCAAGTCGATGAAAAAATGATGCGTCTATATTAAATCGATTTGTATACCCTAACCCATAGCATATGCAATAGAAAAACGTTTTTTGTCAAATCGTAAAAAAATATTTTGATAAACTCTCTAACCAATACAAGGTGGCGCAAAAGTAATCCTCCTATCAGGAAATGCTATAAATTTTGCGATTGGCCCCTAATGTCAGTTCTGTTTTGACATTTGTGGAGTAAACACATGCGAAATACACGTTAATAAACAATGTTACACTACACTGCTCCAGAACGCGGAATATTGGTCACTATTTATTTGATAAATAATCGGTCGGTGACTTTGGCACAACGTGAATTTCGTCGCAGATTTCCTAGCCGTCCGATGTCTACTGGTGAAACACTGCGACGTTTAGCCGCTCGCCTCGAAGAGACTGGCACAACACGAGATGCTGCCAGGCGTGGCAGACCCCGGAGTAGCCGTTCTGCAGAGAATATTGCTGCTGTAGCCGAAGATGTCATGGAAGCGCCGTCGACAGCGACCAGACGATGTGCCACGCAAATGGGTATCAGTCGACGGTCTTTACAGCGAATTTTGGTACATGATTTGAAGATGTTTCCGTACAAAGTCCAGACGCTCAAGCCATCCTTAATCACCACCTAGAGGAAGATGATTTTTCATCAAAAATAATCATGAGTGATGAGGCCCATTTCCATCTTAGCGGGTACGTAAATAAGCAAAATTTACGCTTCTGGGGCACTGAAAATCCGCGTGTAACCCACGAAGAGCCATTACACCCGCTCAAAGTCACTATATGGTGTGCTGTTTTCGCTGGAGAAGTCATATGACCTTTTTTCTTCGAAGACGTCGGGGGCCAAACGGTTACTGTGAATGGTGAGCGCTATAGAGCAATGATCAACGAGTTCTTTTTGCCGTAACTTAATGAATTGGGATTGGAAAACATGTGGTTCTAACAGGACGGTTCAACGGCACACACTGCACGTGCCACAACCGATATGCTGAAGGATGCATTTCCCGGGTATTAAACGATTCGCAAAGGGGATTCTAGCCTTTTGATATATTTGTTTTTTATATTCACCAAAAATAATTTTTATGGTAGAACAACATTTGCCGGGTCAGCTAGTGTGATCATGAATCCAATCCGGGAATGGTTATCATTTAAGTTGATCAATTATCTGAGACTGTTGTCTGTTACATAACTAATGGGTGATCCAAGTAGAGATACTTTTTTCAATAGCCTTTTTTGACAGATCACGTGTGAGTCGTGTCATGCTGTCATGTTATTTTTGTTTAGTATTGTTTGGCATTTCATAATGGAAAGACTTACGCGTGAACAACGTTTACAAATTGTTCAACTTTATTATGAAAATTCACGTTCTGTGAGGAATGTGTTTCGTGCACTTCGCTCAACTTATGGTCAACATAATCGGCCTACTGAGCGTACTATTCGCAACACCATCACCGGCCGGTCGATTGGCCACCAAGATCGTGTGATATCACACCGTTAGACTTTTTCCTGTGGGGATATGTAAAGTCAAAAGCTTATGCCGACAAACCCGCTTCGATTCAGGCCTTGGAGGAAAACATCACGCGTGTCATTCGCCAGTTACCAGTCGAAATGCTCGAACGAGTGATCGAAAATGGACTCAACGGATGGACCATCTGTGGCGTAGCAACGGCCAACATTTGATAGACATAATCTTCAAAAAATAAATGCCAAAAATGTTCTTTCAAATGATAATAAACATTCTCCATTAAATTTGAAATTGTGTTTTTTTCTTTAAAAAAGTAGGGAACCTCGAAATGGATCACCCTTTATATCGTTTTTAAGTGGTAAAGAAGATATCCTGTTTGTTATTACTAGGACTCTGCCGTTGAACTTTTGGACTAATCCGCTACTATCTCTGTTTAAGGAGAACCTTTGAGGTTCTTAAAAGAACTGTTGTCTACATATGGCAGATCAGCTCATGTAGGATGTTTAGTTTGTCCAATATACTTGAGACTGCCGACGTTGACTCTATGTTGAGAATTCATCTACTGCCATATGTCAAAACAAAGATGTGCCTTATTAAAAGGAAACACTCACTCCGCCTCATCAACCTGCGGAAAAAACTTCCCAAAGTTATGGTGGGTTGGTTACCCGTATGTATGAAATTTTCATGTACTCGAAAAATTGCTGCGAATCGCAATTCTGTTTTGACATGTGTGAGCCAAACAGAATTTGAATGTTTGCATATTAGCAAAGGAAGGAATTACAATTCGTCTGTGATTTTGGCGCACATGTCGAAGTTGAATCGCATGACTCTAAGATACTGGAACAAAAAATAACCATATTATGCGTCGGATTTGCATATCTTGACCGTTACTGAAGATATTTAGGAGGCTCTGTGGAAATCGACAAAACAATACGCATGCGTATTTGGATGAAAGGCTTGATTATGTTTCCCTAAATGCTGTAGAATCGAAAACTAGCATATGTCTACTTTCCTTACACAAGGCAGACCAACTTACGTCTAACTTACGCTCATCCTTAAAATTAATATTGCAATGAAAAATAGAAAGTGACATTGTCGCAATCACAACATATTGGTCAGACGGTTTATCAAAATCGTTTGTGGTCCCACAAACGAACAACGTAGGGATTTCTATTGCAAATGCCTTGGGGTGGGGTATACAAACAGTTTTTTTTGAAGAAAACGTCCCTAAAAAGTGGATGCAAATGTTTGTATTGCCATTACAGAAGTAATGCATCAAAGGTTTTTTTTTTAATTTTTTTTTTCAAATTCGGACAATAACATTTTTTTTAAGAAAAATGCTTCCAAAATTAGGGCTTGGTAAAAAAAACTTTAGGAGAACCAAACTGCGCCAACTGCAGAGGCATAAGTCTCCTCAACATCGTCTACAAGATCCCATCTACCGTTTTATGTGAACGCCTGAAGCCGTTTACCCAAAACCTGATCGGCCCTTATCAGTGTGGTACTAGGCCAGGAAAGCAGTTCCTGGGAAAAACCCAAGAAGACCAAATCGATACCCACCACATTTTCATCGATTTCAAAGCCGCACACGCCAACATTTATAGAGATAATCTATACAGAGCCATGTCTAGTTTTCTATACCGCCCAAACTCGCCCGTTTGTTCAGGATGACAATGGAGAATTATCGCTGGTCCATCAGGGTTGGAAACGACCTCATTGACAAATTCGATACCAAAAAAGGATTTAGGTAAGGCGATGCGCTGTTATGTGACTTCTTCAAGTTGATTCTGGAGAGAATTCTGCAAAACTACCAGAGGCACAGTTTTTCAAAAATTGGTACAACTACCAATTGACATCATTGATAGGACTCAACGTGATGTCATAGCCACGTTTGCTAGTATAGAGAAGCAGGCGACAAAAATAGGTTTAGCAGTAAATGATGTCAAGAGGAAGTATATGCTGTCAACGTGAAAGGGTACACACCACCGATGAATTGGACAGAACGTCAACATTGACAGATTAAACTTTGAGGTACCATGGGACTTTGTCTATCTCGGCTCCGCTATTAACTCTGACAACAAAATCTCGTCAGAAATTAAACGAAGAATTACTCTTGCCAACCACGGTTTCTTCGGACCAAGAAGGCAATTCAGTAGTAAAGCCCTCACTCGAACTACTAGAGAGATCCTATACAAGACCCTGATCATCCCAGTCCTGCTCTACGGCGCTGAAGCATGGACCGTCTCAAAAGCGGATGAAGAAATCCTTGGTCGATTTGAGAGGAAAACAGGGCTTTGGAGACGATGATTCAACCAAGAACTATACGAGCTGTACAGCGACATGCCCCTGGTCAAAAAACTAACCATTGGACGTTTAAGATGGCTATGTACAACGAATGGAAACCAATACTCCGGCTAGCAAGTTCTTCGATTCCCAGCCAGACGTCGGACGCAGTAGAGGAAGACCTCGCCTTAAGTGGCGCGCACAAGTAGAAACCGACCCCAAGCAACTTGGAGTGCGCAACTGGAAGCAGTTAGCTATTGACCGGGCTAATTGGAGAGGCATGTTGTCATGAGGCCCAGGTTCATTCCGGACTGTAGCGCCACTTAAATAAGTAAGTAAGGACGTGGCAGTGGGCGGATTTTGAAATTTTGTATACTTGTTCTGCTTCGTCGATTAGAGACAGACATGGTTAGATGAAGTTATTTCCCTATGTTACAAACTTAATGTCAAAACTAATATACCCTTTTGGGATAGGGTACAGGAATCGTATGAATGCGGGATTGAGTCAGGAGGGCCAACTAACTGAAGAAATAACTATCTCTTCGATAAGCAGAGAAGGCGAGCCATCGGTTTTAAAATACTCAAATTTTTTGATCTCTCAGAAAATATTAGGTATACAATGTTTTGTGTGACTCACTGTACTTATAAAAATCATAGCAGACTTTGCTTCAAATATGTTTTCAACTGTTGATTTCATATATTCGTGTCCCCACGATTTAGTCGAAAACGAATGAAAATAAAACCGCCAAATAGAAGAATAAAACACGCAATCATAAGCAAGCCGATACATTGATACACGTTTACCTACCGCAGGAACAGGATATAAATGTATTTACGAATTACCAGAGAGCATATTGAATTAAAGCAGGGGATTTATTATGTCTATACCGTGCCCTTTATTTATACGCGGAACAATACCGCACAATCTATTATAGACTAGTGAACCTACCGTAACAAGGATAAAGTTTTCTCTAGTGTTTTTTTTTTGTTTTTTTCAAGGAACTAACTGTTTTGGTAATAAAGTGTAATTGAGGAATCCTTGGTACCAGTCGCCAGGGATGCAATTATGAGTTGTTTTTTTTCAGTCGGCGCGCGGTAAGTTGTTCTTGCGGCGGTTTTGTTGTGTGTCTTCAATGCTATTGTGGATTTTTAGCTTGTTTTTGGAAATCGTTAATCCAACTCGTGCCATTAAGGATTTGCTTTGCTGATTTTTTTCGGTTCTTTAATTGGCCAGAGTTGATAGCTGATTTCGTCAATACTGATAAGGAAATTTATATTGAGGAAGTCGCAATGATTGGGGGAGTATTGCTGCTGGCAAACATTTGGTTGAATGATTTTTTTGTCGTTCCAAAAGATAAGGTTGAATTGGTTAGGTATAGGGGCGTAACCATTAACAACGTAAAAAGGTATAGATACAATGATTGAAATCTAATATTGTTTGTCCTCTATAGCTGTCGGAGATTTGTATGAAATTCCTCCACATGGCGATCGCTGGGTGACTTTTACCTTGGCTCAATAACATACATCCGTGTAGTTAAGTAATGGTGGCAGCAGATAAGAGCAAGACAACTCATTCTTTTACCAAGACGACATGGTAATGAAAATGGCCCGCTACGACAACGACTTGTGTGTATGTAAATAGAATGTACGCACACTGCGCTTCAAAAAAAATCTATCTATCCTCGCGCGGTACAGGGAGATTCCGGAAATTTGATGGACAGTGTCGGAAATTCCATGCGTAAGGCAAGAACGAAAATTGTCTACGAGATATCGTGCATGTATCGTATCTACGCAGATCATAACTGTACTAATCTTGCTATTGAATACCGGGTAAAGGATCATAGATTTTAGATACGACTGAGTTGACGTGGTCACTCCAAGTAAGGTTGCTATTGACAATAATGCCAACGATTTTAATTTTAGAAACCATCTCTACTTCGTTTCGGGCTTATCGGCGTAAGTTACCACAGAAAATAGTCAAGCGGCGTTAAATCGCACGATCATGGAGGACAATTCACAGAACCAAAACGCGAAATTATACGCAATTGTGGCACGAGCTGTG
Organism: Rhingia rostrata; assembly: GCA_949824845.1. Classification (NCBI taxonomy): domain Eukaryota; kingdom Metazoa; phylum Arthropoda; class Insecta; order Diptera; family Syrphidae; genus Rhingia; species Rhingia rostrata. The sequence continues at coordinate 44,033,747 of OX463757.1, forward strand.
TGACATGTTGTGTGACGTCTTGTTTAAACCACAGCTCTTGCACATCATGGTTGTTCAATTGATGAACAAAAAAGTCAGTAATCATGGCTCTATAGCGGTCACAAATGACTTTAACGTTCTGGCCAGAATCGTGTTTAAAGAAGTACGAATTAATTATTCCACCAACCCATAAAGCTCACCAAACAATTTTTGTGGATGTCGCCAGTTAAAATAGTGTTGCCAATTTAAATTTCTATACCTCTAAAAAAAACCCTTTATAATATGAAAATTACAGTAATTATGTGTAACAAGTGGTCGGGTTTCTTAAAAGTTTGGACTCTAAAATTTAACCCGAAAAAACATGTTTTTTTAAAAACGCTTTTATGAACATAATTTTGGATCCAGTATTATTTGGTGTAAAATAAATATGGAGAAAACTTTTGTTTTGGAGTTGTAAGAACAATTTAATCAGTTTTATTTAACAAAAACGAAAAGATGTATGATTTTGGATAGTTCAGATTTACAAAATGACGCGTATTTCTGATTCAATGTAGTTTTTATGTAATGGAACACTTTCTTTAATTTCCTTAATAATTCGCCGAATAATGAGCTCATAGAGACGTTAAATAGAACCGAAAATTGTACGTAACGCTTGAAGCTTTCCTCGCAAAAAACTCGATTCTATATGACAACTACGTCAAAAACGTGTAGTGGTCCATGTTAAAAAAACCGAACACGAAAGAACACAAGAAAGCAAAATATTTTCAAGTATGACCGCATTCGGGAATCAAATTTCTATCATAGCTAATGAATGATTTTTTACATATAAATTGTGATACGATAAGTGTCCTGATTTTGTGTTTAATAAAAAAAAACAAAAAATCAAAGTATTGTGGAAAATTCTGATAGGAGGTGTTAGTTTGGGTCATGCCATTTCATGTAAAGATAAAGATAATATCGTCGCCTTAGTGACTCTAAAACGTCTGTCAATATTTGATAATTTTACTTTTTTTGGTGATTTTTGTCATTTTTTTCCACATTTTTTTTTTTTGAGTTTCATGAAAACTTTTGCAAAGTGCTAACTTCTATTCTACGTCCCTTAGAGGTCCCTTTTTTAGTCAAAATAAATAAATTTTATATTTTAAGTAAGGTGGCATACCTAGCCAAAAATCTTTTAAAAAAATGTTGTTACGTTTTTGTGTCCCTATAGCGACGAATTGACAGGGTTATTTCTTGAGATTATATTTCTTCAAACGTTTCTCACAATAAAGCGATTGATTCGTTAACTGCAGCGATATTATCTGAAAACCACAAGTCTGCTACACCAATATCGTGAATTTTCAGCAGTTAAAATTAATTGATCATTGGTCTGTAGAAATCTCGATTGGCAGTACAACGTGCTGCTTCCGCATTTTTAAAGAAATACGGTCCGTTGATGACGCCTTCCAATAATCCAATTAGGGTAACACTCTTACGTTATCCGTTATATATTGGCTAACATTACAAAACTGACTTTTATATGTGAGGATTTTTTTTTATCTACCCCTGTACTGTTTATTTGGATCAACTTTTGAATGCAACAACAATCAAGCGGCCGCCTCTGGTCACCGAAGCAGAATGTTCCTCTTTAGCTTCGTTTTTCATCACTTTATCGAACAACTCGGGTGGTATTCGGCACAAATGTTGTCCTTGAGCTCGTCAATGGTCTGAGGCAACATAGCTTGTTGAATACCTCGCTGGTTATCAAAATTTGATTCCAAACAACAGGTTCATTGTCCACTGTTCGAGCGACTTTCTTGCCGTTTTCCAAACAACGTCTACAGTCTGTTGAAAATATTCTTTGAGTCAATTGCACTTTAGAACGGGTGATTTTTTAAGAGTAAAATTTTTTTTTATTTTGGCAGCACTAGTTAGAAATGGCCTCCAAACTTCATCTGTCAAAGTAAAAAGTTTTCAGTTTTCCCTGCCATTTAATCATGAAAAGACTTGCAAACAAGCAACGACTGCAAATTATTGAAATTCATTATCAAAATTCGTGTTCTGTGAAAAATGTGCACCGCTTGTTACGACCATATTATGGTGGTCATAATCGACCTGAAAAATTAACAAGTCGTGCTGTTATCTCCAAATTTCGCACCAAATTTACTTTTTTGGAAGTTAAACCATCGACTCACATGCGTACAGTGCATACCGAAGTGAATATTGCAGTCGTAGCGTCCAATGTTAATGAAGATCGTGAAATGTCACTTCGTCGCCGTTCTCAAAAATTGGGCATGTGTTACTCAACCATATGGAAAATTTTACGTGTCGATTTGGGTTTGAAAGCCTATAAAATTCAACTTGTGCAAGAATTGTAGCCGAATGACCACAACGTCTTATTTTTGGTGAATAGGCCTTAGAACAGCTCCATGAAAATCCGCTGTTTTGCCGAAAAATTGGGTTTGGCTGCTTCGGGAAAATTAGCAGCATGCGAATCTTTTGAGTTTCCTCTGTCATAGCTTCAGTAATATTGGTCTAGAGTTCGAGAGTTATTCGCGTAAATACGTTCATTTGCGTAGCCCCACAGAAAAAAATCTAACGGATAAAATCGCATGATCTTGGTGGCCAATGTGAAATTACATGACCAGGAAACTTTGCCTGCAATAAAGCCATAATTGGTCGTAGCCTGTTGGCCCGTCTTGTTGGAACCACATATTGTCCAAGTCATGATCATCAATCGCCGGTCAAAAAATCGGTTATCATTCGATCACATCTTACCCCGAATTGGCTGTAACAGTCTCCCCGTTGGCATCCCCGACGAAATACGGAACAATGACACAGTCACTTGGCCTGGATAAAACGGCACCTCTTCGATCACTAGTGTCTTTGCTGAGCCCCATATGTGGAAATTTTGTTTGTTTACATGAGAAATGTGGCTCATAGCTGAATACATTTTTTTTTCAAAAAATCAGGGTTTATTGTCTGTTATTCCAATACCCAAGAAGCGTATCTACCGCGCTGTGAATGACGGAATGGCTTCAATTGTCGCGTAATTTAAACTTTACAAGGATGGAGATGCAAGCCCAAATGCAAACTACGCCATAGTGAGGTGTACGACATGTTCAATTGTTGCGAACGCCGGAAAATTGATCAATTTGGATCATCAGCTACACTTGCACTTGCAGCAGCAATATTTTCGACTCGGTGTGCATTTCAATGATGCACAAGCCTTACGACATCAATAAAACTTCCACTCCTTTCAAATTTCTTTACAATACTACCGATCGCTGGCGTAGTCGCTCGATTTGGACAACCATAATTATTGCGTAATGCTAGAAAGGTAAAAATCATAATTTTTGTAGTAAGTTCTAATAATTTTAACGCGTTATTCAATTTTTTAACGATCCAATATCGTAATTGGCAAACATTCAACTAATATAACAGCTCTTAAAATGGTAGATGAAATTGACAGGTGTCAAATGCCAGCACTACCAACTTGAAACCACGAAATGAATGACCCAATATTATGTAGATATGTCAATAAACTTGGTAAAATTTCTATTCGAAATGTTGTCAACTCTTGTTCGTACTCTTTCTAGAAAGCGTAGTAAAAGTAAAGCCGAAGATTTAAAATATTCCCATATTTTTATTTTTTCAATTTAAAAATCCCTAAGCGAAAAAAAAAAATACTAAATTCAGGATGTCAAAGGCACGGGCGGTACTAAGGACGACAAACTGGAGAGCTTAAAATATATAAAATTTATCAGCATTAATCCTACTTCGCAGTAAGCAATCAGACATTCCTCGTGTTGCTTAACAGCAAAATCTAATGAATACTAGTATGCAACTACATTTTATCAGACATGACAACGATGGGTACTCATTGCGCAAAATTGAAATGATTTTCGTTCCCTTGACTTTATGATCAGCCAATTCTAGACCTTCAGCAGACCGATTTTGTATGTGTATTATTGCTTCGTTAGAGCAGCCAAAGTAGCCAAGTCCTTTTAGGTAGTTATAGATCTTGATTCGGACTATTAAACCAAATCATAACGAGAAAACTAGAACATTATAGCAAAACAGCAACTGTTCCGCATTTTTATTGAATCCGTAATAAATCGACCTGTCAGACATAAAATCTTTTCTTAAACTAGACTTATACAGGAAATCTATTTTATCCAACAATGTCAACGCCCGCGAACCCAACTGAACCCGTTCTATCTATATATCGACTAAATAAATTAGAACGCAAGCCAGTAACTGACTCGTGGCACTTCTATCTATAGACGATCAAAAGTGATTCATAAAGATTCTTCAACGAATTACCACTTACCAGTTAGACATCTACCATCACAATCACCTCAGACCAATCCAGACTCCCATGGACATAAAACCGTTTATTGACTATAAAAACCACATTTCATCACCACCTGCTAGGCGATATCGCCAAAGTGGATCATTATCCGAAACTTAATGTGGTACCCGTTGTTTTGGTATCCAAACTAACGAGGAAGAAAGGCATCTCATTCATCAACAGTATTTGTTAACCAGCGAAAGACGTTAAACCCATTCAGCTCTATCCGCTATTGTTCAGAGTGATGAATTTCATCTCAAAAAGGTACCACACAATCGGACAATTAATATTTTTGAATAATTACTTGGATGCATTAATTAAGTCGCACACGACTAGACTGAGGCTATTCTTCGGTTAGAGGTCAGCTATCGTATTTTTTACAAAAATATTTCAAGCGACTTTCGATTGTTTAATCCGGCCAGAGTTGAAGATGTGCACACAAACACATGAATCTCCATCACCCTTATTTGGGAAATTGATTTATGATGGAACCCTAATGGGACTAAAGACGTATCTATTACCTCAGGGTGATTGCAATCTTCATCAAAGAATTAACGCATACGGTCCGGATGTGGCCTGTAATGTAAACGGCGACCCTATTTAACTACGAGGGGAATAGCATGAATACGACCTTGACCATGAAGCTAAACAATACAGCGGCACTGCTCTGAATTCGTTTCGTCATAATTAATTAATAATTATTACAAAAGCAAATATTTATAATTAGAGTGGCAACTTGTATGGTTTTTGGTTGGACTTTGGCTAAACCTATTTAATTGTGTTGGCTTATGGAATTCAGTTCAACAGACGAAAGCCAAAATAATTTTATACACACTCAAATGCCAATTGGGAATTTATTAATTTTGCTTTAAGCGATTAGATACTTTTATAGATGTATCCGGTTTCGATCGTGTTTTGTGGTATGTTGTTGATTGGAAATGCCATGTAATGTAAGCACCATTCAAGATCTAGGATTGTGAGTGATATTATGTCAATTGACCTAGTGCATAAGTAAAAAGTCGTTAGCCTCTAAATTGAAAATGGCAGAATCAAAATTTCGAAATTCGATTGAATTTGGCAACTCATTCGGATGATAGATGTTGTATTGGGATTTTTAATACAAATGCATCTTAATTTACTTGCTCTTAATAAAACAAATATTGGTATAGCGAAAAAAATCGAACTCGATATTTTAATAAAACCTCACACTACGATGATGGAGAAGCACAAAGCATGGGTCCGGAAATTTTATCTGACAGACCAGTCTGCGATTGCAATTGGAGGCTAGACAGCTGGATGGAATAAGTTCATGTTTGATATGAAATGTATTTGGGTCAATATCCAGAGGGGTTTTTGGAATTGTCATTATGAAGTCCAAACTAATGGAACTTATTATAAGACAATTTTTGTAACGGATTAAATTTTAAGGGTCGATATTGAATGTTTTTCATTATATTTCATTTGATATTTCTCAATTTCATACAAACTCAATTTGAACCATGGAAAGATACACAATCGAGCGCGTTAAAGTTATTCAGGCTTATTATGAAAATGGGCGTTCAAATAAAAATTCATATCGTGCACTTCCTGATTTTTTCGGTCAATTTAATCGTCAAAATGTGCGTACCATCGGAAAAATCGTGCAAAAATTTGAGTAAACCGGGTCTGTAGGAGATGTGAAAACACCAGTGCATGATCGTACAGCTCATACTGCTGAAAATATTGCTGCTGTTCTCGATAGTGTGGCTGAGGAGCCGTCCACCTCAGCTCGTCGTCGTGCCCAACAATTGCACCTCTCATGCTCGTCGTTGATGAACATTATGCATAAAGACTTGCATTTACACGGTTACAAAGTGCAATTGACTCAAGAACTAAAGCCTCTTGACCATTTCAAGCCTCGTCAATGGTCAGAATGGGGGCAAGAAATGGCAACAGTAGATGATCAATTTTCGAAGAAAATCGTTTTCAGTAATGAGGCACATTTTCACCTCAGTGAACTCAATGATAGTCTAAGAGTGATTCTTGAAAAACCAATTCACCCAGAAAGAGTGACTGCTTAGAGCGGTTTATGAGCTGGCGACATCATCGGGCCGTATTTTTTTCCAAAACAAGGCCGGTCAGGTTACTGTGAATGGTGTTCGCTATCGTGAGATGATAACAAACTTTTTATGGCCTGAATTGGAAGTCATGGACTTGAACGATATGTGGTTTCAACAGGACGGTGCCACTTGCCACACAGCTTACGAAACAATTGCACTCTTGAGCGACAAATTCAATGGCCGTGTTATCTCATTTGGTGGCAATGTCAATTGGTCGCCTAGATCATGCTCGTCTGTGACTACGTTAATATTGTTATTTCGCCTGCGTTCTTTCTTTGAAGATTTATTAATTTAGCTATCGAAATCAATTTACAAGGAGATAAACCATTTAGGTTCTGAATTTCTAATGTGGGGCTACAGCAAATATTCTGGGCGGGTAACTTCCATTATCCGGTAATTTTTCGATGATTGAAAAGCGATGCAGTCAGGGAATTTTCAGCACAACCACATTTGCCTTCCCAAGTTGCCTGCTTTTCCACACAAGTTAGCGACGCATTTGGGATGTTACACTTTTCTCGGTTACTGTGAATGGTGTTCGCTATCGTGAGATGATAACAAACTTTTATGGCCTGAATTGGAAGTCATGGACTTGAACGATATGTGGTTTCAACAGGACGGTGCCACTTGCCACACAGCTTACGAAACAATGGCTCTTTTGAGCGACAAATTCAATGGCCGTGTTATCTCATTTTGTGGCGATGTCAATTGGTCGCCTAGATCATGTGATTTGACACCGTTGGACTTCTTCCTTTGGGGTTATTTGAAAGGAAAGGTGTACGTCGATTAGCCAGCAACAATTCAAGAGCTAGAGGATGAGACAATTCGGCACATTAACGGTATAGAAGCCTCAGCGTCATCGAAAATTTTGCCCTCGGATGGAGGGGTGCCGCCGAGGTCGCGGCGGCTTTTTGGCCAATATTTTGTTCCATACGTAATTGAACCATACCAATATTATCATAACAAAATGGAATGACAATAATTTCTTAAATAATTTGTATTTTGTTCAAAATCAATATCGGCCCTTAAAGTTTAACCATCCTTTATAACCGAAATTGCTCAAATTATGATTTATGTCATATGAGTCTAATCTGGAGGTCCAATTTTCGATAACTTTTTCCAACTTTTGTAGGATCTTCTTAGTAGAAAGAAAGTGAGCTTTACTACTAAATTGCCTTCATGGCCTGAATAAAAGCGGTTGGCAGTACTAATTCTTCATTTTATTTCTGACGAGAAGTTGTTGTCAGAGTCCTTTCGTCTTGACCTCATATACTTGGTCTTACCCTTGGTCTTAAATCTCGGCACCATTTTAACACCGCTAGCTGTTCGCTTGCACCTCTCCTGTTTAATGTCACATTGCAAGTGAACGTTGTATCGCATGTCTTCTAATGTATCAGTTTTGATGGTATCCCGAATGCCGCCATCGTTTTATAAAGCGTAGGCCTTGAAGTCGATGAAAATGGTGTGTTTCGACTTTGGTCTTTTCTAGGGATTGCCCTAGTATGAAAATTTGGTCTATGGTCGATCTGCCGGGCCGAAAGCCACACGTTGAAGTGAAATAGCGCGTTTTTTCTGCGTTATTTTGTTATTTCGCTGTTAGAAAGTCAGCCGAACATTGCTTGTGAAATAAAGCCGAATTCAGAGAAAGGGGGATTCATACTTTCCACACATCGGAGTGCGAGTTTGGGTGTATTCAAAGGTTGAATATGGGTGAGGGGTATACCCCTCAGCAACCCCCATTTGAGCTCGCTGATGTATTTGGGTGTTGTTAGAATATGTATAAATGCAACCCTCCCTGTTTGGGTTAACTGTTAGTGGGGTATTGATATTCCATACTCAACTTTATTTTTTTTTAGCATAGGCAAACAAGCTCGAACATGGAAATTCGGCGTTATTTCGCTTTCATAAAGTGAAATAGTGTTTTGGAATTCGGCTTTCTTTCGCTCGGATTTATCTCACGGCACCAGCCGCACATTTGTAGATGATATTCCAGCAATCGCCCATGATCTCATACATCCAGACTTTGTTGATGGTTTGGTGAATGCAAACTTCTAAAACAACTTTGAAGACTTCTGCTGGTAGTCCATTATAACCGGTTGCCTTGTTTATACCTCTTTATTGACTGGAGGTGGGCTAGTTTCTTGCCCTATCTCTTTCTCGACATTATGTCCATTAAGCAGCTGTTTGAAATGCTGCTCGTCTGTGACTACGTTAATATTGTTATTTCGCCTGCGTTCTTTCTTTGAAGATTTCTTGATTTAGCTATCGAAATCAATTTACAGGGAGATAAACCATTTAGGTTCTAAATTTCTAATGTGGGGCTACAGCAAATATTCTGGGCGGGTAACTTCCATTATCCGGTGATTTTTCGATGACTGAAAAGCGATGCAGTCAGCGAATTTTCAGCACAACCACATTTGCCTTCCCAAGTTGCCTGCTTTTCAACACAAGTCAGCGACACATTTGGGATGTTACACTTTTCTCTCAAATGGTAACACTGGTCCATTGCTTGTTGATAGACAATATACGACTGACGAGAAGAAATATCAAACATTGACCGGTATAAGAAAAGACCGGAGAGGAATGGAGCAAAAAGGTGCAATAAAGTAGAAGTCCATTAGCTTACGGAAAACCAAAAAAAAAGGATATCATTATCTGCCACGAATTTATTAATTTTTTCGAGACTACAACCGATAGTAATCTACTTAGATATGCATATATTGCCGAGCTTAAACGGGAAATACAGACATTAAGGCATAAAAAAAAACTCCGGGTTGTGATCTAATTATAAGAGAACTTCTTAAAATGTTGCCCGTAAAAGCATTAACTGAACTCCTCTACATTGTAAATGTAGTAATTAGATTAGACTTCATCTAATAATTTCAAAAGTTTTTGAATGGATATTACTCGGTCGCTTACACCTCATTATTGATCAGAAACGTCTTTTACTTGACCATCAAGTTGGGTTTAGAAGTAAACATTCGACTGTGGACCTAGTTCATCGAATTACTGATGTAATTGAGAAAGCTTTCGAAGAAAAGAAAATTTGCTCAGCCGTATTTCTATATGTGTCGCAAGCTTTTGACAAAGTTTGGCATAGAGGACATCAATGCAAGCTTAGACAAGTTCTGCCTGAAAAATTATATAAAATCCCCGTGTCGTATCTTGAGTATAGACTCTTCCGTGTGATACTTGGAAATTAATATTCGGATTTGAAAGAAATATTGGCAGGAGTACCCCAAGGAAGCGTCCTTGGACCACTCTTGTACCTCCAATTTACACGTGATGTCCCACAAACAAACGATACAATAGTTGCCATGTTTGCTGACGATACAGCTATTCCAGCAGTTGGCACAAAAACAGAGGAAACAAACATGAAATAAAAAACGCTCTTAGCTTGACAAATTGAATGAACAAAATCCTGGCGGATTGCATTTAAGGAGAGCATATTGATTCATGTAGATTTTTCGTATAAGCAGACAAACAATTTGCCAGTATTTCTCAAAACGGTTCGAGTCCGTTTTGCAAATGAAGCGAAATATCTCGGCATGACACTCGATGCAAAATTAAAATGGAAGTCGTCTGTAAAAAAGAAATGCGAAGAACTTAAAAATAAATACTAAGAACTTTACTGGTTACTCGGAAAATATTCGAAGCTTATCCTTGATAACCTTGATAACAAGCTGCTATTATACAAGCAAGTGCTAAAGCCGGTCTGGACATATGGTATACAACTATGGGGTTGTACCAGTGAAACGAATCTAAATATCTTACAAACTATAGAGAGAAAAATCTTAAGATCATTCGTCACTGCGCCGTGGTATATAAGGAATGAAGATCTACGCAGAGATCTGGATATTCCCGCGGTTAAAGATGAAGCGAAAAATTTTGCACGCAAACATAAAATCATCATCAAATCCCCACTTTGATATTAAGTGCAAATCGTTTAATTTACCATTTTTCAATGTACCAACGACTTCGTCTTGTGAAAGTATCAAACGTTCAGCAGTATGGTTCATTGGGGCTTTAACATTTACTTTCGCTGAAGTAGGAGGAAGTTTAATACCGTTTCTATTTGGATAACATTTATTTTTTGCAGCTTGTACAACCTTATAACGGGTGATCCAAGTAGAGATACTTTTTTCAATATCCTTTTTTGACAGATCACGTGTGAGTCGTGTCATGCTGTCATGTTATTTTTGTTTAGTATTGTTTGGCATTTCATAATGGAAAGACTTACGCGTGAACAACGTTTACAAATTGTTCAATTTTATTATGAAAATTCACGTTCTGTGAGGAATGTGTTTCGTGCACTTCGCTCAACTTATGGTCAACATAATCGGCCTACTGAGGGTACTATTCGCAACACCATCACCCATTTTGAGACCCAGCATTCATTATTGGATAATATTCGACCGAATAGACCACGTCCAGCACGCTGTGAAGAAAATATAGCGACCGTAGCTGAGAGTGTACACGAAGACCGTAGAGAGTCGATTCGGTGCAGCAACTCGGACTGACGTATGGAACGACTTGGCGCATTTTACGTCAAGATCTTAAATTGAAAGCGTACAAAATACAGCTTGTGCAACAACTGAAGCCGCTCGACCTTCCCAAGCGACATCGCTTCGCTCTATGGGCTCTTGAAAAGTTTCAATAAGATCCGACGTTTACGAGCCAAATTTTGTTTAGCGATGAGGTCCATTTCTGGCTCAATGGGTATGTAAACACACAAAATTGCCGCATTTGGGACGAAGAGCAACCTGAAGAGGTTGAAGAACCGCCACTTCATCCAGAAAAAACAACGGTTTGGTGTGGTTTGTGGGCCGGTGGAATCATCGGTCCATATTTCTTTAAAAATTATGCCGGTGCGAACGTAACCGTCAATGGCGACCGTTATCGTGCCATGAAAACCGACTATTTGATGCCTGAAATTGAAGCTCGTGATCTCGGCGACATTTGGTTTCAGCAAGACGGCGCCACTACCCACACATCGCATCAATCAATGGACTTATTGAGAGAACATTTCGGTGAGCACATAATTTCACGTTTTGGGCCGGTCGATTGGCCACCAAGATCGTGTGATATCACACCGTTTGACTTTTTCCTGTGGGGATATGTAAAGTCAAAAGCTTATGCCGACAAACCCGTTTCGATTCAGGCCTTGGAGGAAAACATCACGCGTGTCATTCGCCAGTTACCAGTCGAAATGCTCGAACGAGTGATCGAAAATTGGACTCAACGGATGGACCATCTGCGACGTAGCAACGGCCAACATTTGATAGACATAATCTTCAAAAAAATAAATGCCAAAGAATGTTCTTTCAAATGATAATAAGCATTCTCCATTAAGTTTGAATTTTCTGTGTTTTTCTCTTTAAAAAAGTAGGGAACCTCGAAATGGATCACCCTTTAATAAGGAAATCTTTCAGGAGCCTTCGCCTTTATCACTTTATATTGATGTCTTGTACGTATTATGTTCTCCACTAATTTGGATGCAACTGTATGTCCTGGAGCTCGTAAATTCATCTTTGCTGCGAATCCAAGTTGCGAAGTTAACAGGTTTTTTCTTATGTTTTTCATTTTAAAACGTTTGGTTCGTTCCAAACTCTCCTCAAATGATGTCTCCGGGAGGTCGCGGCCTCGCTGCTTTGTTAAAGTACTTTCATATAATTCAAGGCCTATGGATGTCTAAGGCCATTCCTGATTTTTTCTTTGAACCGACATTTTTTTCGATTAGCTTGTGACCATTTTTCTTTGAATCTAGCTGAAAACATTGCAATTGTACGGTTCAGTTCATTAAGCATAATGTCAGGACAGTTGGTTCAGTCTTGAAGATGGTCATTTAATAATTTAATTTTGCCATCCAATTTTTGATATCCTGATGTCTTCATCACATCAAATAACTCCATTCTAGTAAGAAACAAATCCCTTGAACTCGAACCTACTGACCATTAGCTACAAAAATAAAAATAACAAAAAGGCGCAAATATGCGCACCGTTTTTATTTATAAACATACACAAGGTGGCGCAAAAGTAATCCTCCTATCAGAAAATGCTATAAATTTTGCGATTGGCCCCTAATATCAGTTCTGTTTTGACATTTGTGTAGTAAACACATGCGAAATACACGTTAATAAACAATGTTACGCTACACTGCTCCAGAACGCGGAATATTGGTGACTTCTTATTTGAGCAATAATCGGCCGGTGACTTTGGCACAACGTGAATTTCGTCGCAGATTTCCTAGCCGTCCAACGCCTACTGGTGAAACACTGCGACGTTTAGCCGCTCGCCTCGAAGAGACTGGCACAACACGAGATGCTGCCAGGCGTGGCAGACCCCGGAGTAGCCGATCTGCAGAGAATATTGCTGCTGTAGCCGAAGATGTCATGGAAGCGCCGTATCAGACGACGTGCCACGCAAATGGGTATCAGTCGACGGTCCTTACAGCGAATTTTGGTACAAGATTTGAAGATGTTTCCGTACAAAGTCCAAACCGCCAATCGCGTCTAACATACGCTCAAGCCATACTTAATCACCACCAAGAGGAAGATGATTTTTCATCAAAGATAATCATGAGTGATGAGGCCCATTTCCATCTTAGCGGGTACGTAAATAAGCAAAATTTACGCTTCTGGGGCACTGAAAATCCGCGTGTAACCCACGAAGAGCCATTACACCCGTAACTGTATGGTGTACTGTTTTCGCTGGAGGAGTCATCGGACCTTTTTTCTTCGAAGACGTCGGGGGCCAAACGGTTACTGTGAATGGTGAGCGCTATAGAGCAATGATCAACGAGTTCTTTTTGCCGCAACTTGATGAATTGGGATTGGAAAACATGTGCTTCTAACAGGACGGTTCAACGGCACACACTGCACGTGCCACAACCGATATGCTGAAGGATGCATTTCCCGGGCGCCTAATCTCCCGTTTTGGCGATTTGCACTGGCCAGCAAGATCGCCTGGTTTGACCGCTCCAGACTTCTTTTTGTGGGGATTTTTCAAGTCGCGGGTTTATGTCAACAAGCCTCAGACTCTTGCAGCTCTTAAAGACAATATCCGTCAAGAATGTGAGGACCTATCGCCGGAAGTTTTGGCCAAAGTGATGGAAAATGCCATAAAAAGGGCTCAAATGACAATCAACTGTGGCGGCGGCCATTTACATGACATCATATTCTGGACTCGATGAAAAAAAAATTAAAAGACCAAATAAAAATAATCCACAAGTAGAATCAAAGTTTTTCATATTTTTTTTAAATTATAGCCAAAAAACATCGGAAGGTTATTTTTGCGCCACCTTGTAATTGACTATTTAAATCACTTGTTCAAACAAACGTATAAGCTAGAACCGCGGTCTAGAGTTGACTAAACGTCAGAGAGTGGGTGGGCATGTAACAAAGTTAATTATTGCCGCGCATCATGCACTTGAATGTAATTTAACGGAATTACAACAGTATTTGCTAATCTCGGTAATATAATTTTTTGATTGTTTGCCAACATTGGTATATGGACTGCTCCACTGTGCATCCCACGAAAAAAAAATCATCTGCTACGAAAAATTTAATAAAATACATGGCAACACGGAATCACTCCCCTAAAACCAGAATAGAAAGTAAGATTTAAAGTTCAGTTAAGTCAATCAAACAAGTTTGTTTTTAATAAATTTATAATAAAAATATACACCTATTTTTGTAGTTGCTCCAAATTTAACATTCAAACGATTTCATTATTTGAACACATCATAAAAATAATAGAAAGGTGTATTCTTTATTTTACTTTTAAGCGAATATTTGGCTTAGAATTGCGTCAGAGGTAGCAGCATCTTTTAAAAATGGAATCGAGTATAAATGACAAACATTCACGAGTATAAAAGTTTCATGGGAAGCTTCTCAGTGATAAACTGGAAGTACCATTCTCTGTATTACCAAAATATTAATTTGCACACGTAAAAGTATAGAGGAGTTGGGTTTCAGGCATTCAATGATTCGTTAGGTTAAGTTAGTTTTTTATGGGCTGTTGGGTTGACTCCTCATAGGACTTCGTTGTACCTTAGCGATATCCTTTGCAGAAGCGTAAGAGCTGGTGTTTGCCAGATCCTGCCAGATCACTGGAGTAGTAAAGGGTGATCCATTTCGAGGTTCCCTACTTTTTTAAAGAAAAAAAACAGAAAATTCAAGTATAATAGAGAATGTTTATTATCATTTGAAAGAACATTCTTTGGCATTTATTTTTTGAAGATTATGTCTATCAAATGTTGGCCGTTGCTACGTCGCAGATGGTCCATCCTTTGAGTCCAATTTTCGATCACTCGTTCGAGCATTTCGACTGGTAACTGGCGAATGACACGCGTGATGTTTTCCTCCAAGGCCTGAATCGAAGCGGGTTTGTCGGCATAAGCTTTTGACTTTACATATCCCCACGGGAAACAGTCTAACGGTGTGATATCACACGATCTTGGTGGCCAATCGACCGGCCCAAAACGTGAAATTATGTGCTCACCGAAATGTTCTCTCAATAAGTCCATTGATTGATGCGATGTGTGGGAAGTGGCGCCGTCTTGCTGAAACCAAATGTCGCCGAGATCACGAGCTTCAATTTCAGGCATCAAATAGTCGGTTATCATGGCACGATAACGGTCGCCATTGACGGTTACGTTCGCACCGGCATAATTTTTAAAGAAATATGGACCGATGATTCCACCGGCCCACAAACCACACCAAACCGTTGTTTTTTCTGGATGAAGTAGCAGTTCTTCAATCTCTTCAGGTTGCTCTCGTCCCAAATGCGGCAATTTTCAGAACGTGAATTTTCATAATAAAGTTGAACAATTTGTAAACGTTGTTCAAGCGTAAGTCTTTCCATTATGAAATGCCAAACAATACTAAACAAAAATAACATGACAGCATGACACGACTCACACGTGATCTGTCAAAAAAGGCTATTGAAAAAAGTATCTCTACTTGGATCACCCATTATATATGCATATTATATATAAAGTTACATATTATATATCGATATACATACATAGTAATATTGATTCCAAGACAATTACCAGTTTTTTTTATGTTTTTACCTATTTTCCTCGGATGAATAATATATGCACTAGCTCAAATTTCATCTGCGCACTACAAACAAATAGTTAAATCTACTTTTCCAAGCCAAAATGGCCACTAACTATATGCAAAAAAACTTCCTGGACTAAACACTACTCTCCATGTGGAATTTACTTTTCGCAATCAATCATCGCCTAACCTATCACGTGGCCTTTAACCATTCCTGTATGTCCTATGCTCGACCTCTAATAAATAAAAACTAAAAATATAAGATTTACCCTGTTTCTGGACTCGAATCTTCACCCTTTGAACCCCGAATATCCAACCCTACCATCAGCTCAAGTCGTGCTTAAAGGGGTGGTAATCATATTACAGCGTTCGATAGACCAACTGCATTTCTTGTATTTAGTTAGATATTAGTGAAAACTGGTTGGGTGTTGTAGAACGAGAGTAGACTCTGATTGGCTTTAACTTGGCAATGCCCAGTGGTTGTAACTCTGACTACACATCAAGTGCTTTTTTTTTACCTCCAAGTGGTAACCATCGGCTACTGGTCACATCCAACCGGATTTGACTTGCTAAACGATAAGCGCGAGTGTTGATAACACGACGAAAAACAGCAACACTATAAACAGCCAGGTCAGAACGGCACGGAATGAATACCCGGCCTGCTGTCGCAGGTGAACCTATACAAGCTGCTTCGACATATACGGACAACAGGTTTTCTAGGAATTTCAAGGGTTAGTCAGGCTCCTTGAACATAGATGGCGGCGGATGAACCGAAAAGCCAACGGCGGCGCTCAATCCCGTAGTGGATACTGATGGCCCCGTGTCCTAGGGGTATCTAAAAAATTGGAACTGGCCCTCCAGCTTTGGGTTAACTACCCACCCATTTAAAAAACCATTGTTACGAAGCAACCTTAGTTGCTTCGAAAACGACTGATTTTATTGTTGACAAACCGGCTAAACAAAAAAAGGACCACGATGTTCGTATCTGCACCTGGAATGTGACTGCTACAAAGCAGACCTTACTGCCATCCAGGAAATACGATGGGATGGGCCGGGCAAAAAGAGGATTAAGAACTGTGATATCTACTACGGACCGTGTGAGCAGAAACAGCGACTATTCGGATACGGATTTGTTATAAGTGCCAGACTTAGGCAAGAAGTCATATGTTTCCAAAACATTAGCGAACGCATTGTAACGATCCGCATCAAGGCCGAATTCGCCAACATTAGCCTTATATGCGCTCACGCCCCAACGGAGGAAAAATATGATAAAGCTAAGGACTGCTTCTATGAGCTCCTTGACAATTCCTATGAGCGACTACCGAAGTACGACGTTAAAATCGTGCTGGGAGGTTTTAACGCAAAGGTAGGAAGAGGAGACATCTTTTGTCGGAAGACATAGCCTACACGACAACACATCTGGTAACGGACTTAGGCTAATTGACTTCGCTACGATACGAAATGCCACTATAGCCAGCACACGGCTTCCTCACCTCGATATCCATAAGGGGACATGGTGGTCTCCAGATCAACGAACGGTCAACCAAATTGATCACATAGCGGTAGACAAAAGGCCGAACATTCCGAGGAGCTAACATCGACTCGAACTACTTCCTTGTTGCAGCCATGGTTAGAATGCGGATATCCATCACGTCACAAAAATCCAGAAATACAGTGAAAAAATTTAATGTCGAAAGACTGCAATCGCTAGAGACCGCCAAGACCTTCGGGCAACGTGTATCCCTAAACCTATTGATTAACACCATACCACCAGCATCGAATGTCGAAGAACAATGGCAACGATGCCAACAATCCATTAGATCAGCCGCAACTGATGTGCTAGGTATCTCGCGCCCACCATCAAGAAACCCCTGGTTTGATGAGGAATGCCGACAGATACTCGCAGCCAAGAACGAAGCCTACAAGGCTAAGCTGCAGGTGACGACGAGAGCTGCCGTTGAACTCTATAGGCAGAGAAGAAGGGAAGAACACCGGCTTTTCAGAAAAGAAAAAAGAGGAAGAAAAGCGCGCGATCGAGGATATAGAGAGGTGCCACTACAGAAAAGATGTTCACAAGTTTTACCAAAGTGTAAAACGTCAAAGCCAAGGATACAAGGCTCGAACAGAATCCTGTCGAGATGAACAAGGAAATATCGTAGTTCAGACACAGTCTATGCCGAGGATATGGAAGAACCCCTTCTGCAGACTGTTAAACGGCGATGACGAACAACATTCCGCTGTCAGGCAGAACGAACCATACAATATTGGCAACGACAGCGAAAACTGTTAACCACCCGACCTGAGTGAAGTGAGGATAGCAATAACTAAACTGAAGCTTAATAAGGCTGCCGGAAATGACGGCATCTCCCGCCGAGCTTTATAAAGCCGGCGGAGATGACTTGGAAAGTAACATGCACCAACTCGTAAGCCGAATCTGGTCGGAAGAAAGTATGCCTGGAGAATGAACCTTCACCATCGTTTGCCCGATCCACAAAAAAGGAGACCCTCTAAACTGCGCCAACTACAGAGGCATAAGTCTCCTCAACATCGCCTACAAAATTCTATCTGACGTAATATGTGAACGCCTGAAACCGTTTACCAACAACATGATCGGACCTTATCAGTGGAGAGGAAAGTGCACAACCGATCAAATCTTAACACTTTGGCAGATCCTGGAAAAAAACCCAAGAAGTCCAAATCGATACCCACCACCTATTTATCGATTTCAAAACCGCATACGACAGCATTTATAGAGACGAACTATACAGAGCCATGTCTAGTTTGGTATACCGCCCAAACTCATCCGTTTGTCTAGGATGATGATGGAGAATTCTCGCTGCTCCATCAGGGTCGGAAGCGACCTCACTAACACATCCATACCAAAAAAGGATTTAGGCAAGGCGATGCGCTGTCATGTGACTTCTTCAATCTGATTCTTGAGAGGATTGTGCAAAACTCACGAGCCAACACCAGAGGAACAATTTTCCAAAAATCTGTACAACTACTAGCATACGCCAACGATATTGACATCATTGGTAGGACCCAACGTAATGTCATAGCTACGTTTGCTAGTATAGAGAAGGAAGCAGCAAAAATAGGTTTAGCAGTAGATGAGGGCAAGACTAAGTATATGCTGTCAACACGAAAGGACACACAACATCGACGAATTGGACATAACGTCACCATTGACAGGTATAACTTTGAGGTAGTAAAGTCCCGTACTATCTCGGCTCCGCTATTAACTCTGACGACAACATCTCGTCAGAAATTAAACGAAGAATTACTCTTGCCAACCGCTGTTTCTTCGGGCTAAGAAGGCAATTCAGTAGTAAAGCCCTCACTCTACACATAAGGAGATCCTATATAAGAACCTGACCATCCCAGTCCTGCTCTACGGCGCTCAAGCATGGACCGTCTCCAAAGCGGATCAAGAAATCGTTGGTCGATTTGAGAGGAAAGTTCTTCTAAAAATCTTCGGTCCCGTTTACGGTGACGGGCTATGGAGACGAAGATTTAACCAAGAACTATACGAGCTGTACAGCGACATGCTCCTGGTCAAAAAACTCCGCATTTGACGTTTAAGATGGCTAGGACATGTGGAACGAATTGATACCAATACTCCGGCGCGCAGAGTCTTCGATTGCCAGCCTGAGGTTGGACGCAGTAGAGGAAGACCTTGTCTTAAATGGCGCGCACAAGTAGAAACCGACCTCAACCAACTTGGAGTGCGCAACTGGAGGCAGTTAGCTAAGGACCGGGCTAATTGGAGAGGCATGTTAGTTGAGGCCCAGGTTCACTCCGGACTGCGCTACTTAAGTAAGTAAGTATTATTCAAAACTTGCATTCAATCAGGAACCATAACAATCTCGTACCGCATTTCATATTGATCACCTTGTATCCCTAGGCCATGTGTTCTTGTAGTAAATAATAAATTGAAACAAGCCACCCAGGTTAGGTGCCTACCTGGGGGGCTTTAATCCAGAAAAAAACAACTTTTTTCGAAGTAACCAAAAGCCTCGGAAAAGATTGATTATACTGTTGGCGACGATTCTAAATGTTAAAAGTAAGACAAGTTCGCATCTGTACCTGGAATGTTAAAACATTTTTCAGAATTAAAAAGCTAGCGGAAGCCCTAATGTTGAGCCTTAAGCAACTGATCGGCTCTAATGAGTGTGGATTTAGGCCAGGAAGATGCTGGAGAAACCCCAAGAAGTTCGAATCGATAAACACCACCCATTCATCGATTTGAAAGCCGCATACGACCGCGCTTATAGAGACAAACTATTCAGAGCCTAATCATGTCTAGTTTTGATATACCGTTCAAACTCGTCCATCTCTGCAGGATGATTATGGACAATTCTCGCAGCTCTATTGTGGTCGCCAACGATCTCACCGAAACATACCAAACATGCACAACCGATCAAATCTTAACACTTTGGCAGATCCTGGAAAAAAACCCAAGAAGTCCAAATCGATACCCACCACCTATTTATCGATTTCAAAACCGCATACGACAGCATTTATAGAGACGAACTATACAGAGCCATGTCTAGTTTGGTATACCGCCCAAACTCATCCGTTTGTCTAGGATGATGATGGAGAATTCTCGCTGCTCCATCAGGGTCGGAAGCGACCTCACTAACACATCCATACCAAAAAAGGATTTAGGCAAGGCGATGCGCTGTCATGTGACTTCTTCAATCTGATTCTTGAGAGGATTGTGCAAAACTCACGAGCCAACACCAGAGGAACAATTTTCCAAAAATCTGTACAACTACTAGCATACGCCAACGATATTGACATCATTGGTAGGACCCAACGTAATGTCATAGCTACGTTTGCTAGTATAGAGAAGGAAGCAGCAAAAATAGGTTTAGCAGTAGATGAGGGCAAGACTAAGTATATGCTGTCAACACGAAAGGACACACAACATCGACGAATTGGACATAACGTCACCATTGACAGGTATAACTTTGAGGTAGTAAAGTCCCGTACTATCTCGGCTCCGCTATTAACTCTGACGACAACATCTCGTCAGAAATTAAACGAAGAATTACTCTTGCCAACCGCTGTTTCTTCGGGCTAAGAAGGCAATTCAGTAGTAAAGCCCTCACTCTACACATAAGGAGATCCTATATAAGAACCTGACCATCCCAGTCCTGCTCTACGGCGCTCAAGCATGGACCGTCTCCAAAGCGGATCAAGTAATCGTTGGTCGATTTGAGAGGAAAATTCTTCGAAAAATCTTCGGTCCCGTTTACGGTGACGGGCTATGGAGACGAAGATTTAACCAAGAACTATACGAGCTGTACAGCGACATGCTCCTGCTCAAAAAACTCCGCATTTGACGTTTAAGATGGCTAGGACATGTGGAACGAATTGATACCAATACTCCGGCGCGCAGAGTCTTCGATTGCCAGCCTGAGGTTGGACGCAGTAGAGGAAGACCTTGTCTTAAGTGGCGCGCACAAGTAGAAACCGACCTCAACCAACTTGGAGTGCGCAACTGGAGGCAGTTAGCTAAGGACCGGGCTAATTGGAGAGGCATGTTAGTTGAGGCCCAGGTTCACTCCGGACTGCGCTACTTAAGTAAGTAAGTATTATTCAAAACTTGCATTCAATCAGGAACCATAACAATCTCGTACCGCATTTCATATTGATCACCTTGTATCCCTAGGCCATGTGTTCTTGTAGTAAATAATAAATTGAAACAAGCCACCCAGGTTAGGTGCCTACCTGGGGGGCTTTAATCCAGAAAAAAACAATTTTTTTCGAAGTAACCAAAAGCCTCGGAAAAGATTGATTATACTGTTGGCGACGATTCTAAATGTTAAAAGTAAGACAAGTTCGCATCTGTACCTGGAATGTTAAAACATTTTTCAGAATTAAAAAGCTAGCGGAAGCCCTAATGTTGAGCCTTAAGCAACTGATCGGCTCTACTGAGTGTGGATTTAGGCCAGGAAGATGCTGGAGAAACCCCAAGAAGTTCGAATCGATAAACACCACCCATTCATCGATTTGAAAGCCGCGTACGACCGCGCTTATAGAGACAAACTATTCAGAGCCTAGTCATGTCTAGTTTTGATATACCGTCCAAACTCGTCCATCTCTGCAGGATGATTGTGGACAATTCTCGCAGATCTATTGTGGTCGCCAACGATCTCACCGAAACATACCAAAATATGATTTTGACAATGTAACGCAATGCGAAGTGACTTCTTTCACATAATTCTCAAAAGGACTGTGCCAAACTCCCGAGCCAAAACCAGAGAGACAATCTTTCATAAATCTGTTCAACTACTAGCAAACGAGATTGACGTCATTGGTTGGATTCAACCTGATGCAAGACGCAGTAAATGGTGCTTTTTAGAGGTTTACAAATTGAATATAAAATTAAACACTTGAAGCTAATATGAATGACTATGACATAAGCATTATTTAACAGGTATTTCCTTGTATTTATTTTTTAAATATGATTTTTGGCTATCTCGGATGAAGCGCAATCCTGAAGTCCAATTATCAACAACTTTATCAAGCAACTTGGGCCGTATATCAGCAATAATACGGCGAATGTTGTCGTCCAAATCGTCCAATGTCTTTGGTTTAATGGCATATATAAGACACTTTACATACCTTCAAAGGTATGAAGGTGTTAAATCATAGGATAGTGGAGGCCAGTTCACAGGTTCATTTCGCGAATTTATGCGCTCAGCAATTGTTCCCCGCAATAAATTGATGTTGTCGCCATCTTGGTAAAACCAATGCTTAGAGCTTTTACAACTGAGCCATTCAATTGAGGAACGAAGTAATCCCAAATCATGTTTCTATAAAGCTCTTCATTGACGGTAACCTTCATGGGCTGATGATTCCACCAGCCCATAAACCACATCAAACGGTGTGTTTTATTGGTTCTACGATCGTCTTGACAAAGACTCCTGGGTTTTCTCCACTCCACCATATCGGCAATTTTGCTTTCTTACATATCTATTTGTCTAACCAAAAATGGCCTCAAAGAAGAGCAAAATTTTGCTGAAATGAGGATCAAACTGAATTTTCACATTCACCGAACCTACGGCGCGTATAATAGTCATGCGGTTTCAACTCTTGCACGAGATGGATCTTATAAGCTTTAAGCGAAAATCTTTTCGTAACACATTCCACAAAGTAGATGGACTCCAATTGCTGTGCACTATGTCGAGTCGACAACTTCTGGTTCTGCCCAACACTATGTGCCTTAACGACAATAACTTCTTCTGTTTGCCGCCTTTTTATCCACTACGTGATAAGAAAACGATGGGTACGATTCCCAGCCGTAGCAACACGAAAATGATTTTTCGCTGGCACACCTCTCGTGATAATCTGACAAACCATCAAGTCATTCGGGGTCGGCATAAAACAGGAGGTCCCGTATTCGTGCAAGAAATACACACGCACACATGAATGGTTGTGCGAAAAAGCTAGGCCCTGAGTATTAACCAGCCTGTTGCACCATCTTTTTTTCATAATCACTTAAATAGCTTTTTCTTTCGGGATTCGATTCCATTAGTACATTTCACTAAACTATGCACCCGCAGTAAAGTCCGCATGACAACACTACTAGCCTCTCGGCGTCCAGGTAGGTCTTTCCTTCATGCATTCGTGAGGCTACGATGTTGCCATTTATCTGAATAATTTGTTGTTTCTATGACCAATAAAAAAAAAAGTTGTATTTCAAAATTCCACTATCTTTATCCGATGAATCATCCCCCAATTATCATCCATGTCTGTCGTAGCAGACAGTTATCACACGACTCCGAACAAACACTAAACAGTGTTAAGGTTGTCAACATCTTTTATGGGAGCACTCTAATTTGACAGCATATTCGATTAACCCAGCAGAGTTGCTACTTCACAATGAAGAGCTTTCAATGCCATTTCCATTTATTCGATCATGCCCAGTCAGCCGATACATTGAATCCGTGACAGCAGCTAGTACAGCATTTCTCAATTGTCCCTATTATGGTTGAAGCTATTAATTGGCTTCAGGCTGTCAGCTGCAGAAAACGTTCATCTTCGAGTAGAACGTTCATGGTCTTGGTAGTACTAATTGACATTGAACTTGTAGAGTTTACAGTGTTCCGTTGTATGATGTGCTTATGGATACTTTAATCCGGAACTAGACAATTTTGCTAACTTGAATGTTTTTCTCGAAGAAGGCTGCTGTAATGTTAATGTTTACTAGGTTATGGTTAAATCACAAGTACGGGCAATTGTTCGTTCGGCAGATCTATAAACGTTCACGGCGTTTTGAATAATATTCTCATGTGGCCTCTCGAGTTCATAACTCTTCACCAACGTGAGCTTTGCCTTATATGAAACATAAATGCTTCCGCATTTCTAATTTCGGACAAGATGAAATAAATGGAAGATTAAATCATCGGGGATTTATATTTGACCAGTTTCAACTAATTTGCTGGGGTTGTAGGTTTTTATCCAGCGAGACCTATTTAATTTTGCATTTTATAATTGACAATAACGCCAGTGGTTATTGCATTGGATTAAGGCTAATGGTCACCATTGTTCAAATTCCGCATAGAATCACTATTCACTGTCCCATTTTTTTTCCGAAAATCTTAAAAAAATGTTTAAATTTTTGATGATTTTCAGATTTTTGTAAGAGGTGAAGTAGTGATTAAATGAGAGCTTTACAAATTTTTGTGTTCGGAAACGGCATAAATTGTTGGTTCTGTATGTGCCAACATTCACTAGTTCTAATCTACATACAGAAGGACAGATCTATATGCCTTATGGGAAACTATAGATATCTTCGCGGAAAATTGTAAGAAGCGACATTTTAAAAATTTTACAGGAGACAAAAAAAAGCTTCTTATGTAGGTAATTATTTGTGCATTTTATAGTGTACTGTAAATTTTATTCTTCTCTAGTTCATTTTGTATTAATAGTAGAAACCTCAAACTAAGACCAAAACGTGGCGCTTGTATAAATTATAAGGGCAAATCAAAAAGTAATTTCCTTAAAATTTGTCGCTTTGTGCATTATGTTATCGATATAAACAAAGCGGACAATGCATTTGCATGAATTACACCCGTTTTCATCCATCTGATTATCAACATCTTTAGTTCTTAGCCTCCAGAAAGAGAGAGCAGTGGGCATAGCACTTTGATCATAACTTCAGTAAAGGATTTGCGGCAGAAGATGATAATACATATGTCCTTTCACTACAGCATCTCTACCTTTTACAAGATGGCGGCAGAATAATTTTCAAGATATTAGCATGTCGACAGCATCCACCAATGATGATTTGTTATAGGTAACCAACTTAAATAAGAAGTATTTGATGTAAAATAAATATGGAGAAAACTTTTGTTTTGGAGTTGTAAATCCATTTTAATCAGTTTTATGGAACAAAAACGGAAGGATGTATGATTTTGATGATTTTGGATAGTTCAGATTTACAAAATAACGCGTATTTCTGATTGAATGTAGTTTTAATGTAATGTTGTATTTTTTTTCGTTAACTAGACCTCTTCAGCTTTATAATAAGTAGTCGACCATCAAAATCGGTCAAAGCATTAACTGGGAATTCGATTCGCAAGTCACGCTAGACGTCCGAAACATTAAAAAAAACTATAAAATTTAACCCGAAAAAACATGTTTTTTTAAAAACGTTTTTATGAACATAATTTTTGTAGTACTTTTTTGCAGTACTTTAGCCGGGTAGGGGTCACTTAGCTGTCATATGCATAAATAAAAACGTTTTGTGAAAAAGTCATATAAGGTGCACGACACGCCTTTGTCAAAGAGACGGAGAATCTTATCAAGGAGAGTTTTATTAGCAGACACAAAAAATGGCTATTTCGGGCTGCTCCCTAAAACTGTTACCTTGGGATTTTGACACAAAAATGGAATCCGAATATCTGACTTTGCAGCATTTGGTACTAATTTTCCTCGACTTCGAAGTTTTGGTTAGACAAAAGGGAAAGGCTTGTATGAGATGGCACTAAACTCGTGCCCCGCAAAATAAAACACATCTCAACCGGATGAGTAACTCGCTATCAAATTCGAGTAAAAAAATTTAAGAACCATGCATTAGCAACTAACAATAGCAACAAGCCTAACCCCTGAAAAAGAATCGAATTATCCACTTTTGAAAGCAATTAGAGTCATAAAACTGACAAAAAATCGCTGTGGCAACAATTAGGTTAACTCAAGACGTTTGGACAAAAAAGCGATTTTATGGTTCAGAAAACATTACCTTATTCGAGACTACAACCGATAATATTCTCAAAATGTTGCCTCGCAGAGCATTAACCAAACGTCTCTCCATTGTAAATGCAGCAATTAGAATAGAATGCATGCAGTGGAAAGTTCTCGAACCCGAAAAGTCACCGAATGAAATATGACCTTACAGACCTATTTCACTTCTTCCAATAATTTCAAAAGTTTTTGAAAGGATATTACTCGGTCGCTTACACCCCATTATTGATCAAAAACACCTTTTACATGACCATCAATTTGGGTTTAGAAGTAAACATTCGACTGTAGACCAAGTACATCGAATTACTGATGAAATGGAGAAAGCTTTCGAAGAAAAGAAAATTTGCTCAGCCGTATTAATTGACGTGTCGCAAGCTTTTGACATGGTTTGACATAGAGGCCTGAAAAACAAGTTCTGCCTGAAAAATTATATAAAATCCTTATGTCGTATCTTGAGCATAGACTCTTCCGTGTGAAACTTGGAAACGAATATTCCGAGCTCAAAGAAATAATGTCAGAACTACACCAAGGATGCGTCCTTGGACCACTCTTGTACCTCCTATTTTCACGTGATATCCCACAAACAAACGATACAATAGTTGCAACGATTGCTCACGTTACTGCTATACTGGCAGTTGGCACAAATATAGAGGAAAAATATATCAAATTACGAAACGCTCTTAACGAGGTTAATGAATTGTCAAAATCATGGCGGATTGCACTTAACGAGAGCAAATCGATTCATGTTAACTTTTCGTATAAACCATAGATTCCCAAACTTTTTTGGCTGACCACCCATTAGTTGTTAGTCAGCTCGCTCCGTTATTTGCAGTTTATTACCTTTTTGTAAGTAAGATGTGAAGATGGTAACGCAATAACAATTTTTTTTTTTAAATTTGCCCTAAACTGGGGTACAGGGCTAGTATTCGTTTCTGAAGCCAGAACTGCTGGTATCCGCATTTAAACATTATATTGAGTTCCTCATTTGTGGTTATCTAAATGAGCTCTTCTTCTAAATAGGACGATAAATCCGAGTTATTCGCGACAGGGTCCAGCAGCCAGTCCGGTATACTCATATTGAGAATATCCTGGAATCGCTTTTTTAAATCCTCATGAATAGGGTGGCCAAGGGCATGCCCACGAAAAGGAGGACACCTTCAAAAATCTCAAATGAAGAGTTGAACAGCAAAAAATTAATAAAAAAAATATCGGTTCAACGCCTTTAAAAGGGGGCTTTGATTAAAATGATCTATTGACGTACATTTGATATTAACATTACCAATGATTTTGCATTGACAGTTTTTTTTTTAATATTTTATACTTTGACGGGGAAAAGTCCAAACGATAAGAAATCGTATAGATCCATTTCGCTCCTGCCGATAATATCTAAGGTTTTCGAGAAAATTACAACCAGTAATTGAAGAAAGACGCTTGATCCCAGATCATCAATTCGGCTTCCGGGTAAAACATTCCACAATCGATCAGGTTTATCGAATAACGAATGAAATTGAAAATACTCTAGAATGGAAAAAGATTTGCTTTGCCGCTTTTATCGACGTCTTACAAGCTTTCGACAAGGTATGGCACAAAGGTCTAAGGTATAAATTAAGGACAACCCTACCGGCAAAATTATACAAACTTCTGGAACCCTACCTTGAAAACAGACTGTTTCGTGTTAGACATGAGACTGAATACTCAGAATTCAAAGAAATCCACGCCGGTGTTCCGCAGGGAAGTGTTCTCGGACCAATCCTATTCTTGCTCTACACAAGAGATATACCACAAGATGAGGGGACCATCGTAGCAACGTTCGCAGACGATAAGGCTATCCTCGCAATGGATGAGTCAGTCGAATCATCAACGGGAAAACTCCAACGGGCTCTTAACAAAGTATGTGAGTGGACAAAAACCACGCGAATTGCACTTAACGAGACCAAGTCAACGCATGTCAATTTTACGTACAAAAATATAAACAACTTACCTGTTTTAATTAACTCTGCACAAATACCATACGCAAATGAGGCAAAATATCTAGGAATGACTCTAGACGCAAAGCTTAAGTGGAAGCCACACGTTAAAAAAAAGCGGGACGAGCTCGCAATCAGACTCAGAGAAATGTATTGGCTACTTGGAAGATACTCGAAGCTAAGCATATACAACAAACTGCTTCTGTATAAGCAAGTGCTAAAACCTTGTTGGACATACGGTATACAGCTTTGGGGTTGTACCAAACCAAGCAATATTGCTATACTGCAAACATTCCAAAACAAAACCCTAAGAGCAATAGTGAATGCTCCATGGTATATTAGGAATAGTGATATTCACAGAGATTTAGGAATTGCTACCGTGAGTAACGAAGCAACAAACTTTGCTCGCAAACTTCGCACTCGTATATATGTTCATTGTAATAACGAAATAATCCGTACTCTGGACGTGACAAACCTTGAGCGCCTGCTACAAAGAACAAGACCGTTCGACCTAGCGCCATAAGGAAAAACCGCATGTAATGACGGTATTAGTAGGTGCGTTCACTGGAATTCTACCTACCAAACGCGATTAACACTACAGAAGCGTAAACTACTTGTTAAGGATACTTAGTCGTAGTCACCACAAAAAAAAAATGAAAAAATGAGAGGAATAAATTCCATACTACTATCAGCACGCGCAGCCGGTTCTCATAGTGCCTCTCTGAGGGGTGAGGTTTAGCCCGTAGGCATATATTGACTGACATTAATGAAATTGTCAGGCCCGAAAATATATGAGTCGGGCATAACCAATGGTACGGACCACTGGTATCCTATGAGGATTACTCACCTCCGGGCGCACACGAAAAAAAAAAAAAACAAATTTTCTCACTCTTGCTCAAAATTTAAACCCCGAAAATCCGTGAAACACAGATGAACTAAGGTATGGACAGACAGACAGACATGGCTAGATCGACACAGCTATCAATTCGGAGTCGATTCATCAAAAAATCCTAATATCCATCAAAATAAAATATACCTCTATGGAACAGGATATAAAAGCATATAGCGTCATGTCTAGAAGTTAATGAGTTTAGGTGTTCGCAGTACTTTAGCAATTCATCCTTTTTGACATATACTTCTCCTAAGTCTTGAACGTTTTTCGTATATTCACCTCTGCCTAGATTACGTCTGAAGAGATTTAGCTTTTCCACAAAAGCAGCAATTAGAATCTTTTTGTTTATAAGGTTGAAGTGATCACCTTCCAGCTGGAGATTGATTTTAATTTAATTTAATTTAATTTTTTAATTTTGGTGGGGCAAAATGTCCCATTTATTTGGCTTAATACAAGCTAGAAAAAAAAAACAATACAATACTTACAATAATAGAACTAAAAACTAAGACTTATAACTAGGAGTCTAAGTTTAATGGAGGAAGAGCTACGGTTGAAATCAAAAATGGAAATGTTTGAGTTTACTTTCCGTAGCATACGGGAAATTGGTTCGTTGGAGCCGTAGGACGTGCGGTGGGTTGGTAGATAGAAGAGACGGGGGTGTCTTAAATTACGAGGGTTAGTATTAAAGAAGATTGAGCTGTAAAGAGACGGGCAATCGATAGAGCCTGAGAGGAGGCGATGAATGAAGAGAATGTCTTCAGCATCTCTCCGGTCCTCAAGGCTATTCAGGTTAATGAGTTTGAGGCGGTCATGATAGGGAGGCAGAATTAGGGGATCGTTCCAAGAAAGACCGCGGAGGGCAAATCGAAGAAAACGTCGTTGTATGCTTTCGATTCTGGCTACATGAACTTGCTGATAGGGTGACCATGCTTGGCTGGCGTATTCGAGGAGGGGGCGGACGGAAGTGATGTAGAGAGATCTGGTTACGTAGGGATCAGAGAATTCCTTTGACCACCGTTTAATAAACCCAAGGGATGAATTGGTTTTACGAATTATCTCGTCAATATGCGAACGGAAATTAAGTTCCCGGTCGTACAATATGCCAAGGTCACGAAGAGACTGTACGATGGGTATAGGTTGATCATTAAGAAGGTAAAGACGGGGAGGGGACTTGTTGTACTTACGTGATAAGGTGATGGATTGGCATTTCGCAACATTTAGCTCTAGGCAGTTTTCGAGACACCAAATAGAAAAAGAATCTAGATCTTGTTGAAGCAAGCAGGGGTCTTGTGATGAAGATATGTGTTTATAAAATTTGGTGTCGTCGGCATAGAGAGAGATAGAGGAGTGTTTAACAACCCTTTCCAAATCGTTTATAGCTAAGATGAAGAGAAGGGGACCTAGATGACTGCCTTGTGGTACACCAGAGGTGGCCAGAAATGGGGCAGATAGGACGGACCTGAAGCGAACGCTATAGAAACGGTTTTCCAGATAAGAGGATATCCATTTCAGCAGTATTGGTTCAAAACCAAGGGCAGACAATTTGAAAAGGATTAATTTTATTAATTTTATAATTAATTTGACATTGTTGAATAGTTTAAAAATGTCTGTCATATAAGCAATATCATGTTTTGATTTAATTAAGTTGTTACGCAGTTCGTTGTCTCTATTTTCTAAAAATTCGAGGAACATTATTGAACAGATTAAAAAAAACGTGTCAAACCGGTACCTTTGTTGAGCCATCGAACTTCCGTATGCAGGAGCAAACGATTTTTGTGTTCATTATTTTCGTCACACAAATTGACTAAACAGCCGATGGTTTAAGGAGTTGATCCTTATTTTGTTGACAGATCTAATAACATATTGAAGAGACGTATACAGAAGTTCAGTCAGATTTTTTGCGATCAAATGTTGGCGATATATGACACAATGTAAGGCGAGTATTTCCTGTCCGTTTCAAGAAGGCAATAAAGCCATTGTAGCTTCCTATCACTTTTTTTTTTACTTTTTAATTCATTTTTTATTTACTTAAAATATTAACTTAATACTAGACAAAAATGCTTAAATCTAACTTATCAATAACATATCTACTTAATCTAACTTATCGGCCCATAGCGGGCGCTGTAAGCTTATAACTAACATTTTTCTTTTGCTTTTCAGCCTAAATTTGTCACTTGTTTCTTATTATTAATATAAAGACATTTAATTGATTTTTCAAAGAAAAAATTAAAACTTTAAAAAGTAACAACTTTTTTTTTATATAAAAACTTAATCTAGACTAAAACTAACTTAAACTACTTAAGACTAGTTAAACCTAACTAACACTACTTAAGACTACTTAACTACTTAGACCTAACTTAATTATAATCGGGGTGGCAAGCACTCGTTGCATATGCCCCGAGGGTTTGCCATCCCGATTGCGTCATTGGGTCCAGCAAGCATTTATGCAACCATATTAAATAAAATATGGTGCATAAGCCCAGCCCCAGACCTTGTACCTAAATTTAATTTACTTAAGTACTAAGGAGTGGACTAAAAGTCCGCAAAGACCTGAGGAACTGCAGAAATACTTTCCTCGTTTAGCCACCAAAACTCGGTGCGCTGCTTTTCAGCGTCGGTCCTATCGCGATCCGATACCGCCGTGCTAAAGCGGAGGAGCTCCGGAGCATTGTCGACGTACCCATCGCGGACTAGCCGCTTGTCCCGCGCGTCACGGTAGCGATGGTATAAAACCGGGATACCGTTCCTGTCTTGTATTAACCCTAACGAATCGATATAAATGAATGCCTCTGGTGGAATAAAGCCGGACATGAGCGCACTCTCCATGTACATTTCATTGGGGTAATAAGCCCCGAATATCAGGCTGTTGTCGCTACTCATCGCCCTTGAAGCGTGCCTTCGAGTCACCTTAATTAGGAAATTGTCAATTATATTCAACTGAGCCCCATTGTATAGAACCTCGTTGCGATAATATTTTATGTACTCGGAGTCCGGCGTTCGGTACAATCCTAAACAGGATCGGAGACAACGCCTCTCAAACAGCCGTATCCTTTCCATGTAGGATGGTGATACATTGAACCACACGGGACAACCGTAAGCGATGATCGGCCTTATGAGGGCCATGTAGCAAATGACTTTCACCCTTGAATCAAGTTGACTGCTATGAAACAATCTTCTTGTCAGAGCATAAGCCCCCCTAGCCCTGGCCAGACAAGCATCCACATTTTTATTAAAACACAGAAACTTGTCAAGCCAGATGCCAAGGTATTTGACTTCACTTCTCACCGTCAACGGCCGTCCATGCTGTCCCAGGATACACAATTTTTTCCAGTTTTTTCTGGTATCGTAAGAAGCCCTCCGCACTGGGGTCCTGAACAGAATTGTTTCGGTTTTTTTGGAAATTGATCCTCAATTTCCAATCATCGCAATATCCCTTAATGCGATCGAAGTCACGTTGCAAAAGTGTGTTGATGCCCACTATATCATCTGCGTACGCTATAGCGTGACTGAGAGAACCTACAAGATCACTTGTATAAATGTTAAACAATATCGGGGAGTTCACCGCCCCCTGTTGTAAGCCGTTTTTAATTTCAAAGATTTTACTCGAAGTTACATGTAGCTTCCTATCATTGCTGGAGCATCATCAGTAACCCTAGTCGAAATACTCAATAACGGAATATCTTTTTCTTTTAAAAAAAAGCTATCAGTGTCCTCAAATATGGATTCTCCCCTTGTGTCTGTTTTCCATGTTTTAGCAAATAAAAGTTCTCCACAAATTTGTTAGTTTTTAATGCATTCTTTGGAAGAGTAGATTCGTCAAGCTGAATGGAAAATGTACACGTCTTCAAATATTTTCGGGCATAAATTCTTCTCTCAACTGCGTTATTGCTAAAAGGCATTTTTGTGATGATCTCACTTTCTGATTTATGAAGCACGGGGTCTATTACTTCCTTCACAGCAGGTAGAATTAATTCTTCACCGATTGTGTGTGGTTTTCCCATTTTAGCAACCAAAAGAAAAATTTTATAGGAAGCCCGCAGTCCATTGTTGCTTAGAGGAGGATGCAAAAAGATTTAATTTAGTAGGGTGGATATAAAATTGTTGTTCCAATTCTTGAAAATATGGCAAATATTTTTTTTTGTAAGCCTGCATTTTTTTTAAATGTTCTTGTAACCGAGACGGCTTCATTGCTAAAAAAAAAGTTGTTTGTTAAAACTTTTTGACAAGTCAAACACATAGGTAAGGATTGATTCGTAGGAGATGAATTAAAGCCAAATTTTAAATATTCAATCGGCACTTTTTTTAGCTTCCGACGTCACAGTTATATTTTATAGATATATTTACTTATTTATTTTATAGATATATGCATTTTATCAAATCGTCTTTTTCAAATCTTTGCTCGTAGTTGCACAGTTCACAAAGTCCCAATTGTTAATGAACGTATGTTGAAGTATTGTTTTTGTCGTTTCTAACTCGCATTTTTCTTCTTCATCATAATCCATATTTTGACGATTGCACGATTGCAACAACAGCTACAGCTGAAGTACACTTTTTTTTACCTTTTGTAAACGTACTGAGTAAATACAGCTGTTACTGATTAAGCGATCCGCAAAATGCAGGTATTTGAATGGGCAGCAGTTAACACGATTGTCTTCAGAAGATGACCCAAAAGAAGAAATAAAAATACGCAGAGTTTAAGTAAATACAGCTGTTACTGTATATCCATATATGTAACTACGAGGTATTCCCTAAAACAAAGCGTGCACCTGCGCACGGCATTTTTGGTGAAAAATGTCAAAATCAACACGATACATATGGCAAGGATTGGCAACACTATATTCAAGCGAAAATCGGAGAAATTTTCTAGAATCCGTAAAACAATTCCTTCGAGGCAAAATCTTTTAATATCAGTGCGAGGTCAGTATTGAGTTGATATGTTCTCGGTATTTGTATTTTCAATATCCATATTGTTTGGTTTATTTTTGCCTACCAAATCATTTCCACTGGCTTTATATAACTTTGCAGGAAGGCCGTCCTTACAGCAGCCATTTTAAGTTTAAATTCAGATATTGCGTTCCTCAATTCATTTAGGTCGGATGGTAGGTAGTGTTCGCAGTCATCGCAAATATCGAATGATGCGTTCTGCCTCATTGGGGCAAATTGTTGGTCATCGTCGCTTAACAGTCTGCAGAGGTGGTTATTCCATATTCTCAGTATCAATTGTGAGTCACCTAAAAACCAGACAAAACAAAAACTAAGGGATCGTGTCGATATTTGCAAGAAAACATGAACGAAGTAGATTGTTTGTGAACGTCCGGTTGCCACACATCACCTTTTAGATGATTGGCTGATGACTCCATCGTGCCTGTTAGATATAACAAAAAACGATTTGCACATGTTGAGCTGACGCAATTAACGCTTATCTTATTGTACATTAGATAATTTTGCATATTCCAATCCACCAGGGCGCCTCCAATAAGAATAATCACATGAAATATTTCGAATGGTACACTAAAACTACTGTCGAGTTCTCAAAATCTACCATCACTCCGTAGACGTCACTTACAACTACATATGCAAAAATATAAATCCTGTCAAAATGGCAAAACCACCTTTCTATCAAAAATTTTGTTTCACTTCCTATCGAGCGATCAGTTGATGTCACCAAATTTTCGCCTTTTGGTCTTAAATGATCTAACAACCGATTCGTTTGAATATCATAATGAAATTCATGTGTGCGCGCGATCGCAAAGAACAAGAATCTCATAACGAATTAAGTGTCTCGGATATCTTGTCTACGTTCGAGATACTCAATATGCAAATCCGTGGCTAACCCATTATCGTCAAAGCGATATTTCAACGAACCTTCTTATTGGTGTTGACGACCACGACGATGATGACGATACTGTTAATGAAGAAGACGAAGAAGGCACACACATTAATAACAAAGGAAAGCAATAGAAGAAGATAGACTCTGTTCAGATATACTTGAGGCAGCTATTGACCTTGACACTCACTTTTTCTAATGAATTTATAATCGAACCACCTTCCGAAAACAAAGTTTGAATTCGATCAGTCGACGATGAAATTGAAAGCGATACGGATTATTTTTTCCGCTGAGATACATTAATCAGCTTAAACTTCCGTGGCTTGCATCAAGTACTGTTGGGGCTCATATAAAGGGAATTTAAAATAAAAGTATCTAATGTGTTCAAAGTCGTGAAAGACATAATCTGTGAAGTATTATCAACTTAATTGTTTTTTTTTTTTGGTCGTGAAAGACATAATCTGTGAAGTATTGTCAATTTAACTGTTTTTTTGTGTGACTAACCCTTTGAGAGACTGTTCGAGCTTGAGGGGAGCAAAATGTGGAAGCGACTTTGTTTCGGTTTGTTGCTATGTGCCACGCTGGCGTATGGAATGATCGAAGGATATGAGGGGTAAGTGTTACGAGTAGGTATTATGCAAAACTGCAGGCAAGTGATTTATTGCAATTCGAAAACGAACATCAAGATGGAAGTTGTTAATTAATTACTTGTGGGTGCAAGGCGGTTTGATTGTATCTTGAATTGCATCCACAAGCGAGATTTTTTTTTGTGTATAATCGTGTTAATCAGTTGAAGAATAATGTGTGAAGGTCAACTGCGGTTTGGATATTGGTTTTTGGCAGGCGGACGCGGAATCATATGATAGCTTGACTTCATTTCGGCGTGTGCCAAAATGTAGATATTTCATATGATTTGGAGTAACCTTTCACATGTTGCAACACCTCGAGCTATAAGCATGTATTTTGTCGCTCTTTGAGATAACTGTTTGTTTGTGATGCCATTGTAGTGTTTAATTAATGACAAGTCGCAATGTCACGATTTTTTTTGTTATTGTGGTTACGGGTTAATATAAAAATCAGGCTTGTGATAAATGGCGCCTTAAAGTCTATCACTGTTATTGCGTTTTTCTATGCTGCACGTTTAACTGGAAACAGTTTTTAATGATTTTGTAAACGGTGCAACTAAAAGGGCCCATACACCACACATGTAAACATGTGCAGTACTGAAATTGCGCATGCAAATTGAAAGCTAATTTTTTCTTGGTCGTTAAAATAAGGTAAGGTAGTTAAAATAAGGTAAGATACCAGGAGCCGGGGCTACATAAATAACTCGATGCTAGGAGTGCACCGACACTCAACTCACTTTTTCCTTTCTTCTGTAAGGCCTTGTGTAGTTGGAAGATTTATTCCCAATTCAATGAAAGGTCTGCAGTAGAATGCAGCGTTTTCCATATCTTCTTATTGTTCTGTGCCAGTTTAAACAAATATGTGAGTTAATGTGTCCAAACCTATGTAGATAATTTCAAAATCCACATATACGGATGAGAAATGCGTAAAATGGTTGATACCCTTATAGCGGTTGTAAAGCAACAACCAATTGATAGTCAATTAAAATGTTCAACCAATTTATACTTTTGTACTAAATAACTTAGTTCATAAAGGTTGTCCGCATTGTGAATTAAAATTGACTGTTGTAAATAAAATTCGCTTTCTTGACATTTGTTTTGAAAATTTGGTTTGCTTTTAATATTTTGTTTGAAAATTTAGAACAAATTCTATTTTATTAAGTATGAGTTCTGTGGAATTATGGTTTGACGACGATGAGGAAGAGGATATGATTTTGGAATTAGCAAAAAAAGAATTAGCAACTGAGGGATGCTTCAAACCCTCTAGAATTCGAAGAGCAAATATGGGTATTATATCGTCGCCCTAGTGACACAAGAACGTAACTACATTTGTTTTACTATTTTTTTTTTAATTCATTTTTATTTTATTTTTCTTTAAACTAACATGCTAGACAAAAATGCATGAAAAAACTAGCCTACTTATCAACTACGTAACTAACTTACTTGCCCTATGCGGGCGCCCTAAATTACTCGATAACTTAATTCTAATGCCTTTCGGCCTATTATCTAATATATAAATATAAAAGTAACAACATTTTTACCAAGAAAACTTTGAAAAACTTGGTTCCTTGTCTCTTTTTTTATTTTATTTAAACTTACATGCTAATTAAAAGTACTTATCGACTAACTTAAACTACTTAAAATTAATAAAAACTACCTAAAAGTTACTTTAACACTAGAACAGCCACAGCAAGCGTTTTCAATTTTTTTTGTATATATATATATATATGTGCCACCATGACTGTTATACACCTAAATCTTAAGACTAAAAACTATCTAAGTCGGCCATAAAATTAAAATTTTAAGTCAACTATCTTTACCTAATTTAACCACCACAACAGGTTCTCCTCCGACGGTGCCAATCGGACACACTCCTGCTGAACCGCAGGCGCTCTCCTCCGCCCTGAGCGACGACGTCTCGGTCGTATAGGAGCCGCCTATCGTCGGAAGACGTGGTAGATTAGCGGAACCGCCGATCTATCCTGTATTAGCCCTCGACTATCCAAATATAGGAAAGCTTCGGTCGGAATAAAGCCGCTTAAACGCGCACTCTCAAAATATTCATCATTGGGGTAGAAAGCCCCAAAGATTAGACTATTGTTCGAAGCCATCGCTCTTGCAGCATGAAACCGAATGAGTTTCACCAGAAAATTGTCTATTCTGTTTATGTTGGCCCCGTTGTATAGGACCTTGTTGGAATAGTATTTTGTGTAGTCAGATACTGGTGTTCTGTAAATTCCAAGGCAGCTCCTCAGACACTGCCTCTCAAACACCCGTATCTTTTTCATTTGAGATGGGGCAACATTGAACCACACCGGGCACCCATAGGCAATCATCGGCCTAATGAGGGCCATGTAGCAAATCGCCTTCACCCTGCTGTCAAGACGACTGCTATAAAACAATCGACTTGTCAGGGCAAATGCTCCCCTAGCTCTAGCCAGAGCAGCATCTACATGTCTTCCGAAATATAGATACTGATCTAACCAGATGCCAAGGTACTTTACTACACTTTTACTCGCCAGTGGCTGTCCGTTTGGTCCAACGATCACCAGCTTTCGCCAGTTCTTTCTCGTATCCCTAGAGGCCCTAGACAACGGTGTCCTAAACAATACAGTTTCTGATTTCTGAAAATTGATTTTCAACTTCCAGTCATCACAATATCTCTGGATCTTGTCGAAGTCCCGCTGCAAAAG
The DNA here is from genome assembly GCA_949824845.1 of Rhingia rostrata. Taxonomy (NCBI): domain Eukaryota; kingdom Metazoa; phylum Arthropoda; class Insecta; order Diptera; family Syrphidae; genus Rhingia; species Rhingia rostrata. The sequence continues at coordinate 44,071,482 of OX463757.1, forward strand.
AGTTCGAATGGCTTCGACAGTAGAGGCTGTTCTGTACGCGATAAGATCGTCCGCATACTCAATTTCCTGAGTAAGATTACCTATCATATCACTGGTGTAAATTCTGAAGAGAATCGGCGAGTTTACCGCACCCTGTTGCAGACCATTCTTAATGAAAAATTCTGTGGTAGAAGTTACATAGTCACTTTTGCCAACAAACGTTCTACCAGTCAGCATATCATGGAGCATATAACTGCTAAGTGGTTTACTTACGCCAAGTCTGGTCAGCTTTAGATAGAGGCCCTCTAACCATACGGTGTCAAAAGCCTTCTCTAAATCAACCAAGCATGCACCCGTGCACTGTTTTTTGGCTTTGTTCCATTGTATATCAGAGACGAGTTTGGAGGCGGCATGAATACAGTCATGTCCAGCCTTGAAACCAAACTGGTTCTCTGGTATAATATTATTGTCCTCAGACCACTTAAACAGTGCTCGATTAAGAATCTTTTCGAAAACCTTGCTGATACTCGGAAGGAGACCGGAAATTCGCCGGATTGGAGTTGTCCTTTCCCATTTGTTTTACTATATTGGGCTGAGTATGCCTCCTTACTGAAAATATAGAATTTATATTGTGACGAAAAATTGTACCCCATAGTGAAGTAGAATAGAATTTAGCACGAAAGTATTCATAAAACTCAAAAATCTTTGTGTCACCAAGGCGACGATATTACCTAAATAGTAGTCCTACCTACCTTCGTTCTATTCCTTTTCAGCTTTATATCACATTTTCGTTTGTCGAAGGCAGCTTTTACTTATATTTTAACGGAAATAAAAGCCAAGATGAAAACACCAATAAAATGCAAATCTGTTTCCAACATTATAAAATTGTGCGCAGCTTTATGTTTCAAGTGTCGTACCAATTAAGTGTTAGGAATGAATTTTCAATTGGCTCTGCATAGTCCACATTGTCAATTATTTTAAAAGATGATTTTAACTCTTTGCAAGAATGTATTTGTCCAAAATGGATCAAATTTGCATATAACGAAGCTGAAAAACATCGGCCATAATTGGTTGTGTAGATGGAAAGCATATCAAAATTGTTACAATTAAAAATACATCTACAGCACGCATTTATATATATATATGTATTTATACAGTTTAAATGCTATGATTGTAAGTTATTGAAATCAATCACCTTTTTGTCGATGTTCAGTATTTCTATTTCAGCTGTGAGCGTCAAAAAAAAAGGTTACACCTCCTCGTTTCATGTTTCCATTTCAATTACATGTTTATACCCTATCCCATAGGGGTATGTTCGTTTTGATACATAGTTTGTAACATAGTGAAATAGTTTAGCTAGGCATACCTTAAAGTATATGGAACGACTCAGAATCGCTAGCTGAGTCGATTAAGCTCAAATTTATGAGTTAGGATAATGTAATTTGGTACATGTGATCCTTGTTTACAAGTGTAAACATTTTTGAAATCCGCTCACTGCCACGCCCTCTTTTTAGTAAAACCTAATTTTAGGCCAAACCGTTCAAAACTTTCGAACAAGTGTACACATTTTTGAAATCCGCCCACTGCCACGCTCTCTTTTTAGTAAAACCTAATTTTAGGCCAAACCGTTCAAAACTTTCGAACAAGTGTAAACATTTTTGAAGTCCGCCCACTGCCACGCCCTCTTTCTAGTAAAATCTAATTTCAAGCCAAACTCTTCAAAACTTTGGAAAACTGTCTGAACAAGATATCTAGACAATCCTTATGTCTATATGTTGTCTTTACAAAGTTTTTTGCCACGCTCACTTTTTGGGGGCGTTTTTAGTAAAAAAAAAAAACCTTTTTAGGTAAAATTTTAAAAATTTTGAAAAAAAAAAATTTGATGCAAAATAATTGGTTTTGTTAATGTTAACATTTCTTCCATATATCATTTTTACCCATGCCCACTTTTGGGAGACGTTTTTATTGAAAAACCATTTGTATACGCCATACAGGAGGAGAAAAATGTTGTTTTTGGTCAAACCATACAAATTTTTGATAAACTGTCTGAACAATATGTTGCTACAAATTCAATTTTAATATTTCTTTTCCATAAAACCCACATTTAAGAGATATTAATTTAAAGGATGGGATGGGATAGGGTATAAAATGGTCCACATTGTAGCCTTCTCATATGTTTTTTATTAATGGTTTCACTAACATCTAGCTTAACATATTCGTTTAAATTGTAATTCTCAATTGAACGACATATTACAGTTAACAAAACAATAAATAACAGATATTCTATAAACAAAAAAAAAATTATAAATTTTTGGCATCAGAAGAAAGCTTACACTACAAATAAAAGCAACAAAATATGACGATAAGTAGTGAATTTATTATTTTGTTTGTTTTCGAGATACTCTCACAAATGTTCGATGGGGTTAAGATCTGGAGATCGCGGTGTCCAATATCTTCGGTGTTCTGTACAATAACCATTCCTTTACAATTTTGGACGTGTGCTTAGGGTCATTGTCCTGTTGGAATACCCAAGTCTGATCCAAATTAAATTTTGCGACGGTAGGCTGTAAATTTTCCCTCAAAATGATTAAGTAATCCGTTTTATTCATTGTGGAATCATAAAACACTAGGTTTCCCACACCTGTTGCTGTTATGCCGCCTTACGGCGTGTCTTTTGGAGTTTTTAGCGCGGTCCAAAACATTTCGTGATTATAATAAAAGACAAAAGGGTCAATGTTAGTATCGACAGACTTAAGCCGGGGTTCATAGAGAACTCACAACGGAACTACGTTAAGGCGGCATCACCAAGGTTTAAGGAGTCACAAAAAAGTCAGCTTTCTCGGATGAGGCTGTACAACACTACAAAGAAATCATAATCGAATCGGACAACTTAAGTACAAAACTCCAAATACAGACTACGCGTTCGGGTTGAAAAGTTACGCGTTCTCATAGGTATCGTGGCCGTAGCCGGCCCACTAAGGAGGGGGTACTGTGGCGTCTCACTACACAAACAAATCATTTAAATACCATTTAACCTTTGTTTTTTGATATTCACAACATTGTTTTCGCAGTAGTAAGAAATCACATCCATGGACGTGTGTTAACTTGTTGGAATAAGAAATCACATCCATGGATATAGGTTCTCGCTGAATTGGAAAACCCATCCATACTTTTGAACATCTCCATTTCCCGTCAAGGTCATCTTACAACAACTGAGTTTTCCAATCGTCTTTTATCTTTTATCTCTTTCTCGCGATCCTGACTATGCGTGTCCGTGTGGGAGGGAGTAAGTTTTTGTAATCCTCTTTAATCCGTGTAAAATTAAATATTGTTATTAAAACTCTTCTGAATTAATAAATCGAAATTTATAGAGTAAAGAGTTTTCAGTTAACTAAATACATGTTCCAACCAACCAAGTCGCCTCCAATAAGAATAATCACTTGAAATATTTTGAATGGTACACTAAGCCTGCTATTGAGTTCTCACAATCTACAATCACTTCCAACTGCGTATACAAGTGCATATGTAAACCCCTTCAAAATGCCAAAATCACCTTTCTATCAAAAATGTTGTTTCACTTCCTATCGAGCGATCCGTTGCTGTAACCAAATTTTCGCCTTTGGGTCATAAATGATCTAACAACACCGATAAAATCCATGTGTGCGCGCGATAGCAAAGAATAAGAATCTCATATCGACTTAAGTGTCTCGGATATCTTGTCTACGTTCGAGATACTCAAAATCCGTGGCTAACCCATTCTCGTCAAAAGCCATACTTCAACGAACCGTCTTATTGGTGTCGACGATCACGACGATGATGACGAAGATGATACTGTTAATGAAGAAGACGAAGAAGGCACACACAAAAATACGAAAGGAAACCAATATAACAAGATAGACTCTGTTCAGATATAAATAAATACTTGAGGCAGCTATTGACCTTGACACTCACTTTTTCTAATGAATTTATAATCGCATCACCTTCCAAAAGCAAAGTTTGAATTCGATCAGTTGGCGATGAAACTGAAAGCGCTTATGTTTTCCGCTGAGATACATTAATTACAAAAAAAAAAGTATCTAATGTGCTCGAAGTCGTGAAATACATAATCTGTCACAGATTATCTGTGAAGTATTGTCAATTTAATTTTTCTTTTATTTTGTGTGATTAACCCTTTGAGAGATTGTTCGAGCTTGAAGCCGGGAAAATGTGGAAGCGACTTTGTTTCGGTTTGATGCTATGCGCCACACTGGCGTGTGGCATGATCGAAGGATATGAGGGGTAAGTGTTACAAGCATTACGCAAAACTGCAAGCAAGTGGATGTTGGTAATTAAACACTTGTGGGTGCAAGGCGGTTTCATTGTATTTTGAATTGCATCCACAAGCGAGATTTTTTTGCGGCTATAATCGTCTTAGTCAGTTGAGGAATAATGTGTGAAGGTCAACTGCGGTTTGGATACTGGTTTTTGGCAGGCGGACGCGAAGTCAAATGTTAGCTTGACTTTATTTCAGCGTGTGCCAAAATGTTGATACTTCATATAACTTGGAATTAATTCTTCACATTCTGCAACACCTTGAGCTATAATCATGTATTTTGTCGCACTTTGAGATAATTGTCTCAAGTTTGTGGTGCCATAAAAGTGTTTAATTAATAACAAGTCACAATGTCACGATTTTTTTGTCATTGTGGTTACGGGTTAATATTAAAATCTCGCTTGTGATAAATGTCTCCTTAAAGTCTACCACTGCACGTTTTATTGGAAATATTTTTTAGTGATTTTGTAAACGGTGCTACTAAAAGGGCCCATACACCACATATATTACATGCGCAGTACTGAAAACATTTTTTTTTTCGTGTGCGCCCGGAGGTGAGTAATCCTCAGAGGATACCAGTGGTCCGTACCATTGGTTATGCCCGACTCATATATTTTCGGGCCTGACAATTTCATTAGTGTCAGTCAATATATGCCTACGGGCAAAACCTCACTCCTCAGAGAGGCACTATGAGAACCGGCTGCGCGTGCTCATAGTAGTATGGAATTTATTCCTCTCATTTTTTCATTTTTTTTTTGTGGTGACTACGACTAAGTATCCTTAACAAGTAGTTTACGCTTCTGTAGTGTTAATCGCGTTTGGTAGGTAGCATTCCAGTGAACGCACCTACTAATACCGTCATTACATGCGGTTTTTCCTTATGGCGCTAGGTCGAACGGTCTTGTTCTTTGTAGCAGGCGCTCAAGGTTTGTCACGTCCAGAGTACGGATTATTTCGTTATTACAATGAACATATATACGAGTGCGAAGTTTGCGAGCAAAGTTTGTTGCCTCGTTACTCACGGGAGCAATTCCTAAATCTCTGTGAATATCACTATTCCTAATATACCATGGAGCATTCACTATTGCTCTTAGGGTTTTGTTTTGGAATGTTTGCAGTATAGCAATATTGCTTGGTTTGGTACAACCCCAAAGCTGTATACCGTATGTCCAACAAGGTTTTAGCACTTGCTTATACAGAAGCAGTTTGTTGTATATGCTTAGCTTCGAGTATCTTCCAAGTAGCCAATACATTTCTCTGAGTCTGATTGCGAGCTCGTCCCGCTTTTTTTTAACGTGTGGCTTCCACTTAAGCTTTGCGTCTAGAGTCATTCCTAGATATTTTGCCTCATTTGCGTATGGTATTTGTGCAGAGTTAATGAAAACAGGTAAGTTGTTTATCTTTTTGTACGTAAAATTGACATGCGTTGACTTGGTATCGTTAAGTGCAATTCGCCAGGTTTTTGTCCACTCACATACTTTGTTAAGAGCCCGTTGGAGTTTTCCCGTTGATGATTCGACTGACTCATCCATTGTGAGGATAGCCGTATCGTCTGCGAACGTTGCTACGATGGTCCCTTCATCTTGTGGTATATCTCTTGTGTAGAGCAAGAATAGGATTGGTCCGAGAACACTTCCCTGCGGAACACCGGCGTGGATTTCTTTGAATTCTGGTTATTCAGTCTCATGTCTAACACGAAACAGTCTGTTTTCAAGGTAGGGTTCCAGTATTTTGTATAATTTTGCCGGTAGGGTTGTCCTTAATTTATACCTTAGGGCTTAGACCTTTGTGCCATACCTTGTCGAAAGCTTGTGAGACGTCGAGAAAAGCGGCAAAGCAAATCTTTTTCCATTCTAGAGTATTTTCAATTTCATTCGTTATTCGATAAACCTGATCGATTGTGGAATGTTTGACCCGAAAGCCGAATTGATGATCTGGGATCAAGAGTCTTTCTTCAATTACTGGTTGTAATCGTTTTAGCATCATTTTCTCGAAAACCTTAGATATTATCGGCAGGAGCGAAATGGGTCTATACGATTTCTTATCGTTTGGACTTTTCGCCGGTTTCGGAACCATAATGACTTCGGCGACTTTCCATTGCCTTGGTACATATAAAAGTCTCAGAGAAGCATTTCTAATGTAGAGCTGTTTTTTTCGGTAGCTCCTTCAGGATTTCGCCGGTGATTAAATCATATCCTGGAGCTTTGTTATTTTTCAACTTGCTTATTGTCATTCGAAGCTCGGACAGGGATACGGCTTTTACTTTATAGTTGTCGGCTGCCGTATTGCAATTCGGTTCTTCGTTCAGAGGTTGTCCATCGAACGGCTTGAACGTTTCCTCTAGATGCTCGGCAAATAAATCCGCTTTCTCTTTGTCTCCTTTTGCCCATTCGCCGTTAGCTTTTCTTATTGGTGGCGAGTGTATTTTGGGTTTCCTTATGGACTTCAAGGCTTTCCATAGTGAGTAGTTTGAAGTCTTGTCAGCAGTCAACCCCTCGAGGTATGTAGAAGTCTCGCGATTTCTTAAATCCTGTAGCTCATTCTTGAGTTTGTTACAGAGATAGTTCAGATAGTTCAGTACTGAAATTGTGCATCCAAATTGAGAGTGATTTTATTTTGGTTATTAATATGGATGTGGTAATCTTCTGAAGATACCAGGGTCCGGGGCTACCTAAATAACTCGATTCTAGGAATGGAATTTGTCTATGGCTCCGTTTTTAATTCTCATTTGGATTTAAAATTGTTTAGTTAGGAAAAGGATATGGGAAGTTTTTTTTTGTAAATGCTAATCTTCTATTTGGCAGGTCGGGCTCGTTCAAGCTGTACATTTCGTTGAAGTATGTTGTAAATTGCTTCATTTTGGCAATAAGTTGTTCTGTGCATATTCGCTATGAAAATATCTTTTCGGAGAAGATGCCTCACAGGTCCATTAATGTTTAGACTGGCTAAAAATTCAGATGAATTCACTCGAGAGCGATTTGTTTTCTAATATTGACGAGCAGAGATTTGCCACAGCATAATATATTGTGCATCCACAAGCTCATCCTTTAGGTCCCACTAACAAATGCACTAAATGATTTCAACGTGAGGTACCCACAGTATCAGAACTAAACAAAATGTTGGTAAACACCGCGGGGTAGGGACACATTATGCCGGTAGAATCAGTGATCATGATGATTCATTACCACCATCTTAGTTGAGGACTGAGATCCATCTAACAGCTGTGTGCTCTAAGATCCAACACCGTATATTTTTTCTTTTATATTCTGCTAATTCCAGGCAGGTGGCTACCAGCAAGACTTTGATTTAGACTACTTCCCCGTTGATGGGTATCACATGATTGAGTTTTGCCTTAAGGACAGAATCAAATCTAGTTCCTTGGAAATGGAGATCTTTGTAGGACTCCAGGTGAGATGTTGTATTACTCCATGGTAAAAAAAGTAAATTTGTGGCGCAACAGGCTCCTTAGTACCCAGGGCCTAGCTTTTTTCTCACAACCATTCATGTGTGCATGTTCTGCGCGGAAGTTCAACGCATTAACCATCGCACCACTAAGCCCGTTACTCCATGTCAGACATTGTATTATTCCATCAAACACGGCGTTTCCAAGATGTTCGTGTTCGTATAATATTGCAGCTATCTTATGAACATTAATCATCATGGTTAAATTTTAAGGGCCGTTGTTGATTTTCAATAAAACACAAATTATTTAGTTAATTACTGTTATTTCTTTTTATTATGATAATGTTGGTATGTTTCAATTACGGAATCTGTGACCTCGGCGGCACACCTCCATCCAAATTTTCGATGACGCTGAGGCATAATTGAGGTTCTATGCTGTTAATGTGCCGAATTATCTCATCCTCTAGCTCTTGAATTGTTACTGCCTTATCGACGTACACTTTTTCTTTAAAATAACCTCAAAGAAAGAAGTCCAACGGTGTCAAATAACATGATCATGTCGGAAAATTGACATCTCCACCACGTGAGTAACACGGCCACTGAATTTGTCGCGCAAAAGAGCCATTGTTTCGTTAGCTGTGTGGCAAGTGGCACCGTCCTGTTGAAACCACATATCGTACACATCCATATCTTCCAATTCGGGCCATAAAAATGTCATTACCATCTCACGATAGCGAACACCATCCACAGTAACTGCCTGACCGGCCTCATTTTGGAAAAAATACGGCCCGATGATGCCGCCAGCCCATAAACCGCACCAAACAGTCACTCTTTGTGGGTGCATTAATTTTTCGGATTATCATTCGCCCAAATGCGGCCATTCTGCTTATCGACGAATCCACTGAGGTGAAAATGTGCCTCGTCACTGAAGATGAATTTCTTCGTAAATTGATAATCCACTGTTGCCATTTCTTGCCAGCATTCTGACCATTTACGAGGCTTGATATGGTCAGGAGGCTTTACTTGTTGAGTCAATTGCACCTTGTAAGCGTGTTAATGCAAGTCTTTATGCATAATGTTCATCAACGACGAGTGTGAGAGGTGCGATTGTTGGGCAGGACGACGAGTTGAGGTGGACGGCTCTTCAGCCACACTATCGCGAACAGCAGCAATATTTTCTGCTGTACGAGCTGAACGAGCATGCCCTAGTGTCTTCACATATCCTACAGACCCGGTTTGTTGAAATGTTTGCACGATTTTTCCAATTGTACGCACATTTTGACGATTAAATTGACCGAAAAAATAAAGAAGTGCACGATATGCATTCTGATTTGAACGCTCATTTTCATAATAAACCTGAATAACTTTAACGCGTCGCTCGATTGTGTATCTTTCCAAGATTCAAATTGAGTTAGTCTGAAATTGAGAAATGTCAAATGAAATGCAGAAAAAAACTTGAAGTTTACGTGTGGTTCACATTCAACATCGGCCCTTAAAATTCAACCATATATGAGTTGTTTGTTCATGACACGCACTGGTACCAAATCCGTCCACAGTAACGCCATTTTTCAGCTAAAAACGTCGATTTTGGCCCAACGGCAAGGAATTATAAAAAAGTGTCTGAACAAGGATGTGATTCGATAGGTTTGCAATTTTTGAAGGGAAACTTCTTTTGGCACCGTGTGAATTGGATTTTATGAAACTTAAAAACATCACGATGACGGTGTTCTGATCCAGTCCTCCATCCATGATCCAAGAACTAACCACAGAGGATGCTGCGCTGCTAGATGTCGCTGACCGCGTGTTGTTGGCTTATTTTATTTTCGGACGGTTGTATTGTAGGTGTTAGATCGTGTGTATTGAACGGATGGACTTGTACCTCAGGCTACAAGGATGTTGGTGGACTGTTATGCAGAGTGGAGTGTCTGTCAATAAGTAAATTTAGGTACGTGGGATTGTACGTAAGCAAGAACAAATTATGAAACTCATCGGTGAGTCCAGTTAAGTAATTTCGATTGTTGTACCCCGGGGTTTTCACGAGCAATATTTCATAGAATGCAATGTGGCATTCCATGAAAATCGCTTGTGGAGACTTCAAATAATATTCTATGGAAAATGTCTTTCTATGTATTCCTCAGTCCATTTCTTTCTATGGATAGTATTCTATGGGCCGTCGTTTCTGTTTGACATTGTAAGATGGCTTGAGATAGTAAGCAATGGGAATGCCCACCCTGTATTTCATAGCGTTATGTGATAGTGTTGCCTTCAGGAAGGACGGTGTTTTTTCTATGACGACATTTTTAAAACGAGATGTTAGATATCGGAAACGCCTCTAACGTTTGTGGGTGTAAATACAAATTGCGATACTTTGAAAAGGATAGATTGGAGAGAGGCTGCAAGATGAAGATGAAAATTGATATGTGCTCTGATTCGGGTGGGATGACGTATTCAGATTTGATGATGTACTAAGTTGTATAACGATACTTTTGGCTATGTTTGCCCTCTGAATGTTTGACGGTTTTGGGGATATTTAGAAGTCTTTCCGAAAAATGGAGCATGGAGCTTTGGTTGGATGAGGTGCTCACAATGAAGATAGAATATCCTAACACTGGCGATATTGCAGAAAGGACTAATGGCGATAATTGTATGATTGTCTTATGAAATGAAACTTCTTTTGGGAAGTTATTAATTCGATTTATTGAATCAACGAGTGGGGGGTGCACGACTTGGTCGTACGCAACATTCTCTTTCACAGCGAGTTCATATCACAAAAAAAAAACAAGAATATTAATTTTGATTAATGATGCTAAAAATGATGTAAATAATGTCGAAATGTTATTATACGAATGTTTATCTCGTAATTGAAAGTAATCAGTGTCCATGGTTATAATAATGATTTTCCGTTATTGGCTAAAACTGGCGATAGTTGGGCAAAAATCAATTACGTAAAACTCATGAAAACAGTAATAGTAGTATAAAAATTAAATTTCATTCAATTTGGCCAAAAAGTTTGCGAGAAATTAACAATTTTCTTAATATGACCTATATGCAAAAATCCGTTATATTGATTTTCTCGAAAGAAAAACTGGATATGCAGTTTTGTTGGAACTAATATGCTTATAGTATACAAGAAGTTGAATCAAAATTGTATAGTCCGTACCAAAACAGTTGGCCAGCGGTCGATTGCGCAGAGAGAGGATTTAAGAGAACAAAAATGACGCGAAAGAGATTTAATCACTAAGCGTTTTTGCCTGTAATTTACAATGCCCAACCCAACTTTATAGTGCTCAGAACTAAAATGCTGTTGAATATCTAAATAAACTTAATTTTTTATTATGAGGTCAACTTTTATACATTTCTACCTAGAAGAAGAAGAAGAAATTTACCTACCTCGCCCAAATTCAATGATATAAACAAAAAAAATTTGGTGTGACACTGCAATTTACTTTACTTTGCGTGCCAATATCAGTACCTACATGATCAATATGCACGACACAATTAATAATGATCAACGAAAGCATAATGAGCAAATAGGGTTTAAATCTAAAACCGTACACCTTCATACAGACACAGGCACACAATCAATTCATGTGCAATGTTTTGCTTAATCTATCCGACCGTGATCACATCATACTCCTACAAAGAACCGACAAGACAAAAAACGAAACAATATATTTTCCTCCAAGTAAAGTTGACATATAATGGTCTATATTTTTCCTCCGCTCCTAATTTCAGTATAAAAGAAGGAAAATGAAGAAACCACCCTCAGTGAGATCGCGACAGCGATCTTGAACACAAGGCAGGGTATACGTCGTTTTTTATTATGGCTCCGCCCATTTTCGTCTCTTTATGCTTGTTTTTGCAATTTTAAGAGATTGTAAAACACATTTTAAGAGACCTGCGCAGTAGAATGGACAACTGTTTTGGTACGCGGTATAATAGCCGTTTTCGAGAAAATTGAGGTTATGTATGATTTTTAAAGACTGGAGAGATGTGAATGGACAGACGGACCGACGAACTGACGCACGGAATTCCAAAAAACACTTTTTTAAGTTCCGCTATCATCATAGTGTTAGAATCAATCAAAATCTCTAGGTCGAAAATTTTCACGAAAACAATATCTTTCTCTTTATAAGAGAAAGTTAAAAAAGTGTAACGAAAAAGAGATCAAACAAAATATCGGTTGTCGTCTGATCACCGAAACGCATGGGACGGAACTCCACGTGTTGTTGGTATTGGAAGAGAATGAGATAAGGTCAACTGGCATATAAACGGTCTTGTAGGCTTGGTAACAGAGGTTCGGGTAAAAAAATTGAAATTCTTCAATCAATTTTATGTGGTAGAGCAAAGTTGAAGAACAATCAAACACACATTTCATCAATTTAAGCCAGCACAAAATTGTTTTGTGATTCGAACAATCAACAAAAATTTAGTTGCATATAACCCTCCCATAAACCCAAGATCTTGGGAATTGTCATAAAGTACGCAAGGCAATTCGTCGGCTGGATGCTGTCTTGTTCAATGTCCATTTTTCAAAATGTTGGGAAAACGATTTTTAAAGTTCAGATTGAAAATTTTTGTTTATATCAGATATTTTTTGATTGGTATTGATTTTTTCTGAAAGCCTTAACAATTTTGTTTATAAAACAAGTTACAGACATTATTTTCCTTTTATGTTGAATTAGTTATAAAAGTAAAATCGACAAGGAAGTCATTTTGTATATTGAACAAAGTTATATGGAGTTACAAAAAGTTGGTGAAATTTTGGATTTTGAACAAAAAAACTCAATATTGAACAACAAAGAAAAAAACACAAACATAGAAGAAACATAATGTTGATTATGTTATATAGAACAAAAATAGTTTTATTGCTTAAAGCTGATAGTAACGAATTTTGAAAGAAACAAGAAAACATATAAATGTTGCAATGTTTTTTTGGAGAGAATCAAAATCATGTGGGTTTAAGTAAAAAGACTTTTTTGTTTCTCACTTCAAATCTTTATTTTATAAAAAAGTTAGTAAAAGATACATTCTGTTTTAGAAACCAAAAACAAAACAGTAATTCTTTTTTAGCCTAAGTTCTTATTTTATACTTTATAACTATACGTACTATTGTTTTGAAGGTCATACACAATAACTGCCGTATCTTCACGATTATTCTTTCGATCGATATCGCGCTCAACCTTCGCTTCATTATGATAGCTCCGATGTGTATTGTAATCTCGTGTTTCAGTAGCATTTGGATTTTTCGTAGCTTTAAACTTAGCACATTTATCGCAAATGTCTTTTTTAGGCTTGAAAAAAGACAAGTTGAATGACTCATTAAAAACTTTTCGGTAAATAAAATACCCGACAGGCTTTTTAACTTTCTCAACATACATTTTGTGCATTTTCGTCAATGAAAGTCCAGCTTCGAGATATTTTTTTTTTGTGTTTGTTCGGCAGTAGTGAGAATCCATTACTGGGAAACTTTTTATATGTTCTTTTACTATATTCAAATCTTCTTCTGGTGTAACTTTTTTAATAAATTTTCCATGTTTAGGAGCGGAATGAGTACCTGTTTTATTATATTTTGTCGAAAAAAGTAGTATATCCGTTGTTGCGAAATATCGAGAGACGACAAAAAGAATTTTTTGAAGACATCAAACAAATGGTTTCTTTTTCAAAGAAATACTTAAACGTAAAATTCTTTCTCGATTCAGTTTTGTCTGTTCTTTTTCGTTTTGGTTGCAGCACTGAAATATAAAATTTTGTTAAAATCAATTCTAAAAATATTTTCCCAGGCTTACATTAAGGGATCGATTGTAGCCCTGTTATCTGGGCTAGATAAATCAATATCATTTAAAATCCTGAAAAAAAGAGAAAGCAACTTAGAAAAAGGAAAAATTTTCATTAGTTTCTTTATTACATTGAAACCTCAACCGGCAATTCAGATTCGGGTGAAGATAAATATTCGATTCCCTCCATTACACACTGCAAAATAATAATAAATAAAATGCAATTACTGTAAAATAAAAACAAATCAAATATTAACATAGAAGCTAAAAACTTACGTGTCTTTAGAATCGATCTTTATCACAATGCACAGCAGATACTGACGTGCTTAACCACCGAAAGATCAGTAATGAATGAGAATATACGGAAATCAAATGCAACAACGGTGGTCTTGTTTGATATTGAACAAAAGAGAATGAAAGCATACGGTTGGATATTGAACAAAAAGTAAAATTAATTGGATATTTGAACAAAATAGAAATGAAGAAAGTACATACGCATGTTGAACAAAACATCCAAAATTGTGGGTATTGGACAAAATAGAAATTAGGAAATAGTATTTTTAAAAATATACTAACAATTGTTCGATATAATACAAAAAAGATGAAAAGTGGTTTATTGAACAAAATAGACATGACAAATCGTTAAAAAAGTGTCCTATTGAACAAAACAGTTCTCTGTAACTTGAAAACTAAAAGAGATAGAACAAAATGGTTTGCGCCAAACGAAAGAGCGTCCAAAAATTATGAAGACTGCGTACTTAACTCAATTTCGTAAAAAATGGTCTTTTGAACAAGATAGCATCTAGCCGACGAATTGTTAATATGTCGTTCAAAGCATCTCGAATGAGATCAATACACTATGCCACTAGGGAGCTGGTAAAGAGAGAGAGATAAAGAGAGAGAGAGAGAGGGAGAAAGAGAGAGAGAGAGAGAGATAAATTAGGCAGATAACAGTTTCACTTCTATCGGGTGTGAACTCACACTCAACTTTTTTATATTTCTTGTCACCAACTATGTTTGTTTGTGGCTTAATCCCATTAACCTACGATTTAAGATATCTCTGCAGGTGGCCATGGCTCAGAGGAATGCGTAGTTGACTGCTAAGCCAAACGCTACGGGTTCAAGCCCCAGCTTCGTCAGCATTTGTTTTCTACGAAAATTGCCAGCTTATCTGAGGCCACCTGCGCGATAATATGAGACAATATAAATCTATGTCTCCTCCTCTGTGCCACTTAGGTTTATGTTATATGTCTTTCCTTCTATGTGTCTATCTGTCTCTCTCTGTTGTATTAATGTGATCTGTCCCTGCCGATGGCCTCAGTCGCCAGTGCTGTTATGTGTCTGTAGTTCGATGCAGTCATGTGCGAATTACTGTGATGTCAATGTCAAGATATCTCTATAGAATTATGTCCAAAGTGGTTAAATCGCACGTTTTTGGTGGCCAATCTACGTCGCAGGAGCTCAAGATAATTATGACCTTAGACCAGGCTTACCAGAGCTATATAATTTTTTTTGTTTACCGACAGCTTCTCTAAATTATTTGTTAAGTGTATTTGCTTGGTGTAATTTCAGGGGGTAAGCCATTAAACCGGCTTACAAATACCAATTATTCATTGTCTTCATTATTTGAAAACTTTATTTATGAGATACATACAAACAATTATTTATTAAGTTTTTTTTTGCATATTTTTAACTTCAATTTAAACATTACAAAGATTACAACAATTTAAAGAGTTTAGGGTGTAATATAAATATTAATTAAGTATTTCGCATATCATTTAACTTATGAATATGAATTATATTTGGCATTATTAATTTTCAAATATTCACTAAATTTATGCAATAAAGATACTAATTAATTAAGATTTAGCAAATTCAGTGTTGGTCTAGATTCACCATTTATGCTGGCTTATTAGTCACTTAATTTGTATAAATTATGCAAATGGTGATGTCTATATTTAGTCCATAGACTAATAAAAATGAGGTAGTAAACAACAAGACTTTTTAGGTACTAAATCTACACTTTAAACTACAGCACGGAGAGTTGTATCTAGGAAAAGAACGGATCGTTTCTATGTAAATCAAGATTTGACAGCGTTAACTAACAGACTTATTGTCTTTGTTGTCACTGAACTTTAAATGTGACATTGGCTAGAAAATACATTTTTAAAGTCAAGACATTTACTCGTATATCTTCTCTAGATGGTGACGGTTTTATTTCCACACAGGTTAATAGTCTGACTAAATAGAAAGGCAACAAAGGCACAGTCTAGAGATACTATTTTAGCATACTAAAAATTAGCATCTTTGCAAATTGTTAGCTTAGATTTTAATAACGGGTCTAAATACCTGTTTTCTTATTTCTTTGTGACTTTGACGTGTGACGTATTGAATCGAATTACTTGTAATATTTTTTTTTTCATAACGTCTCCATCTACCGGATTGATCGCAAATTCAAATATTTTTGACACTAATCTTGACGCTCTTAACTAAAAATTACACACCGAGGAAACAGAGATCTGCACTCTGTTTCCTCGGGCTAAGAAACAATTGGGTAACAAAGGTCTAACTCAAAGGAAATGTCTCGGATAACCTCAAGTCTTTTGCAATAAGCTAAACCCGAAACGTGCGGTTTTTATTCCGTGGGCTGGTGGAAGTTTTCATAGACATGATGAGTACGTGCCCAAAGTAGTGTGAGACCTTAACCCACTAAAAGCACCACCCTTTTTGTATTAATATTGCAACTGTGGGTGGCCGCGGTGTAGTGGAAATGTGTTGGTCTGTGCGCCCACTAAGGGCCGATAAGTTAGATTAAGTAAACCAGTTATTGATAAATTAGATTTAAGCATTTTTCTCTAGTAGTAAGTTAATATTTTAAGTAAATAAAAAATGAATTTGAAAGTATGTGTTCGTCTGTTGAGTGGAAGGTTGTGCGTTCAATCCCAGCCAAAATCCATTTCACTTTTATTTAAAAGAAATAAAAAAGGTCGGTGTAAAACCTAAAAGTATGCACACCATCTTGAATTTCTTCAAATTTTACGAACACAAGAAAAAGTGACTCCCCGAAGCTAGTTCGGACACCACCCACGGAGTTAAGTCTCCACTACATCCAAAATCTTTCCTATCACTCTCTTTCTTCTCCTTCTGAGCGTTAGAGTACGTGTAAATTATAAAAAAAAACTAAGTATGCGACTTATCCAGCAATTTTTTTTATCACGAGTAATGAATATTTGGCAGGCAACTTTCCTTTGAGATTTCCTGCTTTTTCCGCAATTTATAGCGCGGTTTCTTATTATCGGGCCAAATCTAAGGCATTAGTTCTTTGAAAAGGCCGCAATAAATTTGTTTCATCAAGAATTTTGAGGACCGTTGTGTTAAGGTGTCCCAATAAACGTTTTTTTTTATGTTTGCATGCAAAATTTTGGACATTGGACATTGGACATCACAGTACTTCGCACATGAATGCAACGAACTACTGACACGTAACAGCACTGGCGACTGAGGCCATCGGCTGGGACAGATCAAGACATTAATACAACAGAGAGAGAGACAGATAGATACATAGAAGGAAAGACATATAACATACACCTACGTGGCATAGAGGAGGAGACATAGATTTATATTGTCTCACATTATCGCACAGGTGGCCTCAGAAAAGCTGACAAATTTCGTAGAAAACAAATGCTGCCGAAGCTGGGGCTTGAACCCGCAGCGTTTGGCTTAGCAGTCAACTACGCATTCCTCAGAGCCATGGCCACCTGCAAAAATTAATGCAATTTTTTTTTTTTTTTTTTTTTTTTTTTTTTTTTTTTTCATCTCTAACCGCAGATCTCTGCGTTGATCTTCATTCTTTATATACCACGGCGCATTGACGAATGATCTTAAAATTTCGTTTTCAAAAGTTTGAAGAATGTTAAGATTGGTTTCACTGGTGGAACACCATAATTGTATACCATATGTCCAAACCGTCTTTAGCACTTGCTTGTATAATAGCAGCTTGTTATCAAGGTTAAGCTTCGAATATTTTCCGATTAACCAGTACAGTTCTCTGTATTTATATTTAAGTTCTTCGCATTTCTTTTTTACATGCGACTTCCATTTAAATTTTGCAGGGAGTGTTTTTCCGAGATATTTCGTTTTGTCTGCAAAATTGACTCGAACCGTATTGAGATATACTGGCAAATTGTTTGTCCGTTTATACATGAATCGATTTTATCTCGTTAAGTGTAATTCGCCAGGATTTTGTCCATTCATTAAACTCGTTAAGGGCGTTTTGTAATTTCATATTTGTTTCCTCTATTGTTGTGCCAACTGCTAGTATAGCTGTATCGTCAGCAAACGTGGCAACTATTGTTTCATTTGTTTGTGGGATGTCACGTGTAAATAGGAGGTACAAGAGTGGTCAAGGACGCTTCCTTGGGGTACTAATGCCAATATTTCTTTGAACTTTGAATATTCGTTTCCAAGTTTCCAAGGGAGAGTTTGAACTTTGAATATTCGTTTCCAAGTTTCTAAGGGAGAGTCTATGCTCAAGAGGATTTTATATAATTGTTCAGGCAGAACTTATCTAGGTTTGTATTGAATTCCTCTATGCCGCACCTTGTCAAAAGCTTGTAACACATCAGGAAATACGGCTAAGCAAATTTTCATTTCTTCGAAAGCTTTCTCAATTAGCTTTCTGTAATTCGATGAACTTGGTCCACAGTCGAATGTTCACTTCTAAATTCCAAATTGATGGTAAGTGATAAGATGGAAGTAAAAGGTGTTTCTGATCAATAATGGGGTGTAAGCGACCGAGTAATATCCTTTCAAAAACTTTTGAAATTATTGGAAGAAGTGAATGATTTTATTTCATTCGGTGATTTTTCTGGTCTTAGAACCATAATCACATCCGTGACTTTCCACTGCATTGGTATGCACTTTAACCTAACTGCCGCATTAATAATAAAGAGGTGCTGCATTAATGTTTCCCGAGGTAACATTTTGAGAAGTTCTCCCGTAATTAGGTCATAGCTCCGAGTTTTTTTAAACTTAAGTTTCTGAATTTACCGATGAAGCTCGGCTTAAATCGGTTGTACTCTCGATTAAATTAGCGTTTCCATGTTTTCTAGACCATCAAATAATTAAAATATTTCCTCAAGATGTGTAAAAACGTCTGCTTTTTGCCCAAATGTCTTGAATTTATGTCTCCTCCTCTGTGCCACGTAGATGTATGTTATATGTCTTTCCTTCTTTGTATCTATCTGTCTCTCTCTGTTGTATTAATGTCTTGATCTGTCCCAGCCGATGGCCTCAGTCGCCAGTGCTGTTACGTGTCTGTAGTTCGTTGCATTCATGTGCGAAGTACTGTGATGTCCAATGTCCAACCTTAATGTTGGCACACCGTTTTTTGACAGTTTTATGACTCTAATTGCTTTTCAGAGCGAATAATTCGATTCCTTTCCGGCGGTTAGGCTTTGCAGATAAGTTTCTACTGCATGGTTTTTGAAATGCTTAATCGAATTTGATAGCAAGTTACTCAACCGGTTGAGATGTTTTATGTTTTATCTTGAGGGGCACGAGTTTGGTGCCATCTTTTATGAGCTCTTCTTTTTTTGTCTAACCAAAACTTTTATTTCCCGTGGGTACTTGATATGACTATAGTTCACTATTTTGCGTTGTTGAGGAGTATTAGTCCATGCCGCTTTTTGAACGCTATCGATAAAGGAGTCAACCGCGACTTCGAGTTTCAATGGGAATCTAACCGATACACACATTCGAACATTATTTTCAATAACGTTTTTGAAACATTTCCAGTGGGTTTTCATTTCTAATGAGCATTCTTCAGTTTTGATATGATTGGATTGTAGACTTTTTACAAATGAAAAAATCGATTAAATCTGGTATTTTAGTAACATCAGTAAGTTGGTTTTCCTGTTGAATAAAACTCGGTACCTATTGTACTTTCTACCTACATCGTTAAGCATCAGACCTTTCTGTGTGTATGTATGTTTTACATTAAAGTCCCCTCCGATGACAAAACGCTGTCCAAGGGAATAAAACAAGTTTTTAAAGACAATTTTTCCAACCTTGCATCGTGGTGGGCAATAAATAGAAGATATCTTCAGAAAGGATTGCCTGCTTTTGACTTGTATAGAGCAAACTTGTATAGAGCAAACTTGTATAGAGCAAACTTGCATTGTTTCAATCTCTAATTTAAAATCAATCGAATGATCGATACACCTTTGGCATTCCACGCAAGAATTTTAAGAAATCTATTTATGTTGAAGGTGGATTACGTCTGTTGCGAATATTTTTTTCAAGCTTTACTAGCCTGTCGAAAACAAGTTTGTTCGTTTCGATTTGTTCCTCTAGTTTTGAAATCGAAAAAAAACGTTGGAAACGATGTCAAGTGAGATATTTTTATCGGATACTATAGCTTGGTCATAAGTTTGTACATTTGGTTTTGGATGTACATGATCCGATCGTAGTTCTGAGGGCCGAGGTATTTCTTTAATTTTTTGTTTTTCGAAGTGATCGACTGTTAAAAAGGATCTCGCAATATCCACTCTGTATTATTGACATACAAATTTTTCCTTGCTACAGTATTTCCAAATGGCAAACAAAAAACAGTACTACCCAATCATATACTGTAACAGGAACTTTGGCTTATTGTTGTATTTGGAGGACGTACAAACGACTTTAAATAAAAACGAGTGTAGTTTTTTCAAAATGGGGATATGATGGTTCGCAACAAACGCAATGGAAACAAAGGCTTAAAATAATTCTGATTCAGATGCAAACATTTTTCAAACCTTTGATTTCCGAGATTCCTGGATCATCATCTTAAAACAATATTGAGGAGACTAAAACAGCAAATGATGAAGAAACAGATGAAGAAAGTATGGATCGATAAGAATGAATAATATAATTTAATGCACTATATATTTCATTTCATACACATTTTTCACATTAGTAAAAAAATTACCATATATACACAAGAAAATTGATTTATACCCTTCTTTGACCGAAATAAGCTTAACGAACGTTTTAGAGATGATTCAGACAAAAATCACTCCATTGGTAAAAACAAATATTCATGAGCGGTTTTTTGAGACAATACCTCATAATAATTATAACAAATATCCAGAATTGTGACAAATGACAACAATAACATACGACTAATAAATTTAAAACAAATGACAGATGAGATGAGTTGCTTATCTTACTATGCCGACTCGCACTCACATTTCGCATACGGTCTGCTGTGTGGTGAATTTCAGAATCGATTATGTCAAATTATTGTAAATGCAAGGGATGTTAACATTACCAGGGAAGTTATATGACAAAAAACTTACTATTTGCATCCAAAAGTCGCTACAAATAGTCTAGCGATTTAAAAATATTTATTGTCGCCGACTGCGTAGAAATTCCACTATATCTAGCTTATCGTACTAGCTCAAAGTTATAGCTTTTCGATTCGCCAATCTTGTGTGTCTTTCCTGAGAGCGTATACATGCATCATTTAAGGTAGCAAACGTCGCGGTAACCTCTAATTGGGTCAGAGTTATGATGTCAATATCGTCAGCTCTAAAGATTTGCACAATACTTTCAAGAATAATATTGTAACGGGTGATCCAAGTAGAGATACTTTTTTCAATAGCCTTTTTTGACAGATCACGTATGAGTCGTGTCATGCTGTCATGTTATTTTTGTTTAGTATTGTTTTGCATTTCATAATGGAAAGACTTACGCGTGAACAACGTTTACAAATTGTTCAACTTTATTATGAAAATTCACGTTCTGTGAGGAATGTGTTTCGTGCACTTCGCTCAACTTATGGTCAACATAATCGGCCTACTGAGCGTACTATTCGCAACACCATCACCCATTTTGAGACCCAGCATTCATTATTGGATAATATTCGACCGAATAGACCACGTCCAGCACGCTGTGAAGAAAATATAGCGGCCGTAGCTGAGAGTGTACACGAAGACCGTAGAGAGTCGATTCGGCGCCGTTCGCAGCAACTCGGACTGACGTATGGAACTACTTGGCGCATTTTACGTCAAGATCTTAAATTGATAGCGTACAAAATACAGCTTGTGCAAAAATTGAAGCCGCTCGACCTTCCCAAGCGACATCGCTTCGCTCTATGGGCTCTTGAAAAGTTCCAAGAAGATATGACGTTTTCGAGGCAAACTTTGTTTAGCGATGAGGCCCATTTCTGGCTCAATGGGTATGTAAATAAACAAAATTGCCGCATTTGGGACGAAGAGCAACCTGAAGAGATTGAAGAACTGCCACTTCATCCAGAAAAAACAACGGTTTGGTGTGGTTTGTGGGCCGGTGGAATCATCGGTCCATATTTCTTTAAAAATTATGCCGGTGCGAACGTAACCGTCAATGGCGACCGTTATCGTGCCATGATAACCGACTATTTGATGCCTGAAATTGAAGCTCGTGATCTCGGCGACATTTGGTTTCAGCAAGACGGCGCCACTTCCCACACATCGCATCAATCAATGGACTTATTGAGAGAACATTTCGGTGAGCACATAATTTCACGTTTTGGGCCGGTCGATTGGCCACCAAGATCGTGTGATATCACACCGTTAGACTTTTTCCTGTGGAGATATGTAAAGTCAAAAGCTTATGCCGACAAACCCGCTTCGATTCAGGCCTTGCAGGAAAACATCACGCGTGCCATTCGCCAGTTACCAGTCGAAATGCTCGAACGAGTGATCGAAAATTGGACTCAACGGATGGACCATCTGCGACGTAGCAACGGCCAACATTTGATAGACATAATCTTCAAAAAATAAATGCCAAAGTATGTTCTTTCAAATGATAATAAACATTCTCCATTAAATTTGAATTTTCTGTGTTTTTTTCTTTAAAAAAGTAGGGGACCTCGAAATGGATCACCCTTATAAGAAATCGCATGATAAAGCTCACCTATTCTAAATCCTTTTTTTAAACTTTCTCTTATAAAGAGAAAGATATTGTTTTCGTGAAAAATTTCGACCTCGAGATTTTGATTGATTCTAACATTACGTTGATAGCGGAACTCATAAAAGTAGTTTTTGAAATTCCGGTCGTCGGTTCGTCGTTCCGTCTGTCCGTACGAGCCTCTCCAGCCTAAACGACTTGACCGATTTTCTTCAAACTTCGTATCCAGCGTTTGTTTGGTCATAATTCTAGGCCATTTTTTTTGCTTTTAGCTATGTTATTACCTGTCATACAAAAATCATACATAGCCTCAATTTTCTCGAAAACAGTTCTAACGATTTTGATTGAACTTCTTATATGCTATAAACATATTTGTTCCATATTAGTGCATACCCAATTTTTTTCGAGAAAATCCATATAACGGATTTTTGCATATTGGCCATATTAAGAAAATTGTCAATTTCTCGCCAACTATTTGGACAAATTGAATGAAATTTAATTTGTATACTACTTTTACTGTTTTCATGAGTTCCACATAATTGGTTTTGGGCCAATTATCCCTAAACGGAATTTTCAGTTTTGGGCAATAACGGAAATCTTATTTTTTGCATGGACACAATGCAATACGTACAATCACATTTCGACATTATTTATACGATTTTTAGCATCATTAATCAAAATAAATATTATTGTGTATTTTTGCCAAATTGTTAAAAACGTCAAATTAACTCGCTGTGAAAAAGAAAGTTGCGTACAACACAGTCGTGCACCCACCACTAGATTGATAATGAATGTTTCGGTGAGCTAGTTGCAGACCCTGACGTACGGATGAGTTTTTTGACACTTGACATTCATCTTAAAGTCTATCTTTTTGAAGGCTGCCATATGTTTGGCTTTGAAATCAATGAACAGAAGGTAGGTGTAGATTTGGACCTGTTTTTTTTAGGATCTGCCGGAGTGTGAAGATTTGAAAATTATGCATTTTCCTGGCTAAAAACCAATTTGATATGTTATGAGGGGATTTATGCCTTAATAGTAAGCGCAGCTCAGAAGGACTCTTTTTTTTAAAACGAGTAAGCGATGTTAAGATTCCATTCTACAGAAATGCTGTAATCCGAACTAATTTTGCTAATGATTTGGGGTGTATTGCTCACCAAATCTTTTCCACCGGCGTTAGATAGCTTGGTAGCAAGGCCTTGTTAAGCTTAAATTTCGACATTCTGACCCCATTTCAATAAGGTCAGGTAAGTGGCAGTTTTCTCTGTCGTTCCAAATATTAAACGGTTCGTTCTGACAGCGGCAAATTGTTAGTCATTCTGTTGCGGACTTTTATCCCCGACTTGGAAGTTTTACACTTAGGCAAGTCTTACGAACGTTATTCTTGTAGTGGCGCCTCTCTTTATTTTCGATCGAGCGCTTTTGCTGTTCCTCAATCTGAAAACCCGTCTTTTGCGCTCAATGACAGCTCAAGTCTTCACCTTCTTCTTCAAACTCCATGAGAAACCAAAGAAATCAGTGGAGGCCGATCTTGTGGCTTGTTTTCATCATACCCTTTGGGTTTTCGACATAAGAGGTTGATGATATGAGGCATATGTTGGCAAATTCGGTTATGACCTCTTGCCTAATTATATAACACATCCGCTTCTGAATTGTCACTGATTGGATAACATTGACTGTAGTAATTGTTTTAGTAGTTTATCACAAATTATTTCCTGAATGGCAGTAATTTCTTTTTGGAATCGGCTGCAGTTATTTTTTTGCAACACTTTTTTAAGGGGGCCTTCTTTATGGCTTGAATATGCAATCACCCACCACGATGTTAAAATTGCGCCTCGGCAGTTGAATTTTTTGGAGGACCTCGTTCAAACAGTCTTTGCTGATTCCGTCTTTTTAAAAAACCGGCGCATGAGCGAATATTCGGCTTTTTTTGTGGAATTCGGGCTTGATCCAGATTGTTACCATATGTTCATTGATGTCTTTAAAGCATAAGACGTTCTTGCGAAAGAAGCTTATGACACATCCGTATTCAATGCTGATTTAGATCATCATAACAGGGACCATTGATGTCATACTTTTTCATCCTCTTCCTGCCCTATCCATACCATCGTATTTCCTGGTTGGTTGTAACGTGAGCTTTGCAGTAGCTTTAAACTTCTGCTTAACGTTATCTGTTAAGTCCCTTCATTTTCCCTATGGTTTCGACAATATGTTAAGATCTTTCTTGGGGCTTTCCGAATATGCAACTTTTAACCTGGAAGATTAGGCCAATATATTGATCTGAGGACGAATTTGCACAAGTCATTCTGACCAGACTTTATTCATGATGTTGCCCTTATAAGCTCAGCAAGTCTAATCTAGTATATAATCTAGGATATAATCTAAGGCCGATGGTTATTACTGAAATTCAAAGTTACAACGACTAGACATATCTAAAACTACCGGAGCTCAACTCCTAGTCTCAATCTCAAACCCTTACTTTGAACAATTGGTAAATATGCTGTTTGATAGTGAGAACGGCAAAAAACTAGCTTGAAAAATTGCCATGTAAAATTGTGTGTTAAAAAAATGCAACCTTTATAAACATCAGATACTTATTTACAATATGAAGCCCGACCTACCAAAATCTACACTTCTCTTAACTTTACTTGCCTAGAATTTTTGCCAATTCTCACATTTCCAAAATGTTTTTTTTTTCTTTAATTAAAAACCAAAGTAAAATCAGCTAATGTCTTCATCCTTAAATATTAAATCAATCTTTTCTCCCCGTGTAGGTACAAAAAATTCACAATACAACACGACACTGAGGATGTGTTCCGATATATGGTGGACTTACAGACAAACGAAACGAATCTGGATTTTTGGCTTTTAACCAGAAACATGTCAATTGTTTCAGTTTCGCCGTCCATGCAACCCATATTGGAAGCACAATTGTTATCGATGGGTACCCCATATGTAGCCACTCCACTGCAAGATGAGATGTATGTAAACAAAGTGATTTTCATTTTTGAATTTTTTTTATTATCATGTGTCAACATTTTTTTTTGTGTTCTCTTCCAATCAAGATTTGTCGATGGATTCGATGCAGAGGAAGAGTGCGAAGATGGTGATTTGTGTCCTTTGAATAGAAAGACAAGGCAAACAGGTGGATTTTTCAGGCATTTTCCTCGATATGCAGCGGTAAGTTGGTCAAATGAATTGTTTTAAAAGTTTAGATTGACATATTATTAATGATGTCTTTCGATATGCTTTAGTTTGAGTCAAACATTCATAGAGCCTTCCTTTTTTAAGAATGTGGTTATGATCTTAATTGCATTGCCCGCAATTCCGCATAGGGTTTCTATGGTCTTATTAACATTTCACATTTAAGTTGTTGGTTGATTTGGTTTTACCATTACGACATCGGTGATGTCCAATCCAATTAATCCACGGATTGGCACGATTTGGAGTGGTCCTTAAACACTATCAGTGACATCATTTATTTGACTGGCTACTCCTGAAACCAATTTAAATAAAGAGAGGATAGTTTAAGGTGGCTTACTGTATCTACTAAAGCGTGTATTTGATACTTCATGACATTTTTCTATCTATGGTGTGCTTTCTTAATCCCATCCAGGGAGTAAAAGTTTTCATTTAGCCACACTCCATACAGTTTCATTTGTGATAAAATGTTATCCTGGAAAGCTTATCAGCTATACAGTGCCATGGAATATCTTTGTTTCCCTGCACCTAGTGGAGTTAAATGTTAAAAAGGGACTACAGCGATTTGATTACCGATTGAGGAGGATATATACAAACAAAAAATCTTTAGCTAGGCCAAGGTCAATAATTATTCTGACTTCAATTCAAAATGACTGTGAGCGGAAGTTTCATCCCAAATATGATTGGACATTGATATGGTCGGTGTTTTCTGTTATGTTTATGTCATGTAGGACCATTGTGTGTCCAACCTTTGATGTATTCCATTTTGATGAGGGTGTCAGTACGATAGTTGGACGGTCTTTCGGTATTAGACAAATTTGGAAGCATGGCTGACAGCCTTGTAAGAGCTCAAGGACTTACGTTGGGTGTTATAGATTGTTGGCACTTCGATTAGGCATCAAACTCAGTTCTTGACAATAACAAAATGGGGGTGAAAGGGTATAATGAAATGTGTGTTGCTCCAGATGCCCATCATATAGCCAGAGTTGCGGATCAGGTAAGAATCCAAAACCATTGTCTTCTTCAACGGCATGATCTTCCCCTGCACATTGTATGGACCCTGACACCGTAATCGAACGTATTTCGGGGTGTTTTGAAATAGTTGTAGTTACTGAAAACTCGATGCCAGGAATACGCGTCGTACACCCTCCCCGCGGGACACCCACTAGGTATTACTTCACGGGACTGGTTGGTAGTATATGCTCTTCTTTCCCCGTTAGGTGATTCAACATTGTGTTCAGCCTTTGCCGTCGAAGTTCCTTCATCATTATAGCTGCAACCTGTTTCATCGCGTTCCATCATGCACTCGATGTTAACATATGGTTCACAAAGTTCTGGGGAGTTGGTATTTCTTTAATTCTTTTCTCTAGTTTTCTGTGATCTACACTGTAAAGTGGGCACTGGCCTCTGCGCAAATTAAACAGTTACTAGCTTCCTTGGGACCAAACTTATTCAGATATGCTCGAAAGCAGCCCTGCCTGGTTAGTATTTAGCTTAAGTAGAAATCTACTTCTCCGTAATTCCATTTGTTGATATCCGGTATAAGTCGATGGGTCCACCTTCACTTTATATACTCGTTCCATATCTCCTGCCATGCTCTCATGCTCTCATGCTTTGCTGTCTTGGTCCTGACAGTTTCGTATCTTCCGATGGAAGAACGGATCTGGATGTTAATAGCAGAATAAGTAAAGTCCGCAGCGCTTTTGGAATGTTGTCTGCAGTATGGAACTCCAGTACCTACGCACCAAGGCTCTTCGAATGCAATGTCAAATCCGTACTGCTGTATGTCTGTGATCACTGCTTTCGATACATTCATAAGATCCAATGGTCGCAAACTAAATAAAACCAATAATTGTGGCGCATAGCGGATCAAAAGCTTTTGAATGTCGAAATTATTCCTCGGAAATGGCCCTGGATTGGCCACACGACAACATCGCAAAGTAGTCCTTCGAATGGAAATCGACAGTATTGGCCGAAGCAGCACCACAGCGTAAAACGTATCCAGCCAAAGTGTCTGACCGCAGATAGAGAAGGATGGAAGAGGATTGCCGTCGTCCTATGCCTAAGGGTTGAAGGACTCATCTCATTATATAGGTCATTTGATGCTCTGCTGGTAGCATTTCTGCGATGACACATATAGCATTGTATAGCTATTTGATAACCGGTTTTGATGTCATGTCATGATTACCTACCTGGTCATAGTGTCAGGAAAATTCCCCTCCGTAATAAGTAAAATCATGGGGCCTGCTCTAGACAAGGTTAGCACCTGAGCTGCAAGTTGTGGCCTCGGCGTAAGCCCGAGCAAAATGGAATTGGTGCTGGTCACCACCAAAAACAAAATACCCCGCCCAGTCTTAATGGCAATCCACTCACACTATCTTCCAGCGCTAGGTATTTGGGTGCAGCTCAGTATGCAGCTCAGTATGCAGCTCAGTATGACTCAAGGGGTCAGGATGCTTTTTTTTTTTTTTTTTTTTTTTTATAATTTACACGTACTCAAGGGGTTATGAATACCCTTTTATATGTTACCATAGTACGAGCGTCAGAGAAGGGGAAGAAAGAGAGGATAGGAAAGATTTTGGATGTAGTGGAGACTTAAACTCCATGGGTGGTGTCCGAACTAGCTTCGGGGAGTCACTTTTTCTTGTGTTCGTTAAATTTGAAGAAATTCAAGATGGTGTGCATACTTTTAGGTATTACACCGACCTTTTATTTCTTTTAAATAAAAGTGAAATGGATTTTGGTTGGGATTGAACGCGCAACCTTCCACTCAACAGACGAACACATTACCACTACACCGCGGCCACCCACAATACAAATGGCGTGGTTACATTTCCAACAGACTCATAACACTTATACTAAACTTCAAGAAAAGCTTCCACGAAGGATTTCCTACCAGAGCTGAGTGGAAGAGAAATGAAGTAGTAAGAGATTTCGACACGCCGTCTACACCGTCGGATCTAAGATGAACTGTGGTGTGGGGTCCGGAGTCTACTTGGAATCACCGAAAATATCAGTTTCATATGCCAGCGTATTCCAGGCGGAACTACTGGCTACCCGAGAGACTTTTACGCTACTGGGCTGTGACACTTCGGAAAAGCTTAACATTACTATTCTCATCAATAGCCAAGCGGCCATAAAGGCCATCAACTCGTTACCATATCCTCCAAACTGGTACGGGAATGCCACAACGAACTTGCCGACCTTGGCGAACGTTGCAGTGTCACACTTCTCATATTGAAGGAATCGAGTGTTCAGACGAGCTGGCCAAGCAAGGCTCAGCTCTCACGGTCCTATCCCGATAGGTGCGGTTAAGGGACAAATACACTCAATCTTCCTGAAAAAGGCCAACTCCGAAAGGGGAAAGTTAACCAATTTGTGTCATTTCGAGGACAACATGGCCCTTCTACAACAAAAACAGAACAAACGATCTACCAAATAAAAACCAAAACATCTTTTTAACTCTCACATGTACACACATCCCAGGAAACCTTTTAGAAGCCTTATACCAATTATAATTAATAATTCAGCCTGTGAACTAACCTAAAAGAGTTATTATACATGCTGTACTTCTCTATACAAGTAAAGCTTAATAGAAGAAATTGCTTTTTGAAATTGAAATTTTGCCTTATAGAAGAACAACTGTTAGTTAGGTTAGAAAAACGATGAATCCAAGAATGTCCAGTATACTTTGACAAAATGCAGTTTCCATAGGTTTAGTGTATGTTCAAATGAAAATATTTTTTTATAAATTTTAGCAAAGAATCCTATCGAACATATGTGTTAACATCGTCACAAAATGTTTCTTTCCTTACAGATCCTACAATATATGAATGCTCTGTCGCTGCGGTATCCTCAATATACAAAATTCGAAGCTCTTGGTCGTTCCGTTGAAGGACGCATTGTTGCTGGGCTATCAATTTCGTTAAATTCAAGACGTGAGAAAAAACTAGCTTACATCCAAGCAGGAACTCATGGCAGAGAATGGATAACCACCCCAACTGTGCTTTACCTTGCGGCTGAAATTCTTGCCAACATCAATTCCTTCCGGCGAATTCTTCATGACACTGAAATCTACATCGTTCCATTGGTGAATCCTGATGGCTATGAATATACACACACAGCAGTAAGTTTGATTAAATGAAACCACAAACGATATGTGAGCATACTATGTTGCCATTGTAGGACCGTTTTTGGCGTAAGAACCGTCACCGTTTCTCCGGCGTGCAGTGCACTGGTGTTGATATCAATCGTAACTTTGGTCACTACTGGAACTACAGAGGCTCCAGTCAAAACGTATGTATACTAATTTTTAATTGAATACAAATCCTTAATATCCTTCTTTTGTATAGCATTGCTCTGAGGTGTATTCCGGTACACAACCCTACTCTGAGCCAGAAACCCATGCGGTACGACGATTCTTGGAAAGAAATCGTTTAAGGGCGAAACTGGTGCTGGATGTACATTCATTTGGAAAGTTCCTCTTCTATCCATACGGTTTCACTAAGTGAGTTACACAAACATGAAGATAAGAAAGCTTATGAATATATATGTCACCCCCTATAGGGCTTATCCACCAACGAGAAACCTTCTGCATTCGATTGCTCATCGGGCGGCGAACCAAATCGCCAAGTACCGCGGAACCATATACAGCATTGGTAGCTCATCGAATATTCTGTACGAGGCTTCTGGTGGATTAGATGATTATGCGTATGGAGCTCTGGGTATTCCACTGTCATACACATTAGAGTTGCCCGGAAGTGGTTTCGACGTTCCAGCCTCGGAAATCATACACGTGTGTAAGGAGACATTTGCCGGCTTTATTGAGTTCATTAGGCACGTTAGTTTATTTTAGAATAATTTTTTTTACGCTAGTTCCAATGGCTGACTAATTTAGTGAATTTATTTTTTAATTTGTTGATACGAAAGAAAAGGATTAAATAAATTATTGTACTTGTATGAGTACCTAATATGAAATTGGTGTTGATTTGTATTGGTAAATTTTTCAATGGGAATTTAAATGTAATTTTTGTGAATCAACTTCTGACTGTTGAATATTTACCCAATGTATGTTTTGTTCTGAGCATAGTTACATTCCAAGGAACTAAAAGGCTGACGAAATCGCCAGGCATGGGACTAAATTAGCAGTCATACCCTAAACGATTTGCCTTGGTATGACTATCGCTACATGCAAAAGCTTACTAGCGCAGCATGGAGTCTTGGCACGTCGTGTCAAATAACAAAACAAATTTGGCCAAAGCTGGATTTAAGAATATCCAAGGGACTGATTTCGTTAGACCATATATTATTAAACAATCCCGGAGTGGATACTGATGGGCCCGTGTCATAGAGGTATCTAATGCATTGGAACGGGCGCTACTTGGTGGAAGTTGTGCTTTGGGCGTACCACACATGGAAAAAACTTTATGTTACGAAGCAACCAATAGCCTCGGAAAGGATTGATTTTATTGTTGACGACCCTGGTAAACGAAAAAGGACAACGACGCTCATATCTGCACCTGGAATGTTGCAACATTCAACAGGAGATTTGCAAGCGAACAACTAGCGGAAGCTTTAAACTGCTACAAAGCAGACATTACTGCCACCAGGGATATACGATGGGATGGGCCGGGCAAAAAGAGGATGAAAGACTGTGACATCTCCCACGGACCGTGTTATTGTGGAAACAGCGATTATTCGGATGCGAATTTGGTATAAGTGCCAGACTTAGGCAAGAAGTCTTATGTTTCCAAGACATAAGCGTACGCATTGTAACCATCTGAATCAAGGCCAAATTCGCCAACATAAGCCTTATATGCGCTCACGCCCCGACGGAGGAAAAAGATGATATAGCTAAGGACTGCTTCTATGAGCTCCTTGACAAAACCTATGAGCGACTACCGAAGTACGATGTTAAAATCGTACTGGGAGATTTTAAAGCAAAGGTAGGATGAGAAGACATCTTAACCAGTATTGTCGGAAACATAACGGACTTAGGCTAATAGACTTGGCTACGGAACGAAACGCCACTATAGCCAGAACACGGTTTCCTCACCTCGATATCCATAAGTGGTCATGGCGTTCTCCAGATCAACGAACGGTCAATCAAATTGATCACATAGCGATAGACAAGAGGCACGCATCCAGTATTTTGGATATCCGAACATTCCAAGGAGCTAACATCGACTTGGACCACTACCTTTTTGCAGCCAAGGTAAGAATGCGGATATCCACTGTGAAATCGAAAGACTGCAATCGCAAGAGACCGTCAAGACTTTCACGCAACGCGTCCCATCACCTTTCGATTAACACGACACCATCAGCATCGAATGTCGAAGAACAACGCAACTGATGTGCTAGGTTTCTCGCGCCCACCAGCAAGAAACCCCTGCCCTAGTTTGATAGGAATGCCGACAGATACTCGCAGCCAAGAACAGGCCTAAAACGCTAAGCTGCAGGTGAAGGCGAGAGCTGCCATTGATCTCTATAGGCAAAGAAGAAGGGAAGAACACTGACTTTTCAGAAGCGCACGAACAGGGCACGAGGTGCCACTCCAGGAACGATGTTCGCAAGTCACGTGGCTCATGCATAACTCCCGAGCAAACACCAGAGGTACAATTTTTCAAAACTCGGTGCAACTACTAGCATACGCCGACGATATT
Source organism: Rhingia rostrata (assembly GCA_949824845.1). Taxonomy (NCBI): domain Eukaryota; kingdom Metazoa; phylum Arthropoda; class Insecta; order Diptera; family Syrphidae; genus Rhingia; species Rhingia rostrata. Next base: position 44,103,743 of record OX463757.1, read on the forward strand.
GACATCATTGGTAGGACTCAACGTGATATCAAATCCACGTTTGCTAGTATAGAGAAGGAAGCTGCAAAAATGGGTTTAGCCATAAGTGAGTGTAAGACTAAGTATATGCTGTCAATACGAAAGAACACACAACATCGGCCAATTGGACATAACTTCACCATTGACAGATATAACCTTAAGGAGTGCGGGACTTTGTCTACCTCGGCTCCGCTCTTAACTCTGACAAGAACATCTCGTCAGAAATTTACCGAATAATTACTCTTGCCAACCAATGTTTTTTCGGACTAAGAAGCCAATTAAGTAAAGCGCTTACTCGAACTACTTAGAGACCCTGAATATCCCAGTTCTGCTTTTCAGCGCTGAAGCAAGGACCTTATCAGAAGCAACTGAAGAAATCCATGTTCGGTTCGAGAAGAAATTTTTGACAAATCTTCAGTCTCGTTTGCGTTGAGATTCAACCAAGAATTAAACGAGCTTTACAGTGACATGCCACTAGTCAAAAAACTCCGCATTCTACATTAGATTTCCAGCAGCCAGACGTCGGACCCAGTAGAGTTAAGATCTTTGTTACCCAATTGTTTCTTAGCCCGAGAAAACAGAGTGCTGATCGTTGTTTCCTCGGGCTAAGTGTAGTTTTAAGTTAAGTGCGTCAAGATTAGAGTCAAAAATATGTGATTTTGCGATCAATCCGGTAAGTGGGGACGTTACGACAAAAAAAAATATTTATCCGCATTTCGATTCAATACGTCACGTGTCAAAGTGACAAAGAAATAAAAAGACAGGTTTTTTAATTTTATTATTAAAATCAAAGCTAACAATTTTCGAAGATGCTAATTTGTAGGATGCTAAAATATTATCTCTAGACAGACAGTGCATTTGTTGCCTTTGTATTTAGTCTGACTATTAACCTCTGTGGAAATAGAAAAGATGTGTGAGTAAATGTCTTAACTATAAAAATGTTTTTTTTTTTAGCCAATATCACATTATAAGTTCAGTGACAAACTAGACAATAAAAGTCTGTTATTTAACGCTGTCAAATCTAGATTTACAAAGGAACGATCCGTTCTTTTCCTACACATAACTCTTGGGCCGTGTGTCAATTACGTTAATATTTTATCAAGTGGATAAATTTCGACATTAGTATGGTGACTAGAGACTTCAAAATTTTAACCTGCTTAACAGCTCGCTAAAATGTAACCACTGGCTAATTTTTGACATTTGATACAACACCGTGGGGTGACTTACTTACTTACTTAAGTGGCGCAACAGTCCGGAATGAACCTGGGCCTCAACCATCATGCTTCTCCAATTAGCCCGGTCCTTAGCTAACTGCCTCCAGTTGCGCACTCCAAGTTGGTTGAGGTCTTAAGGCGAGGTCTTCCTCTACTGCGTCCGACGACTGGCTGGGAATCGAAGACTCTGCAAGCCGGAGTATTGGTGTCCATTCGTTCTACATGTCCTAGCCATCTTAAACGTCCAATGCGGAGTTTTTTGATCAGGGGCATGTCGCTGTACAGCTCGTATAGTTCTTGGTTGAATCTTCGTCTCCATAGCCCGTCAAAGCAAACGGGACCGAAGATTTTTCGAAGAATTTTCTTCTCAAATCTACCAAGGATTTCTTCATCCGCTTTTGAGACGGTCCATGCTTCAGCGCCGGAGAGCAGGACTGGGATGATCAGGGTCTTATATAAGATCTCCTTAGTAGTTGGAGTGAGGGCTCTACTACTGAATTGCCTTCTTAGCCCGAAGAAACAGCGGTTGGCAAGAGTAATTCTTCGTTTAATTTCTGACGAGATGATGTTGTCAGAGTTAATAGCGGAACCGAGATAGATAAAGTCCGTACTACCTCAAAGTTATATCTGTCAATGGTGACGTTCTGTCCAACTCGTCGATGTTGTGTGTCCTTTCGTGTTGACAGCATATACTTCGTCTTCCTCTCATTTACTGCTAGACCCATTTTTGCCGCTTCCTTTACTATACTAGCAAACGTGGCTATGACATCACGTTGGGTCCTACCAATGATGTCAATATCGTCGGCGTATGCTAGTAGTTGTACCGATTTTTGAAAAATTCTGCTCTGATGTTGGCTCGTTAGTTTTGCACAATCCTCTCAAGAATCAGATTGAAGAAGTCACATGACAGCGCATCGCCTTGCCTAAATCCTTTTTTGGTATCGAATTTGTCAGTGAGGTCGTTTCCGACCCTGATGGAGCAGCGAGAATTCTCCACCGTCATCCTACACAAACGGACGAGTTTGGGCGGTATACCAAAACTAGACATGGCTCTGTATAGTTCGTCTCTATAAATGCTGTCGTATGCGGCTTTGAAATCGATGAACAGATGGTGGGTATCGATTTGGACTTTTTGGGCTTTTCCAGGATCTGCCGAAGTGTAACAATTTGATCGGTTGTGGACTTTCCTGGCCTAAAACCACACTGATAAGGGGCGATCTTGTTGTTGGTAAATGGTTTCAGGCATTAACATGTTGCGGCATATAGGATCTTGTAGGCGATGTTGAGGAGATTTATGCTTCTGTATTTGGCGCAGTTTAGAGGGTCTCCTTTTCTGTGGTTCGGACAAACGATGCTGAGGTTCCATTCTTGAGGCATACTTTCTGCCGCCCAGATTTGTCTTATGAGTTGGTGGATGTATCTTACCAAATCATCTCCGCCGGCATTACAAAGCTCGGCGGGAAGGCCGTCATCTCCGGCAGCCTTATTAAGCTTCAGTTTAGATATTGCTATTCACACTTCACTCAGGTCGGGTGGTTGGCAGTTTTCGCTGTCGATGCCAATATTGAATGGTTCGTTCTGCCTGACAGCGGAATGTTGTTCGTCATCGTCGTTTAACAGTCTGCAGAAGTGGTTCTTCCATATCCTCAGCATAGACTGTATCTCAACTACGATATTTCCTTGTTCATCTCGACAGGATTCTGTTCGAGCCTTGTATCCATGGCTTTAACGTTTTACACTTTGGTAAAACTTGCGAACATCGTTCCTGGAGTGGCACCTCTCTATATCCTCGATCCCGTGCTTTTCCTGCTCTTTTTTCTTCCTTCTGAAAAGCCGGTGTTCTTCCCTTCTTCTCTGCCTATAGAGTTCAATGGCAGCTCTCGTCTTCACCTGCAGCTTAGCCTTGTAGGCCTCGTTATTGGCTGCGAGTATCTGTCGGCATTCCTCATCAAACCAGGGGTTTCTTGCTGGTGGGCGCGAGAAACCTTGCACATCAGTTGCGGCTGATCTAATGGGTTGTTGGCATCGTTGCCATAGTTCTTCGACATTCGATGTTGGTGGTATGGTGTTAATCGAGAGGTTTAGGGATACGCGTTGCGCGAAGGTCTTTGCGGTCTCTTGCGATTGCAGTCTTTCGAAGTTAATTTTTTTTACAGTATTTCTGGATTGTTGTGACGTAGTATATATCCGCATTCTAACCTTGGCTGCAACAAGGTAGTGGTCCGAGTCGATGTTAGCTCCTCGGAATGTTCGGACATCCAAAATACTGGATGCGTGGCGCTAGTTTATCGCTATGTGCTCAATTTGATTGACCGTTCGTTGATCTGGAGACCGCCATGTCCCCTTATGGATATCGAGGTGAGGAAACCGTATGCTGGCTATAGTGGCATTTCCTTCCGTAGCTCCTACTTTTGCGTTATTTTAACATCGTACTTCGGTAGTCGCTCATAGGTTTTGTCAACTAGCTCATAGAAGCAGTCCTTGGCTATATCATCTTTTTCCTCCGATGGGGCGTGAGCGCATTAAGGCTAATGTTGGCGAATTTGGCCTTGATGCGAATCGTTACCGTCGGGTGACAGAGATGGAAAACAACCGTAGAAATGTCAAAAATTAGGTAGTGGATAAAGTTTAACCGCCATTTTAACGGAATTGACACACGGCCTTAGTGCTGTAGTTTAAAGGGGGGTAAATTAATTGTCATTAGTCTATGGGCTATATATAGACATCACCATTTGCATAATTTATACAAATTAAGTGACTAATAAACCAGCATAAATGGTGAATCTAGACCAACACTGAATTTGTAAATCTTAATTAATTAGTATCGTTATTGCATAAATTTACTGAATATTTGAAAATGATTAATGCCAAATTAATTCATATTCATTAGTTAAATGATATGCGAAATACTTATTTAAAATTTATATTACAGTCTAAACTGTTTAAATTGTGTTTATCATTGTAATGTTTAAATTGAAGTTAAAAACATATGAGAAGGCTACACAATCCACTGTGTGGATCGTTTTATAACCTATCCCATTCTCTCCTTAAAATTAGTATCCCTTAAATGTGGATTGTATGGCAAAGATATATTAAAATTGAAATTATCGCAACATATTGTTCAAACAGTTTATAAAAATCTTGTATGGTTCGACCAAAAACAACGTTTTTCTCCAGCTTATGGTATGGCGTTAGGTATAAAAAATGGTTTTTGTATGAAAACGACTTCAAAACGTGGGCGTGGGTTAAAATGGTATACTGAAGAAATATTTCTGTTATCAAAATAAATGATTTTGTTTCAAAAAAATTTCGAAATGTTTAAAATTTTACCGAAAAAGGTTTTTAACTGAAAACGCTCCCAAAAAGTGGGCGTAACAAAAAACTTTGTATAAAGAAAATATAGACATTAGGATTGTCTAGATATCTTCTTCAGACGTTTTTCCAACATCTCTAATGGTTTGGCCTACAAATACGTTTTTCTATAAAAAGGGGCGTGTCAGTAGGCAGATTTAAAAACATTTTACACTTGGTTTGCTTTGTCGGATAGAAAGTGTATATGCCGAATTTAAAAACTCTAGCTCAAAATTTAAGGCTCAAAAATCGGTGACACACAGACGGACGGACGGACGGACGGACAGACAGACATGGCTAGATCGAATCAGCTACCGATTCTTCCTCGATCCATACACTTTGAGGTATATCTAGCGAAATCATTTCACTTTGTTACAAACTTAATGTCAAAACTAATATACCCCTATGGGATAAGGTATATATAAACTTGGAATCTATCGAATCACAGACACTTTATTAGAATTCCTTGCCGTTTGTCCAAAATCGACGTTTTGAGCTCAAATAGTAAACTGCTGTGGACGGATTTTTGTACAGCGTCATGCAAAAACAACTCATATATCATTTTCCTAGCGCGAAATTTTCAGATGTACTATTAGTAACGTATGACATATGCTTTTAAATTGGGTATCCAAGTCGATTTTTTAGTAAAACGCTGTCATAAAATGGGCGTATGTTAAGATGATCAATGGATGAAATGTAACAATATGACATTATTTTCAAAGTATTGACATAAAACCTAAATTGACATTAAATTGATGTCTTACACTTTAAAAAAAAATCGACTTGTGTATAAGCCCCGCCCCATAAAACATAAATCTTGGTCAAACGACAAGGAGTTTTTTTTTTTTAATCAGAGGGTATGGTATTGGATAGATTTTGGAAAATTTACAATCATTTTGCTCTGTCAAGCTAAGAACCTTTGTACTAAATCTCATCATTCTAGCTCAAACTTCAAGGAATGAAAAATAATGACACACAGACGGTGGGCGTACGGAGAGACAGGCAATAATCGACTCAGCTAGCGATTCTGAGTCTATAAGTATGCATACTTTGCGATGTCTGTATAAATTATTTCTCTATGTTACGAACATAATAGCGAACATAATTATAAACATATAAGAACAAGAAGGCTACAATCCATTGTGCGAATCGTTTCTTATTGTACAAGGTGGCGCAAAAATAACCTTCCGATGTTTTTTGGCTGTAATTTAAAAAAAAAGAAAAACTTTGATTCTTCTTGTGGATTATTTTTATTTGGTATTTTAATTTTTTTTGCATCAAGTCGAGAAACGATGTCATGTAAATGGCCACCGCCACAGTTGAATGCCATTTGAGCCCTTTTTATGGCATTTTCCATCACTTTGGCCAAAACTTCCGGCGATAGGTCCTCACATTCTTGACGGATATTGTCTTTAAGAGCTGCAAGAGTCTGAGGCTTGTTGACATAAACCCGCGACTTCAAAAAGCCCCACAAAAAGAGGTCTGGAGCGGTCAAATCAGGCGATCTTGCTGGCCAGTGCAAATCGCCAAAACGGGAGATTAGGCGCCCGGGAAATGCATCCTTCAGAATATCGGTTGTGGCACGTGCAGTGTGTGCCGTTGCACCGTCCTGTTGGAACCACATGCTTTCCAATCCCAATTCATCAAGTTGCGGCAAAAAGAACTCGTTGATCATTGCTCTGTAGCGCTCACCATTCACAGTAACTGTTTGGCCCGCGACGTCTTCGAAGAAAAAAGGTCCGATGACTCCTCCAGCGAAAACAGCACACCATACAGTGACTTTGAGCGGGTGTAATGGCTCTTCATGGGTTACACGCGGATTTTCAGTGCCCGAGAAGCGTAAATTTTGCTTATTTACGTACCCGCTAAGATGGAAATGGGCCTCATCACTCATGATTATTTTTGATGAAAAATCATCTTCCTCTTGGTGGTGATTAAGGATGGCTTGAGCGTATGTTAGACGCGGTTGGCGGTCAGCAACTAACAGCTGATGCACCGTCTGGACTTTGTACGGAAACATCTTCAAATCTTGTACCGAAATTCGCTGTAAAGACCATCGACTGATACCCATTTGCGTGGCACGTCGTCTGGTCGATGTCGACGGCGCTTCCATGACATCTTCGGCTACAGCAGCAATATTCTCTGCAGAACGGCTACTCCGGGGTCTGCCACGCCTGGCAGCATCTCGTGTTGTGCCAGCGGCTAAACCGCTCGCCTCGAAGAGACGTCGCAGTGTTTCACCAGTAGGCGTTGGACGGCTAGGAAATCTGCGACGAAATTGACGTTGTGCCAAAGTTACCGACCGATTGTTGCTCAAATAAATAGTCACCAATATTCCGCGTTCTGGAGCAGTGTAGCGTAACATTGTTTATTAACGTGTATTTCGCATGTGTTTACTACACAAATGTCAAAACAGAACTGACATTAGGGGCCAATCGCAAAATTTATAGCATTTTCTGGTAGGAGGATTACTTTTGCGCCCACCTTGTATATCATTCCATTCAGCCCTTCAAATAAATAAAATACAAATTTGCAACAGGCTCATTAGTACCCAGGGCCGTGCTTTCTCGCAACCATTCATGTGGGCGTATGTACTTCTTTGCACGACGGTGGGCCTCCTGTTTTATGACGACTCCGAAAGTCAAATAACATCGAATAAACATCCCTAGAAGAGAGTGTGGTCTACAAAAATTGTACGTTTATACACAAATTTCACTATCCTAGCTAAACATTTTCGGACGGACCACAGGAATTTATACAAGGCTTTTCCTATGAAAGGTCGTATTTGATTGAATACTACAATGTTTTACATGGAGTAATAGAACATCTCGCCTGGAGTCCCACAAGGATATCCATTTCCAAGGAACTAAATTTAATTTTGTCCTTAAGGCCAAATTCAATCATGTGATAGAGACAGCCATCAACGGGACAAGGGCTTAAGTCTAAGTCTTGCTGGTAGCCACCTGCCTGGAATTAGCGGACTATAAAAGAGAAAATATTCGGTTTAGGAACTAATGGCACAAAGCTGTTAGATGGACCTCAGTCCTCAACAAAGATGGTTGTCATGGACTATCATGATCACTGATTCTACCGGGATGGTGAGACCTGTGGGACATCTTCGCCCAAAAGATATGTTCATAGCGAATAGGCACAGAACACGTAATTTCCAAAATGAATTAAAATCAAGATGTATCACATAGCTACTTCAACAAAATGCGCAGTTCGATCGAGTCCGACTTTACAAATAGTAGATAAGCATTTAAAAAAAAACTTCTCATATCTTTTTCCAAACTAAACAATTTCAAATCCAAATACTAACAATCCTTCGTTAAGCCTATACTTTTTGAAAAGGTTTTGTTTTATTTTTTTTTCTCTATTCTTACAGAGTTTTTATGAAATATATATTTTTTTCTTCTACTTAAAAGTTTTTTTTTAATAATCATTGAGTTTAATTTATTTTTTTTTTCCAGTATTAAACAATAAGTCAAGTATTAAGTCAAAATAATCTGTAAATACATATAAATGCACATACTTGCTTAATTGGCGCTACAGTCCGGAATGAACCTGGGCCTTAACCAGCATGCTTCTCCAATTAACCCGGTCCTTAGCTAACTGCCTCCAGTTGCTCACTCCAAGTTGGTTGAGGTCGGTTTCTACTTGTGCGCGCCACTTAAGGCGAGGTCTTCCTCTACTGCGTCCGACGTCTGGCTGGGAATCGAGCGAGCCGGAGTATTGGTGTCGAATCGTTCACAGCCATCTTAAACGTCCAATGCCGAGTTTTGTGACCAAGGGCATGTCGCTGTACAGCTCACATAGTTCTTGGTTGAATCTTCGTCTCCATAGCCCGTCACCGTAAACGGGACCGAAGATTTTTAGAAGAATTTTCCTCTCAAATCGACCAACGATTTCTTGATCCGCTTTGGAGACGGTCCATGCTTCAGCGCCGTAGAGCAGGACTGGGATGATCAGGGTCTTATATAGGATCTCCTTTTGTGTAGAGTGAGGGCTTTACTACTGAATTGGCTTCTTAGCCCGAAGAAACAGCGGTTGGCAAGAGTAATTCTTCGTTTAATTTCTGACGAGATGTTGTTGGCAGAGTTAATAGCGGAGCCGAGATAGACAAAGTCCCGTACTACCTCAAAGTTATATCTGTCAATGGTGACGTTCTGTCCAAATCGTCGATGTTGGGTGTCCTTTCGTGTTGACAGCATAAACTTCGTCTTGCCCTCATTTAATGCTGCATTTATCTCTCAAGAACAAAATTGAAGAAGACATGATAGCGCATCGCGTTGCCTAAATCCTTTTTAAGTATCGTTTTGATGAGTTCCTTTCCAACCTTGATGGAGCAGCTAGAATTCTCCATCGTCATCCTAAACAAACGGACGAATTTGGGCGGTATACCAAAACTAGACATGGCTCTGTATAGTTCCTATAAATGCTTTCAAATGCGGCTTTGAAATCGATGAATAGGTGGTGGGTATCGATTTGGACTTCTTGGGTTTTTCCAGGATCTGCCGAAGTGTAACAATTTGATCGGTTGTGGACTTGCCCGGCCTAAAACCACACTGATAAGGGGCGGTCTTGTTGTTGGTAAATGGTTTCAGGCATTAACATATTGCGGCAGATAGGATCTTGTAGGCGATGTTGAGAAGACATATGCTTCAGTTTAGAGGGGTCTCCTTTTCTGTGGTTTGGACAAACGATGCTGAGGTTCCATTCTTCAGGCATACTTTCTTCCGCCCAGATTTGTCTTATGAGTTGGTGGATGTTTCTTACCAAGTCATTTCCGCCGGCATTACAAAACTCGGCGGGAAGGCCGTCATTTCCGGCAGCCTTATAAAGCTTCAGTTCAGATATTGCTATCCTCACTTCACTCAGGTTGGGTGGTTGGCAGTTTTCGCTGTCGTTGCCAATATTGAATGGTTCGTTCTGCCTGACAGCGGAATGTTGTTCGTCATCGCCGTTTAACAGTCCGCAGAAGTGGTTCTTCCATATCCTCAGCATAGACTGTGCCTCAACTACGATATTTCCTTGTTCATCTCGACAGAATTCTGTTCGAGCCTTGTATCCTTGGCTTTGACGCTTTACACTAAAACTTGCGAACATCGTTCCTGGAGTGGCACCTGTCTGTAACCTCAATTGCGCGCTTTTCTTGCTCTTTTTTCTTATTTATGAAAAGCCGGTGTTCTTCCCTTCTTCTGTGCCTATAGAGCTCAACGGCAGCTTTTGTCTTCACCTGCAGCTTAGCCTTGTAGGCCTCGTTCTTGGTTGAGAGCATCTGTCAGCATTCCTCATCAAACCAGTGGTCTTTTGCTGGTGGGCGAGAGAAACTTAGCACATCAGTTGCGGCTGGTCGAAGTCGATGTTAGGTCCTCGTGGCACCTCGTGTTCAGACATCCAAAATACTGAATGCGTTCCTCTTGTCTATCGCAATATGATCAATTTGATTGACCGTTTGTTGATCTGGAGACTACCATGTGAGGAAACCGTGTACTGGCTATAGTGGCATTCCGTTCCATAGCGAAGTCAATTAGCCTAAGTCTTGACGGTCTCTTGCGATTGCAGTCTTTCGATTTCACAGTGGATATCCGCATTCTTACCTTGGCTGCAACAAGGTAGTGGTCCAAGTCGATGTTAGCTCCACTGAATGTTCGGACATCCAAAATACTGGATGCGTGCCTCTTGTCTATCGCTATGTGATCAATTTGATTGACCGTTCGTTGATATGGAGAACGCCATGACCATATATAGATATCGGGGTGAGGAAACCGTGTGCTGGCTATAGTGACATTTCGTTCCGTAGCGAAGTCAATTAGCCTAAGTCCGTTACGCGTGTTGTCGTGTAGGCTATGTTTTGCGACAATACTGCTAAAGACGTCTTCTCTTCCTACCTTTGCGTTAAAATCTCCAAGCACGATATTAACATCGCTCATAGGTTTTGTCAAGGAGCTCGTAGAAGAAATCCTCAGCTATGTTATCTTTTTCCTCCGTCGGAACGTGAAGGCATATAAGGCTTATGTTGGCGAATTTGGCCATGATTCGGATTATTACAATGCGTTCGCTTATGTCTTGGAAACATAAGACTTCCGCATCCCAATAGTCGCTGTTTCTGCTCACTATATCGTATCGTATCTTATTTCCTGGATGGCAGTAATGTCTGCTTTGTAGCAGTTTACGGCTTCCGCTTATTGTTCGCTTGCACCTCTCATTTTTAATGTTCTCACATTCCAGGTGCAGATACGAACGTCGTTGTCATTTTTTTGTTTACGAGAATTTATTTCTTTTTTTTAACTTGGTAAAGGTTGTTATGGAAACGACAGTTTGTTTTCCTGAGTTCGGTTTTTCTGAAATTATAGCGTACAATAATGCAAAATAGCTTAAGTGTGTTTTATTGCTATTTGTTACTTAATTAAGAGAATGAAACTTATTTGCTTGTATGCTGCAGAAAAGAAGTATGTTTCCTTTATTACTGCACAAAATATAATTTCAAAATAAAAAGGCTTTAAGTTGTAGGGAGGGTTTGAAAAAGTTCCTCAACCTTAAACTGCTGTCCTACTCTTTAGAAAAGTAATAAAAATCGACTTAAGCGGTTATGGCTTTTGGCCACTTTTGTGCAGTCTATGGTCGTAGCTGTAATAAATTTAGCATGTTATTCTTTGTTGTTTTCCAGGCAATATTTGCCTTTTTCAGAGCGAGGACAGATTTAAGTTGGTGACTACCTCCTGAGGTATGCGAAACTTTGACGTTTACATCAAAACCTTAGGTGAACTTGATGTATTTGATGGATATACGTCAAAACCATTCTGTATATCTTTGCAATGAAAAGAGATATCGCTAAACAGATAAAAGATTTGGTAAGAAAACATAAGATTGCTTTCCAAACTCAAAAAGTGTATTTTGGCGTTTACGGTAACCCAATATTAGGGCGACGATGGGGAGATATGGTGATCCAACTTCCACTGATTTTGACTCCCATCGACAGTCTGCCTTCGCTGAAGAAGAAAAACGGCACAATGATGGTTTTGGTGAGAATTTAGCTTGTTAAAGGAGTCAAAGAGTGTAAAATGGGCCTCGTTGTCATAAAAATATTTTTCAAAAAATCAGGAAATATTTTTTGAATAAATCGCACTATGTACTCGCTGCGTTAACACAGCTGAACGATTTCTTGTAATGTACGTCGTCACTATTTCGGAGCGTTAAAAAATTTTCTGAATTTTTGAAAAATTACTGAATTGTTGTTACATAAACATGTTTACTCAAGTCAATCGGTTAATAAATGCCAAATTAACTTAATGTTTACAAATCAAAATATTAGTTGGCACACCCTATACTGGTGGTACTTTTTTTAAGACTTAAAGAATTGGACTTATGGGATATTTAGTTTCAACTGGACGACTTCTCTTCTTTCTCATGGACATGCCGATAAGTTAGACCTTTAGCGAAAGCATAATCGACACTTTTCGGCAGGAATTTAAATGTGTACCTCTTTAAAAAAATTTCATTGCGAAAGTGGTGTGCGTTTATGATTACGCCTTATCACCCATATGTCTTATCTATCTGAACATGCTGCAGTTTAGAGGCCATTGAAGTGAATATCTTACCGCCTACTGTGACCACTGTTGGCGATATAGTCGTTAAACGTGAGCCAATGTAATACCTGATAACACCTTTAATTTGGAGCTAAGCTGAAGCTATAAAACAACTTACATTGAGTAGAGCTTTGTCAAATCGACTTTCACAATGTTTTACCACATTTGTGTCATAGCTGTAATAGCCGTAGGCCACTCGGTGCTCAGCGAAGATGACAACTACAGCTTCTACGAAGGGTAACCAAATTAAGAATCATTTTTGATATTTTTCTGATCTCTTTTAATACATCCTCTGTAGTTACAAAATAATGGAAGTCATTCCGCAAGACCGACGGCAGAGCTCCGCACTGCATGCATTTCATGAATCCCAAAGTAAAGTTCCCTCGGTTGACTTCCTCAGTTCGACAAAACTCCCCGATGTCCCAGTACTTATGTTGGTACCACCACATTCAGAAATGGAACTCCTAAGCCTACTCAACACCATAAATCTCCCACACACTGTTGTCAATGACCATGTGCTGGAGTCCGTGAGGGCTGAACGTTCCGAAAACTTGAGACGAAGATCAACGTCACGCATCGGTTTTGAGTCCTATCTACGATTTAAAGACATAAATGACTATCTAGAGGAGTTGACAAAAATGTACCCTCAACATGTAAGTACTGCAGAAGTTGGCAAGTCACACGAAGGCCGTGAGATGAAGGCTTTAATAATAACCGACGCCAGCGAAAACCGTTCGAATAAAAAAGTTATCTTCATCGATGCTGGGATCCATGCAAGGGAGTGGATTGCACCGGCTACAGCTCTCTTTGTGATTCACCAGCTAGTGGAGAACTTTGAAAGCAACAAAAATCTGCTCAAAGACTACGATTGGATCATACTCCCAGTAGTCAATCCGGATGGATACGAGTACTCTCACACTAGGGAGCGTTTTTGGCGCAAAACGCGGCGTGCCAACTCATTTGGGTGTGTCGGCACAGATGCAAATAGAAATTTTGATTTTCATTGGGGCGAAACTGGTGCATCAAGCTATGCCTGCTCCGAGACATACCGCGGACCCAAGGCATTTTCGGAGCCAGAAACTGAAGCGCTGCGAAAAATCCTCCAGTCTTTCGATGGCAATTGTAAGATGTATCTGAGCCTGCATTCATATGGAAACTACTTGCTCTATCCGTGGGGATATGATTCGTAAGTAGGCTTTACATAAGCATTGAAAGTATTGTTTTGAGATTTTCCATCTATCGCTTTGCAGAACTCTACCATCGACATGGAAAGATTTGGATGAAGTCGCTATGGCTGGAAGAAATGCGATTAAGAGTGCAACCGGGACAAACTACACAGTGGGGAGTGCGACTAATGTTTTGTATGCCGCAGCTGGCGCCAGTGATGATTATGCATTTGGGGCGGCAAATATTCCGATTTCCATAACAATGGAGTTGCCAGGTGGTGGTCGTGGAGGCTTCGATCCCCCACCGAGTAAGATAAAGTCATTCGTTGAGGAAGCATGGATTGGGATAAAAGCTATGGCGGAAACCGTGGCAAAGAAGAACTGAAGAACGGCGATAAGTTGACGATCGTGTGATAAGTTAAAAGGTCTTTAGTTTATGAATTCAAATTCCATGAATTAATATAAGAGCGGCTGTCTTTATGATTAGCATACTACTGATTGGATTTTATTAAAAATACTTGCGCTGAAGAAGGTGGTAACTCTTCAGGCAGCAGCAGACGAGATCGAATTTCTTTCTTTCTTATCAAACGGGAACACTATTTCATTGATCGATAATAAGGAGACAACTTTCCATCACTCTCTCACACATATCAGCCGGATAGTTGGTAATTTCGCATTCGATATTTTTCTTAGCTTATCCTACGTTATAGGCTCGGCATAAGCCAACGACTTAACGGTACCAGAAAAGAAGGCATCAAATCAAATGAGCTTGGTGTCGCTTCGAACTCATAATTTCTCGATATTATACGATAACCGAACTTTCCCTCAAATAGCGCAATTGTTGGAACGATTAAATTCTAGGCCAATAGTCTTCCAGTATGGCACAATAGCGAACTCCATTGACTGTAACAAATACCGGTCAATTGCCAGCATAAAATCCACACCATAATATCACTTTTTGTGAATGCAATAGAGACGCTTAAAAATCATAAGAGTTTGTTTCTGTTAAATTCTACATAGCTGTAGATGATTTTTTATGAAATTCAGTATTTTCATCTAAAGTTAGCAGATCCCAATCAGATAAGATCGGTCCTTCAACTGATCAAGAGGCTTAAATTCTTGTGTTCATTTGTCTTATAATTCGCTACAATGTGGATTCGCAGATCTTGTGAAAACTCGAAAATTTAGCTTCATCGTAGAAGATCATTTTCTGATGAAATTCAGAATTTTTTTTATATATTGAAAAGCGCTCAATCAGATAAATTTCAACACATTAAAATATTAAGGGCTTTCAGATCTCGAGTTAATTTGATCTCTCACTGTCAAAATTCGACGAAATTTACGAAAAATTCGACACAACATGAACTTAAATATTTCCAGGAGTTGCGAACGGCGTAGAATCGACTGACTTGTTTCATTTTAAACTATATAGTTCAGTCGAATCGACCGAAAAGTTTGGTTTCCAGCATCAATAACCTCAGACAACAGATCACAGATCGAACTACAAACTTCAAACTCCGCATGCACTACTTTTTAGGGTAGTTTGAAAAATTTTTGAAATCTGAACTTCGAATTTTCGCGTCATTTCAAAATTTCCACCTCAATTCGTATACTAGGGACCGTGTTGAATCATCCACATTAATCGAATCAGCTGTCATGCTATAGTCCAGAGGTTTTTCGAATCCTAGCCTTCACGTTCGGGAGGACAACAGGAAATTTCATTTGGGGATGTAAATGTTAGCTAGGAGACATTCCTCCAATGTTCTAACGATACTATGAAGTTCGCTACGATTGAGTCTCCTATTAGTTCAAGCGCAAACTTTTGTATCCCATTCAGTAGGTGCAATGTTTTTTTTGCTCAACTGACCAGATTAGTGTGTCTTACTAAAGTTTGGGTAGTATAAACGCTTTTTTGAGGCTAAATCAGAACTGTAAAATATTTCTTTCTCTATATGGTCTTTCCATTGAAGTTCCTTACTAACGCAAACCTCAGGCTTGGAAAAAATTGAATTCTGCACTTTTATTCTGACATATGAAAATAATTTTTTTTTAAATATGCACTGCAATTATATTTACTTTTTGTATAACATTTCATTAATCTTAATCTAAGCCAGATAGGTATTTCCAAAAGATATATGTTCAGATAGATGTTCATCGCGGCGATTTAATCGCACGATTCACTACTTGAATATCTATGACATGGAAATTTTGTTTTGAAGATTTTAGCCCTAGGCATTCTCTTTTTTAGGATTTTGTCTTGGGGATTATGTCTTGGAGAAAACGAAAATGAGTATCGTAGACATAATGGAAACTTGGGAAACAACGGGGTTAATTTGGTAGGTAGCGACTTGAAAGCGTCCAAATGAACGTTTCAAGAGGCAGTTTCAAAAGTATGTCTTTTTAACAAAATGGCTATAAGGTAATCTTTGTCTAACCCTTTAGATTTATTAAGTGCAACGATCTTGATTTTTACAATAATATTGATTGATTCCACTCTTCGGTGAGATACGACTGCTCATACGAAAACCGAATTAACAGTCAATGTGAAGGTTTTGTGTTTCGAAATAAGACCTTAGAAAGACGAAAGTGATGGTCGGTAGTCGCTTTTTTTAGTTTCAAGCTGGACAAATTCTGTTTGCGATATACTCGAAAAGAGTCCTGATTAATCGGACAGTGCAGTTGTTTTGGTAGCATGATAAAATATCTCATTGGAAGTATGTCGACGCCAGCTTCATCAGTCTTTAGTGAGTCATTTAGAATTCCAACTGTAAAATTAAACTAAATATAAAGGTGTTGACAGATCGCCAAACAGATCAACTGAATTCATGTAGCCTCCTTAATCATTTTAAACGCCATCAAGCGAATTACTTCTTTGAAATAGCACAGCTCCCGTCATGATACGACTAATAATGAACTTAATTTAGCACACCCAACGCCGATCACGAGTAATCATTCCTCTTAAAAAGGAAACGAAATTTGCCACCATCAAAGTGGCAGAAAATTAAGCGACTCTCAACTAGCCCTCATCTCCCACTACCCCTTATTTAGCATCAGCTTAACCTGATTTTTCAATTTCGTTCAATTGGTCATCATGCTAATTCCGACTGAAAACGGAACGATTTGCAAATTTCGCTCGCTAACTGCTCAGTTGTTGGACGGTTCTTTTAAGTTTTTTTTTTTTTTATCAGTTTGTTGGTCAATTAAGGTCGACAACTACTAGTTGACTGCGCGCCAGGATTTTACACAGATTTGTACAATGTAATACATCCGAGACACATGTGAGATATATGTAAGTTGGCGGCTTTCGAAGCCATTACTACTCAATTAGGCATAGTGTGCCGATCGAGGCTATCCAAATCCAGCGTTCACCTTACCGTGTCCATTCTTGTTTAGTTTGATATCAAAATAAGATCAGAGTTTCAGAGTTGTAAACGTCCGAGCCCAGTCTTTTAAAGTCTTTTGATTATCAATAGAGATGGATGATATAACAGCTTTAACACTTAGATGTATAAAACAACGCATGGAAAATCTACACAAATTAGGGATTCTTAGGGAAGTGGATGAGTGAGCGTTATTTGATGTTAATGTTAGAGTCGCCAAAATACATGCCAAATCGATTGTAATTGGAATGCGCATTGAGTAAGCGATCGTAGTACCTCTGACCATAGAATTTGTTTTTACGCTGCCAGCATCATCAGATAAGTAGCACTATTTGCATCCGTTATCAGATTTCTTTTTATATGTCAAATCCTTCGAAAACACCTTACACGCTATAAATATGGGTGAACAGTAAAATGGATCTCAACGTGGCCAGTGTCTTACTCACAAAAGCTGAGCATTTCTAGTTCGCTGTAGTCGCACAGGATTGCAGGGATAAACCTTAGCCACATAAATCATGCTTCTCTAGTTAAATCGGTCTTGAGCTCAATCTCAATCCGCGTGGGATTGCTGACATACCATCAGACTAGTCATCAGGTGGCTGATAGAGAAATTAAATAGCACTAACGCGCCAAAATATTTAGTGAAATGCCAAATTTAAAAATCTTCGCAGATAGTAGTGGACGAAATGAAAATTTTACTTGAGCAGCTATGACATTTCCATTCAATTGTTCATTTAGACACTTTCAAAGTCGTGCCGAAAGACTATTAGCAGCGCATAAATCCATGATGGATACTATTGGAATCCATGTACTAAGATTACCTAATAAATTGGAATCGATATCGGAAGCCCTTATCTACTAAAAAGTAGACATAACTACCATTCAGAAAATAAGATGCAGCCTTATATAAAGAGGATGCAAGACAGCAATAGCAACAACGGCCCGTATTATAGTGAGCAGAAACAGTGACTGTTCAGATCCGTATTTTTTATAACCTAAAGGCATAGGTTAAAATTGATACTCATAGTGTGACATGGGGACAGTATTCTGGATGTTCCAACATTCCAACCGAAAAGGTCTTCGCAAAATGTTTGGTCTTGTTGGCGTTGGTGGGTTATTGAAAGTCAGATTCAATTGAGAACTTTGAAAACTTTACAGTGACATACAACTCATCAAAAATGGGAGGGAGTTGTCCTGGGACTGGGCTAATTGGAGGCGTATATTAGTTGACGCTCATGTTTCAGACAAGAGAATCTTCGGATATCAGTTTTGAGACAAGATGGAAGACCAATCTTCTGATATAACTATAAAGTATTATTCAGCACAGTCGGTTGGCAAGCTAAGAACACTTAACCAATATGAACCAAAGCACAAAAACACAAAGGCTTATATAGGGCTTGTATACGGATGATCACTACACAACTGCCGGGTTGGAAGTGATTTTTAAGTTTCTTTGTATAAATCGATAAATATATGCATCAGTTGCCTAGAATGCTAGATCCCGAGGATCTCTGGGGACGCAAAAAAAAAAATGCATAAGAAACTCCGAATGGATAAGAATAAACTCACGCTTTTTCATTTTTATCCGTGATTGAATTATTTAATTATTTAATTATTATTTAATTAAATCAATTATTATTGTTTTATGTTTATTCCTAAGCCCAAATTGATGAATCGCGACTAGGGATTTTTCTGCAACTATATTTTGCAGACGTTTTACCGGCATCTTTTCAAATAATTTGAACAACATTGGTAGTATTGATATTGGCCTATATGAGGTTACTTTGCGAAGGGGTAAAACTGATTTTTGAATCGTTATAACCTCGTCGATCTTACATATATTTTCCATGATCTACGTTAATTGTTTCAGGGCTTTTTTTTTAAAATCAAACCCTTGGGCCTTTTTTTTATATATATGCCTTCTTTTATTTCTTTGGCAAATTCCTTATACGTAACCGGTCGAATTGGTACGTCTTTTTCGCACGTTTCTTCCATTCCATTGACAATCTTTATCTGCATACGGTTGGAAGACGCCTTTAAGATATTCAGCAAAAGTATTTTCTCTTTCTTTTTGCTCAGTTTCCTTCTCTGGTTTTCACTGGGAATGAGAGAGCAGACGAGGTAGCCAGACTAGGATCGTCTAGCTGTATCTCATTATGTGACAGAAGTTTAAACCTCCACTTTCTTTTCTATAGCGCTGAGAAGGATGACAGATCACAATCTATTGGATAAACACTCCCACGGAATCAACCTAACTTACTCGCACCAACTATGAGGGATGTGTGGAGATCCAGGAAGGCATCACCAACCTAATATGTCAGTGCCCTGCGATCAACAAGAGCAAAAAACTCCTTGGCAGCTTTTACTATCAGGACTTGACGAAGTTAGCAACAACCCTCCCAACTAACAATTACTCCTCTATAAGGCAATACAATTTAATTTCCACAAGCAATTATTTGTATAGGCCTTATATTGTACTTGTGCGCGGAGGTTGAGCATTTTGCAGTCGAAAAAATAGGGAAAAGGGTGAAAAGATCTGGAAACTAACGGAAAATGAGTCAGCACCATTCAAGTACTTCATTGTAGTTACTGTTCTTTCATGTTCCAGAGTACAGCCAAGTGGATAACGTGTTGGACTCTCCAGCAGTGGATGCGGATTTGTTGACTGCGTTGCGGGGCCATTCAAGGTCAGCTAACCGTTCTTCATAACCAGTTACGGGAGCAGGCGTCAAGGGTAGACTATATCTACTCCTTGTTACCGAGCTTAACGTATTTAGATCGTAATAGGCACGCTGTCAGAGAGACCCTTAAATATCCTGGCTGTCAATGTGATTTCACTGATTGGTATCGAACTTAGAGCTAACCTTTTCCAGTTGCTTACAGACCAAAGTCCCGATGTGCTTATGGCAAGCGAAATTAAGCTAAACCAGAAGCATAAATTGATTAGTAGTAATTACAATTCACTTTTTACAACAGAGCTCGGAAATCTTTTCGAATCTCTAAGACTGAATTCAGTGGAGAACTTTTATCTTTTGGCCGGAGATTTAAATGCCAAACACGAAATCAATTACAAAATCCTCGGGATAACCATCTTTACAATTGGATGGTCCACTAAAATATTGAATAGAAGAACGACATTCTTGCCACAGTTAGGCCATCGTTTTTAAGAAGCGGTGCTTTTTTGGATCTTTTACTGCGAGACACACGAATGACAGTTACTAACAGAGTAGGTCAACACCCGCGAAACTGTTTACAGACGATCGAGTACGAAAGTGATCACTGCGGACTCCCCGCCATTATGCAGTTCCGAAAGAGCTTGTGGCGTTGGAAGAGTATGGGCCTGTGCATTCTTACAGCTATGGTTAAATGCGTTACCCTCGCTTCACCAACGCCATATCAAGAGGACTACGTTCGAGGGCAATTTCACCACCAAACAACAGAAACCTAACTAACAACGAAATCGACGAATACTTACAACAAATGGAAGAATCGATTCAGTGAACAATGAACAGGACCATACCGAAATACAAAGAATATGACAAAACGTCTACGTACAGAAACGCGACATTGACGCACTAAACAGACAGAAAAGTGGACTTCTGACAAGACTTAAGCTCTTCTACAGACGACTGACAAACCCACGCAATTCTGAGAATAGTACACTGAAGGCGTCGATCAAAAACATCAACCAATTGATCAATGTGAACTATCGGTTGCCCATTAATTTGTTTTGGAATAACAGAATTCGGGCCGTTAATTCTCTCGACCCAAGTATATTTCCACAAATTAATAAGATCTTAAGTAGGAAAGGTCATAACGACCTTCCGTGTATTAAGAATGATAGCATTCGCCCGAACCGCGTCCTGGAAAACAATGCCCTGCTCTGGAACTCCAGATCATCTTCTATTCCATAAAGAAAAAGAAGTCAGCGGGAGTCGATGGAGTCGATGTCCAACATTGTACTGCGACACATACCCCCTGGAGCTGTGGACATTTACGCCACGCTGTTCAACAACGCGCTGAATAAGACAGCGATGGTTAATCCTCTCCCGAAAAAGGGAAAGGACAATTACAATCCGGCAAGTTTCCGGTCGATAAGTCTCCTTCCGAGAATCAGCAAGGTTTTCGAATTTATGTTAAGAATGGTCTGCAACAGGGAGCGGTAAGCTCGCCGATTCTCTTCAGCATTTACACCAGTGATATGATAGGTAGTCTTACTCAGGCAATTCAGTATGCGGACGTTCTTATCTCGTACAGAACAGCCCCTACTGTCGAAGCCATTCGAACATTTTTGCACTGCTTAGGATACCGTTGTCTAGGGCCTCTAGGGATACGAGAAAGAACTGGCGAAAGCTGGTGATCGTTGGACCAAACGGACAGCCACTGGCGGGTAAAAGTGTAGTAAAGTACCTTGGCATCTGGCTGAATCCGTATCCATATTTCGGAATACATGTAGATGCTGCTCTGGCGAGAGCTAGAGGATCGTTTGCCCTGACAACACGACTATTTTATTGTAGTCGTCTTGACAGCAGGGTGAACCTTGCCCCATCTCAAATTTTAAAGATACGAGTATTTGAGAGGCAGTGTTTAAGAAGCTGTCTTAGACTTCACAGAACACCAATATCTGACTACACAAAATATTTTTCCAACCAGGGGCCAACATAAACAGAATAAATAATTTTCTAGTGAAACTCATTCGGTTTCACGCTGCAAGAACGATGGCTTCGAAAAATAGTCTCATCTTTGGGCCCTTCTACCCCAATGATGAATATTTTAAGCGGCTTTATTCCACCCCAAGCTCTCCTATATCTGGATAGTCGACGGCTGATACAGGATAGATCGGCAGTTCCGCTAATCTACCACGTCTTCCGACGAACTCTGGATAGGCGGCTCCTATACGACGGAGAGGTCTTTGCGGAGGAGTAGTGTGTCCGATTGGGACCGCAGGAGTAGGTTGCAACAGTAGAACCTGTTGTGGTGGCTTGGATACATAAAGATAGTTGGCTTACAAATTGTATGGTAAAGTCTATGTTAGGTTAAGTAAATCAGTCAGGGTGGCAACAAAAAAAAAAAATACAAACAAATACCAAAAAAAAAAATAAAATCTAGCTGTGGCTGTTCTAGTTCTTTGAGTTATTTTTAGGTACCTGTAACTAGTTTTTAAGTAGGATGTAAGTTAGAATATAATAAAAAAAAACTAGATACCAAGTTTTATTAAAAAAAACTTTACTTGGTTCAAAAATAACGATATGTACTTATTTTAAATTACCTATTAGATAATAAGCCGAAAGAAAGAATTAAGTTGTTAGCGTTTAATATAGAGCACCCGCATAGGGCAAGTAAGTTAGTTGCGTAGTTGACAAGTAGGCTGGTTTTTTCATGAATTTGTATCTAGCATGTCAGTTAGTTTTCAGATGAATTAATATAAAAAAATGAATCCACAAAAAACGGTAGAGAACGCGAGTTCAAATCCCAGCAATATCAGAGTTTTTATAAAATTAATTGCATTGAATTTCATTCTTTCATAATAGAGAATTGGGTTTTAATTATTATAAAGTATTGAAATTAATAAAAGTAAATAATATAATAGAATGTAGCAACAGAAAGAAAATAATAAAAAATTATATTTTTTTCAACTTCAAGAAGGCTTGCAAATATTTTTGGAAAGACTTTTTGCGAAGCCTAGAATTTGCTTCTATAAGGCCCTTTGCAGCGAACAAAGTTTTTTCTGCAAGTCTGTTTAGAAAAATTTAAAGAATTTTTATAGAAGTCAATAGCTTCCTTAAAGTGAGCCGAATGTTTTTCCATAAGACTTCGTGCAGGTAATATTGCTGGGAGGGAAATAGCTTGGATAGTGCTTTATCGAAGCGAAATTGTTCTACATGTTGGGCTATAATACAGATTATCCGTTTGTGCTGCAAATCGGGATGGAGCAATAATCTCTTTTAAGTGAATGGAACAGCACAAATCAAATAAGTATCACACTTTACTCTAGCACAACATACTTTTCAGGTCCACGCGAAATCAGGTCTATGTCAAACATAACCTAACCTAACTGGGGATCTCAGGTTGTTAAGCAACTAAATAAAACTAGTTAAAGAATGGATGTGAACAAACCTAATGTCTATCATGGTACCTAAGTGTGGCAGGGTAGATGATATTCAACTTCACCGACTGGTTACAACGCGCACAGTCAAAGGTACCAACTTGAGTAGGTCATTTAAAAAATCCATTGAAGTTTGATGGAAGGGTATTTGAGGAGGTGTAGACAATGCTCCATTTACATTTGACTTGCACTGGTGTCTCAAACACAAGAAAGCTTCGAATAGCTTTGTCAAAGCGATCGTCAAAGCATCTTTTCCCGTTCAAAATAGATACAACGAACTTAAAGAGACATATTTTCAAGATACAACCCATTTGTTGATTTATTTTTTTATTACTTACTTACTTAAGTGGCGCCACAGTCCGGAATGAACCTGGGGCTTAAGCAACATGCCTTTCCAATTAGCCCGGTAATTAGCTAACTGTCTCCAGTTGCGCACTCCAAGTTGGTTGAGGTCGGTTTCCACTAATGCGCGCCACTTAAGGCGAGGTCTTCCTCTACTGCGTCCGACATCTGGCTGGGAATCGAAGACTCTGCGAGCCGCGGCAGTGGTGTCCATTCGTTGTACATGTCCTAGCCATCTTAAACGTCAAATTCGGAGTTTTTTTTTTGACTAATGGCATGTCGCTGTACCTCTCGTATAGTTCTTGGTTGAATCTTCGTCTCCATAGCCCATCAACGCAAACAGGAGCGAAGATTTTTCGAACAATTTTCCTTTCAAATCGACCAATGATTTCTTCATCCGCTTTTGAGACGGTTCATGCTTCAGCGCCGCAGAGCAGGACTGGGATGATCAGGGTCTTTTATAGGATATCCTTAGTAGTATGAGTGATAAGGGCCCATCAGGTTGTTGGTAAGCGATTTCAGGCGTTCACAAATTACGGCAGATAGGATCTTGTAGGTGATGTTGAGGAGACTTATGCCTCTGTTGTAGGAGCAGTTTAGAGGGTCTCTTTTTTGTGGCTCAGGCAAACGCCGGCTTTATAAGGCTCAGCGGAGATGAGCTAGCATTGTTCTTCGGCAAATACTGCTAAGGATGTCTTCTCTCCTACCTTTGCGTTAAAATCTCCCAGCACGATATTAACATCGTACTTCGGTAGTCCCTCATAGGTTTGGTCAATGAGCTCGTAGTAACAATCCTTAGCTATATCATCTTTTTCCTCCATTGGGGCATGAGCGCATACATGGCGGATATACGGGATTGAGAGCTCCCATTTGCTATTCGGTTCATCCGCCACTATCTCTGTTCACGCGGCCTGGCTAACCCTTGAAATTCCTAGACAACCTATTTTCGGAATATGTTAAAGTACCTTGTCTAGGTTCGCCTGGGACAGCAGGCCGTGTATTCATTCCGTGCCATTCTGACCTGGCTGTTTATAGTGTTGCTGTTTTTCGTCGTGTTATCAACACTCGCGCTTATCGATTAGCTGGTCAAATCTGGTTGGATGGTTACCACCTAGAGGTTATGGTTACCACCTAGAGGTTAAAAATAAGCACTTGATGTATAGTCAGAGTTACAGCCACTGGGAATTGCCAAGTTACAGCCAATCAGAATCTACCCTCGTTCTACAACACCCAACCATCCATTTTGTTAGTACAAACATTTTTCGTAGGCCAAAACTTGCACACGCTTTGAATTTTTCCAAATTTCTTATCAGCAGTGATGACCGGTTAAGAATAGCTCCCGCCAAATCTCACGATGGAATCGAATATAATTTTTGATTTTGGGGATTTAAATTGAATAGCAATTCCTATCATAAATTAATTTCAGTTTTAAAGAACTAAATTAACAAAAAAGTCTACATATCTAATCATGGGCCACTGTCTTGGTAAAAGTTCTGATAACAGTAAATGAGACAACGACTACATCCGTCCATATCTCTTATCGCATCGGAAAATAAACTCGAACGGCCATAAATAAGTACCAACATCAATAAAAATTGATAGTTACACGATACACGAAGATTGTGCAATCTATTGTCCGTTATGAAATCGACTTGAGCTATCTCCATTAAAACGTTAGCCCCATTAAGGTTTGAGATCCCGAAGCAAACGGTTGTACCTACAATGCTTCGATTCGGTGTGGTACTAATTTGTGTGACCAGTATCCTTGGCTTAGGCTATGAGGGGTGAGTTAGAAAAAATCCACAAGCCCAACTTTAACCACTCTTATATATTCTGTTTGAAGTTTCAAGGTCTACGATGTTATGGTTGACAATAAGGCACACGCAGACATTCTCTATGAACTCTCCAATCATGACGCGTATGACTTCTTCAGTCTTCCGAAACTAGCTAACCACCCTTCAAGAGTAATGGTCCCACCAGAGAAACAGGACGAATTCCTAAAAATCCTCGCAGATAATAACATGCAACATACCCTCATTAGTGACAATATTGCACGTGAGGTTGAACAACAGTTTTTGGGTTTAAAACGTCCACGCTCAAACTCACCCCGGCTGAGTACCGAACGTTACTACACCCATGACGAGATCAACGAATACATAGATTATCTTGGCAAAACGTACCCAAGTCGGGTATCTGTCAAGCTGGTTGGTAAAACGTACGAAAAACGCTTGTTGAAGACCATCACCGTGACCAACGGTGACGGAAGGACCGGAAAGAAAATCATCTTCCTCGATGGTGGTATGCATGCCCGCGAATGGATCTCCCCAGCTGCGGTGTTGTATGCCTTAGAGCAACTCGTCGAGAACTATGAAGACAACAAGGAACTCTTGCTTGACTACGATTGGGTTGTACTTCCAGTGATCAATGCTGATGGTTATGAATACACGCAGTCGTCATCACTCCGCCGAATGTGGCGCAAGACCAGGAGTCCACATATTAATTCCAAGGGCGTAACATGTTACGGTGTAGACCCGAATCGCAATTTTGACTTTCACTGGATGGAACAGGGTACATCGACTAACGAATGCTCGGATACATTTGGCGGACCGGAACCATTCTCCGAGGTAGAAACTCAAGTGCTTAGGGATTTGCTTACAACTGTTTCGGACCGTTGTAAATTCTATCTAACATTGCATTCCTTTGGAAAGTATCTGATCTACCCATGGGGATGGACTTCGTAAGTTGTTGCGGTTTGATATGAATTTCTGGAATTAATTTGAATTCTTACAGGGATCTACCAGACACGTGGGAAGACTTGGACGAAGTAGCAATGGCTGGTTACGATGCCATCAAGGTGGCAACTGGTACTATATATGAGGTTGGATCCTCCACAAATGTGCTCTATTCAGCATCTGGTGCAAGTGACGATTATGCGTTTGGCGTTGCGAACATTCCGATCTCGATTTGCATGGAATTGCCAGGTGGTGGATTGACAGGCTTCCATCCACCAGAGTCGAGCATAGACTCATATGTCAAAGAGACATGGATCGGCATTCGGGCTATGGCTTTGGTCGTTGTTGATAAATATTAATAAAATTAAATTGGTGTGAGTGATTGGTTTTTTTTGTCACTTTACCAGGAACGATGGTTGTCCTTTGAATAGGAAAGTATTTTTTTCAATGCTGGAAAGGTCCAAACTAAGTTAATAGGGACACTCAATGGACTTAAAAGAAAATATATGGTCAAATTCGTTCCAGGGTTTTAAAGACATTGGGATGGCTGGATATAGCTGAATGACCCATAAGGGAATAAAAGGCGTAAGCTTACCCCCACAAAAGTTTATCACATTGGGACCACATTGACCGTACATTATTATACTCAAGAAATATCTTGGATTACTGGGCTTCAAAGTTCAAACTTATCTCTTCTTTTCATTTGTGTGTGCGAAGTTATTAATTTTGCGACATAAAGGGTGTTTTTTTTTAAAAAGGTATAGAACTTTGAAATGGAATAAACCAAAGAAGATTTTTTTAAATTGACATGAAGTTTACTTTATTTGAAAGATGATCTTCGGGTATTATAATTCAAATATAATTTCTTGCATATGACCACCATGGCTGCCTCAGACGTAGTCTAATCTGGAGGTATACTTTTCGATGAGTTTTTCCAACATTTGTGGCAATATATCCGCAATAACGCTGCGAATGTTGTCCTCCAAGTGGTCAATAAGCGTAATCGAATTAATTGCTCTGATGGACGATTATGTTGACCGTAAAATGGACGTACTGCGCAGACGTGTTTCGAACAGAACCATGATTTTCAAAATAAATTCGCAAAATTTGTAAGCGTTGTTCAGAAGTCAGTCTATTCAAGTTTAAATCCCAAACCAAACTAAAAATACATATGGAAAGGCTACAATCGACTGTGTGGATCTTTTTATACCCTATCCCATCCCATCCTTAAAATGTCGGCTTTTTGTCGACGAAAATTGAAAATTTCATTGTCAGAACATATTGTTCAGACAGTTTATCAAAATCATTTATGGTTCGACAAAAAACATCGTTTTCCGCTTGGTTATGCTGTGAGATAGTGTATAGGAATGGTTTTTGTATGAAAACGCCTCCAAAAACTAGACGTGGCTTAAAATGTTATATTGAAGAAATATTTATATTATCATAAATATTGATTTGCATCAAAAAAAATTTCGAAATGTTTAAAATTTTACAAAAAAAAGTTTTTTTTACTGAAAACGCCCCCAAAAAACGGGCGTGTTAAAAAACTTTATTTAGATGAAATATAGACATTAGGATTGTCTAGATATCTTGCCCAGAATTTTTTCAAAACCTCTAATGGTTTGGCTTAAAATTACGTTTTTCTAAAAAGGAGGCGTGGCAGTTAGACGATTTCAATAATTTTTGCATTTGCTTCGTCGGATAGAGAGTCTGTATACCAAATTTCAAAATTCTAGCTCAAAATTTAAGGCCCATAAGTCGGTGAAACACAGACGGACGGACGGACAGACAGACATAGCTTAATAGACTCAGCTAGCGATTCTGAGTCGATCCATATACTTTGAGGTATATCTAGCGAAATTATTTCTCTATGTTACAAACTTAATGTCAGAACTAATACACCCGTATGGGATAGAGTATAAAAAATCACTTGACAGCTGACAAAATGGCCGCCAGTTAAAATAGTGTTACCAACCTAAAGATCAGATGGTGGGATGTTGTAGAACAAGGGTAGACTCTGATTGGTTTTAACTTGGCAGTGCCCACTGGATGTAGCTCTGACTACACATCAAGTGCTTATTTTTTACCTCTAAATGGCAACCATCGGGTATATGTACTAGTCTCATCTAACCCTATTTGACTTGCTTTACAATAAGCACGAGTGTTGAAAACAAGACGAAAAACAGCGACACTATAAACAGCCAGGTCAGAATGGCACTGAATGAATACCCGACGTGCTGCTTCAGGCGAACCTAGACAAGCCGCTTCGACATACTCAGACAACAGGTTGTCTAGGAATTTCAAGGGTAAGTCAGGCCCCTTGAAGATATATGGTAGCGGATGAACCGAAGGGCAGCGCTCAATCCCCTAGTGGATACCGATGGCTCCGTGTCCTAGGGGTATCTAATAAATTGGAACTGGCCCTCCACGTTGAGGGTTGTGCTTTGGGTTAACTACCCACCCATAGTACTTGGATGCGGATTTGATATAAGTGCCAGACTTAGACAAGAAGTCTTAAGTAAAGAAGAATTCGCCATGATTAGCCTTGTATTCGCTCACGCTCAAAGGGAGGAAAAACATGATATAGCTAAGGATTGATTCTACGAGCTCCTTGACAAAACCTATGAGAGACTAGCGAAGTACGATGTTAAAATCGTACTATGGGAATTTAACATAAAGGCAGCAAGAGAATACATCTTTAGAAGTATTTTCGGAAAGCATAGCCTACACGACAACAAGTCTGGTAACAGACTTAGGCTAATTGACTTCTCCACCGAACTAAATGCCGATCGGGCCGTATCAGTGTGGTTTTAGGGCAGGAAAGTCCCCAACCAATCAAATTTTCTTACTTCGGCAGATGCTGAAAAAAAACCCAAGAAGATAAAATCGATACCCACCATCATCATCGATTTCAAAGCCGCATACGACAGTATTTATAGAAACGAACTATACAAAGCCATGTCTTGTTTTGGTATACCGGCCAAACTAAAATTATCGCTGCTCTATCAGGGTCGGAAACGACCTCACCGAGACATTCGATACCAAAAAAAGGATTTAGGCAAGGCGATGCGCTGTCATGTGACTTCTTCAATTTGATTCTTGAGAGGATTTTCCAAAACTCACAAGCCAACACCAATGGCGCAGTTTTCCAAAAATCGGTACAACTAATGGGTGATCCAAGTAGAGATACTTTTTTCAATAGCCTTTTTTGACTGATCACGTGTGAGTCGTGTCATGCTGTCATGTTATTTTTGTTTAGTATTGTTTGGCATTTTATAATGGAAAGACTTACGGGTGAACAACGTTTACAAATTGTTCAACTTTATTATGAAAATTCACGTTCTGTGAGGAATGTGTTTCGTACACTTCGCTCAACTTATGATCAACATAATCGGCCTACTGAGCGTACTATTCGCAACACCATCACCCATTTTGAGACCCAGCATTCATTATTGGATAATACTCGACCGAATAGACCACGTCCAGCAAGCTGTGAAGAAAATATAGCGGCCGTAGCTGAGAGTGTACACGAAGACCGTACAGAGTCGATTCGGCGCCGTTCGCAGCAACTCGGACTGACGTATGGAACGACTTGGCGCATTTTACGTCAAGATCTTGAAAGCGTACAAAATACAGCTTGTGCAATAACTGAAGCCGCTCGACCTTCCCAAGCGACATCGCTTCGCTCTATGGGCTCTTGAAAAGTTCCAAGAAGATCCGACGTTTTCGAGTCAAATATTGTTTAGCGATGAGGCCCATTTCTGGCTCAATGGGTATGTAAACAAACAAAATTGCCGCATTTGGGACGAAGAGCAACCAGAAGAGATTGAAGAACTGCCACTTCATCCAGAAAAAAAAAACGGTTTGGTGTGGTTTGTGGCCCGTGGAATCATCGGTCCATATTTCTTTAAAAATTATGCCGGTGCGAACGTAACCGTCAATGACGACCGTTATCGTGCCATGATAACCGACTATTTGATGCCTGAAATTGAAGCTCGTGATCTCGGCGACATTTGGTTTCAGCAAGACAGCGCCACTTCCCAAACATCGCATCAATCAATGGACTTATTGAGAGAACATTTCGGTGAGCACATAATTTCACGTTTTGGGCCGGTCGATATCACACCGTTAGACTTTTTCCTGTGGGGATATGTAAAGTCAAAAGCTTATGCCGACAAACCCGCTTCGATTCGGGCCTTGGAGGAAAACATCACGCGTGTCATTCGCCAGTTACCAGTCAAATGCTCGAACGAGTGATCGAAAATTGGACTCAACGGATGGACCATCTGCGACGTAGCAACGGCCAACATTTGATAGACATAATCTTCAAAAAATAAATGCCAAAGAATGTTCTTTCAAATAATAATAAACATTCTCCATTAAATTTGAATTTTCTGTGTTGTTTTCTTTAAAAAAGTAGGGAACCTCGAAATGGATCACCCTTTATTAGCATACGCCGACGATATTGACATCATTGGTAGGACCCAACGTTATATCATAGCCACGTTTGCTAGTATAGAGAAGGAAGCGGCAAAATGGGTTTAGCAGTAAATGAAGACGAAGAATATGCTGTCAACACGAAAGAACACACAACATCGACGAATGGGACAGAGCGTCACCACAGCCAGATATAACTTTGAGGTAGTACGGGACTTTGCCTATCTCGGCTCCGCTATTAACTCTGACAACAACATGTCGTCAGAAATCAAAGGAAGAATTACTCTTGTCAACCGCTGTTTCTTCGGGCTAAGAAGCCAATTCAGTAGTAAAGCCCTCACTCGAACTACTAAGGAGATCCTATATAAGACCCTGATCATCCCATTCCTGCTCTACGGCACTGAAGCATAGACCGTCTCAAAAGCGGATGAAGAAATGCTTGGCCGATTCGAGAGGAAAATTCTTCGAAAAATCGTCGGTCCCGTTTGCGTTGACGGGCGTTCAACCAATAACTATACGAGCTGTACAGCGACATGCTCCTGGTCAAAAAACTCCGCATTGGACGTTTAAGATGGCTAGGACATGAAGAACGAATGGACAGCAGAATCATCGATTCCCAGCCATACGTCGGATGCAGTAGAGGAAGATCTCGCATTAAGTGGCGCGCACAAGTAGAAACCGACCTCAACCAACTTGGAGTGCGCAACTGGAGGCAGTTAGCTAAGGCCCAGCCTAATTGGAGAGGCATGTTGGTTGTTGGTTGAGGCCCATGTTCTTTCCGGAATGTAGCGCCATTTAAGTCAGCAAGTGTAGACTTGTGTCTCTGTCCACTGCACAAACTGTTCTCTTATCGAATGCCTCGAGTCGCGAAGGTTTCCTCCTGTATCTTTCGACTACCATTCTAGTTCACGTTTTGTCTTCTCAAGCGGTAGAGAAAGCCGTGCAAATACCACTTCGTCCAGCATATGCTATTTGAATTCAAGTAATCGGTGCTTGTCTCGGATATTTGAATTCAAATTAATTTTCGCTCCCAGGTGGCGGTGATATCACAAGCAATTAAAATATTAGTGTTGTAAGTTCCATATTCTAATCAAATCATTTTAAAATGCATATGTCTTTAATAATTAAATATAGTAGCATAATTTATTTAGTAAAGTTAACTATTATAAATAAATTCTTAATTCATTTTTACCAAACGTTTATCGTAATGCACTGCAACAAGCAGTTTGTGGTCTATTTGTTTCACCAGTGGCAAAAATCAAAAAGGTTTTTCAATAAGAGCGCTACAAAAGTTTTTTTAAATAAAACAAAAACGGTTTTGGATATCAATTAAATTCTTTATTCCTCTGAAAGTACGTTCGATGCCATTATGTATGGAACTCGATTTCTTTTGCATGGCCACCACGGGCACGCTTGCAGAAGTCCAGACGCTGAACCCAATTTTCGACGGTTCTCAAACATAAATCGGCCCATACTGCTGCGATTTCACGTTCGATATTCGTACGTAGTTCATCAATCGTCGCTGGCTTGTTGGCATAGACCATTGACTTGACGTAGCCCCGCAGGAAATAGTCTAACGGCGTCAAATCGCACGACCATTTTGTGAAAAATTCCAAATTCCAAAATTCGGTTTACAATAAATTGATTGTGGCATTCGCTGTGTGGCTTGTGGCACCTTCCTGTTGGAACCACATGTCCATCAAGTCCATATAATCCAATTGGGGCCAAAAATATTCGTTTATCATAGAACGGTAGCGATTCCCATTCACAGTAACGTGCCGGTCTCGATCATCACGGAAGAAGTACGTCCCAATGACGCCGCCGGCCCATGAACCACACCAAACCGTAATTTTTTCGGGATGCAATGATGACTCATGGAGTACGTGTGGATTGCTGCTTGACAAATACCGCATATTTTGTTTATTGACAAAGCCATTCAGCCGGAAATGGGCCTCATCGCTGAAGATAATTTTTCGATGAAAATCCGAATCATTTTCAAGTTGTTGCTCAGCCCAATTCACAAACTTACGACGCTTCTGGGGGTCGCTCAACTTTTGTAGCGTCCCTGTTGAAAAACCCGATATATATAAATTTAGCCCTAAAATGCTTGTCGCCGGTTCACGCTTTAACGCATTTACCGATTTTAACCAAACTTTCACACGATATTTGTATTATATGGTTTTTCTGATCGCTTTTCGCTTTTCAGGAAAAAATGTTACTTTTAGTTAATCCGTACAAAAAATTTGAGAAAGTTTCTGAGAAAGATATTATTGGACATTGGACATCACAGTACTTCGCACATGAATGCACGAACTACAGACACGTTAGAGCACTAGCGACTGAGGCCATCGGCTGGGAGAAAGATATTAAGACATTATGAACAACTATATTTCGTAAACAATAATTTCTGCAACACTCACTTTTTTCATTAAAAAAAACCAGTATTCTCATAAAAAACAAATTTTAAACGGTCGAAAATTTATTCAACTTTTAGTCGATAAAAATATATGTCTTGCTTGAGGGCAACTTTTTCGTTAAGAAGAACTGTGTTCAGAACACAAACCAAGTTTTTGTAGCTAACGGTGGTTTTAAGCTTACCACCATTAGCTACAAAAACTTGGTTTAATTGTAAAAAGTGAAAGTTAGTGTTCATTTTGGAAAAAAAAACGTGTCCATGCCATTAAATTGTAATCGGTTTACATTTCCTGGATCGTTGTTAAGCAAAACCGTTGCTTTTGTTAAACTGTAACAAGTTTTGAAAAAAATGTCTGAGCAAGATATTTAGACATTCTGAACATCTATATTTCGTCCACACAACGTTTTTCGTTAATAACAGTTTTTGGTACATTTTAAGTAAATTCGAAAAAAAAACTTTCGATGAAAATTTTGTCTACCGATCATTTCAACCCACGCCCATTTTATTGGGGCGTTTGCTTAAAAATGACCGTATTATGTTGGCAGTTTCGGATGGAAAAAGTGAATTTTATTTTTAAATGAAATTTTTTTTGGGACGGTGTGAATTGGATTTTGTGAAAACATCACGATGACGGTGTTCTGATCCGGTCCACAATCCAAGTACTAAACCACAACTGATGCTGCTTGATATCGGTGATCGCGTGTTGTTGGTTTATTTATTTATTTTTTTTTTAATTCATTTTTTATTTCCTTAAGATATTAACTTAATACTAGACAAAAATGCTTAAATCTAACTTATCAATAACATATTTACTTAAACTAACTTATGGCCCTTAGCGGGCGCTGTAAGCTTACATCTAACAGTTTCTATTTTGCCATTCGGCTTCAAGTTTCTTTTGTTTTATTTTAAAATAAATTTATATTTCAAAGAAAAATTTAAAAAACTTTGATTAGCGACAATTTTATATAAAAAAACCTTAATCTACTTAAGACTACTTAATACTACTTAAATACTTAAGACTACTTAACTACTTAAGACTACTTAACTACTTGTTGTTGGTTTATTTTGATTGTTTGGGTGGGACATTTAGTAACGTGTAGGTGGGTAAAATTGTTATATCCCTCTGAATGTTGAAATAAAAGCTGATCGATGGTACTGGATTTCTTTTGTTGTCACAAAAGTCGTTTTAGCGAAGATGTTTGTCTGACGTCTGGAATCAGGAATTGAAGCTTGAAACCAAACAGGTGATTTGATTGAGTTTTCGATGTGTAAGGACGGTGTTGTTCATAAGAAGACATTTTTAAAACGAGATGCTAGATTTCGGGAACGTGTCTAACGTTTGTGGGTGTAAATTCAAATTGGGTAATTTGAAAAGCACAGATTGGACGAGAGAAGCTGCAATGATGATGAAAATTGGCATGTGGTCTGATTCGGGTGCGGTGACATATTCCGATTTGGTGATATCTTCAGTTGTATAACGGAACTTTCGGCTAAGATTGTCTTTTGAATGTCTTTACACTTAAAATTTTGCAGAAGAGACTAATGGCGATATTTGTATGATTGTCTTTTTGAAGTGAAACTTCTCTTGGGACGCAGTGAAGTGTAACGAAAATTAGATCAAACAAAATCGGCCTCGGTTAGATATTAGAACGCTTGGGAACACCGCTTATTGTTGGTTATTCTAAGAGAATGAGATTAGTTCAACTGGCATAAAACCGATTGTGTTGGCGAGGGAAGTGAGGTTTGGGGTAAGAAAAAGTTAAAATTGAAATACATAGTTGCTTGAGTCCGCAGCAATTCTTCGTCGGACAACTTCGGAAGAAGAAATTCACCGCATAGCTGTCAAAAATTGTCGATTAATGTCGATATGTCCGAAATTCTAATCGGAACGGATACCTCTGCAGAAAATTTTCCGATTTCCAACAATTCGAGGAAAAAATTCTTCCGAGCGGATATTTCGTTAGGGGCGAATATGTCAGTTTAACTCATTTCGAATGAGATGAATATACCATGGTATGGAGGTGGTGGTAAGCACAGAGAAAGTGAGAGAGAGAGAAATTAAGCAGAATAACTCACACTAATTTTCTTTTTGTTGATGAACTTACTAGGTGGAACTGTGAAAACATTTGCATTTCTCTTATATTTTCCGAAGTACGATTAAATAATGGCAACGCACTGGCAAAAAACTGTCGACGTTGAAGATAAAACAGTCGTTACCAGACAAATTCGCAAACTGAATTGGCCGATTCGTATAATACAAATCGGCCAATTCAGTTTGCGAAGCCAAAAAAGCTGTAAATTTTCCGACAAAGTTATTTACCTCACTGGATTTGCTAGTATTTGCATGATAAAATGTTGCTTGTTTTTTTGGTTCACCTGAATAGGTACTTCGCCCATATGGTCACTTCTGTTTTGATTTCCTTTAGGGTCAGACCTGTAAAAGCTTTGTTTGGCTTTCATTTGTCGATTCACCTGACTAAGAAAAAATAAATTGTGAAAAAGTGGAAAATGGGTAGATGAAGAGCTCCTACTGCGGTGGGAAATAAAAAAATCGATGGTTTTCATGAACCAGGATTAACGGGACATAAATTCTCAGAAAAAAAAAAATAACAGAAGCTCTAACTTTATTTATAGTTTTTAGTATTTAGTATTTATTTAGTATTTAGTATCTAATTCGTCGGCTACGATTGCTAATACAAGCTAGGGTATGTGCTAGTATTTCCACAGTCAGGCGTGTGGTTAAAAGATCTCCATACTTAAAAAGAAAAACAATCAACGAAACCACCCCTTAACAAGGAAATGAAAAAAAAAACCGACTGCAGTTTTGTAAACATCATATGACCTGGAAAGAACAGTGGCGTAAAGTCGTTTTCTCTGATGAAAATAAGTATAATTTTGATGGACCCAATAGATTCGACTTTTACTTAAATGACTCAAGACAAAAATTGCGTTTCTTAAAACCCAACTACAGTAGAATCGGAGGTGTCATGGTGTGGTGGTCGATTTCTTATTGCGGAACTATGGAATTTGAGTTTCATTCCACTAAAATGAACTCAAACTCTTACAAAAATATTTCATAACGGGCCTTTCCTGCATTTTCCAAGTGTTTGGACCTATTCAGTGGACTTATCAACATGATACCGCTCCCATCCATACTGTGCGCTTCGTAAGAAATTGGATTGAACGTCTTAATGTGGAGATTTCACAGAGGTCACCCAACTCACATGGTAACGGGTGATCCAAGTAGAGATACTTTTTTCAATAGCCTTTTTTTGACAGATCACGTGTGAGTCGTGTCATGCTGTCATGTTATTTTTGTTTAGTATTGTTTGGCATTTCATAATGGAAAGACATACGCATGAACAACGTTTACAAATTGTTCAACTTTATTATGAAAATTCACGTTCTGTGAGGAATGTGTTTCGTGCACTTGGCTCAACTTATTGTCAACATAATCGGCCTACTGAGCGTACTATTCGCAACACCATCACCCATTTTGAGACCCAGCATTCATTATTGAATAATAGTCGACCGAATAGACCACGTCCAGCATGCTGTGAAGAAAATATAGCGGCCGTAGCTGAGAGTGTACACGAAGACCGTAGAGAGTCGATTCGGCGCCGTTCGCAGCAACTCGGACTGACGTATGGAATGGGAAAGGATATTCAACGACTCTGTCAGCGGATTGCAGCCTTTTCATATGTATTTTTATTTAGCCACAAAAATATTTATTAGAAATCATTCATATGATAAAACAACGTGCTTGGTCAGCTAGTATTCATATTAAAAAATTATTTATTCCAAAAGCACTTTTAAAACACGTCAAACTCGCTCGAACTCTATTGGAAAACGTGGTCAAAAAAACACCAAGGCCTCTGAATTACAAATTGGTTAAAAATGAGTTAATAATTAAACTTGGTCAGTAGTTTTCTGAATTTAAGATCTTGACTATTGAGGCTTACTTAATCACTACAGTCCGGAGTGAATCTAGGCCTCAACCAACTATTCTACCCAATTTGGTTGATGTCGTTGATTTGTGTATTCTCCTACTCTATAGATATACTGGCTTCGCGTCAAAGACTCAGCAGGGTGGAGACTTCATTCAATCTACATGCCTTTTTTAAAGCCCTGCTAGCCGGAGTATCGGTGTCCATTCGTTCTACATGTCCTAGCGAACTTAATCGTTCAATGCGGATTTTTTTTTTGTCACAGGGGCATGTCACTGTACAGCTCGTATAGTTCTTGGTTGAATCTTTGTCTCCATAGCCCGTCGACGCAAACGGGACCGAAGATTTTTCGAAGAATTTCCCTCTCGACTTGACCATAGATTCCTTCGTCCGCTTTTGATACGGTCCATGCTTTAGCGCCGTAGAGCAGCACTGGGGTGATCAGCATCCGATATAGCATCTCCTTAGTACAAGGTGGGCCCAAAGAAGTCATCCGAGGTTGTTTGGTCTCCAGAATATCGGTTGTGGCTCGCGCAGTGTGTGCCGTTGCTCCGTGCTGTTGGAACCACATTTTCTGCAGGTCTAATTCGTCCAATAGCGCGCACCGTCCACCCTTGTCGTTTAACCAGTGGCTTGATGAGTCCTACAGCGTGAACAGCACACCATGCAGTAACTGTGAGCTGGTGTTATGGCTCCTCGTGCATTGCTCGTTTATTTTCGGTGCCCAAGAAGCGATAGTTTTGCTTGTTCACGTACCCGCTGAGGTTGAAATGAGTTTCATCGCTCATTATGATTTTCGTCGCCTGTGAAACTTCCAAAAGGATTTGGCCTGAGTATGGCAAAGCCAGAACCCATAAACTATTTCAAAGAAACAGGAAATCTGTTTTGGTTCTAGTTCGGATTCTAACTGGACACAACTTACTTAAAAGCCACAAACTGAAAATACATCTAATAGATGATGACCTCTGTATAGGCTGCGGTGATGATGAAACATACGTGGATACCATCCACTTTCTGTGAAAGAGCCCAGGCCTCAGCCAATTAAGAACGAGAACCTCAGGAAAATATTTTTTCCATCCGAAATCCCTCTCTGTAATCTGTTCAGGTTTGCAACAACATCTGTATGGCTGGAAAGGGACTTACAGCAATGGACAGTAACGGGATAATGAAGGAACCAACCACACGCGTGGACCCACAACGGGCAGCACAAGGGGTCTATATTGAACTGAGTGTAATGAGGAAGACACGTACCGACTACCTTATCAACCCACCAACCTAACCTATCCATTAGTAGCTGGTGTATATCGATTTGGACTTCTTGGGGTTTTTCCAGGATCTGCCGAAGTTTGAAGATTTGATCAGTTGTGGACTTTCTGGCCTAAAAGCACACTGAAAGAGGCAGGTCACAATGCTTCTATACGGTTTCAGGAGTCTTGTAGGTGGTGTTGAGGAGACTTTTGCCTCTGACAACCTAGATGACCGAACAAATATGCATATGAAGCTTGGAATAAAGTGAAAATGAAGCCTTCCTAGTTTGGGCAACCTAATCTGACTCAAATTTTGCCAATACAATATAGGAATAGGTAAATCAGCTGATGAAACAAATCGTTCTTCAAATACCCTCAGAACTTTATAAAGCACTGTCTTATAAACTCGGCATAACTTTATTTATTTGCTTAATACTTTTTGGTAACAGCCAACGCCATAGCCCGGATACCGATCCATGTTTCCTTTACGTAGGGGTCAATACTTGAAGCTGGTGGATCAAATCCAGTCAAGCCACCAGCTGGCAGTTCCATGCAGATCGAAATGGGGATATTTGCAACACCAAATGCATAATCATCACTTGCACCAGCAGCTGCATAGAGAACATTGGTCGAGGACCCAACCTCGTATTCAGTACCAGTTGCTTCGAAGATGGCATTGTATCCAGCCATTGAGATTTCATGCAAGTCTTCCCAGGTGTCTGGCAGCTCGCTGCAAGATTTTAATTTCGATTAAAAAAGGCATCCGCTAAGAAAAAAACTAAAAACTTACGAAGTCCATCCCCAAGGGTAGATAAGATACTTTCCATACGAATGTATTGTCAAGTAGAATTTACAACGATCTTCGAACGTGTGCATCAAATCCCTTACCACTTGCGTTTCGCGCTCGGAGAATGGTACTGGGCCAGCAAAAGTGTCCGAGCATGAATTAGCCGATGCACCTTCCTCCATCCAATGGAAGTCAAAGTTACGATTGGCATCGACACCGTAACAAGTTCGGCCCAACGAACCCTGGTGAACAGTCCTTGTC
This sequence comes from Rhingia rostrata, assembly GCA_949824845.1. Taxonomy (NCBI): domain Eukaryota; kingdom Metazoa; phylum Arthropoda; class Insecta; order Diptera; family Syrphidae; genus Rhingia; species Rhingia rostrata. The sequence goes on from OX463757.1 coordinate 44,142,736, forward strand.
TTGCGCCACATACGACTGAGTGTTCCCGATTGACTGTGTTCATAGCCATCGGCATTAACGAGGGGCAGTATAACCCAATCGTAATCGGCCAAGAGCTCCTTGTTGTCCACGAAGTTCTCGACAAGTTGCTCGATAACATACAGTACAGCAGCGGGTGAAATCCACTCACGGGCATGCATGCCACCGTCGAGGAAGATGATCTTCTTGTTGCTCTGGCCATCGGCATTGGTTACGGTTATGGCTTTCAGTGAACGGCCTTCATAAGACTTCCCCACAACTCGGACGAATGCACGACTTGGATACGTAGCGGCTAGATAGTCGAGGTATTCGTTGATCTCGGCATGAGTGTAGTAACGTTCGGTACTCAGGCGTGGTGAGCTCGATCGTGGGCGCTTCATGTCAAGGAACTGCTGCTCAACTGTTTGTGCAACATTTTCGTTGAGAACGGTGTATTCCATGTTGTATTTGGTGAGGATTTGAAGGAATTCCTCTTGTTTCTCTGGTGGTACCATCACTCTAGATGATTTGTTAATGGTTTTTGCCAGGAAGAAGAAGTCATAGTCTTCCTGCTTGGAGAGTTCATAGAGCAGGTCACCATGTGCCTTGTTGCCAATTACAACATCGTAGATTTTGAACCTGTCGACAGGAAGTTAAGTGAATATTAAATAAAAGTGATTTTTGCAACTTACCCCTCATATCCTAAGCCAAGGACACTTGTCACACATAATAATACCAAACCGAAACGAAGCATATTGCGTCTGTTCAATTCAGCGCTCACAAACAGAATACCCCAAAGCGGAATTTGATGAATCGAGTAGTTCGCATTATTTTTAGTTTAAATTATCACATACCGTTATCGTTTTTTTTCAGACTATCTGCAGGAGGCTTATCGAAGTAAATGTTGAATGAAAGATTTATAAATTGCTGTTAATCATAATAACGATTCATGATCCTGCAAGGTACCTATCTTGGATTAAAAATATGCTTTGGGCTTAAAAATGTATATAACCACACTTTTTGATTTACGGCGATACAAATTTATTAGATCAGTTAGTTCGGCGATACAATTTTGTAACCTCCAGACTGAATCTCATTGCTAAACAAGAACATCGATGATTATAATTGATGACATCGATATCTTCGCGGAAAAATGTTTTAAGTGACATTTTTAAAATTTTACAGGAGACAAAAACAAATTCCTATGTAGGTAATTATTTGTGTATTTTGTCGTGAGCTGTAAAATTTTTTTTTCTATAGTTTATTTCGTATTAAGGGTAGAAACCTCAAGCCAAGACCAAAACGTGGCGCTTGCATAAATTATAAGGGCAAGTCAAAAATGAATTTCCTGAAAAATTGTCGCTTAGTACATTTTTCCGGGATGTTCTCGACATGATCTTAAGTTAAACGAGTGGTGGGTGCACGACTGAGTCGCACGCAACTTTCTCTTTCACAGCGAGTTAGGCGGTCGATCAAATGTGAAGCATGCGAAAATTTGATGATTTGCATAGTTTGGCCGGAATACCAATAATTGATTATTGATGCTCAAATTTACATAAATAATGTCGAAATGTGAGCGTTTATTCCGGAATAAGAAGGAATAGGCGTCTATGTGAATGATAATGCTTGTTATGATCGATACTACATTTGTGTTCAAACAACGTTATTTGGCCAAAACTGAAAATCACGTTTAGGGATAGTTGACGGGCTCAGTGGCGCGATGGTTAGTGCGATGAACTGCCGCTCAGAAGGTCTGGGTTCTTAATTGATTTTTCACTGGCCCTACTCTAGTGATGATCTGACAAATCATCCGAGTAGACTCAACTGTCAAGAATAATTTAACTCAATTTCGCCGTTCGGATTCGACATAAAACAGGAGGTCCCGCCATCGTGTAAGAAGTAAACACGGGTACTAACAAGCCTGTTGCACCAAAATTGTGCATTTTATTTTGATAGTTGAGTCAAAACGAATTGTGTGGAATTGTTGTAAAGAATTTTTTATATGAAATAAATTTCATTCAATTTGACCAAAATGATGATCCAAGTAGAGATACTTTTTTCAATAGCTTTTTTGACAGATCACGTGTGAGTCGTGTCATGCTGTCAAGTTATTTTTGTTTAGTATTGTTTGGCATTTCATAATGGAAAGACTTACGCGTGAACAACGTTTACAAATTGTTCAACTTTATTGTGAAAATTCATGTTCTGTGAGGAATGTGTTTTGTGCACTTCGCTCAACTTATGGTGAACATAATCGGCCTACTGAGCGTACTATTCGCAACACCATCGCCCATTTTGAGACCCAGCATTCATTATTGGATAATATTCGACCGAATAGACCACGTCCAGCACGCTGTGAAGAAAATATAGCGGCCGTAGCTGAGAGTGTACACGAAGACCGTAGAGAGTCGATTCGGCGCCGTTCGCAGCAACTCGGACTGACGTATGGAACGACTTGGCGCATTTTACGTCAAGATCTTAAATTGAAAGCGTACAAAATACAGCTTGTACAACAACTGAAGCCGCTCGACCTACCCAAGCGACATCGCTTCGCTCTATGGGCTCTTGAAAAGCTCCAAGAAGATCCGACATTTTCGAGGAAAATTTTGTTTAACGATAAGGCCCATTTCTGGCTCAATGGGTATGTAAACAAACAAATTCGCCGCATTTGGGAAGAAGAGCAACCTGAAGAGATTGAAGAACTGCCATTTCATCCAGAAAAAAACAACGGTTTGGTGTGGTTTGTGGGCCGGTGGAATCATCGGTCCATATTTCTTTAAAAATTATGCCGGTGCGAACCGTAACCGTCAATGGCGACCGTTATCGTGCCATGATAACCGACTATTTGATGCCTGAAATTGAAGCTCGTGATCTCGGCGACATTTGGTTTCAGCAAGACGTCGACACTTCGTACACATCGCATCAATCAATGGACTTATTGAGAGAACATTTCGGTGAGCACATAATTTCACGTTTTGGGCCGGTCGATTGGCCACCAAGATCGTGTGATATCACACCGTTAGACTTTTTCCTGTGGGGATATGTAAAGTCAAAAGCTTATGCCGACAAACCCGCTTCGATTCAGGCCTTGGAGGAAAACATCACGCGTGTCATTCGCCAGTTACCAGTCGAAATGCTCGAACGAGTGATCGAAAATTGGACTCAAGGGATGGACCATCTGCGACGTAGCAACGGCCAACATTTGATAGACATAATCCTTAAAAAATAAATGCCAAAGAATGTTCTTTCAAATGATAATAAACATTCTCCATTAAATTTGAATTTTCTGTGTTTTTTTCTTTAAAAAAGTAGGGAACCTCGAAATGGATAACCCTTTATTTAGCGAGAAATTGACAATTTTTTTTTTTTTTTTAAAACAACTGGGTATGCAGTTGTGTTGGAACTGATATGCTTATTGTATACATAAAGTTTAAACAAAAACGTTACATCCGTTTTCGAAAAAAAATTAGGTTATAGTTTTGATATGGCTGCTACCCTTAAAAACATGGCTAATAGGAACAAAAAAATTGGCCTAGAATTACACCAAAAAAAAAAAACTGTATACGAAGTTTGAAGAAAATCGGTCAAGCCGGTTTAGCCCAGGCGGACAGACGAAGTGACGAACCGAAGCAAAGAGGAGTATTTTACCTAAAAATGTGGACAAAAAAATAGGAAAGGTTAAATAAAACTCTTGCGTGTTAAAAATGAGTTTTGGGTCTTATGAAGAATTTTTTATTGAGTTGAGTTTTGGCTCTTATATAGAATGCTTTATTGAGTTACTATGCTGAATAAAGATAATAAAGCCCTTATAAAGAATGCTTTATTGAGTTACTATGCTGAAAATTGATTTTTATCAAGAAAACACATAAATACCCATCCCATCCTTAAAATCAATATTCCCGAATGTGTGGGCTTTATGGCGATGAAATACGTTTATAAAATGGCACAACATGTTGTTCAGAGAGTTTATCAAAATCATTTATTGCACGACCTAAAACAATGTTCTTTGCTGGACATGCTGTGGGGTGGTAAACAAATGATTTTGTATGAAAACGCCTCGAAAAAGTCAGGGGTAACCAATCATTTTGTATCAAACATTTTTTCGAATATCTTAAAATCCTACCGAAAATGTTTTATTTTACTGAAAACGCCCCAAAAAAAAATGCGTGGCAAAAAACTTTTCGTAGATGAAATATAGACATCAGTTGGTAAGAGAATGCTCACAAAGACTCCTTGACGAAAAACTTGAAGATATAAAAACAAACATATGAGAAGGCTACAATCTGCTGTGCGGATCCTTTATTACTCCATCTCATCCCATCATTTTAAAAGATATCCCCAAAATGTCGGCTTTATGGTGATGAAAAATAGAAAATGTCATTATCTATATAAATATTGTTTATAATACCATAATTATTGATTTCGCAATAAACAATTTTTCGAAATATTTTACATTTTAGCGATAAAAGTTTTGTTTACTAAAAACGCCACCAAAAAGTGAGCTTCGCAAAAACTTTTTTAAGACCAAACATAGGTATTCAGATTTTCTAGATACAAAGGCAGATTTTCAGATTTTCTAGATACAGACTTTTTTTTAAAATCTCTTTCGGTTTGCCCTAAAATTCGATTTTCTAAAAGGGGGGCGTGGCAGTGGGAGGATTTCAAAAGTTTTTGCACTTGTTCTGCTCTGTCAGATAAACAGTCTATAAACCAAATTTAAAAGCTCCAGCTGAAAATTTAAGGCCCAAAAATCGGTTATACACAGAAGGACGGACGCACTGACAGAGAGACATGAATAGATCGATCTGAGTCGATCCATATACTTTGAGCCATATCTAGCGAAATTATTTTCAAATGTTACAAAATTAACGTCAAAACTAATATACCGCTATAGGATAGGGTATAAAAACATAAGGATATTTCAATGTGTCCTCAAAGAAAGATGATGAACTATAGAACAGTGTCAGGGCGTTCAAACCAATTTATAAATTACAATGGCAACTCTCCAATAGTGGATAAGAATAAAGAGTGGATAAGCGAAGGAATAACACTACCTTTTGGCATACTTCCCGGAAGGTCTAAGGGTCGCCCAAGTAAATAATTCGAGTAATCAGGTTACCAACCAAAGCATTGAAAAAAAGTGGAACTTCGAAAGAGTGGGTCCGTTGTGTCCATTGATGAACTGACGTACGCGGCACAGATGATTCAAAGAGCGGCGAAAAACATTGATATGCTAAAGTTATGCAAGATTTTACCAAAACTCCATTCAGGGATATGAAGTTTTGGGAAGCAGCTGCGATTGGCAGTAATCCCCTCGAAGCTCATTTAACTGCTAGCCATAACGAGGTGATTTATTAGGCCAACAAAAACATATATCCGTGTTATACCTACGTCTATAAAGCTAAACTAGACTGTTACCCACCAAAAAGCGTCAGTGACACAGTTGCCGAAGTGAAGCTCTAAGATTAAGTGGAACATCGCGATTATGTAAACAATAGGAACTAGAACTCCATCAGTGCCTTAAAAACTCATATATAAGTGGGGATGCACTACTCACTCCACTCTGCATCACGCCACGATTAGGTTTTTTGAATTCCCCCTGCATCTGTCGTACAAACTGGGTATGGCAACACCAATGACGGCAACTCCTAGCCAAGATTTTTTAAAAGCCAATAATTGGGTCTGCATTTTCCTCCTTTTTTTGGGAACTGGTGGGACTTAAGCCACTGGGGAAAATCTGACATATAAAATAACCTACAAAACATTTTTAAGTAATATGGGTGGAATTCTGTCGGGTATTGTGGCTTTTTTACAATTAAAATTTTGTTAGGACGCGTACTTTTTAGTTGAGTTCTAATTATGATGATCCAATCATGGTTCCAGTGACGCGTTTTGAAAGCTTTTGTTTCATTCTTTTTGTTTTGGTTCTCCGAATAGTAATGCAAAGTTTTTGACGATTAAAAAAAGCCATCAAGTTAAAAATAGCTATCAAGTAAAAGTTTTCTTCTACATATTTCTAGTAACGCGACTGTCAGTTGTCAGCTTTCAAATTGTTGTTATAAGCCTTTTTTATAGGGGTATATTAGTTTTGACATTAAGTTTGTAACATAGAGAAATAATTTCGTGTATGGATACCTCAAAGTGTATGGATCGACGCAGAATCGCAAGCTGAGCCCATTTATATACTATGAATGTCCGTCCGTCCGTCTTTCCAAAAGTGATTTTTGAAAAATTTTAAAATAGAGTGGTGCATTTTTGTTTATATGCTCTCTCTCACGAAGCGGAACAAGTGTACATTCTCCGCTCACTGCAACGCCTCCTTTTCAATAAAACGTTGTTTTTGGATAAACGGTCAAAAATTTCATAAAGGTAAAGGTAAAAGGTAAAAAGGGTAAGATAGCATATTTTGGCAATCTCAATATCTATATTTTTCTGGCGTGTCCACTCTTAGGGTTTTTTTTAAAAACGTTTATCGCTAAAATTTAAGAAAAAACCCGAGAAAAAACTTTTGGTGAAAATATTTAAGAATAACACTAGGAGCATTTCTTCTTAGATCGTTTTAACCCCAAGCCAAGTTTTTGAGGGCGTTTTCTTTACAAAATCATTTGTATGCCTACCCCATAGCATATGCAATAGAAAAACAAATTTTTTTGTCGAACCATATAAGATTTCAGTGTAATTTTATTCGTATAAAATTTTTAGCCACGCCAACTTATTGGAGATATTAATTTCAAAGACTTGACGGGGTGGGAAAGGTTAGTAAAATATTCGCAGAGCTGATTGTAGCCTTCTCATATGATTAGTTAAAAAAATATAATATTGGCTTTCTTAATATTTTCCTTAAACCTTTTTATAAGCTAAAAAAAAAATAATTAATTTATATAAGTACTTAAATAGTCATACTAAAATTTATTTTTGTATGATCCTTTTATGTTTAAATTTGATTTATTAACTGCTAGTAAATAAGCGATAACGCTTATCTATTAAAAACGTGGCACATTAGGTACAAAAAAAACATCGGTGCAATTGTTCAAGTGAAACACCCTGTGTACCACGAATCAATCTGTTAACTGCGTCCTAAAAATCAAAACTCTAATAAACATTTAAAGCGATATTACCAAAGCAATATTGATAAGGTTACTCGATGTTATTGTGCACCATAAATGGTTCACCTATCTGACAGAGATAGTCTTGACATTTTGTGCACATTTAGTCCCACAACGGTAAGTCAAGCGTAATAATCCATGAATTATTATGGGGAAACCCATACAAACATAGTAATCCAGCCGATCGCATTTGCTTGGTGATGGCATCAATTACGTGTTTAAAATACGAATGGAAGAATTATTTGAAATGCACTGAGATACGAAAAAACTGGCACATCTTGAAAGCAAGTTTAAAACAACGATTTCGATGTAGTTTTGATTATTAATATAATTTTTTGTAATTCTTGTCAAAAAGGTAAGAACTAAAAATAGAACGTAAATTAAGGAAAATGGACAAAAACCTAATTAAAAACCGAAATACAAATAGAAATTTTTGGCGCAACAGGATCTTTTTCTTATAATCATTCATTTGTGCGTTTTAACTTCTTGCAGGATAGCGGGACCTCCAATTTTGTGGCAAATCCGAAAGGCTGATTTGAAATACTAGATACTTTACAGCGAATTTTGGTACAAGATTTGAAGATGTTTCCGTTCAAAGTCCAGACGGTGCATCAGCTGTTAGCTGCTGACCGCCAATAGCGTCTAACATACGCTCAAGCCATCATTATTCACCACCAAGAGGAAGATGATTTTTTATCAAAAATAATCATGAGTGATGAGGCCCATTTCCATCTTAGTGGGTACGTAAATAAGCAAAATTTATGCTTCTGGGGCACTGAAAATCCGCGTGTAACCCACGAAGAGCCATTACACCCGCTAAAAGTCACTGTATGGTGTGCTGTTTTCGCTGGAGGAGTCATCGGACCTTTTTTCTTCGAAGGCGTCGCGGGCCAAACGGTTACTGTGAATGGTGAGCGCTACAGAGCAATGATCAACGAGTTCTTTTTGCCGCAACTTGATGAATTGGAATAGGAAAACATGTGGTTCAAACAGGATGGTGCAACGGCACACACTGCACGTGCCACAACCGATATGCTGAAGGATGCATTTCCCGGGCGTCCGTTTTGCCGATTTGCACTGGCCAGCAAGATCGCCTGATTTGACCGCTCCAGACTTCTTTTTGTGGGGCTTTTTGAAGTCGCGGGTTTATGTCAACCAGCCTTAGACTCTTGCAGCTCTTAAAGACAATATCCGTCAAGAATGTGAGGACATATCGCCGGAAGTTTTGGCCAAAGTGATGGAAAATGCCATAAAAAGAGGTCAAATAACAATCAACTGTGGCGGCGGCCATTTACATGACATCATATTCTCGACTTGATGCAAACAAAATTAAAAGACCAAATAAAAAAAATCCACAATAAGAATCAAATTTTTTTTTTTTAAATTACAGTTAAAAAAACATCGGAAGGTTATTTTTGCGCCACCTTGTACCAAAAGAAATAAAACATGCGTCCAGGTCGATATTACCGTTACCATCATTTCTATTTGAATTGATATGGATTTATTTTAAGGATCGTTCTAGTCTCATTCGTCATGGCTGTTCCCCTTCTAATTTCTTAGGTACATGGCATGCCTAAAGAGATCCGTGATCCAATTATTTATTTGGCTGATTATAAATTAACTTTCGGATGTATACGCAAGCTAATTTTTGTGGTTTTGTCATTTGCTTTAGAGTGGCTGCTCTATGCTTGGCTTGCCACCAGACTGAATAAGTTAGGTGATAAGCATTTTGCTGACAAGTTAAAAGAAAAGACTTAGGGTTCACCTTATCGAAAGCAGATTTTCAAAGCCAATATTAGGTGAACTACGCAAAATCGTACCCTACTCATACACTTTTTGGAAAACGCACATTAAGCAAAGAATAGTTTTAAGGATATTTAATTAAAATGAAAAAAAAAGTCTTTAGCTTTTTTGACATATCGAATGAGAATACTAATTTAGAATTTAGAAATGACTTTTTGAGCCATGGCCTTAATACCAACCCAGGTCTCAGAGACGAAAGGTTGAATCTGGGATGGAGTGGGATCGAATCCAGTACCACCAGCGGGCAATTCCATAGTAATTGAGATTGGAATATCGGCAACAGCCAAAGCCCAATCGTCACTGCCTCCAGCAGCGGCATACAAAACATTGGTGGATGATCCAACGGTGTACTTGGTACCAGTGGCGGCTCTAATAGCAGCAGCACCAGCCTGGGCAACTTCATCTAAATCAGCAACAGTGGCGGGAAGAGCTCTAAAAGCAAAAAAACATAATAAGATTCTGAATCTTCTATACCTCAATCCTTTACTTACGAAGTGTAACCCCATGGGTACAGCAAGTAGTTGCCATACGAGTGAATGGTCAAGTAGAACTTAGCACGTCCAGTCAAACCCAAAAGCTGATCCCTCAAAACCTGTGTCTCTGGCTCAGAGAAAGCAGTCTGTCCCTTGAATGTTTCGGAACAAGACAAACTAGAAGCGCCAACCAAACCCCAGTAGAAATCAAAGTTCCTATTGCCATCGGTACCATAGCAAGAGGCGGTCACTGGTTTCCTGGTCTTCCTCCACATACGAGTGGTGGTGTGAGAATATTCATAACCATCGGGATTGACAACTGGCAAGATGACCCAATCGTAGGTGGCCAAAAGATCTTGGTTTTCAGCAAAGTTCTCAACCAACTGGTTGATGATGTAGAGGGTAGCGGCTGGAGCAATCCATTCACGAGCATGGATACCACCGTCGACAAAGATTACCTTCTTGTTGCTGACTCCATCGCCATTGCTGATGGTAATCGTTTTCATTTGCCTTCCTTCGTAAGACTTTCCAACGTTCTTAACGGTCACACGACTTGGATAGCTGGCTGCCAATTCGTCTAAGTAGGCGTTGATTTGATCGAATCTTTGGAAGCTGGTAAATGATATTCCACGTTCCAGGTAGCGAGAGTAAGTGTTTTGAATGCGTTGCAAGAAAATTGACTTGGAGACATCATCGTTGACGACATTGAAGTTCATTGAGAACTTGGACAAGGTTTGTTCGAAGTCAGCTTGGTCCTTGGGTGCAATCATAACACGGGAGGCTTCATACAGAGCCCTGGGGCGAATAAAGAAATCATACTCTTCGATTTGGTCTAGGTGCTCGAGAACTTGTTGTTCAAACTGGCTGGTGGGGGTTACATCATAGATTTTGTAACTGAAAATGGGAGAAAGGAGGTGTTAGTCTCAGATCTCAGGGATTTCTTCTATTGGTGGATGAACGTGGAATGAACAAATGTAAGGTATTGGAGTACTAAATGAATATTTCTTTCGGTGAATAAAAGTGGTCGAAAAAATTATCTTATAAAAGCCTACTATTGCTGAATGAATGTTGCAAATATATTATCTTCGTGGGTTCTACCTCGAACTTAAAACGGTTAACTCACCCTTCCAACTCTGCACTGACTAAAGCCAAGCTACAGACGAGTAGTCCTAAGAAAATCTTAAGTCCCATTGCAGTGAATGTCAATCCACAAACTAATTCTCGTTTTTGGTATTGCTTCTGCCTTTATACGCCTCTGAAGGCGACTTCAAGTGGCCAGTCAATTTCTAATCGTAGATAGATAGATTTTTTATGAAAGCGAATCATTTTCGCGGTTTCCGAATGGGACCTATCAAGGGAATTAAAAGCTACCACGTTATGGTTTACCCAAGAGGCTCATACAATTCTTGTCTTTAGTCGATAATACACTTATAGCCAATTCCTGATAAAAGGGTTCACACGATCAAGTTCGATTATCAAATAGAATAGTTTGTCTCCAATAAGAAATACTAAGAAACATTCACAATTCTGTAATGATAGCTTCGGTAGCTGAAGAGTTCTTAGATAGACAGGCATGTTATTTGTACAAGTGCTCAAAGAGATACTTGAAGGTAACCCGTGTAAGCTGATAGCGATAAGGCGTTAACTGGTTATAATTGTGTATTAAGGAGCTTTTGAGATAAAAGGCTTCTCGACTCTGATTAATGAACTAGATTTATGGCACAGTTTTTCCAAGGCATGATTGGACAATTTGTTTGCTCTGAGAGGACGATAGCTAATCAGTTACCCGCTTCAGTGTCTGACTGAGACGTGCTGTCATTTTGATTATACAATACCCAATCCACGTCACTGGCAAAACATTACTAAGTATGGACACATGATGATGTTTTAGATGTGGAGCGAGCTGTAAAATACATCTTGGGAGACAAAGGACATAAAATGACATAAAATTCGACGCGGTAGTTCCTGACGAGCAAAACAAATTGTTGCTTTTCCATCATTACCCGGCAACATCATCTTCATGAAGGCGGTGGATTCGTATATGCAATGGAGTATTAGTTACAGCGATCAAAGATTCGCAGTGTATATCGTGGCAGGTTTCTCCACAAGCTTCGAAAAGTAGCTTATAAAGTTCCACTGTGCATTGACATATAAATTCAACGCGTGTTTCTGAAATGCTTTAGAGAGGTCAAATTTGTCAGATGGTTTACCTAAGCATATCCTTTTGCCTTGTAGCGTTTTAAGGCGGAAATCATGGCAATCAAAGAATTGTTGTCCTGGCTGAAAAGGAATCTAAAATCCACTAAGTATATTAGCATCCTAATCGACAGCCAAGCAGCAATCAAACCCCTGGAAGCCATTGTGTTTAATTCGAAATCAGCCCACGAATGCCTACTGTAACTTAACGAGATAGCATAGCATTTTAAAATTTAAATATTTGGGTGCCGTGACACATGGACATACCAGGAAATGCAGATGAGCTTGCCAGCCAAGGAACTACCCTTGACTTTCTACCGCCAGTAGATATGTTAAGTACATATGCCCCTTACTTACTTACTTACGTAGGTGGCGCTACAGTCTGGAATTAACGTGGGCCTCAAATAACATGCCTCTCCAATTATCTTGGTCCTTAGCTAACTGCCTTCTGTTTCACACTCTAAGTTGGTTAAGGTCGGTTATTACTTGTGCGCGCCACTTAAGGCAAGGTCTTCCTTTACTGCGTTCGACGTCTGGCTGGGAATCGAAGACTCTGTGAGCCGAAGTATTGGTGTGCATTCGTTTTACATGTCCTAGCCATCTTTTGACCATATGCGTGTAGCTGTACAGCTCCTATAGTTCCTTGTTGAATCTTTGTCTCCATAGCCCATTAACGCATACGGGACCAAAGACTTTTCGAAGAATTTTCCTCTCGAATCGAGCAAGATTTCTTCATCCGCTTTTGAGACGGTCCATGCTTTAGCGCCGTAGTTCAGGACTGGGATAATCAGGGTCTTATATAAGATATTCTTAGTAGTTCGAGTGAGGGCTTTACTATTGAATTTTCCGAAGAAACAGAGGTTGGCAAAAGTAGTCCGTCGTTTAATTTCTGATGAGATGTTGTTATCACAGTTAATAGCGGAGCCGAGATAGACAAAGTCCCGTACTACCTCAAAGTTATATCTGTCAATAGTGACGTTCTATCCAATTCGTCGATGTTGTGTGTCCTTTCGTGTTGCCAGCATATACTTAGTATTGCTCTCATTTACTGCTAAACCCATTTTTGCCACTTCCTTCTCTATACTAGCAAACGTGGCTATGACATCACGTTGAGGCCTAACAAAGATGTCGATATTATCGTCGGCGTATGCTAGTATAGTTGCACCGATTTTCGGATGGCTTGCACCTTCCTACTTGTAAAATATAGAACAGTATGCAATCAAGAAAGCAAACCTCAGATGGGTAAACGGCACAACCTGTCAAATATCGAAGAAACTCTTGTCTAACTTAAACAAAAGCAGTTCATTTGCTTAGCAATCCTGAGCAAATGAAACATTAGCCCCAAAGTCGGTATCCTCACAGGACCTCTTTTTATATGCCTACACGCAAAAAGACTAGGCCTTTCTAAAGCTGCTTAGACGAGGAAGAGGAGGAAGTATTACTCACCTTCTATGCTCTTATCGAGCTCTCTAAAAAAAAGGAAGTTTCATCTGGGAGAGTACTTATTCGATAATCTAGGTGATCTGGACAGTTATCTATGTCAGAAACCTCCTACTCCCCAAAGTTAGCTCTGAATGGTTTAATTAGGTTAACGAAAATAGGGAAGTCGACGGATCCACGTGGTACCACAACGGACCTTTATAGTCAAAGTTTGAACGCGAATCCCGTGCAGCTATTACAACCCAACCTAACTTAGATAAGTCGCAGTTACTTGAAGAAAAGTGGATTCCTATACGATTTTTTTCTTTTTATCTCAAACGAAGTCCAAAAGAAATAACTTTGCAAGCTACCAATGTACCAAATTAACCAAAAGGCTAGTCTACAGCACAAATGTTGACAGTACCATCACATCCAGAAGTTACAGAACGAAGGTTCATTTTTATAAACTTTTTCACAGCCTCTCGGGACGAGTTAAAAGAATTTTTATACCAAAAAATATTAATGTTTCATGTTGTTTCATGCAAGTTTCACCCGCAATCCAGGAGATACGATGGATAGGACTAGGTATAATGGAGAGAAAAATTTGCGACATTTATTACAACTGCAACAAAAGACTGCAAGTGATCGCCTTTCTGTGATCCGCATCGAAGCACACGAGTGCACACACTCCTACCGACGAGGGTGAAGATCCTCTCATGGAGGGGTTTTATGACCTCCTGAATGGAGCCTGTCCGGACTATGATGTAAAAATCGTTCCCAGTGATTTCAATGCTAAAGTCGAAAAGGAAAACATTTTCGGCGGTTTAGTTGGTAAGCACAGAATCTACGAAACGACATCAGACAACGGCTAATCGAAGCACTGGGTTCCCAAGGCTAAGGATTCACACAGCAACCTGGCGCTCTCCAGACGGTCGAACCGTCAACCAAATCGACCATGTGCTAATCGATTCGAGGCACGCATCCAATATTCTCGAGGTGCACACATTCCGAACGGTAAACATCGACTCTAACCATTTTCTTGTCGCGGTACAATTCAGAGCTCGACTGTTCAACAAGAAGAAACTGCAAACCGCCTAGAAGTAGAAATTCGACTTTGGAAGCCTTGACACTCCTGGCGTAGCCAGAGCCAACAGCGAGCGCCTAAGTATGAAAGTCTCCTCTGTGCACTCACCTACCACAGACGCCAACAATCAGTGGGGCCAGTATCGCGACATCATCAAGGAGGTAACCGAAACCACTATAGGGTACCAGCGACTCTGGGAAAGATGAATGCGTATACAGAAAAAAGGTGACAGATCATGCACACAAGAAAGCAGCGCAAAACAATATCAGCGAGAGAAGAGTATCGAGCCAGGAGAAGATAGGAAAAGAAGACCCTGCGTAGGCTTAAGCAGCCTCCCCCCAGCTCAAGGAGATCGAAGAGTCTCGCGATCGTAACAACATCCGGAGGTTTTATAAAAAAAGCCAAGCAACTGGCTGCTGGCTACAAAACCGGAAAGCAGGCTCTTCGAGACAGCGAAGGAAACCTAGTCACCGAAGTGCAGGGAATGGTAAATGTGTTTAAGCAGCGTTTTCAGCACCTGCTTAATGGGCATCATGTAGAGAGAGTGATAGGGCAAGAAGAAAACCCACGTCCAGCCAATGAAGAACTAGTTCCGCCACCTAGTATAGAAGAAGTTGGCCTAGCTTTAAAAATGTTTAAGGACAATAAGGCCCCAGGCTCTGATGGATTACCAGCGGAGGTTCTTAAATACGGTGGTGATGTTTTGGTAGGGAGCATGCACCAATTCATCAAGTATGGGTGGATGAAAACATGACCGATGACTGGACTATCAGCTCCATATGCCCCATTTACAAAAAAGGCGATCATATGTCTTGTAAGAACTATCGAGGCATATCCCTGCTAAATGTCGCATACAAGATCCTATCCACTGAGGCAAATCATAGAAGAGACTAACGAATTTCAAGTCGAAACTCACCACCTATTCATCGACTGTAAAGCCGCGTTAAGAAAGCATAAATCGTCAGGAGCAAAACTGATTCAGCTGTGTCGCGTGACGCTGGATAATTACGCTGCAACCTGAAGCTTGGAAGTAGCTCGTCCGAACTATGCACCAGATTTCAACAAGGAGACGCGCTTTCATGTGACTTCTTCAATCGCAGGCGATATCCGTTGGCCTTGAAGTAAATGAGGACAAGACTAATTACATGATATCAACAAACAAACAAGCATCTGTCTTACACCTAGGGCAAAAGGTAATTAAGGAGTTCACCTACCTCGGAGTAAACATTGGTTCAGCGAATGACACCCTAGTGGAGATCCGGTGAAGAATTACCCTAGGAAAGCGTCCCTACTTCGGTTTGGCGGAAGAACTAGGTTCAAAACTCCTAACTCGAAGGACGAAATGTGTGCTCTACAAAACCTTTATCCTGCCAGTTCTGCGTTATGGCGCCGAGTGCTGGACGATAAGCGAGAAATATACTTCGGTGGATTTTTGGTCCTGTATGTAGGAGGGCGAATGGAGGAGAAGATACAACCGCGAGCTCTATGAGTTGTACCAATATCTGGATGTAGTCCAAAAAGCCAAAACACGTCGTCTACATTGGCTCGGCCACATCGAGCGAATGGATAATAATGCTCTAGCTAAGAGGATCTTCGAACCCCAGCCAAGAGGTTCGGACAGGCAAGGAAGACCGAACTTCCGATTCAAACCATCGCGGATGCCAGAGCGGTTGATGTAGACAACTGGAAGCAGCGAGCCCGGGATCGTATAGGATGGAAAACGGGTCGGCAGCCCGATAAGTAAGTCTGTTCCAACTTTAAGGGGTATACATCGTACAACATGGGTGGGTCTTCCGAATCGTGATTAGTATTGATATTGTACCATTAGAAGCTGCAACAATCTGAAGAAAACATACACATGTTGAGGTACCAACAGAAGCTAAATATTTGAAGGATGTCATCGGATAAGCTGCAACGCATTGACGAGAAGGTCACCCAAGTTGAGGCAAATATTTAAGGACGACAAGGTATTATCAAAACTAACATTACGGCAGAGTTAACAGTACGTGGTATACCGAAAATGAAGGTTACGTTTCTACCTGTAGGTAAATCTGTAATAGTTTCCATGACATTTACCAAGAAACACTAGTTAACGAGGTACGTTAAGCGAATCTTAATGCTGCAATTAGAGGTGCTGATCAAGTCAGTTCGCCTTAGATCTCCAAAATGTTAAAACAACAAAAAATCCTTGTTGTTTTGAAATAGCAGCTCTTACTGAATTAGGATTGTCGAAATATATGCATATGCAACCATTTTCACAGGATCTGTAAAGTAGTCAGCCTTTATTTTCTCATGCTTGACAATGTGAGGTAGACAATGTAACATTCCGATACATTTTTTTCATAGGAAATTTCTGCTCAAGGCGAGGATCAAAAAAAAACTATGTCAAACAGAACTAACCTGAACGGACCTGAAAGAAAGGGGAAGCTTCCATAGGGCTTACATATAATGAAAAGGGACGTCACTCAGTAAGTATATTGTGGCACTAGCCTACTAATGCAAAACTCAATAAAAACCTGGAAAATCTCTAGCAGAACCTTGAAACTTCTCTTTTTTTTTAGGATGGTCAAGTTTCTTAGTGTTGAGATGTTTAGGTTTTCAAAATCAAGAATTTCAGAGCGTGATATTGCCGCCATTTCGAGTGTGCAGAATACGTGCTGGGTTTCCTGAGTAGCGATTTAATCCAAAAGCCATAATCTCACACGCTTAATATCAGCACTCTTGACAAAGACACAATAAAAGAAAATCAAGACAGGCATTGTCGGCATGCCTGTGACTGTCTAGTCGTAGATATAAATATATATAACAAATCAGAACTCGACTACTTTTTATCTTAGTCTTCTAAAACCTATCTATTACCGGCTTATCACGGCCTTTGTGTTTGTATTTTTAAATTATGGCTTGTTGTGAATCAATACCTAACGTAGGTACTCCAAACGCAGATATTTGAATTTTGTTTTTATTCTAGAAGCTCTGCTTTTAGAATTTGATTTACACTCAACCGCTCCATTGATCCCAAAATATACTTATGAGCCTATCACTGTATAAATCATTTTATGGCAGTAGCTTAATAACTATTCAACGATAATGTTTTGATTTGTAAAAGTATCTAGATTGCCCAGCTAATTTACGCAACCGAGTCGTGTGACTGTGATTAAAAGTTACCATTCATTGATTGGCTTTGCCCTAAAATTTATCTTTGGAACCATATAAAGGCGGGAATACACCTAGACTGAATAACTAGTTTGTGGATTGACATTCACTGCAATGGGACTTAAAATTTTCTTAGGACTACTCGTCTGTAGCTTGGCTTTAGTCAGTGCAGAGTTGGAAGGGTGAGTTAACCGTATTAAGTTCAAGGTAGAAACCACAAAGATAATATTTTAGCAACATTCATCCAGCAATGGTAGATCTTAAGTTATATAATTTTCTCGAGCAGTTCTATTTACCGACAGACATATTCATCTAGTACTGCGAGACTTTATACTTGGTCATTCCACGTTCATCCACCAATAGAAGAAATCCCTGAGATCTGAGACTAACACCTCCTTTCTCCCATTTTAGTTACAAAATCTATGATGTAACCCCCACCAGCCAGTTTGAACAACAAGTTCTCGAGCACCTAGACCAAATCGAAGAGTATGATTTCTTTATTCGCCCCAGGGCTCTATATGAAGCCTCCCGTGTTATGATTGCACCCAAGGACCAAGCTGACTTCGAACAAACCTTGTCCAAGTTCTCAATGAACTTCAATGTCGTCAACGATGATGTCTCCAAGTCAATTTTCTTGCAACGCATTCAAAACACTTACTCTCGCTACCTGGAACGTGGAATATCATTTACCAGCTTCCAAAGATTTGATCAAATCAACGCCTACTTAGACGAATTGGCAGCCAGCTATCCAAGTCGTGTGACCGTTAAGAATGTTGGAAAGTCCTACGAAGGAAGACAAATGAAAACGATTACCATCAGCAATGGCGATGGAGTCAGCAACAAGAAGGTAATCTTTGTTGATGGTGGTATCCATGCTCGTGAATGGATTGCTCCAGCCGCTACCCTCTACATCATCAACCAGTTGGTTGAGAACTTTGCTGAAAACCAAGATCTTTTGGCCACCTACGATTGGGTCATCTTGCCAGTTGTCAATCCCGATGGTTATGAATATTCTCACACCACCACTCGTATGTGGAGGAAGACCAGGAAACCAGTGACCGCCTCTTGCTATGGTACCGATGGCAATAGGAACTTTGATTTCTACTGGGGTTTGGTTGGCGCTTCTAGTTTGTCTTGTTCCGAAACATTCAAGGGACAGACTGCTTTCTCTGAGCCAGAGACACAGGTTTTGAGGGATCAGCTTTTGGGTTTGACTGGACGTGCTAAGTTCTACTTGACCATTCACTCGTATGGCAACTACTTGCTGTACCCATGGGGTTACACTTCGTAAGTAAAGGATTGAGGTATAGAAGATTCAGAATCTTATTATGTTTTTTTGCTTTAAGAGCTCTTCCCGCCACTGTTGCTGATTTAGATGAAGTTGCCCAGGCTGGTGCTGCTGCAATTAGAGCCGCCACTGGTACCAAGTACACCGTTGGATCATCCACCAATGTTTTGTATGCCGCTGCTGGAGGCAGTGACGATTGGGCTTTGGCTGTTGCCGACATTCCAATCTCGATTACTATGGAATTGCCCGCTGGTGGTACTGGATTCGATCCCACTCCATCCCAGATTCAACCTTTCGTCTCTGAGACCTGGGTCGGTATTAAGGCTATGGCTCAGAAGGTCATTACAAAGTTCTAAATCAGAATGCTCCTTCGACATGTCAAACAATAAATTATCTCAAATGACACACAGATCCTTATTATCTCATACTTGTTATTTAATTTAATAAGCCTTGAGGCTGATTGAGCAATGTATTGTCCAACAAGTGATCCGTGATGAGCTGAGCCTTGCCTGTCCAGCTCGTTTCCTGCACTGTCACTGTGCCCTTGAACCCAGAGAAGTGTGACACTGAAGCGTTCGCCAAGGTAGGCAAGTTTGTTCCGGAATTCCTGTACAAGGTTGGAGGATATGGTAGAAGAGTTGATGGCCTTTATGGCCACTTGGCTATCAATGGGGATAGCATTATTTTGCTTTTCCGTAGTGTAACGCCCCAGTAGCGTACAAGCCAGTAATTTCGCCTGGAATACGCTGGCAAAATCCGGCATGAAATTTGTACTTTCGGTGATTCCGAGACCCCACACCACAGTTCATCTTAGAACCTTCGGTGTAGACGACCGTGTCGAAATCTTTTACTACTTCGTTTCTCTTGCACTGAGCTCTGGTAGGAAATCCTACGTGAAAGCCTTTCTTGAAGCTTAGTAAAGGTGTTATGTAGTCTTGTGGGAAACGTGACCACGCCATTTGGTAACGAGTCCAGGATATTGCTGTGGCCATACGGCCTTGCATTCCAGCATCCTGAATCCTTGAGTCTTACTGAGCTGCATAACGCGGTATCTTTAATGGGTAAGTTGAGAAGCAAGATATGCAAAATTTTTTAAGGGCATTCGCTATCGCCGAACTCAGCACATTTGTGGTGCCTATACTGACTTTTCTTTGCATCTTTTTTAGTTTTTTGAGGCTGTAGCCTTTACTTAATGCGGGTGAGCCGTATGTGAGAACCACCAATGCTGTGTAAATCCACAAGTTCATCTTTAGTTTAAGTCCCACTTCTTCCCAAATGTTTTGCTACAAGCATAGAAGGCAATACACGCGTTCCTTACTCTACGTTCGATGTTGCGTTTCTGGTTAAGTTTTGGGTAAGCATGATAACCAATTACCTAGCGCTGTAAGATAGTGTGAATGGTTAGCCATTTAGACTGGGGAGGATGAAGTCAGGTATTTTGGTTTTGGTGGTGAATAGCATCAATTCAGTTTTGCTCGGGCTTACGCTGAGGCCACAACTTTCAGCCCATTTGCTAACCTTGTCTAGAGCAGACCCCATGATATCACTTATCACGAAGGAGAATTTTCCTGACACTAGTATCACCCCGTCATCTGCATACGTGACAACTTTGACCCGTTTCTCGTTGAATTTAATTAGAATTTTGTTCATAACCATAAGCCAGAGTAGAAGGGAGATGACGCCACCCTGTGGCGTTCCTCTAGGGGCAAATTTGGTTTAGTGGCTATTTCCCAGTGTTGCCCGGATACTTCTTGTTCCGAGCATAGAGGCTATCCATTGGATAATAGATTCCTCCATTCTGCTCGAGCAGAGATTCAAGAATAGCTCCAGTGTGGACGTTGTTGAAAGCTACCTCTATGTCTATGAAGGAGGCTAGATTGTATTCCGTAAAGTGTAAAGATTTTTTCGATTCTCTGTATTACCTCGTGGAGTGCTAAGCGAAGAGGTAGCGAAGATTCTTCTAGAAAACTTCCCATATGGATGTCTGCAACGTGCTCCAGGGTTTTTAGTACAAAGGAGGTTAGACTGATTGGTCCGAAGTCCTTTTGCCTACCTTCGGTATAAATACCACTCGACCACATCTCCGCGAGTAAGGTACGTGGTTTAGTATTAAGCAGCTTCTGAAAATTGTCGCCAATCATGGCACTATTAGGTCTCGCGTTCTCTGTAGCATTACTGGCAGAAGTAATTTTCAGCTTATAACTAAAGTTTTTGTACTCAGAAACTCTAGTTATAAGATAAAAATTACTTTTTGTACAATACTTGTTGTTTTGTGGTACAGGCCGAAGGTTGTGATTTGTAATAGTGGATCCAAATTGATATGTTGTCAGATTCCGTCTGAATAACATATATCGAAGAATAAAGTTTTTGGTATTTTACCACTTTGGCAATGACACCTGCGTATACAAATGCATTCGGAATAAGGACGAACTAAATTGGCCCAAGTTTGAAGCCCTGTGGTACACCGTAGTTGCTCTAATTTTCATCGCTTTCATTGCTCTTAAGCCTCAATTATACCGTTCTGTCAGATAAATCGTTTTCTGTCCACATTGCCACTTTTCCTCTATCTCTGCTCGGGATAACCCATTTTCACAACATGTAATGTACTGTGTCAAAAGCCTTACTGAAATCGATGAGCATAACTAGCACAGAACACTGACTAAGATGGAAAAGATTAAAAAACCAGTGTTAGCCTAAAGTTTCCAATTTAATTTTTCACTCATCCTTTGTAAATACGGCTCATATTTTTAGGTTTTTATCGCCCATAGAAGAGGACTCTATTCAAAACTTGGTTTTACGATTGCAGTTACGATTAGGCTTACAACTTTAAAGCAAAATTTTTGTATATATCAATTTTACAACAAATAAGACTGCATATAAAACTTTTTTTATAAAGGCGTTTTAAAAAAAAAAATATTTTTCGGGTTGAATTTTAGAATTTTTTATATTGGTTCGGACGTCTACCATGATTTGCGAATCGAATTCCCAGCTAATGATTGGACCGATTTTGATGTTCGACCACTTATTATAAAGCTGAACAGGTCTTGTTAACGTTAGAAATGCGTTTTTACAACAAAACTACCCACAGTCAGAAATAAGCGTCATTTTGTTAATCTGAGCTATCCAAAATCATACACCTTTCCGTATTTGTCCCATAAAACTGACTAAAACGGGTTTACAACTTTAAAGCTGTGCAGAATTTTGGGCACTTCTATACAGAAATGAATGGCAACTCTTCAGGGGCAGTATTCATTTGTGTTTCCTAAATGTCCTTTTATTATATATTTGCGTTATCACTTTTCGCTTTCTAATAGTCTCTAATAGTCTCCATGCTCTTAAATGATTACAATTTAGGCGAAAACAGGCTGGCTTGGACCAATTTTTTTAAAAATAAAATTGACCAGAACATAACTTTGAATGATCAAATATTACTCGAAATCCTTTATCTTCTCATTGAAAATTGTAGCTTCAAAGCTAACTGGAGTACTTCACGAAGCATATACCATTTTGCGCTGCTAACTTGCATCCCCTGTTCAAAAAAATGGTCTATTCAACTTAAATTCGCATCCAATATTTATTCATATAAAAGCATTCCTAAGCAATTAACTGCAAGTGAATGGGCGTATGTTTCAGTCATCGTCAGACATCAGATGTGCCTTATTCATGGCAAAACTTGGCAAGCTCGATTGTCTCTTTAGTTAAGAAAAAAAAAACATACAAAACAAAACAAAGCAAAAATCAAAATAAAAAAAAATTAATATTATTCAAAAATATAAATACCAAACAAAAAAAAAACTTTTTGTCAGTCCATTGTTTTTTTGGGTTACACCCGCCGCCGCCGTCGGCTACAGCCAACTTTACAACAAACATTTTTCAATAAATTGTCGAAAATTCAAAACAGCAAAACGTCCAAGTTTCCGAGTTCTGTGTGTGGAACTTTTTACCCATAGCTATCGCTGTCTATTTGTGTCGACGTGGTTATACGTATGGTGCACAAGGAAAAAAAATCCTAGCTGCCTATACCACTATGCAACCATAAGAGCCTCGATTCGGCTTCCTTCTAACCATTTTTGAAATCATCACTTCCATTTGATATAACCCATTTCTCATTCATACATTTATGGATAGGGTATGGGCGGAATGGGACTGGAAGTCCAGCCAACGGAGAAAGGATATTCATTCGCAAACATACACACTCACACAGGCACAGATCACAAACAATGGACGGGATAAAAGGGCTCGTAAAAAACTAATAACAAACGGGAATACAATGCATAAACCCGGCCAAACAAAAAGGACGAGACCGATAGTGACTTTGGAGTGTAAATGGAAGTGTGGCTTGGCATGGATGCATATGCAGCTTCTAGAGATGTTATCGAAAATCCCATCATCCTTTGTGAAGAGGGTTCTTTTTTTTTCATCGTGCTCCATAAGGAGGCTCCTCAGTGCTCTTACTGTTAATGAATGACATGCAACAAGTTTAGGCAAATAAAAGAGATATCGAAGAATGGTAGGTCAGGATATTGAATTTGAATAAAAGTTGGATAATGGATGAGATGATAAAGGCGGTATTGTGTTATTTTTTTTTTAAGTTGATAGTAGGAAGGAAGGATGCTTACACTGGAATGACTTAATATTGGAAAAGTACGAAGGCTATAAGGAACTTCCTAAGATTTGGTGTTTATTTTGGTTGAATGGCAGTACAGTTCGGGATGCACCAATGAATCGGTGAACAAGCTTTATATCGATGGACCGATTTTGTTTAATTTGCAAGGCTGTCTCTCTCAAATGTCATGCTATTTTCAGAGAGCTATCGTGAGATTCAATTCAATTCAATTCAATTCAATTCAAGGGCAATGTGATTATAAAACACAATCGTTTTCACCAAACTAAAGTCCCGCGGTACAGGGCGGACATCACCGCGATTCATGAAAACGTTGAACAGGATCAGGAATACACAAACGAAAAAGATACGAAATTATTTCAGCTGTCACCCAATAATACACATATTGGGATGCGCCGACTTAATTTAAGCCGACTTAATTTAAGAGTAATCGACCTTAAGCCGGGTAGTTATCGCCTAGCTATGATCCGTAACAGGATAACATTTTGCAACAATAGCCTTATCGTTGTGTGCATTAACAAATAAATTTACGACCTCCGAGACGGGTCATACGGTGCCTGCCCGGAATAAGATGTGAAAATCAATCATGGCTTCCGACTAACAGACTTCTCAGCAGTATGTACAACGATAAGGTCAGAAGATCAGAGAATAAGCTACAAATAGTGCTAAAAAGACACTTCACGTTGGTGGCTTTAGTTACCCAGAGATGGCTTGAGTCTACAAACAAAAACTGAGTGAGGAACTGTATGCTGTGCCTCGTCCACGGCTTTATCAACACCCTGCGGCTACAGAAAACATCAAAGGGTACCCCATAGATATGGTATAATACGATATCAACGGAATAACAATGGAATCCTAGTTACTGACACTGGCAAGATATTGTAGATATATGCACGCAGCAATCCCAGCAGCTAATTAATGGCCATAATGTCGAGAGAGAGATAGGGCAGAAATGGGTCCACCTTCAGTCATCGAATATGTAAGGCTCCTTCCCAGAGTTGAAAAAACAAAACTGCTGGACTGCTGGAAATCTTCATAGACACCATGAGGACCGTGCGTAGGCTCGTTTTTGCCGTAGTGTGAGAATTTTACTCAGTAAAATAACCTACCATTTTGCAACTATGCATGCTAGTTATCTAGCTTTTTTTTCACTTCGTCCTGAAACGCTGGAATACCCAGATCTTCGTTTCTTATGTACCACCATGATCTTAGCGTTTTGTTTTTAAAAATTTATAAATTGTAGTTGTATACCATAAGTCTAAACTGGGTTTAGTAATTGCTTATATAATAGCAGTTTGGTATCAATCGTTAGAGCTTAAAATATTTTCTTCGCATTTCTTTTTTAAGTACAAATGCGATTTTAATTTTGCATCGAGTATCATTCTGAGATATTTCGCTTTATTTGAAAACAGGACTCGAACCGTATTTACAATTACAGGCAAATTTTTTGTTTGTTTTTATTAAGGGCGCTTAGTGCGAGAATTTTGTAATTTCACATTTGTTTCCTCTCTTAGGACTATAAGTATAGCAGTATCGTCAGCAAACGTGGTAACTATTTTATCTTGTGGGTTATCACTAGGGAATAGTTGGTAAAAGGGTGGTTCAAGGACGCTTCCTTGCGGTACACCTGAAAATATTTTTTCGAACACCAAATATTCGTTTCCAAGTTTCAAATGAAAGAGTCTTTATCTATGATACGACACGACGATTTTTTACAATTATTCGGGTAGAACTTGTCTTAGTTTGTATTTAAGGTCTTTGTGCCACACCTTGTCAAAAGCGTGTGACACGTCAAGAAACATGGCTGAGCAAATCAGTAATTCCTTGTGTCGAATGTTTATATATCGATTTCGATTCTATGAACGGTCTATTAAAAATTATAAAAATTCTTTCAATTAAATCGAATTCTATGAACTGTCGCATTTATATATTGAAAATTTTAAAATGTCTGTCGATTAAATCTAATTTTCTTTGAATCGATTTTATGAACGGTCTATTGAAATTTATAAAAATTCCGTCGATAAAATCGAATTTCTTTTGAATCGATTCTATGAACGGTTTATTGTATGAAATGTAGGGTGATCCAAGTAGAGATACTTTTTTCAATAGCCTTTTTTGACAGATCACGTGTGAGTCGTGTCATGCTGTCATGTTATTTTTGTTTAGTATTGTTTGGCATTTCATAATGGAAAGACTTACGCGTGAACAACGTTTACAAATTGTTCAACTTTATTATGAAAATTCACGTTCTGTGAGGAATGTGTTTCGTGCACTTCGCTCAACTTATGGTCAACATAATCGGCCTACTGAGCATACTATTCGCAACACCATCACCGTCGACCATCGACAGAATAGACCACGTCCAGCACGCTGTGAAGAAAATATAGCGGCCGTAGCTGAGAGTGTACACGAAGACCGTAGAGAGTCGATTCGGCGCCGTTCGCAGCAACTCGGACTGACGGAAATATGGAACGACTTG
The DNA here is from genome assembly GCA_949824845.1 of Rhingia rostrata. Classification (NCBI taxonomy): domain Eukaryota; kingdom Metazoa; phylum Arthropoda; class Insecta; order Diptera; family Syrphidae; genus Rhingia; species Rhingia rostrata. The sequence goes on from OX463757.1 coordinate 44,168,358, forward strand.
GCGCATTTTACGTCGAGATCTTAAATTGAAAGCGTACAAAATACAGCTTGTGCAACAACTGAAGCCGCTCGACCTTCCCAAGCGACATCGCTTCGCTCTATGGGCTCTTGAAAAGTTCCAAGAAGATCCGACGTTTTCGAGGCAAATTTTGTTTAGCGATGAGGCCCATTTCTGGCTCAATGGGTATGTAAACAAACAAAATTGCCGCATTTGGGACGAAGAGCAACCTGAAGAGATTGAAGAACTGCCACTTCATCCAGAAAAAACAACGGTTTGGTGTGGTTTGTGGGCCGGTGGAATCATCGGTCCATATTTGATTAAAAATTATGCCGTTGCGAACGTAACCGTCAATGATAACCGACTATTTGATGCCTGAAATTGAAGCTCGTGATCTCGTCCACATTTGGTTTCAGCAAGACAGCGCCACTTCCCACACATCGCATCAATCAATGGACTTATTGAGAGAACATTTCGGTGAGCACATAATGTCACGTTTTGGGCCGGTCGATTGGCCACCAAGATCGTGTGATATCACACCGTTAGACTTTTTCCTGTGGGGATATGTAAAGTCAAAAGCTTATGCCGACAAATCCGCTTCGATTCAGGCCTTGGAGGAAAACATCACGCGTGTCATTCGCCAGTTACCAGTCGAAATGCTCGAACGAGTGATCGAAAATTGGACTCAACGGATGGACCATCTGCGACGTAGCAACGGCCAACATTTGATAGACATAATCTTCAAAAAATAAATGCCAAAGAATGTTCTTTCAAATGATAATAAACATTCTCCATCAAATTTGAATTTTCTGTGTTTTTTTCTTTAAACAAGTAGGGAACCTCGAAATGGATCACCCTTTATAAAAACGAATTTATTGATTTTATGTACGGTTGCTGAATCGCTAACTGTACGTCACCAGTTTGTGCGCCTTAAATTTAGAGCTAGAATTTTGAAATTTGGTGAACGTACCCTTCGTTGCTATAGCAGAACAGGTGTACAATCCGCCAACTTTTCACAAAAACGTTGTTTTTTGCCAAAGGGTTAAGAATTTTCGAAAAATGTCTGAAAAACATATTTTTTTTACATAAAGTTTTTTACTCAATCGACTCAGCTAGCGATTCTGTGGCTATCCATATACTTTGAGGTATATCTACCTAAATTATTTCTTGATGTTACATACTATGTGTCAAAACTTATAATATATAGGGTACTAACATGTACTTTTGATTCTATTCCAAACCTTTTGATAGAGGTGATTTCGACAAACGGCGGGCATACTCATTATTGATATAAAAAAGCGTAAGAAATAAATGTAAGCATGTTATTTATTTTTTCCTTCCTTGCGAAGTTTTTGCTTGTGGCTTCATCCCAGTTTAGCAACTTATTATAATCTTTCAAGTAGTTCATTGCATGATCTTGAGAAATTCCAACGGTCTTTTCTAATTCACTTTTATGACAGATATTAAAAGTTTCGGGGACCAAATTCTTAAAAAATAAAAAAAAAGTGTCTTACGATTGCAAAATGTATGGCCTCGTCCTTTTGAACTCCAGTGTAATTTTTTCATAGATTTTTCGGTCTCTCTGTATGTTCATATCCCATCGAATAGGGGTATATTAGTTTTGATACATAGTTTGTGGCAGAAAGAAATAATCTTTCTTAAAGTAACTATTTGGTTGACAGCTAGAAAGTCTGTCTGTCTGAAGCGAACATTATGTTGTGACATGACAATTTCCATGTCTGTAATTCAACCCCGTTAGGTTTTGAGTCAGGCATACTTTTTGGGGATATTGGTTTTAAAGATGAGATAGAAACGGATAGGGTATTAAGCGATGGGGCATTCAACGATGCGCATTGCAGATTGTAGTCTTCTCTTATGTGTTTTATAGCGTCTGACAGTGTACTTTTAAAACTCATATTTTTTTTATTTAAAGAAATCCTCTTCATGTCACAGAGACGGCGATAGCTTATAGGCGCCAGTTCTCCTTAATCGAAAACCAACTACAAGTGAATATTTTTAGTTTCTTCATTGCATTCCATTACGGATATCCTTGTTTCCATTGCAATCAGTATACAAAGCTGAAAATTATGTATGCATACATCCGTTCAGTGTGTTTTCTTCATTTCTTTGTCACTGTGTACAACCACATACCCCACAGACCCTCCCTGATGAAACCACAAACGACTTAAGAAACTTATTCGACATCCTGCATGCAGATGGTTTTTTGTTTGTTAGGTTAACGCTTGCATTTTGTCGTCGCAACTCCTTGTCGTTTCTCTTGCAAATAACGGTTTCTTAACTGATTTTTGAAGCAAAGCCCAGACTGAGTGTACGGTTCGGCGCGTATAGGTGTGGGATATGTGGGATTGCAGCATAGGCAGACAATGAATATTTCATAATTTTTTTCAACACCAGTGAGTTTGCCATTCGAGTCACCCGTTTTTTATTGGTCAGCTAATTTATTTACCCTAACTGTGAATTTATTGAATACCGTTTTGCATTTGAAAGGAAAGGGTTACTTTTTTGTTCGTTTTGAATAATCCGACAATTGCGAATGCAGAATACTGTTGACAGTTCGCTGTTTGTATGCCGAGAATTAAAATACGTCGTTGAAGTTGGTGTATATCAATTTTGAAATCGTACATTTGTTGAAGGAGTTAAATATTCTGTGGTATTATTTGAATTTTCGTTGGGACCGAATTAAATATTTTAGTGAAGTTGTAAACTTAAATTTCCTTATTTACTCATAGGCTCTATATGATATGATAAAAGAAGCTCTCACTCAAAAGGCTTTGTTAAAAGCTATAATTTCATCAATTAATTTTTCTTAAGACGTTTTGCTATAAGCTTTATGAAAGCAGAAGCACTCTTCAAAAACTTTAGCGACTGCATTAAACGGGCCGAAAACACTGTCCTAGTAAAATGGAGAACAAATTGGAAGGTAAAAACTGACCAAATAAACAGAAATATACCGGACAGATTGATTTCCAACAAAGTAAAACCGGGCGGGAAAAATCCGAACAAAATAACCACGAACGTAGTAAAATTTGACGAAAGAAACCCGGACGGCATAGAAACCATCAGGACGGAATTAAACTAAACGAACAAAAAAAAACCCTGTTGACAAATTTTTGCACTAATAGCATGGAAAATAGGAAACAAGTAGATGTTATATTTACGGATTTTTCAAAAGCTTTTGACAGAGTAAACCACTCAATTTTAGTTCAAAAACTTAAAATGCTAGGTTTTCATTCTAATTTATTAAAGTGGATTGAATGTTACTTAACAAATAGAGTTCAGTTTGTTAAAATTGGTTCAAGCAAATCTAGAAAAATACTTAATTTTTCCGGTGTACCTCAAGGTAGCCACCTGGGACCTCTCTTATTTCTTCTTTTTATAAATGACTTTCCCTCACAAATAACTTCTTCAAAGTGTCTAATGTTTGCCGACGATATTAAAATATATAAAATGGTAAATTCCTTGTCGGATTGTATCGCCCTACAAAAAGATATTAGTAACTTATCAAATTGGTGTGATATAAACAAATTGCCATTTAATATATCTAAGTGTTCTGTCCTTACGTTCACAAGGTGTCATTGTCCTAATATCTTTGATTACACGATCGCAAACACTGCTCTTAAAAGAGTTTTTAATCAAACAGATTTAGGAGTAATTTTAGATTCAAAATTAGATTTCAAAATGCATTTTGATTACATTATTTCCAAAGGAAATTCTATGCTTGGGTTCCTTTTTCGAAACTCAAATGATTTTCGCTACCCATACACATTGAAATCGCTTTTTATTAGTTTTGTTAGACCTATACTCGAATATTGCTGCGTAGTTTAATGTCCATGCTATAATAATAGCATGATTCGTATTGAAAAAATTCAAAAAAGATTTACTCGGTTTGTTCTTCGTAAGTTAAATTGGTCTCTGCCTTTGCCACCTTATGCAAATAGATGCGCTCTTATAAAATTACAACCTCTTTATACAAGAAGGAAATTCTTCTTTATTTCACTTGCAAGGGATGTTGTTACGGGTCATATTGATTGCATCCCCTTACTATTTTTGTTTAATGTTTATGTTCCAGCACGTCCACTTAGACCTAGGCTGCAGTGTTATTTTGCCATACCAAGACATGAAACAAATTATGGTCGTAATGAACCTGTCACAAACGCATGTCTTTATTTTAACCAATATGCAAATGCAGTCGACCTTAATTTGAGCAGAAATGCTTTTAAGATTAAGATTTTCGAAGCAATTAAATAATAAAGATTATGTATTACTTAATTTTATATATAATATTACTATATCATTCTAGTCTAAGAAAGTAAAATGTACTTATAGATGAAATAAACAAAAAAAATAATAAAAAAAAAAAACATATGAGAAGGCTGCATATGTTTATTCACTATCCTATCCCATCCTTAAAATAAGTATCCTTAAAATGTCGGCTTCTTGGCGACGTCATTTTCAGAACATATTGCTCCGACAGTTTATCAAAATCATTAATGGTTCGACAAAAAACTTCGTTTTTCGCCTGGTTATGCTGTGAGGTAGTGTATAGAAATTATTTTTGAATGAAAATGCCTCCAAAAAGTGGGCGTGGGTTAAAATGATATATGGGAGAAATGTTTATATTCACAGAGGCAATGGTTTTGCATCAAAACTGGTTTTTAAGTGTTTAAAATTTTACCGAAAAAACGATTTATACTAAAAACGCCCACAAAAAGTGGTCGTGGAAAATACTTGTATGAACAAAATATGAACATTATGATTGTCTAGATATGCTGTTCAAACACTTTTAGGCCCACAAACTGGTGACGTACGGGCCGACATGGCTAAAAAGACTCAGCTATCGATATTGAGTCGATCAGTCGATCCTTATACTTTGAGGTATACCTAGCTCAATTATTTCTCTGTGTTACAAACAATGTATCAAAACTAATATACCCCTATGGGATAGGGTATAAACAGACAAGAAATTCTATAATCCGTTGTGCGGATCGTAAGTCGCCCCCAAAAAGTGGTAGCGGTTTAAAAGTATCCTTGACGAAAAGTTCATAATAATAATAGTACGGAAGTTTTTGCATTGAAGTTTTTTTCCAAATTTTCTTAAAATATTACCGAAAACAGTTTTTTTTATAGAAAACGCTCACAAGAAGTGGGAGTAGCTAAAAAATGAATGTATCTAGACGATCCACAAAAATGGAGACCCTCTGAACAGAGCCAACTACAGAGGCATCACCCTCCTCAACATCGCCTACAAGATCCAATCTGCCGTAATTATGTGAACGCCTGAAACCGTTTACCAACAACCGAAGAACTCCAAGTCGATACCCACCAGGCTTAAATCGATTTCAAAGCCGCATACGACAAGATTTGTGGTATACCGCCCAAACTCTTCCGTTTGTGTATGATGAAGGTGGAGAATTCTCGCTGCTCCATCAGGGTCGGAAACGACCTCACCGACACATGCGATACAAAAAAAAAAGATTTAGGCAAGGCGATGCGCTGCGATGCCTTGTGACTTCTTTAATTTGATTCTTGAGAAGATTGTGCAAAACTCTCGAGGCAAAAATCGGTGCAACTACTAGCATACGGCGATGATATTGACATCATTGGCAGGACTCAACGTGATGTCATAGCGATGTTTGCTAGTATAGGAAAGGAAGCGGAAAAAATGGGATTTGCAATAAATGATGTCAGCATGAAAGGACACCCCCTTCGGGTTAGGGGTCAGAATATACCCGAGGTAAGGCATGCCTGTCGTAGAAGGCGACTAAAATCCACTCCCCGTATACCGAGTGTAAAGCGTATACAAACAACAAAAATGCAATGAGTACAACGAAAAGATTTACTACCCCAGGTGGCAATTCAGTTTCACTGGAAAATCCACCCTCTACGGAGGTCGGCTCTACGGATTCTGGGGAGAGCCAATTATTGCAAATGTGTAACCCTTTCGGGAAAAGTTCAAGGGTAACGAGGTCACCTACATCAGGATCTCAAAAAAATATATGTGTCTCAAGGAGCTCGACAACACCAGAAGTGTCAGCCCACGAAAAACGAGACTCAGTGAAAAATAAGAGCCTAAAGGAAGAAAACGACGTTCTTCGAACAAGGCTTTACAATGTCGAACTGCTCTGCGAAGAGCTTCGTAAAGAAATTCTCCATCTAAAGGAAGAAAATATGACTCTGAAGAGTTCATTTAAAATACCAAAAACAAGTTCAAACGGCCCCGTGAATTCGGAATACCACACGGATGAAGAAGAACTCAGTCGCGAAACTGACTGGATCTTAAAGAAAAGACCAGTTAAAAAGAGGAAAGCTGTATCCTCTCCTGAAATAATAAACCGCGACAAAGAGATTATTAACAAAGCGAAACAGCTAAAACAACGTCCCCCACCGCCAATTAATGTGATCGGTATTGACGACTTTAACAAGTTGCATACCTTGCTAAAATCGTTGCCATTATCGGGCTACCAAGTAACTTCGCTAAGAAAAAATACATGGAAAGTCTGCGTTAAAGACCCTGAAAGTTACCGTCTATTATCTCGCAAGCTTAATATCGATAAAATAGAATGGTATTCTTTTGAAAATAAATCTGAAAGGCCTTTATGCGTTGTAGCTAGAGGGTTACATGCGTCGTGCTTAAAGGATGACATTGTAAATGATCTGAAAAACAGGCAATATAAAGTCATAGATGCCGTTAACATTGTCAAACGAGACCAAAAGCAAAAAGATGGCGAAGGAAATGTAATAAAACGCGGCCTTCCTTTATTTATACTCACTTTCGATAAAACAGAAAGTTTGAACAAAATCTATGAAATAAAAACAATACTTAATATTGTTGTAAAAATAGAGCCTATGCGTAAGGATTCCAAACTAGTTCCCCAGTGCAAGCGCTGCCAAGGATACAATCATACGCAAAGCTATTGTCAAAAAGAACCGCGGTGTGTAAAATGTGCCGGCAATCACCTGACGGTAGATTGTATGTCAGATAAGAAAGCTCTTGCTATCTGCATTAACTGTAAAGGCAATCATCCGGCAAATTATCGCGGCTGCGAAGTAGCTAAAGAGTTGCAAAAAAGACGGACGAAATTTAATAGTATTAATTCACAGAAATTAAATTTAAACAAGCAACAGCCTAAAATTCCGATTAAAAATATGTCGAAGAAAAAGCAGGCCATAATCGAAGAACCTAAATGTCCACAAACTACGCGGCCATCAGATATCCGTTCGGATCTTGTACATCCAAAACCAAATGTACAAACGTATGCTCAAGCCACAGTATCCAATAACGCCCAAAAAAATATCTCACCTGACCCAGTTTCAAATGTATTTTCGATTATTCTTTCAAAACTTGAGGAACAAAGCAAAACGAATAAACTTATTTTTGACAGGCTCGTTAGGCTCGAAAATAGTATTCGCAATAGAAGTACCCCACCTTTAACATGAATAGATTGCTTAAAATTCTTACGTGGAATGCCAATGGCCTTTGGCAAAAACTTGGAGAACTTGAATTATTTATGCAGGAAAAAGATATAGACATCTGTTTAATATCCGAAACTCACGCAAAGAGTAATTCGAACTTAAAAATAAAAGGTTACCTCGACTATCATGCTCTACATCCATCGAATAAGGCTAGAGGTGGAGCCTCACTATATATAAAAGAGTGTATCGAACATTCGATTGATCTTAAACTAGAAATCGATACAATGCAAGTTAGCTCTATACAAGTCAAAAGCAGACAATCCTTTCTGAAGATATCGTCTATTTACTGCCCACCACGATGCAAGGTTGAGAAAATTGACTTTGAAAACTTGCTTAATTCCCTTGGACAACGTTTTGTCATCGGAGGGGACTTTAATGCAAAACATACATTCTGGGGATCTAGATGCATATCACAGAAGGGTAGGATGCTTTATGATATAGGTAGAAAGTACAATACCGAATTTCATTCTACGGGAAAACCAACTTACTGGCCAACTGATGCTAGAAAAATACCGGATTTGATCGATTTTTTTATTGTAAAAGGTCTGCCGTCCAATCGAATCAAAGTTGAAGAATGCTTTGATCTTTCCTCTGATCATTCTCCAGTCATTTTAACAATGAGCGAGTCACTGATTATAAATGAAAAACCACCCAGATTAACAAACGCGAAAACCAACTGGGAAGGTTTCAAAAACGATATTGAAAATAATATCCGACTGGGTGTATCGCTTAGAACCCCATTGGAACTCGAAGTCGCTGTTGACTCATTTATCAATACCATCCAAAAAGCAGCATGGAATAATACTCCTCAACAGAACAAAATAGTGAGCTATAGTAAAATTAAGTACCCCCGTGAAATACAAGATTTAGTAAGACAAAAAAGAAAAGCTCGTAAAAGATGGCACCAAACTCGTGCCCCGCAAGATAAAACACATCTCAATCGGTTGAGTAATTTGCTATCAAATTCGATTAAATACTTTAAAAACCATTCAGTAGAAACTTATCTGCAAAGCCTAACCGCTGGAAAGGAATCGAATTATTCGCTCTGGAAAGCAATCAGAGTCATAAAACGGCCAAAAATCGCTGTGCCGCCCATTAGGGTAACTCAAGACGTTTGGGCAAAGAGCGATAAGGCAAAAGCTGACGTTTTTGCCTCACATCTTGAGGAAACATTTAAGCCATTTGATGGTCCGGCGCAAAATGAAAACATTAATATATTCGAGAGTACAACCGATAATAACATAGTAAGATATGCAAGTATTGCCGAGCTTAAACGGGAAATACAGAAACTAAAGCCTAAAAAAGCTCCGGGTTATGACCTGATTACAGGAGAACTTCTTAAAATGTTGCCTTGGAAAGCATTAACTAAGCTTCTTTTTATTATAAATGCAGCAATCAGATTAGAATACATACCAAGACAGTGGAAAGTCGCGGAAGTGATTATGGTTCTAAAACCAGGAAAATCACCGAATGAAATAAAATCTTACAGGCCTATTTCACTTCTTCCAATAATTTCAAAAGTTTTTGAACGGATATTACTCGGTCGCTTACACCCCATAATTGAACAGAAACGTCTTTTACCTGACCATCAATTTGGGTTTAGAAGTAAACATTCAACGGTGGACCAAGTACATCGAATTACAGATGTAATTGAGAAAGCTTTCGAAGAAAAGAAAATTTGTTCAGCCGTATTTCTTGACGTGTCGCAAGCTTTTGACAAGGTGTGGCACAAAGGCCTTACTTATAAACTAAGTCAAGTTTTGCCAGAACAATTATATAAAATCCTCGTGTCGTATCTTGAGCATAGACTCTTCCGTGTGAAACTTAGAAGCGAATATTCCGAGTTCAAAGAAATAATGGCAGGTGTACCGCAAGGAAGCGTCCTTGGACCAATCCTGTACCTCATATTCACTCGTGATATCCCACAAACAAACGATACAATAGTTGCAACGTTTGCTGACGATACTGCTATACTAGCAGTTGCCACAACAATAGAGGAAACAAATATTAAATTACAAAACGCTCTTAACGAGGTTAATGAATGGACTAAATCCTGGCGGATTGCACTTAACGAGATCAAATCGATTCATGTATAAACGGACAAACAATTTGCCAGTATATCTCAATACGGTTCGAGTTCCTTTTGCAAACAAAACGAAATATCTCGGAAAAACACTCAATGCAAAATTAAAATGGAAGTCGCATGTAAAAAAGAAATGCGAAGAACTTAAATATAAATACAGAGAACTGTACTGGTTGCTCGGAAAATATTCGAAGCTTAACCTTGATAACAAGCTGCTATTATACAAGCAAGTGCTAAAACCGGTTTGGACATATGGTATACAACTATGGGGTTGTACCAGTGAAACGAATCTAAACATTTTACAAACTTTTGAAAACAAAATGTTAAGATCATTCGTCAATGCGCCGTGGTACGTAAGGAACGAAGATCTACGCAGAGATCTGGGTATTCCCGCGGTTAAAGATGAAACAAAAAATTTTGCACGAAAACATAAAAAACGTTTATTAGGACACGTTAACACAACAGTCCTCCAAATTCTTGACGAAAAAAATATATTGCGGCGTCTTCAAAGAACTAAACCCTTAGATTTGGCCCGATAATAACAAACCGCGCTATAATTGCGGAAAAGCAGGAACTCTCAAAGGAAAGTTACCTGCCAAACATATTATATAATCGTGATAAAAAAATTGCTGGATAAGTCGAATACTTAGTTGCAATAGAAATACCAAATGGGTGGTGGTTTTAGTGAGTAAAAATCTCACACTACTTTGGGCACGTGCTCATCGTGTCTATGAAGATTTCCACCAGCCCACGGAAAAAAAAAAAAAAAAAAAAAAAAAAAATGAAAGGACAAATAATATCGATGAATTGTACAAAACGTCACCAATGACAGATATAACTTTGAGGCATAAGGGGACTTTGTCTATGTCGTCAGAAATTAAACGAAGAATTACTCTTGTCAACCGCTGTTTCTTCGGGCTAAGAAGGGAATCCGGTAGTAAAGCCCTCACTCGTCTTACTAAGGAGATCCTATATATGACCCTGATCATCCCAGTCCGGCTCTATAGTGATGAAGCATGGACCATCTCAAAAGCGGATGAAGAAAGCGTTGAAATCGATTCGGGAGGCAAATCCTTCGAAAAAAAAATGTTCGGTCCCGTTTGCGTTGGGTATGGAGACGAAGATTCAACCAAGAACCATACGATATGTACAGCGACATGCCCCTGGTAAAAAAAACTCCGCATTCGATGTTAAAAATGGCTAGGCCATGTAGAACGAATACACACCAATACTGCATGCCGCAAACTCTTCGAACCCCAGCCAGACGTCAGACACAGTAGAGGCGGTTATCTTAGAACCGGGCTAATTGGAGAGGCATGTTGGTTGAGGCCCAGGCTCATTCCGGACTGTAGCACAATTTATATAAGTAAGTAAGTAAGTAACCTACTTTACCAAGAGATAAAGTAATCGGCGATATATTATGGCGTACATAACAAATCGGATTCGCTAGGGTTCTACCTTTTATGATAAACCAACAGAGATAATCCATATCTGACAATACCTAGAAACATAATAGATAACAAAATAGAAGTGATACTAATGGTTTCATTTTCATCTAGTCCTTTGACACAAAAGAAATGTAGGAATAAAGCTCCAAAACGAAAAAAAATTAACAGATTGCCAGCTCACTCCTACCGGACTTAATTTAATTAAATATTCAAAATGTTGAAAACACAAAAAGCCACCACTTCTCGGTCCTCAGCATGTATCAATTCCACTCCCCTCCCTTTCAAGCATCTCCGGATAATTAAAACAATGAGCCAGCGAATTTAAGTTCTCCAACCGCAAAAAGGATACCCCTAGCCAAGCACCCCCCAATCCCGGACACCCCCTTAGAGCGTTTCGCATTCAGATGATATTTCGATTTGAAGTGTTTTGTAACCAGAGAGGGGGTGAGATTTGCGCGTCTTATGTTCCACTTCCCTCTCGCCATTAGCAGATGCCAGCACCATCATATACTCGTACATATTTCTATAAGGGCGTTGGATTTTTAATTAAAATTCATCTTCACTTTAATCAAATAATGGTTTCAGGCTTCGTCGGGCTTCTAATTAAGTGCGAAAAATCGCGCCAGAGTGTAAAATCAAATCGAGATTAATTGAACTTCGAGAGCTGGAGCGGTGGAGTACCTGTCAAGTCAATATTGTCGACGGATTGTAGTTGTAGGGGGGCTGTTTGTGGTAGCCATGATAGTGAGTCAAATCTATAAACAGTTTATAGATTGATATTGGGATCTTTTTGGAATGGAGGATATGATTAATGGGAGAAGTTGCATTTTTTTATCGAACATATAATTGGAGCATTCATGACTAAACTAATGGACCTCTTCGCAACCTAGGCATACTTCCGTTTGATGTTATGACGATATGCAAGTGCCTTCGAAATGAGGAGATGGAATTGATGTTTTGTCACCCTTTACGCATAGATATATTGGACCGCACAGGAACATCATAACTGTGTTATGTAAGCGTGAAAATTAGGAAATAGTAATAGTCTTGATCAAAGTGTAAGCCCTCTTCACAGATATCAGAGGCCGCACAAAATCATGGCTAAGCTATAAAAGCAGAAGACACTTTGCCAAGAAGTTATAGCTTAATAGAGGTCTTTGCGGCTCTAGTGGAGCAGAAGTAGCTCTTCATCATCCTTCTGCACAGGCGGACGAGGGGGAGAAACCCTAGGTTTGACGAGGAACGCCGACAAATGTTCGCAGCCAAGAACGTGGCCTAGAAGGCTTACCTGCGGATGAAGTCGAGGGCTGAAATTCGTCCCTTTAGGCAGAGAAAGAAAAGAACACTGGCTTTTCAGAAAAAAAGAATAAAGAGCAAGAAAAGCGAGCGATCTAGGATATAGAGAGGTGCCACTCCAGGAACGACATTTTACCAAATTGTAAAATGTGAAAGCCAAGGATACAAGGCTCGAACAGAATCCGAGCTTCATAGAGCCGGCGGAGATGACTTGCTAAATAACATCTTCCAACTCATAAGTCAATTCTAGTCGGATGAAAGTGTGCCTGAAGAATGGAACCCCAGCATCATTTGCCCGATCCACAAAAAAGGAGACCCTCTGAACTTCGCCAACTACAGAGGCTTAAGTATCATCAACATCGCCTACAACAACCTATCTGCCGTAATATGTGAACGTCTGAAATCGTTTACCAACATCCTGCTCGGCCCTTATTAGTGTGGTCTTATGCCAGGAAAGTCCACAACCGATCAAATTTCCACACTTCGGTAGATCCTGGAACCCACCACCTATGCATTGATTTCAAAGGCGCATACGACGGCAATTATAAAGACGAACTATACAGAGCCATGTCTAGTTTTTGTATACCGATATCACCGACATATTCGATACCAAAAATGGATTAAGGCAAGGCGATGCGCTGTCATGTGACTTTCCAGTTTGATTCTTGAGAGGATTGCGCAAAACTGTCTAGCCAATACCAGAGGTACAATTTTCCAAAAATCGGTGCAACTAGTTACTAGCATACGCGGACGATATTTGCATCACTGGTAGGAATCAACGTGATGTCATAGCCACGTTTGCTAGCATAGAGGAGGAAGCGGCAAAAATGGACTTAGCAGTAAATGAGGGCAAGACGAGAGGACACACAGCATCGATGAATTGGACAGAACGTCACCATTGAGGTAGTAAGGGATTTTGTCTATCTCGGATCCGCTATTAACTCTGCCAACAATATCTCGTCAGAAATGAAACGAAGAATTACTCTTGCCAACAGCTGCTGTTTCTTCGGGGTAAGAAGGCAATTTAGTAGTAAAGCCCTCTATCGAACTAATAAGGAGACCCTATATCAGACCCTGATGATCCCAGTCCTGCTCTAAGGGGCCGAAGCATGGACCATCTCAAAGGCGGATGAAGAAATCCTTGGTCGATTTGAGAGGAAAATTCTTCGAAGAATCTTCGGTCACGTTTGCGTTGACGGGCTATGGAGACGAAGATTCAACCAAGAATTATACGAACTGTATAGCGGACCCCTGGTTAAAAAAAACTCCGCATTGGACGTTCAAGATGGCTAGGACCTTTAGAACGAATGGGCACCAATACTCCGGATCGCAGAGTCTTCGATACCCAGCCAGTGAACTGCTGCGCAGAAGTTCTGGGTTCGATAACCAGCCTTAACAGCGCCTGTTGGACGGCCATCGGACGTTGTTAACTTTTCTGTCATACAACCGCATGTTGTTGGTGAAGAGTTTAAGGCATTAACATGTAAAGACAGATACGATCAAATAGGCGGTGTTGATAGGACTTATGACGCTGTAATTTGTACAGATCAGGGAAATTTCTTTTGTGTATCGGGCAAACTATATGCTGACGTATCATTTACGCATCCGACCATTTGGTACGTTGGTAGCCAAATCATCTTCACCTGGTTTGTGTATAGCTTTACAAAAAGAAAGTCATTTACGGTAGCCTTATCTCAGGTTGCTGGTAGTCTCTGTTTTCGCTAAAAGTTAATTAACCGTTCTGTCTGACAGTGGAAGATTTTTAACCATCGCTGTGTAACAAGCTTCAGAATTCGTTCTTCAATATTATCAGCATCGACTGTGACTCATTTAGGAAGTGTTTTGTTCGGTCACTGCCTCTCAGTTTTTGGTATGTAGCACCTTGGTCAAACCTACGACCATCATTCCTAGAGTGGCATGGCTCCATATATACGATTAGGTGTTTATCTTGCTCTTTTCCTTCTTGTTTTCTTTTTCACTCCTAAATCCGCACTCGTCTCCATATATAGATACAGGCTGTGGCTGCGAGAACAGCCGAATGAAACTTTTGGCTGCGAGCATTCGATTGATCGTTTGTTAATCTGGAGAACGGCACCTCCTACTATGGATATCGAGACGAGGAAACTGCGTTCTACATAAATTGCTAGCAAAGACAAAGTTCATTGCCAAAAGATTGTTGTGAAGGCTGTGTTTTCCAAATTTTCTTGTAAAGATTGACTCTCATTCTATATCGGTTATTCCTTATATGTTTTGTCCAGGAGCTCATGGACAAATACATCGAAATGTCATCCCTGATGCTGTTTAATCTCTTTCATCATATTTTTGCAGGTCCATTCGATCGTAGTTACTGGATGGCAGTAATGTCTGCATTGTATCAGCTTAAGGCTTCCGGTTGTTGATCGTTTCACTATTCGTTAGGAAATTCACAGAGGGTCCTCATATCTGATTGTTGTGCAGTTGTGCTGAAGATTCGCATTATTTGAGCTGTACTCCATCCACTATATGAAAGATGAAAAAGCTGTGCAAATCTTAGTTATTTTCTCGTAGCTGGATCTACGTTAAATGACCTTAATATCATGCATAATCGCATCATCGATACTGCTAGGTAGTAGAATATGAAACCTATCACCCTTTTACATGCTGCAGTAAGCTCTATCTATAAATTTAACCTTCTGATTATCTAAGACAAATACGATAAGCTTACTCCTTGAAGTCTAAAGGCTTGTAGAATTCAGCGTGGAAACCTTTTGGTCATAGGATGCCCTATTAATTATTTAAATCATTTGTAGGTAATTACTTAATCCCTCGAAAGGAATATGAGCTTCTTCCTTTCCTACTGTGGATTTGAAGAATTTCCGGGCTTGAGCATTGAGATTTACTTGCTCTGTATAGTCCACCCATCTTAAATTAGCATTACAAAGTCCAAATAAGGTGGTCTCGCAATTCTGTCGTCTGTCGGTCGCTGAACGCTACTGTAGGTAAACTGGTTATTTAAGAACCCGATTTACTTGCATAAGGATAACGAATCTTGTTAAAGCAACTGCATGAGAATTCGCCACCTTACCTAAATCTTCTGGTGGTGTCGAAGCATTCTCCATTTTATATTGAGTGACGATCATCTTAGCTTGTATGCCAAAGCTCCGTCAGCTCACAATTCGAGAAGCCGTTTTCAGTTTTTTTTATTCGTGTGCAAGATTTGGTCGATATTTTTGGTCTGGAGACGGATCGATAAAGACGTATTAGATCACCAACAAAATATTTGAGACGCTCAGAAAAAATGCTGAATATCTAGAATATAATAGGTGATGATCAAGAGTCTAATGCCTCTGCACCTCCAAATCAGGCGATGGCTCATTCCGATCGATGATTTGATGACAGCGTGCTTAAAAAGCTCCGTTTTTTGTTCATCAGATCTACCTGTTTCCATTGATTGATGCCTGGTAATGACAGCATGAATCCCTTTTAATCGATAGTTTAAAACTTTTGGTAACTATCCAGACTGACATGGTCAACCAGGGTGTTATTAACCTAGATAGCAAAAAAGTCTTTACCAATATGCGACTCAAAAGTCGTAAATGTTAATCCGCCCAAAAATATCTCTGCTTTAAGTCTTGCAGAACGTTTTGTATATTTTTATTTGCACCTTCGTACCGATATCCATATAACTTTGCTGTTATCTTAAATCAATTTCGTGTTTCAAGAGGAGGACAACACCATTCCGAAGGACATTGCTGAATTTTGATGCCATACATGAGAATAATATTCCCGTGCAAAGAGGACACTCACTTCAATCAGCGAAACAAAAGCGTCATACCGATTACCAACAATCGATATGACCAAAAGGAGTCAATTGAAAAACCACTTTAGATCCTGAGTCCTACCACTCTTGCCGCTATTACAATCATTACGTTTCGAATGAATGGAATCAAAATCCTTTGTGCAAAGTGATACCTCGTCCGTCTCTGGTGAGTTGTTTTTGAGTGGAATACTTTTCTATTGTAGCATATGTACGTGTGTGTGTAAAAAATTCCTGAAATTCAATACGAATCGTAATTTAACGGTAACTGTGTGTATATATTCAATATAATCGGAACTTTTTCTGGCGGGAACAATAAATCGCCGCCGCTATATTATTTCACTGGACATGTATATGTTCTTCCACTTGACATTGTCCACGAAGTCCTATGGGGATCGCCAACTTCGATGGGGCGGAAGGTTATGGATAAAGAGAAACTTTCACCATAAATCATACGAGTTGTTAAGTAAAAATATACCCGCTACATGGGGTCATGTCCATGTCGATTGGCGGCAATGAATCCGAGGACATTTTCACTTTTGCAACTGTCCTTTGATAGTGATTGCCAACGAACACGTTTTGTGTTTGGCTTTCAATTTGAAAGGAAGTTCAATTGTATGGGGGAATAGCACCCGAGGGAAAGATTATTGAATTGGGACTAAAGGTTACCAGGACACTTATTTGTGTTATTACCTAGAAGAACTTAGTCGAAGTGAATCATTGAAAAGGCTGCGAATCTAATTTCCAAAAATGTTCATAAGACAAGGTTTATGCAGCGGAGAAGGGGACTTTCAAAAGATTGTAGAAACTATGGGGTTTTACTTTTTTATAAGACACGTTATTGGTGCTAAAGTGCTAAAGTATAAGTTTTTTGAAAATATTTGGTAAAAAATTGCGTCTTTATTTTTGCAAAGGTGTGAGAAGGCATGTGGATATTGAAACAAGCAATGGAAATTGATTTCGGTAGATATGGAAATAATAGGTGCTCAATGACATATTGCGTATTATACCAAAATCATGTAAACCACTAAGAAGCACTTCCCTAAAAACGAGGCACGCCGGGCTCTGTGGTACGATGGTTAGTGCGATGAATTGCCGCGCTGAAGGTCTTACATCGATTCCCAGCCGTAGCAACAGCCTAAATGATTTTTCACTGGCCCTCCTCTCGTGATGATCTGTCAAATCATTCGAGTAGTATCATTCATCAGTAACAGCTTATCTCAACTTAGCCGCTCGGATTCCGCTTAGAAAAGTTGGTCTCGCCATCGCGAAAGAAGTACACACGCGCACATGAATGGTTGTTAGAAAGCTAGGCCCTGGGTACTAACGAGCCTGTTGCGTAAAAAATCTTCAGTTCAGAGGGATGAAAACTCCATTTCTCTATCCCACAGGTAACCGGTAATGGTAGACCAAGACAGACTGTAGGACGTGGTAGCAAAACCCGCTAGAAAAACGACGTAAACAACAACCAATGCGCTCGTGCAACTAGGTTAGTCTTCTACTCCGGAAACTCGCTTTTTGAAAAGCTCGCTGGAGTCAATACCAACACCGGTAAGACCACTTTCTAAGGGGGGAATTCTGTAGTTCTATCAGAAATAGGCCTACGTATAGCTATGCTGCAATATCACATCCGCTACATTAAGCAATAAAGCAAGGGTCTTTTTTTTTCAGGTGGAACAGATGGATCTTATATTCCAGTATTCGGGAAAACTTTCATCCATCCGGACTTGGTTAATGGATTAGGGAATTCCACTGGTAAGCAATCATAACAGGCAGCCTTGGTTGTTGTTCAGCTTTTTGTTGTTTGCGCTTGATTTCATTTCTAATGCAACTAGAGTCTGATACCTTTATCAGTTGGCGGTGGCAGGTATTTTTCTGTCTTGTGGGTAAATATGATAAAAAAGTGTTGATGAAGTCACAGGCTCCAAACTGTCGGGTTTGTTTTTAAAATTTTCTGAATGTATCCGAACAGTTCACGTGTGACGGTGACTCACTGATCATCTGAACTACAACTGTATATTCCACCTTAGATATCATTTTTGGAATGCTATCGCTGCCGTCTTGAAAAAGGAAGAGGTCAATCAGCGTAAAGACATTTTAATCTCTCATTTCATCTACTGCTTCCAAAACTTTAAAACAAAAAAAACGTGGCACCTGGTATTGGGCACGTTAAGTCGCAGTTGTTAGGCAAATAATCGCATTGCTGGGCACAGTTCAGGGGGCACAGTAATTGGCCAAACGATGTTTCCTTTCTTGAAGCATATTTTCATCCGAAAAAAAATTGGTATCGACCTACGCATACTTACTTGCTTAAGTGGCGCTACAGTCCAAAATGATCCTGGTCCTCAACCAACATGCCTCTTCCATTAGCCCGGTCATTAGCTTACTGCCTCCAGTTGCGCACTCCAAGTTGTATGAGGACGGTTTCTACTTGTGCGCGTCACTTTAGGCAAGGTCTTCCTCTACTGCGTCCGACGTCTGGCTGGAAATCTGCGAGCCGGAGTTTTGGTGTCCATTCGTTCTACATGTCCTAGCCATCTTAAACGTCCAATGTGGAATTTTTTGTACTAGCGGCATTTCGCTGCACAGCACGTAAAGCTCTTGGTTGAATCTTTGTCTCCATAGCCAGTCAACGCAAACGGGACCGAAGATTTTTCGAAGAATTTCCTCTCGAATCGACCGATGATTTCTTCATCCGCTTTTGATACGGTCCATGGTTCAGCGCCGTAGAGCAGGACTGGGATGACCAGGGTCTTATATAGAATCTCCTTAGTAGTTATAGTAAGGGCTTTACTACTGAATTGCCTCCTTACCCCGAAGAATAATCGGTTGGCAAGAGTAATTCTTCGTTTAATTTCTGACGAGATGTTGTTGTCAGGGTTACTAGCGGAGCCGAATTAGTCAAAGTCCCATACTATCTCTAAGTTATGTTTGTCAATAGTGACGTTCTGTCCAATTCGTCGATGTTGTGTATTCTTTCGTGTTGACATCATATACTTAGTCTTACATAGCTAGTCTTATACTAGCAAAGATGGCTCTGACATCACTTTGAGTCCTGCCAATGATGTCAATATCGTCAATTGTGACTTTGGTGTTGGATTGGGAAGTCATATGACAGGGCATCGTCTTGCCTTAATCCTTTTTTGGTAAAGAATGTGTCAATTAGGTCGTTTCCGACCAAAACTAGACATGAATCTGTACAGTTCGTCTCCATAAAATATGCTGTCATATGCGGCTTTGAGTTCAATTAAGATGGCAGGTATCGATTTGGACTTCTTGGGTTTTTTTTCAGGATCTGCAGCATGGTAAAAATTTGATCGGTTGTGGACTTTCCTGGCCTAAAACCACGCTGATAAGGGTCGATCAGGTTGTTGGTAAACGGTTTCAGGCGTTCACATATTACGGCGGCAGATTGGATCTTGTAGGGGATGTTGAGGAGACTTATGCCTTTGAAGATGGTTTAGAAGGTCACCTTTTTGGTGGATCGGACGAACGATGCTGAGGTTCCATTCTTCAGGTATAACTTGTTCCGACCAGATTTGGCTTATGAGTTGGCGGATGTTACTTACCAAGTCATCTCCGGCTTTATAAAGCGCTGGCAGACTTATTAAGCTTGAGTTTAGAATTCGCTATCCTCACTTCACTCAGGTCAGGTGGTTGGCAGTTATCGCTGTCGTTGCCAATATTGTATGGTTCGTTCTGCCTGACAGCGGAATGTTGTTCGTCAACGCTCTTTAACATTCTGCAGAAGTGGTCCTTCCATATCCTCAGCATCGACTGTCTCTCAGCTAAGATATTCCCTTGTCCATCTCGACAGGCATCTGCTTGAGCCTTGTATTCTTGGCTTTGACGTTTAACACGTTGGCAAATCTTGCGAACATCGTTCCTGGAGTGGCACCTCTCTATAGCCTCAATCGCGCGCTTTTCTTGCTCTTTTTTCTTCCTTCCTAAAAACCGGTGTTCTTCCCTTCTTCTCTGCATATAGAGCTCAAAGGCAGCTCTCGTCTTCACCTGCAGCTTAGCCTTGTAGGCCTCATTGTTGGCTGCGAGCTTCTGTCCAGATTCCTCATCAAACCAGGGGTTCCTCGCTGGTGGGGGCGAGAAACCTAGCACATCAGTTGCGGCTGATCTAATGGCTTGTTGGCATCGTTGCCATTGTTCTTCGACATTCGATGCTGGTGGTATGGTGTTAATCGGGAGGTTTAGGGATACGCGTTGCGCGAAGGTCTTTGCGGTATCTTGCAATTGCAGTCTTACGATATTAAAGCGTTCACTTATGTCTTATAAACATAAGACTTCTTGCCTAAGTTTGGCATTTATAACAAATCCGCATCCGCACAGTCGCTGTTTCTGCTCACTGTAATACGGTCCGTAGTAGATGTCACAGTTTGCCATCCATTTTTTGTCTGGCCCATCCCATCGTATTTCTTGGAAAGAAGTAATGTCTGCTTTGTAGCAGCTTATGACTTCCACTAGTTGCTCGCTTGCACCACTCTTGTTTAGTGTTTGCATATTCCAGGTGCAGATACGAACGTCATTGTCCTTTTTTCGTTTAGCAGGGTCGTTAAAAATAGGCCATGGATGAGTAGTCAGAGTTACTACCACCGCGGGCGTAGCAAAGTTAAGGCCAATCGGAGTCTACCCTCGTTTTATAACATCCCACCACCCAACCTTGTGCATGCTCCTTACTTATTCCAGCCTTAAATGTGGCCCGAAATAAATGGCATTTTTTCACCAGCCTATTGTTAAGCTATAGTTTTAATATTTATTACTTATGCAGTAATACCACGATTTGATTGGCCTCTGTAATGCGGTGCAATCTGTCTTCCGGAAAAACCGATGCATTATGAAGTCCAAACGGCGAACACACAAGCTGACCAGCAGGAATTTAGTAATGGGTTATGATATCTTACATCAGATGATATCTCCGTTGATTTAGACACAAGGAGAAGGATACAATTTTTTTTAAAATCGTTAAATGGTTTGTTTTGCCGAAAAGCATGAGTTGCTTCATTCCAATAGTGGTTCCTTTTGATAAAGCGCTCTTGTTATTTCTGAAATCCTTGCGCTGATCACTTATCTTTGACTATAAAAAGAAAGTAATTGGAATATTTGAAAGTCCTACGATCTTCATCTGCAGTATGGCCTTAAGGTCTATTCTATACGCGAAACCTATAGCTTCTTGTTGACCAGTTGTCGTCAAAATCGGTGACATTAGAAGAAGGCAGTATGGTATAAAGGCATTTGCTGGTTACTAAGCAACACCCTTGTTTAAGACTCCTAGTGTTTCATATGCGCAGACACGAATGTCGTTGTACTTTTTGGAAAATATATCTTCTGGACAAAAAAAGCTAAACTTCAAAATGGAATTTTTATAACGAACTTTGGTAAGGTTCTTCTGCTGAAGAAATAAAAGTCAACACCTTCGTCTGTTCGTCTATAATGCAAAGCAGCTCTAAAATCTGATAGGTATAGTCCTTGCCAGAACTTATCTTGTAGCTTCTAATATTCGTTGGATATAACTTTCCGCATTAGAAAGCCTTCACCTTACCAATTCGAATAATTTATGCTATTTTTTGATTGAAGTATAGAAGTATGGAGATTTACATTATTGCAGTCCTCCTATTTATTTCCATTTTTTAAACCCCACTCTAAAAAAAAAAAAAGTTTATCAGGGAGGTTCGTGGCACGTGTAGGACTTAAACCTACTCACACCTGAAAATCTTTTAAATTAAAAATTCGACCTATCTGTCTTGAGGCTTGACATAAAACTCGGTTAACAGTTTGTCTGCATCACTGATGATGGATGCATTCATGTGTAGGTACACATCCTTTTCAGTTCATTGTTACGACGAATACCGGGATCAATACTCTTCACATTTCCATATTAGCGAATTGATTACCAAAACAAAATAGAAAAAGAGATAGAAACCATGTCATCTCACATCTACGATCTACCTCATTTGAAAGCCATCCTCGCATATTCAAATGAACGAATACCGCATCCTTAAAAAAAAAAAAAAAAAAACAGAAGCCCCGTGCATACATAATCGCCTGTACAAGACCCATTCCAAATGCGATGCACAATCATTTGTACAATTCATCACATGGTATAATGGATAGAATAAGGACGAAGGACTATACACCATTCAACGAAAACAATGCAAACTACGACTTCACATCGTATCCTTTTTTGCCATTCTCGTCTCTTCCCTATATGGGATCCCTTTTAAGGATGATGATGACGACGACGCCCAACTAAATTGCAATCCCTCTGATTGGATGTGCGGAATAATTTACACTTTTCCTTTCTTCTGTTTGAAGATAAAAATAATGAACACGGATAAAGGATTACATACCACATCCATCGGAACCAGTTCCGCCAGTTAAATTAAAGTGTTGCACTGCTGCCTGCATCTCCCGCCCAGGCACAACCTCCGCACACTCTTCTGATGATGTAGATGATGATGATGACGATGTAGGGTGTTGCCAGGCGCACTATGTTGCAACAAACACTCGTTTCGGAAGAAACACTTCTCGCTCCGAAGAGCTCGCTTCCTGATGGTGGCGATAATGAGAGCAGAAAACTCGAAAATTGCATTCATTATACAGAAGCGGCGTTAAAAAACGGAATCAACAACAAAACACAACACTCTCGCCCCACACCGCCAGAGACAACAACAACGACGACGACGTTCATTCGCATATTCCGACAGACACATAATTTAGTCCTTGAAGAATGAAGTCGGAGCTCTATAAACCAACGTACACAACAATTATTTAAAATAAAACATAACCTGCAAAAAAAGGACGACGATTGTTCGTGGAGGGTTAGCTCACAACCCCCCGAAACCACCACTGACAACGTGCACCCAGTACTGGAATAGAAATGAACAAGCAACTAACATGCCGCAAGGATCCATCGTACTCCTGCCGCTCTGCCATACACAACATGCAAAATTTCGCAGCAAAAACTTTGCTAGGAAAAGGATTAAAGTGTTGCGGTTCATGGTTGGTTTTTTATTTTATTTTTTCAGTTCGACGCTTTGTTCCTGTCGCGGCTTGGTAACAAAAACATCGCACACCGTTAGTACTAGTATTAGTCGTGCGATGCGCACACACACTATGTGTTGGTATTGTGTGAGAAGTGTAAATTACAATTATTTGCATATTCCATACCATTATCCTTGCTTCCTGTGCATGGGACTTGGGTCTGGGCCACCCTCATTGTGTTCTACATAATATTGTCTTGCTTTATCTTTGGTTCGCTTTGGCGCGCGTGTAGCTTCGTTAACGGATTGTTCTAAATCCTCTGAATGGGTCATAATTATTATTCCGCGGATGTGTATAATCTCGTTAGGGTACATGTGCGAACTTGAGCAAATTTAGCTTTTTCATCAAGGATGCGAATGCAATTATTTTGACACGTGGTTAGTTGTGGGAATGGGCAACCTGTTCAATTATTTCGACTAAAACCTTTTATGTCAAAAGTTGGTATCTATTGGATTACTAAGATTTAACTACTGGCCCAAGCCGACGTACAAACAAATATCCGCACCAATGGTTGAGATGGCAAGGCTCACCATTTTACGACCCAGAAACAGCCACCTAATCTAAACATATTCTGGAAAATCATAAAGAAAGTGTTCTACAGTTTCTTTGATCTCTCTGATGGGATTACTAAGATAAAAAAGTAAAGTCCTGTTATTAATTTGTGTTAATTGAATTTTTTTATTCCTTCTTGAAGGTGTCGTAGCCTTCGTAAGCAGTTTCTTTCAATAATCTCAATAATACCTTTCTTCGGATATCCAGGTATTTGCTTCGTATTCGTATCAAAACCGTTATATTCTGCCCTAGCGAGGTATCCGTCGGAGCGGACAATTTTCCGCAATGCATACTTCATCTGAAGTTTTAATACCATTCGAGGTATGTGTCATCGCAGAAAAACCACTTCACTACAATTCGTAAATAAATTACGCGAAGTAATTGTGTCGAAGGAAATCGGAAAATAAACGCACTTAGCTGTCAAAAAATGCACGAAAAATGCACCTGAACGCACTTAAACGCAATTCGCCATGGTGCGTTGCATAAAGTCTAAAATCCTCCGAATCGTACAAAAACGGAGGATTTTCCGATCCGACGGATACACCGCTAGGGCTGAATATCTTGCAATCTCATAAGTTGATTTTGGAAAGCCACCAATATGAGCCACAAACCACATCCAGCTGTATGCTTATTATCTGAATCAGATTTTGGATTTTCAATGTTGGTAGAAGTCGGATGGTAGGTAAGAACTTAATGGTAGATTGGCTACTACAGTTCAACCCTACTATACTTCAACCCTTGGCTACTACTGCAGATAAAACTCTACCCTGTCCATGAACTATATCCACAATGTAGTTCATCAGACACCTACCTAAACTGACTTGTAATACTAAACTCATAAAAAAGGTTAAAGGTTGCATACCGTGATCGTTAGATAGCTATGAACTAAATCAAAATTTTACCTTTCGATCCAGAGAAGGGAGAAATGGGTAAAAAGAATGGAAGAATCTTAATGACCGTTTACATTTATTTTAAGGCTATCGAAAAAAGCGGGACCCTCATATACCCGCCTAAATAGCGAACTAACACGTACATATATCTGATATCTTGCAGTTTTGGTCGATAGGCTACATGGCTACATGGGTGCTCTGATTGCAGCATTATTTCAGATTCGATTTTTAAGAACCCCTTTCACTGAACTAAGAACGAAATCAGATTTATCGCTTAGGATGATTTTTATCAAACTTTCATTATTTTTGATTTACTATTCAACAGATATAATAATGTGTTCTCCTTTAAGTCCTCTAGTTTAACTAACTTTCAAGTGTCAGCTGTGAAACATTTTTTTTTTGTTGGCAAACATTTTTTTTGTCTGCATTTTATCATACCGGATATAACGAGAGTTTATCCTTAACCTCACGCTTCACACCATATCACCAGCATCGAATGTCGAAAGAAATAGCAACGATGGCAACAAGCCTTTAGATCAGCCGCAATTGATGAGCTTAGTTCCACCCAGAAAAATATCAGAAATATCGATGCTGGCAGGCAAGGCTTAGCTGCAGGTGATGACGAGAGCTGCCATTGAGTTCTATCACCAAAGAAGAATGACTTTTCACCGGCTTTTTGGAGAGAAGAAAAGCGAGCAAGGAAATGGAGAGGTGCCACTCCGTCAAAGACAAGGATACAAGGCTCGAACAGAATCCTGTCGAGATAAACAAGGAAATATCGTAGTTGAGTCAAAGCCGTTTCCGAGGATATGGCAGGACCCCACTGCAATGAGGAACAAAATTTCGCTGCCTGGCAGAATGAACCATTCAATAATGGCAACGACTGCGAAGACTACCAACCAACCGCCCTCAGTGAAGCAGGGATAGCAATACCTAAACTTCAGCTTAACAAGGCTGCTGGAAATGAAAGCCTTCCCACCGATCCTTATACAGCCGTCGTAGGTGATTTGGAAAGTAATGTCAACCAACTCATTAGCCGAATCTGGTCGGATGAAAGTATGCATGAAGAATGGAACCTCAGCATCGTTTTACCGATCGACAAAAAAGGAGACCTTCTGAACTGCGTCAACTACAGAGGCATAAGTCTCCACAACATCCTTTACAAGATCCTACCTGAAGTTATATGTGAACACCTGAAACTGTTTACCAATTGGCCCTTATCAGTGTGGTTTAGGCCAGGAAAGTCCACAACTGATCAATTCTTTACACTTCGGCAGATCCTGGAAAAACCTAAAGAAATCCAAATAGCTACCTGCCAGCTTTTTATCGATTTCAAAGTCGCATTCGACACTATTTATGGAGACGTACTGTACATAGCCATGTTAAGTTTTGCTATCATATAAGAAATGGCTACCGATCGGGACATCTTGTTTTTTCTTACGATTTTCAGAGATTTAATCAATTGCTGACTCCCCTGGGGTACTATCACATTTATAGCGACCGATTAGACTGTTAAGTTAAGGTGTTCACGTGTTATGCAAACTAGGATCTTGTATGTCTCTGATGTGCTGATATATGTTGGGAATCTTGAAGTGTATTACTAGCAAACTAGCCTCCATACACAATCAGATCTTCATATTGCAGTGAATTCCTTTGGCTTTTGTTGGATATCCAACACAGGATTTTATTTTATTAATATGTGTCTGATATGCTTTCGATATTTTTCCATTCTTGTGGATGGGACAAACCATGATGCAGATTCAATTCATTAAGAATACATCCATGTCCCGTGACTTTATATAGAAGGAACGTCTACTTGATAAGTTTTAGTTTAGGCTTAAAATATTCCAGAATCCAATTGATCACTACATCAATGGTTAGGAATGCAAAATTCAGCAATTTAAAGTTTTGTTGATTGTCCCAACTTTTTTGAAAGCCCGACATACATCCGAGATTATGACATGCTTGTCAGATTTGTCTTCTATAATCGGCGATAAAATGTAGGTCCCACTCGTTGTGCCAGAAATAAAAAATACGCTCTCATATTGATGTAGAAGAGCTTTGAGCTTCTATAGGACGTTTTAGTATTTTTTAATTATCCTTCCGTTGCACCACCATGAACTGCGTCGATGCTAATGCTCCCAAAACTCGTCCGTCTGCTCCATCAGGGTCGGAAAGGTATGTCACAGGATAGTTTGCTATAAAGAGTTTAGAGGAACACCACAATACATCGAATTCACACCGGTTACCTTCACCCACGAGACCGTGAATATTGAATTGGCGGGAACCATTGAACCAACATTTCAAATTCATTCACACACTTCTTACCACCTTGACAAATGTCAATCCAAATAAAATGTCCGTCCCCCTAACAAACCAACACCCACAACATTGTCAAATGTGACAATTACAGGAGATGGCATTATTATATCAATGAATATATATGCCTTATCGGCCGCCAACTATGTATCTCTCTTTATCCAACAAAGAATATACGAAGACATAGAACTCGTTAAACTCCTTCCTTTTATCCTTCGTCTTGCAGGATTCATACAAAAAGAATGCTATGCGTAACTTAAAAGTAAATTGAAGAACTACCATTTCCAACAAAAGGGAATTACTACATCACTGGCACTACCAACGAACCACCCATCTGTACATACGTTCCAAATCTCTGGGATGCATCTCTTCCGTACTTCATCCTACTCCAGCAAATATGAAAACATTGAACATCAACCAGAAGGGAAAAACCAGGATTCGCTTTTAACCAGATTATATCAGCTGTCAGGAGAGGCTATGAAACGCTTCTACACTCTTCTCATTCACTTGCTGACTGCCTCACGTTCCATGTGGTGGATATAGCCAGGACTCAAAACAACCGACTTCACCGTATTGTAGCTGTCTGGCTGTCGTTGTGTCCTTGCATGGTGTGTTTGTGTGTTTGTGTGCCGGAAAATGTGTTAAATATGGCGGAAAATTGCATTAAACAGCTGCTTGTCACCGTTGATAAGGGAATTAAATTTTGCGGTGTCATAAAGAAGCCAAGGCAAGGACTTGGGGTATTGGTTGGTATATCACAAGCACGGTACACATTTATCCTTCCGCTAGCGAGATTGGTTCAAAGTGTCGCTGAAGGTCCTGTGCTTGCCTCTTAAGTCGGGGGATCATGTTTATTATTGAATGGGCGATGTTGACGACAGATAATATCCTTTATTTCAAGCTTTTAGGATGTCATTTCATTCGTTTTCTTGTTTTGCTTTAAATTTTTATTTTTTTGCTGTTATGAAGTAAAAAGACAGTAAATAACGTTAATGGGATTGCAGTGGCAAATAAGGGTTATGTTGAGTGCATTTATTTATTTAAATGAATGGGAAGTTCTAAACATCTCATGAACAGCTACAATTCTTGAATACCTACTCTATGCTATCTAATAAATTAATCGCCTTGATGTGACGGTAGCACTAGGGGACGTTTGTTGTGTATCAATCCCTTCGGACACTTTAAGGGTAGTACGTTAGGCATGTAGGCCGTGTGTAAGTTGCGTTAAACTTTTTTTTTTGGTTAACTTTTATCCACTGGCTAATTTTTGACATATCTGCAGGGCTACAACAATGTTGGCTCTTCGCTATGTCAATTGAAATAAATGGGATTTTATCCTAGTACCATTTTCAAAAAATTCCCAAAAGAATTGGAACGAAATTCCTTTCTTTATAATTTTTTTTAATACAAAAATCCCGATTAGATTTATAAAAGAATAAAACTGATTTTTTGGCAAATTCTCTCAGGAATCAATTGAAGAAGAAGCATGATAGCGCCTCGCCTTGCCTAATTCCTTTTTTGGTAACGAATGTGTCGGTGAGGTTTCTCCATCGTCATCCTACACAAACGGACGAGGTTGGGAGGTATACCAAAATACCAGACATGGCTTTCTTTAAATGCTGTCATATGCGGATTTGAAATCGATGATCTGGAGACCGCAATATCCCCTTTTAGATATCGAGGTCAGGAAACTGAGTGCTTGCTATTGTCAATTAGCCTAAGTCCGTTACCAGATGTTTCGTCGTGTAGGCTATGTTTTCTGACAATACTGCTAAAGATGTTTTCTCTTCCTACCTTTGCGTTAAAATCTCTTCAGTAGTCACCCTAGGTTTTGTCAAGGTGGTCGTATAAAAAATCCTTAGCTATATCACAATTTTCCTCTGTTGGGGCGTGAGCGCATATAATGCTTATGTTGGCGCATGTGGCCTTGATGCGGATTGTCACAATGCGTCCGCTAATGTATGGAAACTTAAGGCTGCTTGCCTAAATCTGGCACTTAAAACAAGTACGCATCTGAATAGTCGCTATTTCTGCTCACTATTTCACGGCCCGTAGTAGATGTCAAAGTTTTTCATCCTCTTTTTGCCCGGCCTATCCCATCGTATTTCCTGGATGGTAGAAATGTTTGCTTTCATAGAAGTTAAGGGCTTCAGCTAGTTGTTTGCCTGCACCCCTCCAGTTTAATGTTCTCAATTCCTGGTGCAGATACGAACGTATTTGTCAATAACAAAATCAAACCTTTCCGAGGCTATTGCTTGCTTCTTAACAAACAGCTTTTTTCCATGGGTAGGTAGTTTACCAAAACCACAACCACCAACCTGGAGGCCCTGTTCTTATTTATTTGATTCTACTACAGCACGGGGCCATCAGTATCAACTACGGTTGAGCGCTGCCTTTGGGCTTTCGGTTTATCCGCCACCATCTCTGTTTAATGGGTTTGACTTACCCTTGAGATTCGTAGATAACCTGTTGTCCGAATATGTCGAAGCAGGTCTTCTAGGTTTGCTGGGGACAGCAGGTCAGGTATTCATTTCGTGTCATTTTGACCTGGCGTTGCTGTTTTTCGTCGTGGTATCAACACTCGTGCTTATCGTTTAGTAAGTCAAATCCGATTAGATGAGACCAATACCCAAAGGTTTCCCCTTCGTGGTTAAGAATGAGCACTTTATGTGTATTCAGAGTTACAACTACAGAGTATTGCCAAGTTAAAGCCAATCAGAATCTACCCTCGTTCTACAACACCAAACCATCCAGTTGGCATACCAAATGTCAAAAATAAGTCACACCCACTATAAAAATTTTAGCGAGCTGTGAAGCAAGTTAAAATCTTGAGGTCTCTATTTACCATACTAATGTCAAAAATTTTGACGCAATTGACACACTTTTAGGGTCGCAATACCTTTTAAACGGTACTAAGATTCATGCACCACAGTTATGAAAAGTGTTCCCAACTTCAAATAAGGTTAGCAGCTAGAGAACAGAGAAGAGGAACAGTAGTTCTTTGCTGTATTTTCCATGCTGAGATCCACGTGGTCAAGGAACCAACTGTCCTATATCTCCATCAACTCCATCAACTTCCATCAACTCCAAACTTGAAACCCAAAATCTGTCATTGATTGCCTCTTGGAACTCATCGGTGCTAATCTGCTCTGGACACGTGCATCATGTCGCGTTGAAGTGGAAGGAATACCAGGATTAGATTTAGATTAGATTTAGATTTATTGTTTTCTTGTTTATAATACAAATAATCTATGTTACAAAAATCATTAAGCATGGCTTTGCCGTCTGCCTGATTGACATGAGATTAAACATTTAATAACAAGTTTGTTTTAATGTATATTATATTCTTGAACTTAAAAAGATTGAAAAAATATATAAAAAGCAAAACATACTAAAAAGTTAAAAGTTCTCAGTTATAATTTTACAACGGTAATTAGTTGCAGCTTTATAGAAATAAAAGAGTTGTTTTACATCGCTTTCGCAGTTTAGGTAGGCTATAATTTCTTCCTGAGATTTTACGTCATTTCCTAGAAAATATCTTCTTATTTCTTTAAGGATGGGGCATCTTCCTACAAAATGTAAAACGTCTTCTCTCGCGGATAAGTTGCAAAGACTACAATTAATTGGTAGATCTGGACGATGTGGGATATAATTGAGTCGTATTAGTTCGCCTCTCATCTTAAAGAGAGCCGAAATCAGTTCATTGCTGTTGTCGTTGTGGAAGTAATTTTTTTCAGACAGATTGTGTTTTAAAACGCTGTATGTAGCTCGGTGAACGGATGATGAAGCCATATTTACGCAATCCGCTCTGTATTGTTCATCTACTTTGGCAATAAGATTGCCAATCACATCCTTATGGTATCTTTCATTTCCATAAGCTAAATTGCATTCGAAACTGCAGTATGTTGCTAGCTCCTCGAGTTTTTTTTTATACCAGAGCGTATTTCTTTCTACTACCTTCTTGGCAATTATTTTTGGAAGTCTATCGTCCGACAGTTCTAAAACTTTAATTACATAATCTACATGCAATTTCAATGATTTAATGAAAAGCGGTGATAGTCCTGTTTCGATATTAATCATATAGTTTGGTGTTGTGCTTGGTAAGTTAAAGCATCGTTTTATGTAGTATCTAAGGAGTTTCTCTACTGTTTCATATTGACAATATCCCCAAGACTGCGCTGCGTACATCATAACAGATTCTGATACAGCTTGAAAGGCCTTGTATTTTACGCTGTGGTCAATTAGTTGATTTGAAAAACATTTTTTCCATGTAGCCGATATGGCACTTTTAGCTTTTATTAGTCTTTCCTCTAGATGTGGTTCCATACTAAGATTACTAGCTATTGTCACCCCGAGATATTTATAGGTTTTCACAATTTCAATGGGCTGTCCGTTGAGATGCCATTTTTCATTTCTGCACTCTCTACCAGCTCCCTTCTTAAAAATCATAATTTTTGATTTTGTAAGGTTAACCGTAAGATTCCATAATTGGCAGTACAAATCAAGACGGTTAATCATTAATTGTAAGGATTCTGGCGAATATGCAAATAGAACCACATCGTCTGCAAATAGAAGTGCCTTTATTAAATGTCCCGCAATCTCTATTCCTCCAGGTAAAAAGTCGGTGAGGTCATCGATGTACAAAGCAAAAAGATATGGGCTTAGTGTACATCCCTGTCTTACTCCCATAGTTGTTTCAAACCATTCTGATGTTTCGGTCCCGCTCCAGACACTCGATTGGTTGTCCACGTATATATTTTCGATAACCTTCCCGAACTTTTGGCTCATCCCAGCGTTATAAAGTTCGAATATTAAAGCTTTTCGATCGATATTATCGAAGGCTGCCTTGAAATCGCCGAAAAAGGTGAATAGTTTCTTTTTTTGTTCGATGAATGACCCAGCTATATTTTGCAGTACAAAAATGTTGTCTACGGTTGAATAACCATTCCGAAAACCTGCTTGGAATTCTTTGATCAAATGGTTGTTTTCGATCCAAATTGACATACGCTCATTTAAAAGTTTTGTGAAAATCTTATAAGATGAGTTTAGGAATGATATTCCACGATAATTTGCGGGATCAGCGATATTACCTTATTTTGTGAATCGGATATATTATGGCTTGTTTGAATTGTTGGGGTATGTTGCCTGTTTCCAGCATCCCATTGAAAATCACCGCTATTTTGTCGATAAAATTGTTTGTCGCATACTTAAAAAAAATTCAACGGGTATCCGATCAGCGCCAGGTGCCTTTCCATCTTGAAGTTTTTTTTTAGAACGTTACATATTTCTCCCTCTGTAATAGGTGCATCTAGAATTTCATTTTCAATTAATGGGATTGCGTAGTGAAACGGCAGTATGCTACTTTATGGGTTCAATAGCGTTTGGAAGTGGGTCATCAGTGTCCTTGCGTCTAGCTGAGTGCCAATTTGGGGTGCTCTGTAGTTGAATTTTTTAATTGCACACCAGAACTCCTTTGTAATACCAGGATGAACTGGTGAAAATATTAGTGTGGTTTTACGTTAACTCACTAAGAGACAGTAGTACAAAACTGTAGTCTGTAGCCTAACATTGAAGGAAAGTTTTGACACTATTTGATATTTGAAACTGAATCCAGTGTCTTGTCAGGGTATTAGCCAGGGACTGTTTAATTTAAAGAAAAAAAATGTCATCTCAAGAAGCTGTAGCTATGAGAAAGCACCGCCGTGAGAAAGCACGGTCGTAAGACAGTTTGGGTAACTTGGAAAAGCAGAAGTATCCTTTCTAAGTTGCACAAACTGTCCCTTAAAGATTTATCCAATAAATGTTTGGTTTTAATGAATAATTAAGGGCATTCAAATTGAGACTTTTGGTCTTCTGGGTGTACAAATATAAATAATCTAACCAAACCTAACTTATAAGGGAGCTCTGGATGAAATTACAGTCTGTTCTGAGCTGCTAGTGTGATCTGTTATCCTGATTATTCATACTAACTTACTTACGTAAGTGGCACAGCAGTCCGGAATGAATCATTGCCTCAAGCAAAATGCATCTACTCGTACCACTTAGGGTTTGGTCTTCATCTACAGCGTGCGTCATGTGGCTGGGCCGAATTATTGCTGCCTATTCGCTTTACATAACCTATTGCCATCTTTAAAGTCCAGTCTGGAGTTTTTTGACCAGCTCTATATTGCTGTACACCTCTTGATGCCCTAGGTTGAATCTGTGACTACAAAGCCCGTTAACAAATGGCGTAGTCGGTTGATGATGTTCGAGCAAAAAGATGAAATCATGGACATCTTTGTGTCGTTGAAAAAAAAAGTCGGCGGGACGGGATGGTATCCCAAACGTGGTTTTGAGGCATCTGCCAATGAAAGCAGTCGATATTCTTACCATCCAACAATGCACTGAATAATGCACATTATCCTGATCATTAGAAAACGATGGTGGTACGTCCCATTCCTAAAAAGCACAAGGATACAACAACCCCGGCTAATTTTCATTAAAAAAAAATTAAATTATACTGAAAAATTAGTTTGGATTTCAAACGAGCACTATTCATGCGGCGTCGAAGCTGGTTTCCGACATTCAATGGAATTAATCGTAAATACAGTACACGGACAACTGTCTGCTCGGCTTTGAAAAGGCTTTCGATACCGTATGGTTAGAAGGACTTTTTTTCAAGTTAACCAGACTGGGTATGTGTAAATATATGCGGTTTATGATTTATAAAATGCTTACGGGGCTGAACTTCGTTGTCAAATGTGAAAACGTAACTTCAAATAAAATATTTAAATTAAAAACGATTAACAACAGGGGGCGTTGAACTCCCCGATATTGTTAAACATTTACACATGGGATCTGCTAGGTTCCCCCAGACATGCTATACCGTATTCAGATGATCTAGTGGCGTACATATCAGGTCCAACAATCGAGGCCATCAACATAATCTTGCAGCGTGGCTTCAATCGCATTAATGGATTTTGCGAGGATCGGAAAAAATGGAAACAATTGTGTATAGCATCCTATAGAGTAGAGCTTCTAGCGATATCAGAAAAAACTAGAAAAAAATTGGCAATCATTGTACATCATGGACAACCATTGGCGCTGGAAAGTGTAGTTAAATAGCTTGGCATATGGCTTTATCAGTTTCTGTATTTTAAGGACAAGGAAGCTGTTTCAAAGAAGTCAACTTGATTCAAGAGTCAAAGTCATATGCTGTATGGCCCTTATAAGGCCAATCATCGCTTACGGCTGCCCCGTGTGGTTCAATGCAGCGCCATCCTACATGGAAAACATGTTTGAGAGACAGTGCTCCGATCTTGTCTAGGGTTGTACCGAGCGCCAGATTCGGAGTACATAAAATATTATCACAACAAGGTCCTATACGATAAGGCTCAGTTGAATAGAATTGGCAATATCCCTGATTCGAAGGTACGTTTTAAGGCCGATGCCTATCGACAACAGCCAACAGCTTACTACCCCAATTGTACTTACTAGGAAAGTACTCTTATGTCGGTTTTTTTCCACCTTAAGCAATCATTAACATAGAATCTTGGAGGCTAGTGCAAGAAAGAGATGGTATCCCGGTATTATAGCACAGCCATAGTGGCGCGCTAGAAAAGCGGCTTATCCGCGGCAGGTACGTCGGATATGCTCAGGAGCTCCTCCGCCTTAGCACAGCGATATCGGATTGCGATAAAATCGACACGGAAACACAGCACACTGAATTTTGGTGGCTAAGAAATGGGGTAAGCGGTAACTCACCGCTTTTCCAGGACTTTAGTCCCCATCATAAGAGGGGATGAAATGGATAGGAAAGGACGATTATAGCGGCAAAAGGAAGTAAGTAAAGAGTGACAAGTGTAAGGGGTTACTTAGGCGAGCATAGTTACCATGGAAGGGAGGGTAGTGAGATGATGTCTCGCATTTGTCATACCAAATAAGACAACAAGACTGGCATGGGTTTTTTTTTTTGTGTTTTGCTAGGCCTCGTGTCAAGTGCTACACCCACCGACGAGCTAAGATGGAACAAACATACCAGCACCGATCCCAAAGACACAGAAAGTCTACGCAATAAAATGGGGTCTTTGTGAAGGACTTGAAGAGTCACCATGGAACACCGCCGGGAGATATGGACGAATCTAGGCATCGTGATGGACTACCATGATGGCTCGCCGGGCGCCGAAAGATGCGATAGGGTTGGTGACCACTCGGGGACCGGGGTATATGGAATCGAATGCTACCATGATTATATATTAGTTAGTCGTGAGTAGTCTAGGTTCTTTTTTTAAGGAATTCAAAGTTTTATATATAAATAAAAAACAAGTAGCTACTCAAAGTTTTCTTGTTTTAAAATATTAAAAAAAGTCAAGGTATTAGGGTGTTTAAGCCGAAATGCAGAAAAATAATGTTCGAGATAAGCTTAGAGTGCGCTTCTAGAGGCAGTAAGTTAAATTAAGAAAATTTGTTAATTAGACATTAGATTTAAGCATCTTTGTCTAATAATAAGTAACGACAACTTTAAATGCTGATTACTGATTTTTTTTTAAA
The DNA here is from genome assembly GCA_949824845.1 of Rhingia rostrata. Lineage (NCBI taxonomy): Eukaryota > Metazoa > Arthropoda > Insecta > Diptera > Syrphidae > Rhingia > Rhingia rostrata. The sequence goes on from OX463757.1 coordinate 44,203,815, forward strand.
TTTCGCTTAGGCCATTCACCTTTTAAGCGCTTCAATTATTTTAAGAAAGTCACACGAGAAAGTGTCATCTTGTCTGAATTATTTTCTGGTATCGTATGATTCGGTGAAGTTGTTGCCGACCCTGATGGATCAGCAAGAAGTCAACATTATCATCCTGCACAGACGGAGGATTTTAGGTGGTATATCAAAGCTTGATAAAATGCTTTTATGACTTACTGGTTTTTTTTTTACCGGTTCTGGAAGTTTGAAGATTTCATCAGTCTTATACTTTTTTTGCTAATGGGTTTGTATATACTATATAATTTTATATTATATCATCGCAGTTTAACAGTCCGTTGAAGTGGTTCTAACATATTCCCAAACCTAGCATATTCTATGACCTTTTCTGGTTCAGGTCGACAGAATTATATTCACGCTCGATTACAACATGGAACTTGTTATTGGCTGATATCAAGAGTTTATAGAAAAATTCATGACCAATTTAATCATTTTCCTCTGTACAAGTGTAACGCATGTATGACTTTTGTTGGCAAATTTGGCCTTGAGAGGGACTAAGTGCAGCTGCGTTTAGAAGGATGTTCTGTCGCACAGAAGTCAGGGTTTGAAATCCGGTGATCTGAATGATCCGCCGAGTAGTATCAATGTTAAGAAAAGCTTCTCTCCACATAGCCGTTCAGGTTCGGCATAAAACATGAGGTCACGCCATCATCCAACGCACTCTAACGAGCCTGTTGTGCCAAAAAGCTGTTTTTTAACGGGATTTATACAATGCGTTCACTGACGTCTTAAAACCAACAAACTTGCTGCTTATGTCTGCTATTTATGCCAAATCAGCGTCCCAATTGTCGCTGATTCCGCTCACTACAACAGGGAAGGTATAAGATGTCACAGCTTCTCCGTTTGCCTATATCATCCTACCGTATTGTCTGAAAGGCAGTAATGTCGGCTTTGCTGGCCATCTTCTAGTAACAGATTTGACTCACCTTACCATTACAATAATTACGAATCCTTTATTTGTGTATTGATTGCTGTCAAATAATTCTCTTTGTATCTACAACATAAATATTTGCCAAAACACACTTATAACATGATCATCAAACTGTCTTACCTGCCTTTTCTCGAATTTAAAATTGGTTGACGTATAAGATACGCCGAGCTTTTAAAATCGTCAGCAAACTGTTAACTCTTTCCATTAAGCTTGCCCGGCTGATAAGTGCTTGTAGCTGTTTTATTTCACTCACAACCAAATCTTTTTGAAATCTTTTCGCAATAGGTGGTCTATCGCTATGTTTCAATTGACCTTTGATAAGGCACGATTAGTAAACCAAAACAAAGCACCATATCGATGCAAGAAAACGTAAACATGACAACGCATGTGGCGACACATATGGAGTATCTACGATGATAATCTTGATACACATGGAAGGCCGGAGAAAGCCAACAGCTATATCAATGTTGTCCCATAAAACTGAACTCCCTATAAATAGAAGGTATATTATGACAGCTCATCTTAGTTTAACACTACAAGCATGGAAGTAACAACAACGCTGTGCTACGTCTTAGTTGCCATTCTATCTGTTGCGGTATACATGATCCGTGATAACTTCAACTACTGGAAGAAACGGGGTATACCTCACGATGAGCCAGACTTTTTGTATGGTAACATGAAAGGAGTTGCACAAACACGTCATATAAAGGATGCGTTTCGCGATATCTACACCAAGTACAAAAAAAGTGGACCATTCTGCGGTATCTACTTCTTCTTCAACCCAGCTGTGCTAGTCCTGGATTTAGATCTGGCAAAGAAGATCCTCGTTAAGGATTTTAATAATTTCATTGATCGTGGATTCTTTCACAATGAAAAGCAAGATCCTTTGAGCGCTCACATCTTCGCAGTAAATGGTGGAAAGTGGGCCTCTATGCGGAAGAAACTCTCGCCCACCTTTACGTCGGCCAAAATGAAAATGATGTTCCCTATTGTAGTCGATGTTGGTCATCGGTTTGCAGAAGCTTTTGGTAGTATCGTAGGCACAACAGGATCCATTGTGGAAATTAAAGAGATCAATGCCAGGTACACTACAGATGTGATTGGGACATGCGCCTTTGGTATCGAGTGCAATAGCTTGAAGGACCCCAATGCCGAGTTTCGACTTTACGGTCGCAAGGCATTCACAGAGGGAAGACACCATCCAGCAGTTTATATTTTCATGCAAAGTTGCCCCAATCTGGCACGCAAATTGGGCCTTAAAATCACTCCCAGCGATGTCGAAGTGTTTTTCATGAAAGCCGTTAAGGAAACGGTGGGTTACCGTGAGATGAATGGTATCAAACGTAACGACTTTATGGATATTCTAATCGATTTAAAGAACAAGCAACCAGTCAAGACTGAGGCTGGGGATGTACTGACCGGTTTGACAATGGAAGAGATTGCTGCACAGGCGTTTGTGTTCTTTCTGGCCGGTTTCGAGACATCTTCATCGACTTTGTCATTTGCTCTGTACGAACTGGCCCTGAATACAGATGTGCAAGAGAAGGTGCGTACTGAGATCAATCAAGTGCTCGCCAGGCATAATGGGGTCCTGACCTATGAGGGTATAACTGAAATGAACTACATGGGTCAAGTTATTGAAGGTTTGTATTATCAGGTAACAATTTTCAAATTTATAAAAAACTTTTGTTCTAGAAACCCTTCGAATGTACTCAATTGTGATTAGCCTTCAACGTATTGCGAAAGAGGACTACGATACGGGCGACCCAAAGTATAAAATCGAAAAAGGATCAATGATTCTCATTCCATCGGAAGCTATCCACTATGATCCTGAGATATATCCAAACCCGGAGAAATTCGATCCAGATCGCTTTACACCCGAGGAAAAGTTGAAGCGAGACGCATGTGCGTGGCTGCCATTTGGCGAAGGTCCCCGCAATTGTATTGGACTTAGATTTGGTAAAATGCAGACAAAGATCGGTTTGGCGGTTATGATAAAGAATTTCAAATTCAGCGCTTGTGAGAAAACGCAGATTCCGCTGCAGATTGATGTTAAGCAACCGCAGCAGATTCTTGCAACGACTGATGGTATTTTTGTTAAGGCTGAACGAGTTTAGTTAGGTTTATTTGTAGCTCTATTTAATTAGGTTAGTCAAGTTTAGAAATAAATTTTTTCAAATGTTGGCTCCTTTATTTTTGAGAAGTGAGAAGAAGTCTCTCGCATTTCAAGGAGGATGGACGAAATCCATGTGGTATCATTTGATTAGATGAAATTAGGTTAGGGAGTTGGAAGCAAGTTACCATATCACTGCGGCCACAGTTGGGACTATTGTGATTTACTCCAATTAGAGCTCACTTATGATAGCGATTTTTGTGTTGAATTCTAGTAAATCTTTGAGTCAGATATGTCCTCTGTCTCAAGGTAGTGTTTACCTAGATGGTGTTGACGTAATGTTAGTAGGCACTTACAGTAACAAAGAATGTCCAGTAAGAAACCCTGTAAAAGTTCGAATCTGACTCCTAGCAAATAGTATAGAACATCATAGAGTGCGCATCGCATACAACGAATATTTTCTATGTGGGGTGCTGATATTGAAGCCCCAGTGTTCATATTGCTACCCCAGAATCAAGCAACAGCCTTGCCGACGCATACGATCTACGAAATATCCCCTTCGCACTTACCTCCCGCCACAGAAACGGCTACAAAATTTTTAGTTGTGATGGGCACTCTATGTAGTTCTATGCTCTTTGCTCCTAGTTAGATGTAGGAGTTGTTTCGTTCTGGTATGGGAAGTGTTTGGTATGATCATTTTGGCTTGTGCTTATGGGTAGTTAGTAGCGCGATGGATGGGCTCAATGGCGCGATGGCGCAGCAACACCTAAATGATTTTTCACTGGCCCTCCTCTCGTAATGATCTGACAAATCATCCGAGTAGTATCAATTGTCATGGAAAGCTTATCTCAACTTAGACTTTCGGTTTCGGCATAAAACAGAACGCACACATGAATGGTTGTGAGAAAAAGCTAGGCTCTAGGACTAACGACCCTGTTGCGCCATAAATTATTTTTTTATTTTTTATGGGTAGTCAGTCCACAGGGCTTGGCATAATGAAATTTGATGCCGATCCTGTTCTTGCTAGTATATCTGCTATTTCGTTGCCTACGTGTCAACTATGTCTTGGCACCCAGATGAGATGTACTCTGTTTGTGCTGGCTAGTGATGTTAGTAGTCGTTGATAGTCCCATACCAGTTTTCATGTTTTCTCTAAACTTTGTAAGGCCATACATGAGAATCGTTGGCTCAGATATGAGCATGAAAGCATTTGTCATGACTTTTTTGTGTATCTGAAGATGTAGAGGAGGAGTGCGTACAGAAGCTAGTCTTTAAAGTTTGTTCAGCTTGTCTTGTGTTGACTTTTAATTCTTTTTTTGACAACATGTGAGAGTTGCGTATGTGACAATTGGTCTGGTAATGGCTGTGTAGAAACATAGCATGTTTTTGGGGTTTATACCCCAACTTTTACCAATTAGACTTCTGCTGGTCCACAGAGAAATCCTGGCTTTGTCTATGTTTTTTTTGATGTCAGAATTCCTAGAGAGCTTTGCATCCAGAGTTAGTTCCAGGTATTTGACTTCTTTTGAAAACTCTATTGTTTCTCCAAACAGAGTGGGTTTTTTGAGCTTATCCCGATTTCGTCGTTTCTTGCAATTCTGGAAATTTTGGTACTTTTTTTGGGGGTTGACTGTTAGGCCAACTTTTTTGCAGCAGTCAGCAACGAGGTTCAGTGCCATATGTAGGAGTTCATAGATTGTTTCTTCGAATTTGCCATAGAATCGCAATGCCATCGGCGTATCCTTGGGCATAGAAACCATCATTGCTGAGTATGTTTAGTAGCTCATTTACTACAATGGACCATAGTAGGAGGGATAAAATACCTCCCTGTGGGTAACCTTTCGCAGCCGTAATCCTGATTCTGTCATTGCCGATGACTCCTCCAGCGTAAACAGCGCACCATGCAGTAACTTTAAGCGCGTGCGATGGCTCCTCGTGCATTACTCGTGGATTTTCGGTGCCCCAGAAGAGATAGTTTTGCTTGTTCACCTACCGATTTTGTTCGAAAAATCGTCCACTTCGACCTCGAGATTCAGGATGGATTGGGCGTAAATTCCACGCGTTTGGCAGTCGACAGCCAGCAGCTGATGCACGGACTGGACTTTTTACGGGAACACGCGCAAGTGTTTGACCAAAATTCGCCATAGATACGACCGGATGATGGCTTATTGCGAGACACGGCGTCTGGTTTGATGTTTGATGTTGTGGAAAGAGGTCTCGCAGTCATTCCATTGTAATACTGGCTGTATGCGATGTTGTTCTCACATGTTAATCAAGCCCAAAGCATGCAATTGTGGCGTTAAAAAGTTTTCAATTATATCACGATATCGCTCCCCATTCACAGTTACCGTTACGCCATTTTCATCTTCAAAGAAGTCAGGTCTGATGATTCCTCCTGACCAAATTGCACATCAGAATGTAACTTTTAATGGATGCAAAGGTGACTGATGAATAATTTGAGGGTTTTCCATTGCCCAGAACCGACTATTCTGTTCATTCACATATCCATTTAAATCAAAATATGCCTAGTCAATCATTTCATGAAAATCGGGGTTGTCACGGGCTAGCTGTAACATCCTATTGGCATATGTAAGGCGGCATAAATGGTCTTGTGGAAGAAGGTCTTGTGTCAACTGAATCTTAAATGGAAACAAATGCAAATCCTTGCGCAAAATTGTGGCCAAAGTTGTTCTTTGAAAAACAAGTTCCTGAGCACGGCGTCGAATTGAGGTTGATGGATTGTTTTGAACACTTCCTTGAGCAGCAGTAATGTTTTAAGCCGATCTTGCAGTACTTTGTGGTCCATGCTTGGTCCTTTCACCTACAGACCCTCTTTCTTCGAAATCATTCACTAAACGATAAATTTCATCGTCACAGTAATCAATGATTGATTTTTAGATAAAATGTTTCAACTTTTAAAACACTTTGGTTAATCGAATATTTTTCCATAATAATTTTACCAGGTGTCAACTTGACGTTTGCCAAACATGAACTGTCAATACTAATGTTTACCAAAATGGCAAAATGGCAAAACAAAGTAGTATACCTTCCCGGCGGACACCCTGTAGTAGTACATAATATATAAATTACATTTTATTCAATTTGGCCAAATCGGTCAAGCCGGCTAGGGACGGACAGACGGGCAGACGGGCAGACGGACAGACGGACAGACGGACAGACGGACAGACGGACAGACGGACAGACGGACAGACGGACAGACGGACAGACGGACAGACGGACAGACGGACAGACGGACAGACGGACAGACGGACAGACGGACAGACGGACAGACGGACAGACGGACAGACGGACAGACGGACAGACGGACGGAACTACAAAAACCACTTTTTGGTTTCCGCTATCATCGTTATGTTAGAAAATTAATTAAAATTTTGCGGTCGAAAATTTTCTCTTTGTAAGAGAAAGTAAAGAACACATCGTTTGGATTGGATTCTAAAACTGCTTCCTTCTAAAAATAAAAAATATGCTTAGACGTGTTGGCGTCATACGAACCAACATTGTTTATCATACTGTTAAAAAGTATGGGTGTTAATAACGGTTTTGACATTATTGGTGTTTGAAACATTTAATGACAGTTCGGATCAAAGTCGTCCCAATACTCCAAAAATTGTAGAATTCATAGCAAAATTTAAGAAAGTGCAAAAGCATTCATAACCTGGCATTAGAAAAGTGATGTGTCTTCACAACGTTTTGAAATTCAGCCGCAGTATACTCTAATTCAAGAGTAAATCCAAACAACAACGACTAGCATATCCTTAGAGATCTCTTAAAGCGTTATCTTACTTGGCTTTTTTTGTTTAAATTGCATCACGCATGTCTAATTTTATATAAAATGGTAGCTTGCAAAATAGCTAACCAATAAATCGTGTATCAATATAAGTTATTGTAAAATAATTGATGAACCAAAAGGTTGTTATTGTGGAAGACTAACCTACCCTATCTTACGATAGCTGTAAATAAGTTTCGTTCCTAATCGATAGACTCAACGATAAAACAGCAATCAATTACACTATCTTTGGTTTTATTAATTTACAAATAAAATCAATCAATATATCGATACAGTTGTTTTTCGACATTGACCATCAAACATAAACTTTTCCAAATATTGATATGAGACCGAACACAAATATTCCATAAGGCCACAGTTGCACACAAATTTAGGTTCCTCAGCGAACATCGATCTCGACATATTTGTTCTCCGTAACCAAACCATTGAATCCCCTTTTTCGTTATAGTCCAGACAAAATACACAGTCAGTTTGCATTAATTCTCAACAAGCTGAATCTTATATTAGATCTTGAAGACGTTTTACAAATACGATGCCAAAAGTCCCCATCGATCGAACTTTTGCGTTGTTTTTTATCCGAGGTCAAATGTTCCAAATTTTTGTTTTTCGCATATACCTCTAAAACGGTTAGCGCTACTAGAAATATGAAGGAGTAAAGTTTTTAGATCGTACATTTCACTACAAAAATGTTCAATACATTTCTTCCTGCGAGCCACCGCCCACCGAGGAGCTACCACGATTTCAAAACTTAAGAAAGCCGAATTTTCAATTACAGGAACACATTTCCGCAACACCCCTGAGGTGGTGTACTGGCCGTTTTTTATCATGGTTTCGTGGTTTCATATTCCACGATATGTTTCGACTGAGAAAGTATAATCGGACAATATTTTATTTATATACAATTAGCTGACTTGGCAAACGTTGTTCTACCATCTAAATTAGTTCTAATGAAAAAAAAAATGAGAAGGCTACAACCCGCAAGTGCTGTAAGTGTTTTGTCACATAAATTCCAACGTAAATGACAAAAAAAATCCCTAATTTCTCACGCATGGCTCAAAAAAGTGCCTTAAATTTTTCCTCAATACAAATTAAGAAAAGTCAGACAGAAAGTTAATGAGACAGGAAACAGGTTTTTCTTATTAGAAATTAGAACATACAAAAAACATATGAAAAGGCTACAATCCGCTGCGCAGATCGTTGAATACCCTATCCCATCTCATCCTTAAAATGAATATCCCTAAAAAATTTGCGGAACTAAAACGTGAATGGGAATGAAATAAAGAAAATTATATTGTCACCCCTTTTTTTTACTTTTTAATTAATTTTTTTATATACTTAAAATATTAACTTAATATTAAACAAAAATGCTTAAATCTAACTTATTGGCCCATAGCGGGCGCTGTAAGATTATAACTAACATTTTTCTTTTGCTTTTCAGCTTAAATTTGTCATTTGTTTCTTATTATTAGTATTAAGACATTTAATTGATTTTTCAAAGAAAAAATTAAAACTTTGAACAGTAACCTTTTTTTTTGTTTTATATTAAAACTTAATCTAGACTAAAACTAACTTAAACTACTTAATACTAGTTAAACCTAACTAACACTACTTAAGACTACTTAACTACTTAAACCTAACTTAATTATAATCGGGGTGGCAAGCACTCGTTGCATATGCCCCGAGGGTTTGCCCTCCCGATTGCGTCATTGGGTCCAGCAAGCATGTATGCCACCATATTAAATAAAATATGGTACATAAGCCCAGACCCAGACCTTGTACCTAAATTTAATTTACTTAAGTACTAAGGAGTGGACTAAAAGTCCGCAAAGACCTGAGGAACTGCAGAAATACTTTCCCCGTTTAGCCACCAAAACTCGGTGCGCTGCTTTTCAGCGTCGGTCCTATCGCGATCCGATACCGAAGTGCTAAAGCGGAGGAGCTCCGGAGCATTGTCGACGTACCCATCGCGGACTAGCCGCTTGTCCCGCGCGTCACGGTAGCGATGGTATAAACCGGGATACCTTTCCTGTCTTGTATTAACCCTAACGAATCGATATAAATGAATGCCTCTGGTGGAATAAAGCCGGACATGAGCGCACTCTCCATGTACATTTCATTAGGGTAATAAGCCCTGAACATAAGGCTGTTGTCGCTACTCATCGCCCTTGAAGCGTGCCTTCGAGTCACCTTAATTAGGAAATTGTCAATTCTATTCAACTGAGCCCGATTGTATAGAACCTCGTTGCGACAATATTTTATGTACTCGGAGTCCGGCGTTCGGTACAATCCTAAGCAGGATCGGAGACAACGCCTCTCAAACAGCCGTATCCTTTCCATGTAGGATGTTGATAGATTGAACCACACGGGTCAACCGTAAGCGATGATCGGCCTTATGAGGGCCATGTAGCAAATGACTTTCACCCTTGAATCAAGTTGACTGCTATGAAACAATCTTCTTGTCAGAGCATAAGCCCCCCTAGCCCTGGCCAGACAAGCATCCACATTTTTATTAATATACAGGAACTTGTCAAGCCAGATGCCAAGGTATTTGACTTCACTTCTCACCGCCAACTTCCGTCCATGCTGTCCCATGATACAAAATTTTTTCCAGTTTTTTCTGGTATCGTAAGAAGCCCTCTGCACTGGGGTCCTGAACAGAATTGTTTCGGTTTTTTGGAAATTGATCCTCAATTTCCAATCATCGCAATATCCCTTAATGTGATCGAAGTCACGTTGCAAAAGTGTGTTGATGACCTCGATTTTCGGACCTGATCTGTACGCCACTAGATCATCTGCGTACGCTATAGCGTGTCTGAGAGAACCTACAAGATCACTTGTATAAATGTTAAACAATATCGGGGAGTTCACCGCCCCCTGTTGTAAACCGTTTTTAATTTCAAAGACTTTACTCGAAGTTACGTTGCCACATTTGACAACGAACTTCTTTCCCATAAGCATTGCATAAATCATATATAGCATGGGTTTCCGCATGCCCAGTCTGGTCAACTTGTAGAAAAGTACCTCTAACCATACGGTGTCGAAGGCCTTCTCAAAGTCAACTAGACAGGCCCCTGTGCACTGTTTTTGGACTTATTCCATTGAATGTCGGACACTAGTTTCGACGCGGCATGAATGCCGCTGATTTTCCGGAATAATTTTGTTTTCCTATATTGTCACCACATTTTGTTCAGTTGTGGCGTGGTTTAAAATGAACAAAAGACGAAATGTTTATAATTACATTATGGAAGTATGTTTTTTGAAATTCTTTAAAATTTTCTTAAAAACGTTTTTTACTAAAAACGCCCCGAAAAAGTGGCCGTGGCAAATAACTTTGTATGAACGAAATATAGATATTGGGATTGTCTAACTTCTCAAAATTCTGTAAATTTTTGCCAAAATCAACGTTTTTCTAATAAAATGAAAATGTTTACACTTGTTTTGTAGGCACGGACAAGATTGCTATATACCAAATTTCATTATCCGAATTCGCCCTATACTTCATTTACAGGAAAATCCATTTAGTTATGCTTTCGCTTTTTCGGTCATCAAATACTATATTTGGGATAAGGAACTCCATTTGGAAAATTGTTTCATCTCCAAATGGCAAGTTTCAAACAGCTGTTTTGTAAAAGCTAAGAATTCTTGTTTTTACAGAGATTTATTCTGCAGTATTCAATTCCGAAATGCCATTGTCATAATCCTGTCCAACGAATATAGTATCAAATCTTAAAATGTATTCAACCGGATTCTTCAGATTCAGGTTTGCCACGGAAGTAGAAAAAAATCTGAATTTCCACCAGTTTTCAAAACTAAAATGCGACTTTTATGCACAATGCATGACGCGTTCAGGTGTAGATATAACATATATGTTCGGGTGAACAAGAACCTCCTTTTCTTTGTTCTGGGAGACAACAAGTTTTTTTTTACTATTTAGCTGATTTGGAAGTAAAATTTTTCCTTGAAAAGGGAAATTTCCCAAAAACTGGCGACACTGTAACCCGCTGTGCGAATTAAACATACCCAAAAAGTGGCCGCGCCTAAAATCTTTACGAAGATGGTACAATAGAAAATGCCATTTTCACAATATATTGCTCAGAGAGTTTATAAAAATATTTTTATCATTGGACAGAAAACCAACGTTTTTCTATTGCATATGCTATAGGGTATACAAATCGTTTTTATTAGAATACGACCCAAAGAGTGGGTTTGGGTTAAAGTGATCGATTGATCCAATGATCATTATTAATATTAACAATGTTTTTGCGTCGAAATTTTTTTTTTTGAATTTCTGTAAAATTTGACCGAAAATCGTTTTCTTAAAAATTCCCCAAAAAGTGGGCGTGGCAGATAACTTTATGTAAATGAAATATTTTACTGGCTACGTTAACAACACTGGTGTAAACACATCGAACAAGGACTTAATTGTGAGTTCAGTCCACTTATTCGGGCGACCTGGACTATAATAAATTTGACTGTTTATTCTACCTTGTGCATAGGTTTCACTACACATTCAACTAAATTGGTATACTAGCTGGTACAATAGCGTGGATTTTTCTGCTTTACCACTCGTCATGGTTGTTATCCACGGTGAAAACGTTTCCATTTGTGCTGATCGTGGGAGTGTGCATTTAGTCATTTACGGTGTAAACAGAAAATTTCTGAGACTAAAATATTTAGTACAAGACAAAATATAGTCTACGGTTTAAACGTAGCACTTCACACTTTTTTAAAATTCTTAACCGTTTATCTAAAAACAACGTTTTGGTGAAAAGTGGGCACGTCAGTGGGTATAAAATTCCGAAGCAAAACAACCGGAGATCCTACCTTCAAATTTCGTGAAGGTGTGGTGGCAATGCCAGGCTTTTTCTAGTGAGTTTAAGAACTCTGTTGGATACTTTAAAGCTTCCTTGGCATCGCAAGCTTGAATCACCAAAATTTGTTATACCAATTCGCCTGGAAACGACTGTTATATGCTGAATTTTAAATCGTCGACGTACCACATTTTTTTGGTACCAAATGTATTGTTCTGCATTCCTTTGTGCGTACATTGGTGAAAATATTTTTTTTTTCTGTGGGATAGCGGAAATTTTCATAGACACGATGAGCAGGTGCCCACAGTGGCGTGAGATTTGTAATCACTAAAACCAAGACCATTATCTAGTAATTTTTTGCACTATACCATAGGGCTATATTAGTTTTGACATTGAGTTTGTAACGTAGAGAAATAATTTCGCTAGGTATGCCTCAAAATATATGGATCGGTTTCAGGATCGCCATCTAGCCATGTAGTCTTCTCATATGTTTTTTTTTTATCACAAGTAATGAATGTTACTTTTAAATTCTTCTTTTATTTACTTAAAATATTAACTTACTAAATACTAAAAAAAATTGCTTAAATCTAACTTATCAATAACTGGGTTACTTAATCTTACTTATCGGCCCTTAGTGGGTGGGCGCTGTAAGCTTATATTTTGCTGTTTTATTTTGCCATTGAGCTTAAATTTGTAGGGTTTTTTTTTATATTTAATTTTAATTAACAAAGACAAAATAAAAAACTTTGTATAGTGAAGTAATGAATGTTTGGCAGGCAACTTTCCTTTGAGAGTTTCAGGTTCTTTAAGTAGTCCAGCGAAATTTCCCTCCACGCTAATTTAATGGCTGCGATAAGCGATTCTCTGTCTTCAAACTGACGGCCAGACTCATAAACTTTTCGAACCAACCATCCCCATACATTTTCTATAAGGTTCAGGTCGGGTGAGTACGGCGGCCATTGAAGCAATTCAGCAATTTGGCCCTGTATCCAACTTTTGACAATGCGCGCCGTGTGGATAAGCAAGCAGTAAGCATCATAAAATTATACGTTAAAGCTCAAAGTTTGGAAAAAATGGACAACATACCCTAGAAAATTTGTGTGCTTATTCAGTTGACGCGAAGTGTATATCGAATAGCCAGACGTCGAACGTAGCGGCGCGCAGAAGTAAAAACCAGAATAAGGACCGGTCTAATTAAAGAGGCATGTTGATTGAGGCCTAGGTTCATTCTAGACTGTAGCGCCACTTAAGTAAAAGTAAATAAGCATAATGACTTTTATTTGAGACAGGTAACATCCAACCGGTGGGGGATTTGCATTGACTGCATTTTAGAGGTAACAAAATTAAAGAGCACATCGGAAAAAAATCGCATAAATTTCAACTCCGACTGACACACATTCTAATGAGGTTAATTAAGAGTCACTGCCCTATGGGATGGAGGCAAAATATCTCGTGACATCAGCATGTCTTTTTTACGATTCCCATAGGAATATACCATCGCACTGGAGGAGGAATTCCTGAGTCTGCAGGAAAAACGACAGGCTTATTTTTTTAAACACGTTTGGTGAAGTCTGTTCGGAAAAAACTCTTCGCAATTTAATATGTCATCTCTAATTGAGCATTAAGTGAATTGTAAACGATGGAAGCCAACTTTTAAATTTATTTGGCATTATTTAGTTGAATCTTCACTATGCTAAAACCAGTTAATTACATTTACATGTTATTGGTACGCTAATTAACACTCCAAGTAGTAACTCCCAACATCCTCATATGATGGATTAGTGAAATCCCAGTTAATGTATGTATATATACATACATATTCTCAAAGGGTTGTATGCAGTTGTTAAGGAAATTCGTGATAAGAAAAAAGGAGGTACCGATGCACATTGGTTTTAAATTGCTGTAAGTAATAATGTAAAGGAAAAGAAGAGTTAGGCAGAGCATTGCACATTAGTGTTGTCCATCGATTAAGAAAACCTAGATATTTCGGAGCGATTTTAGCGACCGGTCGTTCCAACATAAATCATCACTACCCCGCATAATGATGGTTGGATGTTGTAGAACAAGGGTAGACTCTGATTGGCTTTAACTTGGCTATGCCCATTGGTAACTTTGACTACACATAAATTTTACTAATTCTTACATCCAAGTGGTAGCCATCGCATACTGTCCTCATCCAACTGGATCTAACTTGTAAAACGATAAGTGTAAGTGTTGATAACAAGACAGCAACACTATAAACATCCTGGTCAGAATGGCACGGAATATCCGGCCTGCTATCGCAGGCGAACCTGGATAAGCTGCTTCGACAAATCGGATGACAGGTCATTTCGCAATCTCAAGGGAAATTCAGGTTCCTTCAACAAGGAACAGAGATGGTGGCGCATTCACCGAACGGCAGCGCTCAATCACGTAGTGGATACTGATGGCCCTGTGTCTTAGGGGTATTTGATAAATTGGAACTGGGCCTTCAGGTTGGGGGTTGTGCTTTCGGTTAAAAAAAAAATGTTACGAAGCAACCATCGGCCTCGGAAAGGAATGATTTCATTGCTAACGACCCTGCTAAACGAAGAAAGGACAACTGAGTTCGTATCTGCACCGGGAATGTGAGAAAATTAAACAGAAGTGGTGCAAGGGAACAACTAGTGGAAGCCCTAACCTGCTACAAAGCAGATATTACTGTCATCCAGGAAATACGATGGGATTTGCCGGGCAAAAATAGGATGAAAACTATGACATCTAGTCATCTACTACGGCCCGTGTTATAGTGAATATCGGCTATTCGGATGCGGATTCGTTGTTACTATTCGCATTAAAGCCAAATTCGTTAACATAAGCCTTATATCCGCTCACGCCTCATTGGAGGAAAATATGATTTAGCGAAAGACTGCTTCTATGAATTCTTTTGACAATACCCATGAGCGACCACCGAAGTATGATGTTAAAATCGATCTGGTAAAATCGAGCTACGCAAAGGTAAAAAAAGAAGGGACCTTTAGCAGTATTGCCGCAAAACACATGACAACACGCCTGGCAAACGAAATGCCACGATAGACATCAAACGATTTTCTCACCTCGTCGTCCATAAGGGGACATAGCGGTCTCAACACCAACGATCGATCAACCAAATTGATCGCCTTGCAATGAAAAAGAGGCACGCATCCTTTTTTTTTGATGTCGGAACATTCGAAGGGGCTAACATCGACTCGGAACACTACCTTGTTGCAGCCATGGTAAGAATGGGGATATCCAACACGCCACAAAACGCAATGCGTAAACCTTATTAGGGCAGCTGAAACTGATGTGCTATAATATAACACAATAATATCGGGTGCTTTTTTGAGCGTATTTTTTTTTAACCGACGAATACAATCAAATTTGCATCAAATATTTAAAAAAAAATTGGTCCGCGGAAGGTCCAATTTCGTGTTACTTTTTCGAGCATATCTGCATGTATTCCACGGATTACGCGTTTTATGTTATCCTGTAAGGCTTCAATCGAGTTTGGCTTGTCCACATAGACTAACGACTTCACATAACCCCACAAGAAACAACCAAGAGGCGTTAAGTCGCATGATGTTGGCGGCTAACTCACAGGGCCATTTTGAGAGATAAGCTGCTCACCAAATTCATCCATCAACATGTTTACTGTTTCACGAGTTGGGTGGCATGTTGCACCGTCTTGATGAAACCACATATCAACCAAGTTCAACTCAGCCAACTTTATCGGGAAGCATAGGTAATTCTTGTATGGCATGTGGCTGTTCATCACTCCAGATGCGACTGTTTTGCTTATATACGTATCCGTTGTTGATTCACCGTGTCTATTATGACGACCTTAATATGGTCGTAACAAACGATGCACATTTTTCAGAGAGCACGAATTTTGATAATAAATTTCAATAATTGGCAATTGTAGCTCGTTTGTAAGTTTTTTCATGATTAAATGGCAGAGTATACCGAAAACTTTTCATTTTGACAGATGACGTTTGGACGCCATTACTAACCAGTGCCGCCAAACTGAAAAACTTAACTTTTAAAAAATCACCTGTTATTATATGAAACAAAATAACATTCAAACGAGCCTGAAAACTGATTATCGCATTATCGAACAAAAGGGTAAACCCCTTCCTTACCGTGATATATACGTGACGCTATATAGCTGAGCTCACAACCAATATTACACTACAATTAGCCCGGTCCTTAGCAATCTAATGCTGTTGCTCACTTTAAGCCTGTTGAGATCGGTTTCTACTTGAGTCCGCAAATTAAGGCAAGGTCCAGCCGATGGCCTCAGTCGCCAGTGCTGTTATGTGTCTGTAGTTCGTTGCATTCATGTGCGAAGTACTGTGATGTCGATGTCGATGTCGATAAGGCAAGGTCTCCTTGGCAGCGTCTGGATTCTGTATGGCAATCGATGACTCTGCGGATCGGAATATTCGCTTTTTACAGAGCTTTTCCATTAGGTCTATGCCATTATATATCTCGAAAAGTTCTAAGTTAAAATTTCGCTGAAATAGCACAAGATATCGGAAGCATATTTTATTCGAAACTAAGAAGGATGTCTTCATCCGCTTGATATTTTCCTTGCATTGCGCAAGAGATGATAACTGGGATATTCAGGGTCTTATATATGATCTCCTTAGCAATTCGAGAGCACTTGCCTTTTTTTGTAAAATTTTTAATGAAATGTCGTTGTCAAACCAAATAGCGAATACGATGAAGACAAAGTCCAATTCTACCTCAAAGTTGCTGCTATCGATGGTTGTGTTTTGTCTAATTCGTCTATTTTTGTGGTTCTTTTCTAAATGACATATACATTTCGGGTTGCCCTCCTTGTGACCTTTCATAAACCTTTTTTGTTATCAAAAATGTTTAGGTGAAGCCTAGTCTTTCTGAAGAAACAGACAGATTGTGGGCGAAATACCAAAACCAAACATTACTCTGTATAGTTCGTCTCTATAAATACTGCCACAGGTGTCTATAAATCCAATGAATATGATCCTTTCAGGACCTGCTTAAGTTTGTAGATTTGATCTGTTTTTTTTATAACTTGAGGGCACTCAAGGAGTTTTGTGTACCCTTTTAAAGTTTTACCGCAGTGCGGGCGATAAAGAAGGAAAATAAAAAGAGTGATAGGAAAAGTGTTGGATGTCGTGGTGATGGTGAGTTACTCCATGGTTGCGGTCCGAACTAACTTCGGAGAGTTATGGTTTTTTTTTAATATGCTTTAGAGCGAAGAACTAACAACCTCTTTGTTTTAATTTCTTTGTGTTATGGTTTAATGGATTTTCAGATTTTCAAGTTGTTGGCGCCTATTATTTTTGTGGATAGCGATTAGGTTACATTTGTCAGGAATACTTTTATCCTGCCAAATATGTATGGGTATGTATGATCGTCAGAATGGCACGGAATGAATACCCGGCCTGCTGTCCCAGGCGAACCTAGACAAGCTACTTCGACATATTCGGACAACAGGTTGTCTAGGAATTTCAAGGGTTAGTCAGGCCCCTTGAACAAAGCTGGTGGCGGATGAACCGAAAGGCCAACGGTAGCGCTCAATCCCGTAGTGGATACTGATGGCCCCGTGTCCTAGGGGTATCTAATAAATTGGAACTGGCCCTCCAGGGTGGGGGTTGTGCTTTGGGTTAACTACCCAATTACGGAAAAATCTAACGGTTACGAAGCAACCAAAAGCCTCGGAAAGGACTGATTTTATTGTTGACGACACGGCTAAACGAAAAAAGGACAACGGCGTTCGTATCTGCACCTGGAATGCCAGAACGTTAAACAGGAGAGGTGCAAGCGATCAACTAGCGGAAGCCCTAAACTGCTACAAAGCAGATATTACTGCCATCCAGGAAATACGATGGGATGGGCGCTCACGCCCCAAAGGAGGAAAGAGATGATATAGCTAAGGACTGCTTCTATGAGCTCCTTTACAAAACCTATGAGCGACTACCGAAGTGTAAATATTAAAATCGTGCTGGGAGATTTAAACGCAAAGGTAGGAAGAGAAGACATCCATAGCAATTTTGTCGGAAAACATAGCCTACACGACAACGCGTCTGGTAACGGACTTAGGCTAATTGACTTCGCTACGGAACAAAATGCCACTATAGCCAGCATACGGTTTCCTCACCTCGATATCCATAAGGGGACATGGCGGTCTCCAGATCAACGAACGGTCAACCAAATTGATCGCATAGCGATAGACAAGCGCCACGCATCCAGTATTTTGGATGTCCGAACATTCCGAGGAGCTAACATCGACTCGGACCACTACCTTGTTGCAGCCAAGGTTAGAATGCGGATATCCACCACGCCACAACAATCCAGAAATACTGTAAACAAATTTAATGTCGAAAGACTGCAATCGCAAGAGACCGCCAAGACCTTCGCGCAACGCGTATCCCTAAACCTCTCGATTAACACGATACCACCAACATCGAATGTCGAAGAACTATGGGAACGATGCCAACAAGCCATTAGGCCAGCCGCAACTGATGTGCTAGGTTTCTCGCGCCCACCAGCATGAACCCCTGGTTTGATGAGAAATGCCGACAGATTCTCGTAGCCAAGAACGAGGCCTACGAGGCTAAGCTGCAGGTGAAGACGAGAGCTGCCATTGAACTCTATAGGCAGAGAAGAAGGGAAGAACACCGGCTTTTTAGAAAGAAGAAAAAAGAGGAAATAAAGCGCGCGATCGAGGATAGAGAGGTGCCACTCAAGGAAAGATGTTCGCAAGTTTTACCAAAGTGTAAAACGTCAAAGCCAAGAATACAAGGCTCGAACAGAACCCTGTCGTGATGAACAAGAAATATCGTAGTTGAGACACAGTCTATGCTGAGGATAGGGAAGGAACACTTCTTCAGACTGTTAAAGGGCGATGACGAACTACATTCCGCTGTCAGGCAGCACGAACCATTCAATATTGGCAACGACAGCGAAAGCTGCCAACCACCCGACCTGAGTGAAGTGAGGGTAGCAATATCTAAACTGAAGCTTAATAAGGCTGCCGGAAATGACGGCCTTCCCGCTTTATAAAGCCGGCGGAGATGACTTGGTAAGTAACATCCACCAACTCATAAGCCGAATCTGGTAGGAAGAAAGTATGCCTGGAGAATGGAACCTCACCATCGTTTGCCCGATCCACAAGCAAGGAGGCCCTCTTAACTGCGCCAACTACAGAAGCATGAGTCTCCTCAACATCGCATACAAATTTCTATCTTAATATGTGAACGCCTGAAACCGTTTACCAACAACCTGATCGGCCCTTATCAGTGTGGTTTTTGGACAGGAAAGTCCACAACCGATCAAATCTTCACACTTCGGCAGATCCTGGAAAAAACCCAAGAAGTCCAAATCGATACCCACCACCTATTTCAAAGCCGCATACGACAGCATTTATAGAGACGAACTATACAGAGCCATGTCTAGTTTTGGTATACCGCCCAAACTCGTCCGTTTGTGTAGGATGACGATGGAGAATTCTCGCTGCTCCATCAGGGTCGGAAACGACCTCACTGACACATTCGATACCAAAAAAGGATTTAGGCAAGGCGATGCGCTGTCATGCGACTTCTTCAATCTGATTCTTGAGAGGATTGTGCAAAACTCACGAGCCAACACCAGAGGCACAATTTTCCGAAAATCTGTACAACTACGTGATGTCATAGCCACATTTGCTAGTTTAGAGAAGGAAGCGGCAAAAATGGGTTTAGCAGTAAATGAGGGCAAGACGAAGTATATGCTGTCAACACGAAAGGACACACAACATCGACGAATTGGACAGAACGTCACCATTGACAGATATAACTTTAAAGTAGTACGGGACTTAATCTATCTGGGATCCGCTATTAACTCTGACAACAACATCTCGTCAGAAATTAAATGAAAAATTACTCTTGCCAACCGCTGTTTCTTCGGGCTAAGAAGGCAATTCAGTAGTAAAGCCCTCACTCGAACTACTAAGGAGATCTTATATAAGACACTGATCATCTCAGTCCAGCTCTACGGCGCTGAAGCATGGACCGTCTCAAAAGCGGATGAAGAATCCTTGGTCGTTTTGAGAGGAAAATTCTTCGAAAAATCTTCGGTCCCGTTTGCGTTGACGGGGTATGGAGACGAAGATTAAACCAAGAACTATACGAGCTGTACAGCGACATGCCCCTGGTCAAAAAACTCCGCATTGGACGTTTAAGATGGCTAGGACATGTAGAACGAATGGACACCAATACTCCGGCTCGCAGAGTCTTCGATTGCCAGCCAGACGTCGGACGCAGTAGTGGAAGACCTCGCCCTAAGTGGCGCGCATAAGTAAATAGAAACCGACCTCAACCAACTTGGAGTGCGCAACTGGAGGCAGTTAGCTAAGGACCGGGCTAATTGGAGAGGCATGTTGATTGAGGCCCAGGTTCATTCCTGACTGTAGCGCCACTTAAGTAAGTAAGTATGTATGATCGTCAAAAAGGAGGCGATTTCTAGCAGTCTTGTTAAGCTTAAACTTAGATATTACTATACTGACTTCATCAAGGTAGGGTGGGTGTAAATTTCGGTGTCGTCATCAATATTGAATGGTTCGCTGTCGGACATGAAAAAATAGCTGTTTAATTGTCTGCAGAAGTGGTTCTTTCATATTTGCAGAATCGCCTCTAGTACGAGCTTCGGGATTTTTTTTTCCTTGATTTGACTATTTACGCTTTGGTAAAACTTTCGAACATCATTCTTGGAGTAGAGCAGCTATATGTAAATCTTCTTGCACTTTTTTCTTTTTTTTGAAAAGCTGCAGTTATACCTACATTATCCGACATTCTTTCTCAAATAAGGGATTTCCTGCTGATCTTTCGACTTCGATATCGCCGTTATGATATTTAACAAATTTGAAGTATATGCGTTCTGCAAAGGTCTGGGCGATTTCTTGCGATTTCAGTCATTCGAAATTTCATTTTTTGTTTTGCAGTATTTTACCATTTTTGTGGAATATTGGTTTCCACATTCTTACATTGGGCGGGCCGATGATTTTCCGTCAGAATGTTCGGTCTTCTGAAAAAACTGGGTCCGTCAAATTCCGTTATTATCCCATGCTAGATTATACGGCAAACGCTTAAGCTGGCCTTTTGGTTCATCGTCTACCTCATCAGCGGAAGAGGGGTGATTAACTCTTAAAATACTTATACGACCAGTTGACTGTTCACTTTCTCTAGCCTAGCTGTAACTATAGAAGTCACCGCTCACGTCAATTGGAAAATTTGTTCACTGCCGTCTAGGATATGATACATTCTCCTGTTTTCAGCTGCTGGCTAGAAGACTTTGCAAGACGGGTTGGTATCCAATATACGGTCAAGGTAGATAAAAGTTCGTAGGCTTCAGCTAGTTACAAATGCTTTTGTTGCATTTCTTATCAAATGAGCACGTTATCGAAGGGAAATTAGCTGTAGGGATGGGATAGTATGTACTGTAAGTACCTTGTATGACCATTAAACGGTCTATCACACAATATTATTGAATACAATAGCTCCATTAACCTAATCGGCGTCACGTTCCATTTACACAAATGCCAATCTTGAATCCACAGGCAGACACCAATAACCTTTCGATGAGGAAAACCCAATTAAAAGCTTTGCTGCCAAACAAGTCCTCCTTAATCTCAGTGAAAGGGTTCAATTAATTGCGTCTTGCTTCAACCCGAAGAAATTGTTTCCTATCGTCTCTTTTGTGGTCTTGTGCTATTTTAAGCATAGACGAAGCTATATTTGCATACCTTCATTACAAATTCCAACACAATAGCTGGCAGTGCTCAAATGCAATCCTTCTAGGGATGGTATAAATTTAATTTGTGTCCACAATGTGACGTTGATTTTCATACTGCCTCCCAATGTCAGTGCGTCTTCTCCATTGCCGGGGCTGTTTTGCGAGCTGACTGTGGCATGCAAATGATATATTACCCAAATAATTGCTTCATCAATCAGAATTACGCCACAACTTGATGCCGCCGCTAACTAATTGAATTATGAGTGCGACTGTATAATTGCACAGGAACCTTGAAAGGGGTTAGTGAAATCCCACAACCGAAGAGAAGTATCCTGTCAATCGTTCATTTGGCAGTGACATTGACATAACACCATGTGAATCGATATTTTTGGTAGTAGTTTGTGAATATTCATGTGCTAAACATCTACATATGTAAATGCCATTTTTAGGACCTACACGCAACTTTGCAGTCTTAGCTGCTGATTTTAAGGGTTATTGAAAAATCGATTGAAATATGTTATCTATGAGTTACAATTATAGTTGGATCAATAAGAAGTAAATTCAATGTTCAGCCTAGACGTTACGAACACTGGGTGCTTTGGACGTAAATTGTGTACAAACCTCTTGTGAAAGTCTTTGCGATAGCAGATAGTTGGGAAATGACCCTTTATAAGCCATCCCTTCCTTATTCCAAGGGCCAGTCTACAGCCACAGTTAGGCATGATAAAGATTAAGGACCCTTTAAATCAGGTTGATGGATAACAACAGCGCTCAGTCCCGTATTGGATATTGACGTTTCACATAATAGGAGCGGCTATTCGAGCTAAACTGCCCCTTTGTGTTGGAGATTGTACTTTGAGATAATTAAGTTGGGTGGAAGTCGCACTTAGCTTTCATACCAAGGGCAGTTTAAGGGGATGACGAATTCTCACACTAAGCTACATATTCCTTTTCCAAGACTGCAGCACAATTATGATGAGTTAAAGATGGTGTTAAAGCTGTGTCAGCTGTCCCAGTGAGGATTGATAAAGTGATATCCAAATATTGGTATGTATCCTGTACATCACGGGTGGTAACCAAAACAAATTGAATCTGTCCTCGCGTGGTACCATTCATCTATATAGCGATGAAGGAATATGAGAATTCAAAAACTGATGCAATTCTAAACTAGCCTAACGCTAGCGGAGACGCGATGCAAAGTTCAATTTGGAAACTGGTCATTAGAGCTTTTCTAAATGCGATTTCCTCAATCTCGTGCTTAAACAGATAGTGCGTAGGGCAGGAACAAAATGGAGAGCACTATCATCAATAAATCCGTCAAGCTGCTCAGATACGCAAATGATATCGACAATGTGCTTCAATGTTGATGTAAAGGGTTTTTCAATAAGAGCGCTACAAAAGTTTGTTTTAAATAAAACAAAAACGGTTTTGGATATCAATGAAATTCTTTATTCCTGTGAAAGTACGCTCGATGCCATTATGTATGGAACTCGATTTCTTTTGCATGGCCACCACGGACACACTTGCAGAAGTCCAGACGCTGAACCCACTTTTCGACGGTTTTCAAGCATAAATCGGCCGATACTGCTGCAATTTCACGTTCGATATTCTTACGAAGTTCATCAATCGTCGCTGGCTTGTTGGCATAGACCATAGACTTGACGTAGCCCCACAGGAAATAGTCTAACGGCGTCAAATCGCACGACCGAGGCGGCCAAGTGGCTGGACCATTTCGTGAGATAACACGTTCTCCAAACTTGGTTTCCAATAAATTGATTGTGGCATTCGCTGTGCGGCTTGTGGCGCCGTCCTGTTGGAACCACATGTCCTCCAAGTCCATATCATCCAATTAGGGCCAAAAATATTCGGTTATCATTGAACGGTAGCGATTCCCATTCACAGTAACGTGCCGGTCTTGATCATCAGGGAAGAAGTACGGCCCAACGACGCCGCCTCCCCATAAACCACACCAAACCGTAATTTTTTCGGGATGCAATGATGACTCATGGAGTACGTGTGGGTTGCTGCCTGACCAATACCGCATATTTTGTTTATTGACGAAGCCATTCAGCCAGAAATGAGCCTCTTCGCTGAAGATGATTTTTCGATGAAAATCCGAATCATTTTCAAGCTGTTGCTCAGCCCAATTCACGAACATACGACGCTTCTGGTGGTCAAGCGGCTTCAGTTCTTGCGTGAATTTAATCTTGTAAGGATGTAGGCCAAGATCTTTTCACAAAATTCGCCACAACGACGTCACAGAGATTCCCACTAGACGCTCAATTGTTGATCTGCTAGGACGATTATGACGACCATAAGTTGGACGTTGCGCTCTTAACGTTGAGGCCTCTGACTCCGAATTTCGGTTGTAAATTTTAATAATTTCGACTCGTTGTTGGATCGTATATCTTTCCATCATGAAATGGCAAACCTTACTGAAGAGAAATATCAAAAAGGGCGTCAAGAAATATGGCGTCGTTTGCTGTCCCTGTCGCTCATCTTTTGTAGCGTCCCTGTTGAAAAACCCGATATTTATGGCAGTTGATTAAGATGCGAAACGCTTTGATCGTATAGTTAACAAGAACAAGGCCAAGTATATGCTGTCGACGACCGAAGTACTGTCCCTTCTATACCCGAAAGACCAGCTGTGTGGTCTACCAGACCATAATCCAATCAGTTCTACTTTACGGAGATCAATCTTAGCGCCAACAAAGAAGACCGGTGATGTTCCGTAATGTGAGAATGCCATCCTGTAAAACCATTCTCGTACCGACACTTGATGCTGCTAGTAATTTGAACGACGTATTGAAATAAACTGTTCTCAGCAACTACGGATATGTGATGCTAGAAATATTCGTTCAATGAGCCCCGAAAAATCACCTCGTTCAAGATATGAGTCCCTGATGTAAACTTTGATCAGTTTATATCGAAAGAGTATTGGGGGCGGTGAACTCCCCGATATTGTTTAACAATTATACAAGTGATCTTGTAGGTTCCCTTAGTCACGCTATAGCGTATGCAGATGAACTGGTGGCGTACAGATCAGGTCCGAAAATCGGAGTCATCAACATACTTTTGCAACGTGACTTCGATCACATCAAGGGATATTGCGACGATTGGAAATTGAGGATCAATTTCCAAAAAACCGAAACAATTCTGTTCAGGACCCCAGTGCAGAGGGCATCTTACGATACCAGAAAAAACTGGAAAAAATTGTGCATCATTGGACAGCATGGACGGCCGTTGGCGCTGAGAACTGAAGTCAAATACCTTGGCATCTGGCTTGACAAGTTTCTGTATTTTAATAAAAATGTGGATGCTTGTCTGGCTAGGGCTAGGGGGGCTTATGCTCTGACAAGAAGATTGTTTGAAAGCAGTCAACTTGATTCAAGGGTGAAAGTCATTTGCTACATGGCCCTCATAAGGCCGATCATCGCCTACGGTTGTCCTGTGTGGTTCAACATTTCATTATCCTACATGGAAAGGATACGGCTGTTTGAGAGGCGTTGTCTCCGATCCTGCTTATTATTGTACCGGACGCCGGACTCCGAGTACATAAAATATTATCGCAACGAGGTTCTTTACAATTGGGCCCAGCTGAACAGAATCGACAATTTCCTTATTAAGGTGATTCGAAGGCACGCTGCAAGGGCGATGGCTAGCGACAACAGCCTGATCTTTATGGCTTATTACCCCAATGAAACATATATGGAGAGTACGCTCGTGTCAGGCTTTATTTATATCGATTCGTTAGGGTTGGTACAGGACAGGAACGGTATCCCGGTTTTATACCACCGCTACCGTGACGCGCGTGACAAGCGGCTAATCCGCGACGGGTATGTCGACAATGCTCCGGAGGTCCTCCGCTTTAGCACTTCGGTATCGGATCGCGATAGGACCGATGCTGAAAGGTAGAGTATGGAATTTTGGGGGCTACATGAGGGAAGTGATTCTGCACTTCCTCCTGACTTTGCGGACTTTTAGTCCACTCCTTAATTGTAAGATAAATAAAATTTAGAAACGAGGTCTGGGCGGGGCATGTGCACCATATTGGCGTACAATATGGTGGAATACATGCAGCCTGGGGGCCAAAAGTCTCGATCGGGATGGTGACCCCTCGGGGCATTTGCAACGAGTGCTCGCCACCCCGATTATAATTAAGTTAGGTGTAAGTAGTTTTAAGTAGTTTTAAGTGGTCTTAAGTAGTATTAAGTAGTCGTAAGTTAGTTTTAATCTAGTTTAGGCTTTTTTATTAAAACAAAAAATGTTACTGACCAAAGTTTTTTAAAATTTTCTTTGAACAAAAAAAAATGATCTAAATAATAAAATAAAATAAAAACGACTAAAGCTGAAAAGCAAATAAAAAAGTTAATTTAAGCTTAGAGCGCCCGCTTAGGACAGATAAGTTAGTATAAGAAAAAATGTTAATTATAAGTTAGATTTAGTCATTTTTGTCTAGTTTTAAGTTAGAATTTTAAGATAATAAAAAATGAATTTAAAAAGTAAAAAAAAAATTCTAATTCATGTATTCGTCCATCGTGTCAAAAAAATCTCAGCCGCATATCTCTTTGTCAGCATCTCAAAGGACATCACCTGATGTTTCATGTCCAGGAACATCACCAATTCATCAAAAAAAAAAAAACCCTTAATTGACCGTACATCTCCTTGTAACATTTATCTATATTATCAAAATATTGGAGGTAGTAGACTAAAATGGACACGTTGCTTCTTTCGTCTTCATTACAATTCTATGATCTTTTATTATCAACTGAAACTTGGTAAAGTGACCGTCATTACACTTCCGAATATATAATTACCACATATTTCAACGTTTTTCGAAAGGATCGCTGCAATCCTACAACTGGCCTTTGTAGAGGAGGATGAGTTTTGATTGCGGTTCGTTATATCTATTCGTGTATTCAACTCGATCTGTCACCCAATCTTCACTCTCCACCGCCGAATTATGACATACCTATAGACCAGTTGATTGTCAAACGTATTTTTTTGCGGGTAACTTCGATCTATTTGTGTACCACCTCGTAGTCCTAAAGAATTTTCAATACATAATTCATTTAGATAATGTCGCAGTACAACTAGTATAGTTCTAAGTTGAATCTTCATCTCCATAGCCCGTCAAAGCATACGTTGATGAAGATTTTTCGAAAAATTGTCCTCTCGAATCGACCATGTTGTCTTCATCCGCTTTTGAGACGGTCCTTGGCGGTATCTTGCGATTGCAGTCTTTTGACATTAAATGTTTCCGCAGTATTTCTGGATTGTTGTGGCGTGGTAGATATCCGCATTCCTACCTTGTAGCGTATCACCTTATCTAAAGAATCAAAATTTTTTTGGTTTTATTTTTAATTTTTTTTTAAATAAAACGGCTATCAAATTTTATTTATACAACTATGGCTACCAGCAGCCAAACATGCCACTGAACTATAACCATGCACTCAACGAAGGAAACGATCATGTCAACATGTTTGCGATCGACGAATGTATATATATACATGTGCAAGAGAATGCGTTCTTTCTTTCTGTTTTGGCAGTAAAAGTGATCGCTTAAACCTTCGCGTTGAAAAAAAAAAAGTTCTAAGAAAGAAAAAAAAACCAATTTAAAATCACCAAGTGATTTCTATTTCACCAAATCGAGGTAACATTTTTAAAGTGATATTTCCGTAAGTGGAAGACAAATTGTCAAAAATCTTTGTACCCCATTAAGATCTGCGTCATCAAGGCCATCATTAGCATTTGAATAGCGATTCTATAGTAAATTTCAATACGTGTATTAAAGCGACAATTCCAAGTAAGTTCTACACAAATGTGATTAAATAGTGCTTTAAAAAAATACCCTATTCGCAGCGAACACACTGCACAGATCGTCGGGTCTCTGATTCATCTGTATAGTGGGAATCACCTCTGTTAAGCGCTCAAAAAAAAAAACAGAAAGTGAAAATACCCTGCCATTATCACTTTCCACTATACAGCAAAAAAAAGAAATACCCCACCAAAAAACCGCAAAATAAATCGAATATATTGTAGAAGATCACTGTAAGAAGATTAATTTAATCGAACGGGATCTGCAAGGAATAAAGCGAAAAATCAAGATAACCCTGGCTCTACACGCGTGTGCGTATGCCATGCCAAGCTTCGTGCTTGAAATTTTCCTGACTTACTTCTCTACCCGGATTTGACATGCATATCAGCTTTACCAAATGCTGATACATATATTTTTGTATATTAATTTAATAATTTTTTTTTGAAAAAGCCATCTGCATTTTAACCAATTTTGTCTTCGTTTGTTCTCAATTATTGTTAATAGAATATAAGTTAGTACATAATTAGAATAGCAACGAGTTCAAAGTAAATTATATATATATATATTAGTATATTCTTTTGGCAACCACATTTTAAAACAATTTAATTAACTCAACTACATATAAAATACCTACAGTCAAAATTTGAATTAACCATTATTTTAAAATACCTAAATTGAAATAACTACTTTGAAATACCTGCCTTTTAAGTTACCTATATTAAAACAACCACATTTAATTTGCATGCCTAAATCGAAACATCTAAAATTAACATACCTAAATTGAAACAACTGCATTTAACCTACATACCCAATTTATAACCTCTAAATTGAAATACCTATAATCTATATATTTAAAATATCTTACATACAAAAGAACTTAATTGAAATACCTACCCTAAGTTAACTAAAACTAAGTTATATTAATACCTACCTAATCTATCTTATTTACATTGCTGGAACACCTATTTTGTTTTGTGTAAAACAATTTATGTTCACACGATTTGTGAATATCGTTGAAACATTTGAATATCCTATGTTAGATTTCTTTCAATTGAAATAAATAGTTTTGGTATTTAAGTACGCATGAATCCTCAACTACGTTTAAGTTTATTGATCACAATGTTCTTTCCAATTATTATTATACTAATCATTCTATTTGAATGACATTAATAAATGAAGTTATCTTATAACGAAACTCTCTTCGTCAGTGTTGATCTTCTCTTTGGTTAAGAGTTTAATCATGTTTTGGTGGATTAAGTTAGTTGTCGATGTGGACATGTGTCTGGTAATGTTGAAGTAACGGACGGCCTAACATAACATATAAGGGGCTACCCCAAAATAATTATTCCGGCGCATGGTAGCCAAGGAGCAGTTGACTTGTTCATCAGCTGTTGCGGGCGGGCAATGCCGATGACGCATGCTAACGATGCTGCGCTAGTCACGACCATCTGACCCTTCTCCACCCCATTATTTTCCCCCTCTCTTTTCCATTCCACTCTTTCTCTTTTCGTTCTCTATCGTTTCCATACTTTCTTGAATTTCCATTCTTTACCCACTCGTTCTTTTCCTTGGTCATTCTTAGATTTTGTTTAGACCAGTTTATGACGTTCAGCCATTGACAAATTATTAATAGCAATGGCTTGTGTGAGTACACATTGGCACGAATTTATTTTGTAGTAACAGCAGCAATAGCAGAAAGAACCCCCCCCCCCCCCCCCCTGCCAACCCCTGCTATTTGGTAAATTAAATCATCCTTGCCCCTACGTATAGCTACAACCTTGTGTCCAAAGTCGATGTTAGCTCCTCGGAATGGTCGAACGTATAAAATATTGGTTGCTTGCCCCTTGTCTATCGCAATGTGATCAATTTTGTTGACCGTTCGTTGATCTAGAGACTGCCGTATCCACTTATAGATATCGAGGTAAGGAAATCGTCTGCTGTCTATAGTGGCATTTTGTTCCATAGCGAAGTCAATCAGCCTAAGTCCGTTACCAGACGTGTTGTCGTGTGTTTTGCGACAATACTGCTTAAGATTTCTTCTTTTCCTACCTTTGCTTTAAGATCTCCCAGTATAACATCGTACTTCGGTAGTCGCTCATAAGTTTTGTCAATTAGAAGCAGTCTTTCAGTAGATCATCTATTTCTCGGTCGGGGCGTGAGCGCATATAAGACTTATGCTGGCGAATTACCTTGATGCAAATGCGTTCGCTTATGTCTTGGAGACGTAAGATTTATTGCCTTAGTCTGGCATCTCTAAAAAAAAATCCATATGCGAATAGTCGCTGTTTCTGCTCACTATAATAGGGTCCGTAGTAGATGTCACAGTTCTTCATCCACTTTTGGGTGATCACCCCATCGTATTTTCTGGATTGCAGTAATATCTACCGCTGTTGTCCGCTTGCACTTCTCCTGTTCAATGTTCGCACATTCCAGGTCCAGATACGAACGTTGTTGTCTTTTTTGCATTTAGCAGGCTCGTCAACAATAAAATCAGTCCTTTCCGAGGCTGTTGGTTGCTTCGTGACTAGTGGACTCTTTCCATGGGTGGGTGGATGTGCTTGTTATCTCGCGCCCACCAGCAAGAAACTTGATGAGGAATGCCGACAGATGCTAGCAGCCAAGACCGAGGCTTTTAAAGCTAAGCTGCAGGTGAAGACGAGAGCTGTCATTGATCTCTATAAGGAGAAAGGAAGAGCATAGGCTTTTCAGAATGATGAAAAAAGAGTAAGAAAAGTGCGCAATCGAGGATATAGAGAGGCGCCACTTCAGAAACGCTTTTCGCAAGTTTTACCAAAGTGTAACACGTCAGCGAAAATTGACAACCATCCAACCTGATTAAAGTGAGAATAGCTTTATCTAACTTCAGGATTTATAAGGCTGCTGGAAATGAAGGCCTTTTCGCTGAGCTTTATAAGGCCGTCGGGGGTGGCTTGGTAAGTAACATCCACCAAGTTAGTTCTTGTCAGATAAAAGTTTGCCTGAAAAATGAAATATTTGCATAGTTTGCCCGATCAACAAATAAGGTTACCCTATGAACAAGATCCTATCTGCCGAAATATGTGAAAGCCTGAAACCATTTACTAACAACCTGATCGACCCCCAAAATGGAGGGCCGGTTCCAATTCATTAGGTACCTACTACGGGATTGAGCGCTGCCTTTGGCCTTTCGTTTCATCCGCCACCATCTCTATTCATGGGGGCTGACCACCCCTTGAAATTTCTAGTCAACCTGTTGTCCGAATATGTCGACGCAGCTTCAAAGTTCTAGGTTCGCCTGGGACAGCATTTCAGGTGTTAATTCCGTGCCATTCTGACCTGGCTGGTTAAAGTGTTGCTGTTTTTCGTCGTATTATCAACACTCGCGCTTATCGTTTAGCATCTTAAATCCAGTTGGATGTGACCAGTCATAGATGGTTTCCGAACCGAACCATTTTATCTCACAGAATATATGCTAAAGACAACAACTAAACTTTGCTCGAATTGTCTTTTAAGGTTGGATTATATGCCTGGTTTTAATTTTTTATAACTATCATTTACCATGATGCTGAAAAGTAATATCATTTACAATCTAATATCTAACCCTTGACCGAGACTATTTAATTACATTTTCTATTAATTGTTGAATACTTGAACAGCCCAAGGACAGATGCCCTATAAAATAAAGTTAATACTCAAATTACGAATTAAAACTGATCCATGCACTCTTCCTCAGATGGGTCATATTACCATACCCGACACATCATAAAACATTGAAATTCTTGCAGACATTAAATTAGTTTTAATTTTAATATTAAATTTAATCCCAAATGAAATAAATCGTAATCCGTTGTACTAACTCATTAATCGCTGCCTCATAATGCATAGTAGTCATCGCCCTTAAACTGTAAACAATTTTAGGGCACAACATGGACTATCATTACTTTATGAATATTTCATTACCGTCCAATGCCTTCACCAATCCCCCATCTCTCCAGTTCATTCGTTAAGCCACATTCCAGGAGCACAGGAAAAGCAATAAAAAAAGTTAAGCGAAAGTTTCTTCACCCCATTTCCAATCTCTGGGACAAATCCATCCCGAAGTCTGTGATTATGAGTAGAGCCATGTGTACATATGCATAGCGTTATATCTACATGGTATTAGAAATGTATATCCTTGAAAAATGCCATGCATCCTCAGGATATCTATATGTACACGGGCAGACACATAAACTTCCTTATTCTGTGGATATTCATGGAACACTTTCACATAGCAAAGGCTCTACCATCCTTTGAAGGAGTACACGGGGGTGTTTGAGTATGTGTGGCACAAGTAGAAAGCTGTTGAATTTTCATTAAGGATGGAATTTAATGCTGGATTTTGTGGTAATTAAAATATGTTGCCTCCGATTAAATCGCTCGAAAAGAATAAAATTTATCTTGTCGTGTTTTTTTAAGGTTTACTACCTAAGCGGGCTGACTTTGGAAAGGGACGGTTAGACGATGAGTTTTTATCAAATCTATTGATTTCTCTTATCCCATAATGACGGTTGGGTTAGCATAAAATTTAAAATACAAATTTTTGGAGCAACAGGCCCTATACTACCAAGGATACAGATTTTTCTCACAACGGTTCAAGTGTTGATGGTTGGGTGTTGTAGAATGAGGGCAGACTCTGACTGGCTTTTGTAACTCTGACTACACATCAAATGCGCTTATTTTTAACCTCCAAGTGGAAACCATCGGGTACTCGTCTCATCCAACCAGATTCGACTACCTAAACGATAAAAGCGAACGTTGATAAAAAGAAGAAAAACAGCAACACTATAACGGACTATAACACTATAACGCACGGACTGAATACTCGGCCTAACGTGCAAGGCGAACCTATATGAGCTGCTTCGACATATTCGCACAACAGTTTATTTTTGAATTTCAAGGGTAATTCAAACCCCTTGAAAGGAGATGGTGGCGGATGAACCGAAAGGCCAACGGCAGTGCTCAATCCCGAAGTGGATACTGATGGCCCCGTGTCCTAGAGGTATCTAATAAATTGGAACTGGTTGTGCTTTGGGTTAACTACCCCCCGTTGGAAAACAAATTTTTCTTACGAAGCAAGCAACAGCATCAGAGAGGACTGTTTTAAGGTTAACGATCTTGCTAATTGAAAAACGGACAACGACGTTCGTATCTGAACCTGGAAAGTGAGAACATTAAACAGGAGAGGTGCAGCCAAAGAACCAATGGAAGCCCTAAACTGCAACAAAGCAGACATTGCTGCCATACAGGAAATACCATAAGATGGGCCGGGCAAAAAGAGGATGAAAAACTGTGACATCTACTACGGACCGTGTTATAGTGAGCAGAAACAGCGACTATTCGGATGCGGATTTGTTGTAAGTGCTAGAAGTAGGCAAGAACTCTTATGTTTCCAAGACATTAGCGAACGCATTGCAACAATCCACATCAAGGCTAAATTCGACAACATAAGACTTATATTTGCCCACGCGCCGACGGCGGAAAAAGACAAACCATATAACCAAGGCCGAATAACGCAGAACAATCAGCCGCAACTGATGTGCTAGGTTTCTCACGGACACCATCAAGAAACCCCAGGTTTGATTAGAATTGCCGAGAGATGCTCGCAGCCAAGAACGAGGTCTATAAAGCTAAGCTGCAGGTGAAGACGAGCACCACCGTATAGCTCTGCAGGCAAAGAAGTAGAGAAGAACACCGGATCTTAAGAAAAAAAAACAAAGAGCAAGAAAAGCGAGCGATCAAGGATCAATGATGTTCGCAAGTTTTACCAAAGTGTAAAACGCCCAAGCCAAGGATAGAAGGCTGAAAAGTATCCTTTCGGTATGAACAAGGCAATATCGTAGTTCAGTCACAGTCCATGCTGGGAATATGGATCAACTACTTGTGCAGACTGTTAAACGGCGATGACAGACAACATTTAATTGTCAGGCAGAACCATTTAATATTGGCAACGACAGCGAAAACTGCCAACAACCTAACCTGAATACAGTGAGGATAGTAAATAATATCTTACTTAAGCTTAATAACGCTGCTAGAAATTACGGCCTTCCCGCTGAGCTTAATAAAGCCGTTTGAGATGACTTGGTGGGTAACATCCCCCAATTCATACGCCAATATGGTCGGATGAAAGTATGCCTGAAGAATGGAACCTCAGCATTGTTTGCCCGATCCACAAAAAAAGGAGACGCTCTGAACTGCGCCAACTACAGAGGCATAAGTCTCCTCAACATCGCATACAAGATTCTATCTGCCGTAATATGTGAACGCCTGAAACCGTTTACCCACAACCTTATCAACCCTTATTAATGTGGTTTTAGGCCAGTAAAGTCCACAGCCGATCAAATTTTCACACTTCGGCAGTTCCTATAAAAACCCTCAAGAAGTCAAGTCACTGTTTTCTAAGCCGCATACAACAGAAGTTATAGGGACGAACTATACAGAGTCATTCCTAGTTTTTGTATACTGCCCAAGCCTGTCCGTTTGTGTAGGTTGACGAAGGAAACTTTTAGGAAGACCTCGCCGACACATTCGATACCAAAAAAAAGATTGCCGAGCGACCTCTTCAATTGATTCTTGAGAGGATTGTGCAAAAATCCCGAGCAAACACCACAGACACAATTTTCCAAAAATCGGTGCAACTACTAGCATACGCCGACGATATTGATATTATTGGAAGGACTCAACGCGATGTCATAGCCACGTTTCCTAATATAGAGAAGGAAGCGGCAAAACTAAGTTGAGCAGTAAAGGAGGCTAAGACTAAGTATATGCTGTCAACACGAAAGGACACACAATATCGATGAATTGGACAGGATTTCACCATTGACAGATATAACTTTGAGGTAGTACGGGACTTTGTCCAACTCGGCTCAGCTATTAACCCTTATAACAACATTTCGTCAGAAATTAAGCGAATAATTACTCTTGCCAACCGCTGCTTCCTCGGGTTAGAAAGCGATTCAGTAGTAAAGCCCTCACTCGAACTACTCAGGAGATCCTATATAAGACCCTAATCATCCCAGTCCTGCTCTACGACGCTGAAGCATGGACCGTCTCGAAAGCGGATAAAAAAATCCTTGTTCGATTCGAGAGGAAAATTCTTCGGAAAATCTTCGGTCCCGTTTGCGTTGACGGGCTATGGAGACGAAGATTCAACCGAGAACGATACGAGCTGTACAGCGACATGCCCCTGGTCAGAAAAAACTCCACATTGGAAGCTTAAGATGGCTTGCAGAGTCTTCGATTCCCAGCTAGAAATCAGACGCAGTAGAGGGAGACCTCGCTATAAGTGGCGCTCATAAGTAGAAACCGACCTCAACCAACATGGAGTGCGCAGCAGAAAGCAGTTAGCTAAGGACCGAGCTGATTGGAGAGGCATATTGGTTAAGGCCCAGGTTCATGTCGGACTAAATCGCCACTGAAGTAAGTAAGTAAGTAAGTATGCGGCTGTGAATGCGATGGACTTTCATGGCCTTAAGAGAGGGGCCAATTAGGTAGTTGGTAAACGCTTTCAAGAGTTCATATATTACACCACATATTATGATCTTGTAGAGTTTAGGAGACTTGTGGCTCTGTTGTTAAGGCAGTTCAGATGGTTTCCTTTTTGTGGATAAGACAAATGATGCTGAGGTTCCATTCTCCAGGCATACTTTCATCCGACCAAATTCTGCTTTAAATGAAAGCCTTGTTTAACTTAGTTTAAGATATTCCTAACTTCACATCACTTAGGTCGGGTGGTTGTTAGTTTTCGCTGTCGTCGCTAGTATTGAATGACTTGTTCAGTGGAAGATTGTTCCCATTCTGCGAAGCACTTGTCGGGCTCTTGCGATTGGCAATTGCTCACTTCAAAATGGACCGCAGAAAATGTATCTAGCTAGTAATACTTGGTAACAACGAACTCTCTGTTTAATACAGCGGCTGTCATATTACCTAACACCTGTCTAGATGTTCTAATTTTATTCTCATTTTAGAGAAAATTGTCATAATACCGTGTGATGAATGAACTTAGATTCGATATACCTTTCACGGTGTGATGGACGGTGTGATGGACGGTGAAAGGTATATCGTATCACGATGAATAAATCCGAGATCTTATTCTAAATCCGCCTCTTAATTGAGTACCCCCTACCAACATAAGACACCGCAATAGATCATCAGCACTTAAGCTTCTGGTCCACACCAATCATAGCGCTCACCTTTTCCACAGTGCAAACTGCCACGGCCAATTCCTAAGTTATTTCCATCGGCATTAGTGCAACTATAATTTCTATGATTAATTACGTCGTATCATTAATTATCATAATTGTAGCGGCCAAAGGAACAAGGAGCTCACGCTGCGGACAAGGTGGTGTGTGGCTAATATTTTCGGTAAATAATCGTAATTACATTTTCCTTGAAAAGTAATTAATTTCGTTGTTAATGTCGGTGACATTTGCCAGGTTAATGTCATAAAGAGCAATATGAGAGCTGAATCGAGAAACAAACGTTAGTCGTTTAACATCACTCTTATAATATAATCTGGCTGTCGGAAGGGCTATAGCCTGCGTTAGTAGGTGTGGGTTTTTTTTCGAAGAAAAACGATGTACTCGTATGTGTATGGATTTGGATTGAGACGATGTGAAGGGTGTTGTTGACAAGTGTAATTAATGAGATGTTAACAACTAGCTGAAGGACGCAAGGATATTCCAAATGCGAACGAATAGAAGAAATTTGTTGTTAAATGGACATGTGTCACCTACATTTGAATAAATTTCAATCATAGACATATTTTTGTTAAATCGTATACTTATCTCCCAGGATGTTTCTGGGTTTAATTTTCGAAAGTAAACGGCAGACAGAAAAATCATTTTTATTCCGCTTAAGTAGCACTACAATTTGAAGACTACTTGAGTCTCAAACAACAATTGTTCAGGCTCAACCCTCCAATTGTCATGTGAATTTGGTTCAAGTCGAATTCTTGTAAAAAATTAAATATTTTGACATTATCGGTTAATACAGGACCTTAAGCCTAGCTTCTTCCTTCAACTGTGTTTGTGAAGCTAGTTTTTTTGCCACAAAAAAGAGGGCCTCCTATAAAACCCAATTTGCGAAACTTCTCAGACAGTGTTACTCTTCGAAGCTTGCCAGACTTTCGCGAGAGGTGTGCCAGTGAAAAAAAAACTAAGGTGTTGTCACTTTTGAGATTTAAACCAGGTACCCTGACGAGGCCTTCTTATACTGCATCCGCCGTCTGGCTAAGGCTAGCCCTAAACATAGAACATGCTCGCCGAATCTGCTCGTGCTCGCTATGTTTTTCTCGTGAAGGGACTGGTTCGCGATCAGCTCGCTGTTGTTAGCAGATTTTTGAACATGTCTTGTATACTTTCACACGACAAGTTCTGTTTAAGAGTTCGTGTATGTTGCTTATCAAATCTTCTCAATCGGCGTTTTATAGCTCGACAGGAAGACGTATCATATCCGAACCAACATGGGTATCATATAATTGGTAGAAGAATTTGACTACATAAAGGGTGATCCATTTCGAGGTTCCCTACTTTTTTAAAGAAAAAAACACAGAAAATTCAAATTTAATGGAGAATGTTTATTATCATTTGAAAGAACATTCTTCGGCATTTATTTTTTGAAGATTATGTCTATCATATGTTGGCCGTTGCTACGTCGCAGATGGTCCATCCGTTGAGTCCAATTTTCGATCACTCGTTCGAGCATTTCGACTGGTAACTGGCGAATGACACGCTTGATGTTTTCCTCCTAGGCCTGAATCGAAGCGGGTTTGTCGGCATAAGCTTTTGGCATTACATATCCCAACAGGAAAAAGTCTAACGGTGTGATATCACACGATCTTGGTGGCCAATCGACCGGCCCAAAACGTGAAATTAGGTGCTCACCGAAATGTTCTCTCAATAAGTCCATTGATTGATGCGATGTGTGGGAAGTGGCGCCGTCTTGCTGAAACCAAATGTCGCCGAGATCACGAGCTTCAATTTCAGGCATCAAATAGTCGGTTATCATGGCACGATAACGGTCGCCATTGACGGTTACGTTCGCACCGGCATAATTTTTAAAGACATATGGACCGATGATTCCACCAGCCCACAAACCACACCAAACCGTTGTTTTTTCTGGATGAAGTGGCAGTTCTTCAATCTCTTTAGGTTGCTCTTCGTCCCAAATGCTGCAATTTTGTTTGTTTACATACCCATTGAGCCAGAAATGGGCCTCATCGCTAAACAAAATTTGCCTCGAACACGTCGGATCTTCTTGGAACTTTTCAAGAGCCCATAGAGCGAAGCAATGTCGCTTGGGAATGTCGAGCTGCTTCAGTTGTTGCACAAGCTGTATTTTGTACGCTTTCAATTTAAGATCTTGACGTAAAATGCGCCAAGTCGTTCCATACGTCAGTCCGAGTTGCTGCGAACGGCGCCGAATCGACTCTCTACGGTCTTCGTGTACACTCTCAGCTACGGCCGCTATATTTTCTTCACAGCGTGCTGGACGTGGTCTATTCGGTCGAATATTATCCAATAATGAATGCTGGGTCTCAAAATGGGTGATGGTGTTGCGAATAGTACGCTCAGTAGGCCGATTATGTTGACCATAAGTTGAGCGTAGTGCACGAAACACATTCCTCACAGAACGTGAATTTTCATAATAAAGTTGAACAATTTGTAAACGTTGTTCACGCGTAAGTCTTTCCATTATGAAATGCCAAACAATACTAAACAAAAATAACATGACAGCATGACACGACTCACACGTGATCTGCAAAAAAGGCTATTGAAAAAAGTATCTCTACTTGGATCACCCGTTATTACCAATTAGTTGTTTAATGACTGTAAATATATTTCTTTAGCTGAAGATAGCTTATTTTTGTCGTAGAATTAATCTATATATTGTTGTTTTGTTTTTAATAAAGACACCTGCTTTCATGTTTCCGAAATGTTTACTAGAAAGTTATATAAGGAATAATGATCAGTTCGTTATAAATTAAAACGCAAACAACTTTTTTTTATATAATTTTATTCGACACTTTATTGAGGTAAAATAAACAAAAAGAAATTTAAAATATTTAATTATAACTAATGTTTTATTTGATGAAAAATGAAAGTGAAATGGTGGGATATTTATTTCGCAGAACTTAATAATAAAAGGTCTTTTGGATTCAATACCAAATTCGTATGCCTCGAAAGGTTCTATATATTGTTCATTGAAATGTTTGTTTTTATATTATCAAAGTTAATATAATTGATCTACAAGGTGGCGCAAAAATAACCTTCCGATGTTTTTTGGCTGTAATTAAAAAAAAAAATGAAAAAACTTTGATTCTTCTTGCGGATTATTTTTATTTGGTCTTGTTGTTGCATCAAGTCGAGAATATGATGTCATGTAAATGGCCGCCGCCATAGTTGATTGTCATTTGAGCCCTTTTTATGGCATTTTCCATCACTTTGGCCAAAACTTCCGGCGATAGGTCCTCACATTCTTGACGGATATTGTCTTTAAGAGCTGCAAGAGTCTGAGGCTTGTTGACATAAACCCGCGACTTCAAAAAGCGCCACAAAAAGAAGTCTGGAGCGGTCAAATCAGTCGATCTTGCTGGCCAGTGCAAATCGCCAAAACGGGAGATTAGGCGCCCGGGAAATGCATCCTTCAGCATATCGGTTGTGGCACGTGCAGTGTGTGCCGTTGCACCGTCCAGTTGGAACCACATGTTTTCCAATCCCAATTCATCAAGTTGCGGCAAAAAGAACTCGTTGATCATTGCTCTGTAGCGCTCACCATTCACAGTAACCGTTTGGCCCGCGACGTCTTCGAAGAAAAAAGGTCCGATGACTCCTCCAGCGAAAACAGCACACCATACAGTGACTTATAGCGGGTGTAATGGCTCTTCGTGGGTTACACGCGGATTTTCAGTGCCCCAGAAGCGTAAATTTAGCTCATTTACGTACCCGCTAAGATGGAAATGGGCCTCATCACTCAGGATTATTTTTGATGAAAAATCATCTTCCTCTTGGTGGTGATTAAGGATGGCTTGAGCGTATGTTAGACGCGGTTGGCGGTCAGCAACTAACAGCTGATGCACCGTCTGGACTTTGTACGGAAACATCTTCAAATCTTGTACCAAAATTCGCTGTAAAGACCGTCGACTGATACCCATTTGCGTGGCACGTCGTCTGGTCGATGTCGACGGCGCTTCCATTACATCTTCGGCTACAGCAGCAATATTCTCTATTCTTCTTCTACTCCGGGGTCTGCCAAGCCTGGCAGCATCTCGTGTTGTGCCAGTCTCTTCGAGGCGAGCGGCTAAACGGCGCAGTGTTTCACCAGTAGGCGTTGGACGGCAAGGAAATCTGCGACGAAATTCACGTTGTGCCAAAGTCACCCACCGATTATTGCTCAAATAAATAGTCACCAATATTCCGCGTCCTGGAGCAGTGTAGCATAACATTGTTTATTAACGTGCATTTCGCATGTGTTAACTACACAAATGTCAAAACAGAACTGACATTAGGGGCCAATCGCAAAATTTATAGCATTTTCTGATAGGAGGATTACTTTTGCGCCACCTTGTATAAAGTTTCACACATATTTACTTTCTATGAAGTATATAAGTACGAATCTGAGGCTTACAAGAGACTGTAAAACTTATTTATTATATTGTTCAAGAGTACGAAGAACTCTGCCAACTCAGTAAGAGTAGATCCGACTGCAATATGTGATTGACAAAAGAGTCATTTGGAAAATTTAATTGAATTTTACAGAATGACTATTGCAATAGTTACTATTTTTCTCTGAGTGTAGTCATTATACAAACTATAAGACATCGCAGAGAATTCATTAAATTAATAAACGAAATAATAGAACACTTTCTTCGGATGTGACCTCTCCTAAATCAGAACAGACTAACTAAGCGAGTACTTCGATGATATGAACACAAAGATTTGTTTCTTAAGAAACAAAGCTAATTTTCAGACCTGCTGAAATGGGACAACAAATGGGTAATTAAATTCATTTGCTGCCTTCATTTTGTACAAGAAGAAATAAAATTATGTAAACAGTATAAATCCTCGAACAGCAGCAAGAAACCCCTGGTTTGATGAGGAATGCCGACAGATGCGCGCAGCCAAGGACGAGGTCTACAAGACTAAGCTACAGGTGAAGACGCGAAGAAGACAGAGAAGGAGGAAGAGAAGAAGGGAAGAACACCGGCTTTTTAGAAAGAAGAAAAAAGAGGAAGAAAAGCGCGCGATCGGGGATATAGAGAGGTGCCACTCCAAGAATGATGTTCGCAAGTTTTACCAAAGTGTAAAACGTCAGAGCCAAGGATACAAGGCTCGAACAGAATCCTGTCGTGATGAACAAGGAAATATCGTAGTTGAGACACAGTCGATGCTGAGGATATGAAAGAACCACTTCTGCAGACTGTTTAACGGCGATGACGAACAACATTCCGCTGACAGGCAGAACGAACCCTTCAATATTGGCAACGACAGCGAAAACTTCCAACCACCCGACCTGAGTGAAGTGAGGGTAGCAATATACAAGCTGAAGTAACATCAATAAGACTGTCAATGGTGACAGAACGTCAGATAAAACTTTGAGGTAGTACGGAAATTTGTTTATCTCGGCTCCGCTATAAGCTCTGACAACAACATCTCGTCTGAAATTAAACGAAGAATTACTCTTGCCAAGCGCTGTTTCTTCGGGCTAAGAAGGCAATTCGGTAGTGAAGTCCTCAATCGAACAAAATACTAAGGATCACAGTCCTGCTCTACGGCGCTGAAGCATAGCTTACAAGCGGCTCAAATTCTTCGAAAAATCTTCGGTCCCGTTTGCGTTAATGGGCTGAATAGACGAAGATTCAACCAAGAACCATGCGAGCTGTACAGCGACATGCCCCTGGTCAAAAAACTCTGCATTGGACATTTAAAATGGCTGGAAAATGCAGAACGCAGAGTCTTTGATTCCCAGCCACACGTCGGACGCAGTAGAGGGAGACCTCGCCTTAAGTGGCGCGTACAGGTAGAAACCGACTTCAACCAAATTGGAGTGCTCAACTGGATGCAGTTAGCTAAGGACCGAGCTAATTGAAGAGGCATGTTGTTTGAGGCCCAGGTTCATTCCGGACTGTAGCGCAAGCAAACATGAATCTTCGAAATCGAAGTAATTTAGTTTTAGTACAAATCCAATTTAATATTTGTTCGAATATCTTATAGTTAGTGAAGCCTAAAAGCTTGTTAATGTTATTTTTAGTTTTAGCCAATAATTCACTGATTTCCTTTAATTTCAGTATTAAGGCCCGTTTGCTGATTCGGAACATAAATACTTATGTTTCACATAAACCCTTAAGTGACACTTATTGCTTTGCACCAAAAGTAAACTCAAACATAAAAATCCTTAAGTTGAACATAACTTAGGTAGAAGAAAAAGTGCTACATAAGATATTTAAGTCAGACATTTATTTTCGTTTACTGTTGTTTTTGACTTATTTTTCATGAATTGTGAAGATACTGGTACGATAATTTAATTAAAAAGTATATATAAATGGATTTTGAATTACCGGACTTGATCGAAGATGATGTGGAAGTTCTTGAAATTCTAGAAGTAGGAGTTCCACGTCAAATTTACGAGAGGAATGAATATTTTTATTCTTTTGACGAACTTTTCTTTTACAAAAGATTTCGATTAAGAAAGGAAATAACCATAACTATTTTAAACCAAATAGAATACTCTTTAGAATGTCCATCCAACAGGTACATTACGCTTGAACTATATATATTAAAGTTAGTTTGTATATATAAAAGTATTTGCCTTCCTAAAGGAATAATTCAATCGCTCCTATTAACCAACTATTGGTTGCGCTACGCTTTTTCGCCACGGGAAGCCATCCCCTAAGTATAGCAGATTTTGGTGGAATGTCTCAACAGCTTCAAGAATGGTTCTAAGAGTTTCAAGAGCAATAACTAAACTGGGAAATGATGTATGTATGTATGTATATATTTATTTAGTAAAATTTACTATTACAATTCATTTAGATATAAATTAAATTAAATTTAGTATACAAATACATATATTATTAATAATTATACACTTATATTTCTAATATGCTCAATTAACAGTACTTTAAATCTTGATAGAGTATTTTCATTTTTTTATTTCTGTAGGCAGTTCATTAAATAATTTTAATCCTCGATATTTAAGCATATTTTGTGTTCTAGAGTCTCTATACAGTTGAAGTCTAAAATTGTCATTCGATCTTAAATTATAAGGTTGACTGCTACCCACATAGGATAAGTTTGTCGTTAAATATTTAGGTACCAGGTTATTTCTCATTTTAAATATGAACATTAAGGTGTTGAACATTATTCTCTGCTTAATATTTAACCATCTAAGACACGATAGCATCCATACGATTGGTGAATAAAAGTTTCATTTGAGAATGGTTCGCATCGCCTTGTTTTGTAATATTTGCAGTTTATTTATGTGCTCATTATTACCTATAAATAGAATTGTTGAACAAAATTCAAAATGGGGTTTAATAGTTGTGTTATAAATATTAACTGCGCATATTGTGGTTATGTTTTTTCTTATGCGTTTTAGGAATCCAATTTTTTTCGAAACTTTTTTTGCTATATAAACCATATGGCTATTAAAAGATAATTTACTGTCCAGTATCACTCCAAAATATTTTATTTCATTTAATTGTTCAAGTGTTTCACCTTCAATTGATAAATTAATCAAATCATTGCTATTAATCACCATGCATTTCGTTTTTTTAACATTGATTTTAAGTCTATTTACATGTAACCATGTACACAAGTGACGTAAATCTTCCTTAATATAGTCTATAAGTTCAAAGATATTTTTACCACTCACGAACATAAGAGCATCATCTGCAAACAGAGATATTTTCGAAATCTTCAAACTGCTGCATATATCATTAATATATATGAGGAACAATAGTGGGCCTAGTATAGTGCCCTGTGGTACACCGAAACGTGTGTTTATTGCACTTGATGTTGAATTATTTACACAAGTCTTTTGAGTTCTTCCAAACAAATATGATTTAAACCAATTAAGTTCAACACCATTAACACCATATTTAAACAATTTTTTTAAAAGTCTATTGCGATCCACTGTTTCAAATGCTCTTTGAAAGTCCAAAAAAACTGCAATGATTTTGTTGCCACTATGTCTTTCTTCCTTCATACTCATTATTAGCCAATTCAATGACGTTTCACATGAGTGGTTATGTCGAAAGCCAGATTGATTTTCTATTAACAAATTAACATCACACACATATTTATAAAATTGTTCATACGCGCACTTTTCAACTATTTTTTCCATTATTGGCATCATATTTATTGGTCTAAACTTCGTACAATCATTTGTGCCACTCTCTTTAGGTATTGGGATAACAGTAGATTCCTTAAGGTTGTTTGGAAAAACACCAGCTCTAAAGGACTCATTTACTATTTGTAATATTATTGGGCCGATTATGTCAAAACAATCTATTATAATGTTTATATTAAGATTAAACGCATTTTTAGAGTTAATTTTTTTACATACTATTCTTAGTTCACTGAAATTAATTTCATGGAATTTAAATACATTTTGTGTCTCGGGTAGTTCAATGTTTTGCTGATTATTTTCATTATTATTGATGACGGGTATAGAATTGCTAATTGTATTTATGCTTTTTATAAAATACTCATTGAAATTATTAGCGATTATGGAGTTTTCGGATTTTAATTTATCACCAAATCGAACTTCGCCGATTTCACTTTGTTTTTTATTTAAAACTAAATTTTTTATGGTTTTCCACATGTCTCTCTGATTTTGACAGCATTGAATTTTATTACATATATAATTCCTTTTTGTTAGATAGAGTTTATTTTTGTATGTGTTACGGATATTTCTGTAAGTAATCCAATCTACTGGCCTATTGAATATACTCGCCTTTCGAAAACTGTTTATTTTATTATATTTAAGGGTTCTGAGTTCATCGGTAAACCATTTATTATTATCATGTACTATGGTTGTTTTTGTTTGTTTATTTACACAATATATTAAATTTTGTTGCAGTGATAATGATAAAACATTAAAGTCGATATTAAAATTGATCTGTCCGCATTTTTCACTAAGAAGGGCTCTAAATTGATTTTTATTATATTT
Organism: Rhingia rostrata; assembly: GCA_949824845.1. Classification (NCBI taxonomy): domain Eukaryota; kingdom Metazoa; phylum Arthropoda; class Insecta; order Diptera; family Syrphidae; genus Rhingia; species Rhingia rostrata. Next base: position 44,248,296 of record OX463757.1, read on the forward strand.
GAACACCTCAATATATTTGTTCTCATTATTTTGCTTCTTTATAATTGGAACTTTTGTTAATATTGCTTCAAGATCACTAACTTTTAATTCTGGGTCTGTATCTGCAGAAAGATGTTTTTCTCTTGGGCATATAACGAAGTCAATTAAAGTCCTCGTAGTATCTGTAATTCTTGTTGCTTTATTTATCACTTGTTTTAAATTATTTTGTATTAAAATTTCATAGAATGCTTTGGTGTATGTATATTCAATGTCTAGTAAGTTAATATTAAAATCACCAAAAATCACTATATTGGAATTTGAATGAAGTACCATATCAATCCAATTTGAAAAATGTCTGCAAAATTCGCGCTCAGAACTACTTGGAGATCTATAAAAAATAGCAACAGTTTCTCTAAATTCATTAGAAAATATCTCGTAACACAAACACCATAACTGCATTGGAATGTTGATTTCATTTATTAATCTATAACGTAGACCTTTTTTGAAATAAAACACTACACCACCTGTGTGACTACTTGTACTATCACATCGTAGGGGGGTACTGTAGTTTTGGAGGTTTATTTCACTATTTTCTATATACTTTGTCAAATGAGTTTCTGAGAAGGCAATTATTTCAAAATTATTATTATTTACTAAGAATTCTATTTCATTAAAGTTGTTTAATAGTCCTTGAACATTAGTATACCAATAGTTCAATTGGTTTGGTTGCTAATATTGAGTTCTTTCTTTAACAACCTTTATTTTACGAAGGAATACAGGACAGTTTTTGTCATTCGCTGGATGTTCACAGTTTACATTCATTCCCAATGCTCTTTTTAATTCTGTACAATTAGTACACACAGCTTCATTATTGGTACAGTTCATAATTTGATGGTCACCACCACATTTCATTTGTTTTTACATGTACTTGACTTATGGTTGAATCCTTGACACTTAAAACACCTAGTAATATTAAAGTACTCTCTTATTGGGCATTTTACCCATCCAATTTTAATATATTCCAGTTCAACCATTTTACTAAAGCTTGCACTATCCACTTCAAGAACAGCACTCAAATTTCTCCATTTATTTTTATTTTTGAATACATGAACTAGTTTGATATCGCCATCATTTAATTCTTGATTTTGTTTCTTTATTTTATTAACTATTTCATCTACTACTTCATCATTTTCTAAATTCATTATGCACACTTTAGGTTTATGTTTAGTGGGCACAATTACTTTGTATTGGTCTTTAAATTGAGCTTTAATGTCATTCTTTAATTTTTCAGATGATTCTGTATCAGCACATTTAATTACTACACCGCCATCATTCTTGTTCACCACACTGTTTATATTCACACTAGTTGGGTCTATTTTTTCTTTAATTTGCTTTCGCGTTTCATTTGATTCCTGTTTAGTAATAGGATAGACAAGGACAGATGATTCATTTTTTTTAATACATCACAATATGACTTTTTGTCTTTGTTTTGATTTGATATACTGCTGTTATTATTTTTTTTAATTTCGTGAGTGAGTGCATTAACTGACTTTGCAATATGTTGGACGTTCTCTTTAATTTGATCTTCATTGTTTTGTGTAATTTGTTGTTGTATATATTTTATTGAATCCGAAACTGTTGCAATTTTATTGACACCATCACTGATTTTTTCACTTTGATTTTGTAAAGACTCGCTTATGACATTAACTTTGTTTGCACTGCTTTCGCAGGCCCGTTGCGCGACCTCCATAGATTTGATTCTGTTGGTGTATCTCGTTTCAATAGCTTCTAGTAAACATTTTATTTCAATTTCATTTTTTTGCAAGGAATTTTCAAATTCTTCTTTATATTCTTTTAAATAATTACTATTTTTCTTCACAGTTTCATGCATTTCTTTAATCATTGTATCCACATTTTCAATATACATCATACAATCATCGCATATATATCGCACTCTTGTACATGAATCAAATATACCACTACTGTATGAGTACAAACCACTACACTTAATTGTATAGTGGAATATTTTACCGCATACTCCCGCACATCTTATGCCCGATTCTCCACGAATTGCATTTTTGCATTTATCACAATTGTTCATGTTGTTTAAACATATGATTGACAAAAAATATAAAGCATTAAACAAATTTACTCATACGTATATATTATTTATTTATAAACTTATTTTCACTGATAATTTACTTAAATAAAAGAGAAGGGATTTGACATAAACCCTCTTCCACCAAACAACTCTCTCGATAAACTTTGATTATATAAAATTTCCTGAAACTGCCACCGACATTTCAAAAACCAAGCGTGATTTTTTTGATATAGCGTCGTTTCCAAATGTAGTTGGAGCTATTGACGGCACTCACGTCAAAATTCAGTCGCCCGGTATATTATTACATAAGATTGACTCCAAAAATAATATCTATTGGTACGTTTAGGTGGGCCTGATGGAGAAGTTTTTCGAAACAGGAAAAGTTATTTTTCTATCAACGTTCAAGCGATTTGCAACGCTCAAATGATTTTTACTAATGTGGTGGCTGACAATTTTCAATAATTGTGCAATAAAAAATGCTTTATAGAGACAGTCAAATGCAAATGTGAAATGCTTTCGCTTGGGTAGGTTTCATATAAATTTGTTAATTTGTAGGTTTTATTTTTTCTATAAAACAGGAGATTCAGCTTATTCTCAAAAATTTTATTTGAGGACTCCTATTCTCAATCCAAGAAGTCCACCAGAACAATTGTATAATGAGTCTCAAATTCGTTCTAGAGGTGTAATAGAAAAAGCTTTTGGGATTTTAAAAGAAGATTTCCCGTTTTGGCTTATTGTGCTCGATTAAAACTGAGTACAGTATTAACAATTATAATTGCTACCTGCACTTTGCACAGTATTTTGAGGCATAAGGGTATATTTGAAGACTTTCCTGAAAGCTTCAATTTCAGTGAAGAAGATCTACAACGTGCTATTACTAATGGACAGATACATACCAAAAACCCCTCTCAAAACAACAGTTCAAGCTCGACGTTGAATTTTAATATGCAAAAGCGTACGGATTTGATAAATAACTATTTCGCAGGATTGTAAACATTATATCAAACTTCTTAGATCAAAAACAGAAATTAAAAAAAAAATTCAACTCAAAATAAAATTAGTTTTACTTCAGTCAACGATTAACTTCTTTAAAAAAACATTTCAATGTCTTTTAAAAGATTATGGGCATCTTTGGTTGTGCACTCTTCTTTTTGTATTTTTTTTAAAACTTCACTATTAATTGCGATGTCTAGTTCCAGAGATTTTTGCTTTAATTGATGCTCAACATTGCTTTGATATTTTTTTGTAATGCTTCTTCTTTTAAGGTATCAAATTGCAGTTTGGCTAGTTCAATTTTAATCTTTGAAAGCTCGGAGTACTGCTCTGATATTTTGCTGCTGTGCATTGTAGAGGCGACTGGTCTTCGTCTTGCAGTCCATGGAGCATTATCCAGTGATTCGGAACTACAAAATTGTTTTTTTAAAGCCCTTTGTCATCACCTATTTGTTGTGTAGAACCGGATTCAGTATCAGGCGAAATTTCATCCTCAACAAGTATGTCTTCGGCTCTGTGGACTGGGGCTTTCAACTTCGGGTGAACTTGTTTTTTTTTAGCATTGAGGGCTTGTAATCACTCCAGTCGTTGTTGGATTTTTCATTCTCGTCGCACTGCAAAAGATTTGTAAATATAGTAAACAGTTTATAGTTTCTAAAGTTTATTTAGATGTTACCTTGCCGCTTTCTTGTTATTCCACAAAGCCGTCACCATCGAATTCGTTTTCCAGACCATAAATTGTTTTCGGATTCATTATTGTTACTGCCAGTTCAAAATTAGGGTCAGAAGGTGTGAATGGCTTGCCTCCTCCTGTTTGCATAGCAGAACTTTTTTCTTTTGCTCCCTCCTTCCTTATTTCGGCTTTGTAGTTGTTATAAAACCTCTTTAACGATTCGCTGTTCCTAAAGCATGATCCCGACTGGCTGTTAAATTTGTTCTCAATTCGAATCCAAGCATTTTCTTTATCTCTCCACGTTGCGCCATCGTTTTTTTTTATTTTCGATGACTTCTTTTTCATCAAAAGCACAATGAAGAAGAAGCGTTTTTTCATTTTGCGAAAAATTTGGGTTTCTTTTTTATTTGCAGGCATTTTTCAAACCAAAATATGTACCGCAAAATACGTTTGAACAGAAACAAACCAAAACTGACAATAATTTGACGTTTGCAGAAACCGACTCGAAGATAGTTATAATTCAAAAGTGGTCGCTTACTATGTTGAACATATATTTGTTCGTGCAACTCACATGCATTTAAGTATCGCATAGAATTTATGTGGAACTTAGCTATGCATAAGATTTATGTTCCGAATCAGCAAACGGGCCTAAGAGTTCTTAGGATCATAATTTAAGGTCAAGCACACAAGTAGCAAGTACTTTTTTTATAATTTTTATAATTCAAGGGGTTATGAATACCCTTTATATGTTTTAGCACAGTGCGGGCGTTAAGGAAATTAGGGAGAAGAAAGGAGATACCGATGCACATTGGTTTTAAATGTCTGTAAGTTATAATGGAAAGGAAAAACAGAGTTTGGTAGAGCATTCCACACTCGTGTTGTTCGGCTTATGTACGAATCTCTATATTTCAGCCTACTTCCGAAGATAGGCTTGAGGGTAAACTGATTTGCATTCCTTGCGTAACGAGTATTGCGGCTGAACTGTTGAATGGGAGAAATGCAGCTGGCTATTTCATTTGAACATTGGTTGTTAAAATAGCGATAAAACAAGGTAAGGCAGGAGATGTTTCGACGGTGTTCGAGCGAAACTAAGGAGTTCGCTATTCTTATGTCTCCTATAAGTTTTTTCGCACGTGTTTGAATTCTATCTAGTACTTGCAATGTTGATTTTGGTGCACCTGACCAGACGTGGGCGTTGAAATCAAGTTTTGGGCGTATAAACGCTTTATATATTGTGGCCAGATCAGAGGGGGTGAAATATTTTTTACATCGATTTAGGAAACCTAGACATTTCGCTGCGTTTTTAGCGACTTCGAATATGTGGTCGTTCCAACGTAAGTCGTTACTAACACACATACCTAGCATTGAAAGCTTTTCGGTTTCTTCGACGTAAGTGTCATTCATGGATAATGGCTCTAGATTTTGGTTACGCTTTAATGACAGAAGACAGCATTGTGTTTTGGAAGCATTGAATTCCACTCTATTAGATTTACCCCATTTGATAATGCTGTCAAGGTCGGAATTCAATGAGCTTAACATATTTTGGCGTTTAGAGTCCACGTTCGAAGGTGAGGGACGAGGACCTGTAAACGAATATGAGAAGCTGAGGGTACTGTCATCAGCGAAGGAATGAATTGGATTAGAAGTTGCAGACAGGAGATCATTTATAAAAATGAGAAAGAGAGTCGGAGACAAAACTGAGCCTTGAGGGACAGCAGCATTTATTTGGTGAGTTACAGACTTATAATAATATATAATAATATGATAATTTTTTTACAAAGCCTGTGACCGCACGTTTTATAATTCAGAGATTTGACAAGTATTATCTTACTTCTGAGATATTATCTTACATTTCAAAATGATTTACAAGCAATTACAAATTTAATTTAAAGGAAAAATACGAATAAACCTTTATTTGAGTAAAAAAAAAAAAAAAGAAAGAAGGAATATCTAATATACATAATTTAGAATTTTATGAATATTCAAGGAATGCCTTTTATATTAATAAATATAAGTTCATAAAATATAATCAGATAATAAAAATAAATTATATAATAAATAAATAAATAATAAACAAGCAATAAATAAGTTAATAAATAAATAAATAAATACCAATGATACAAAAAAAAATAAATAAATATAAATAAATAAATATAAATAAATAAATAAAAATAAATAAATAATAATCAAATAATAAATAATAACCAAATAAATAAATAAACAAACAAATAAAGAAACAAGTGATTAAATAAATGAATTAATAAATTAATAAATAGATAAAAAATAAATATATAATACAAAAATTAGTTAATAATGTGTTAGTAGACGAAAACATGGGTGAGTATAATAATAATATTTGTTTAATAAATATCAATTTAACATAAAAACGAATTATATAAGTTAACATAAAATAAATAGTATTACAAACCTTAGTAAACAAATGATAAATAAACAAATAATAACAAATGATTACAAAAATAATAAATTATAAAGAAACGCAGACGAAATATAATATTCGACATTTTTGAATATATTTGAATATATTTTAAGTTAACCCAGATAAATAAAGTTGGTTTATGAGGGGATTTTCAGCAATATCACATTTATTATTAAAATTGTTCTTGAGTTTCCGAATCCTTTCAGAAATCAATTCAACATCCGCTATTTTGTGCAGATCAAAAGTGGAATGATGCCAAGGAAGATTGAGCATCATTTTTAACACTTTATTTTGTGAAATTTGTAATTTTTTTATATGACATTTCGCAGCACTTCCCCATACTGGACAACCATATAATAAAATTGACTGAAAAATCACTTTATGTATTATTATTTTATTGTTATTTGAAAGTGAAGATTTTCTGTTTATGAACGGATAAAGCATCTTAATTGCTATACTCATTTTCTTAAGAGTATTTTTAATATGTGGGCTAAAGGTTAGTTTCGTGTCAAGATGAACTCCTAGATATTTAACGGACTGTTCCCATGCAATGGTGTTTCCGTTAAATTGAAGCTGACTACTGGGAAGATAGCAAGCCTTTCTTTTTCGCGAGAAAAAAATAGCTTGCAACTTTCCAGTGTTCAACTTAATCTTCCATTTGTGATAATATTTTTCCAAGATTTCGATTGCATTTTTAAGATTATTCTCAATATTGAGAGCAAACTCATGCGATGAAAAAATGGCCGTGTCAACAGCAAAAATAGCTGAGTCACAATACGGAAGAGTTGGAAAATCTGATGTATACAGGTTGTACAAGGATGGACCCAGAACTGAACCTTGGGGGACACCAACATCAAAACATAATAAATTAGAAACACCACAATTAACATGAACTTGGAAACATCTACCTGCCAAGAAACTCTGAACTATTTTACACAAATATAACGGGAAGCCAAATTGGATCATTTTATGCACTAATCCATTATGCCAAACAGAATCAAAAGCTTTCTCTATATCCATTAAAATCATTCCTGTTGACTGACCCTGTGCCCGATTTTGTACAACATGGTTACAGATTCTTTTTATCTGATGAGATGTGCTGTGAAAGCGTCTAAAGCCAAATTGTTCATCAGGATAAATTTGTTCAATTCCAACAAATTTTAAAATTTGTTCCTTTATAACCTTTTCATAAATTTTGCTTATGCTGCTGAGCAAACTTATAGGCCTGTAACTTGTAGACATTTCAGGTGGTTTTTCTGCTTTTAAAATGGGTACAACCTTCGCCTTTTTCCACTCGTTAGGGAAATATTGGAATTTAAGGCATGCATTTATGAGAAATGTTAAGAACTTTATTCCAACTGGCGGTAGATGTTTTAAGTAAACATTTTTTATCCGGTCCAGGCCTCCTACTTTTCGATTCTGAAGGCTTTCAACAATGCTTTGGATGCTTTCTTCCACAACGAATTCATTCAATGGTGTGACTTCAGTGGTTGCATCCAAATTTTGAATTGTGTCAAAAACTTGATCATTTGTTTCTCTGTCGCTTAAGTTTTGTGACACTAAATGATTCATTGCGAAATTCCTACTAAGCTCGTTTGCCTTTTCGGAATCTGTAAAGAAAGTTTTTCCAGAATCCTTTAAGAACGGAATATTCCTGTTTTTGTTCTTAACTATCTTTACAATATTCCAAAAAGGTCTACCATTCTTTTCAAGAACGTTCAGTCTTTTGTTCCATTCTTCATTACGATAGTTAAGTAACTGGTTTGAAATAAGTTTGTTAAAGTGAAAAGCCATACTTCGCGAAAAAGGTAGACGATACCTTTGCCAATTTCTTCTGTGTATATTTCTCACTTTAATCAGCTCCAAAATATGAAGGGGAAGCTGTTTATAGGTACTATCTTTCTTGACTCGCTTAGGGACGCTTTCGTCTATAGAAGACAGAATGGTTTGAGTAAAGTTTTGGACTATAGAGTCAACATCATCTTTACAAGAAATATTTCCAAGTTCAGTGGAAACATTTCGCAATTTCGTAGTTATTTTTGCTCTAAACGATTTCCAATTTGCATTTTTCAAATCTTGAAAATATTGCAACTTTTTCTCACCCGACCATAAGAGATCACAAAAAACAGGATTATGGTCTGAACTAAGAACACTAGAAGAAACTGGTTGTGTAACAAGACTAGGGACATTGGACACAAACAGATCAAGGACAGAAGGACTACCACGAGAACCTGTAGGGAAATACGTTGGACAAGAAGGATACATGATATTTATTGGTAATGTCAGACGGAGATCTGCCAATATATTTCCCCAAGCATTCGCTCTCAAACAACCCCAATCTCTATGACGGCAGTTGAAATCCCCACCTAACAAAAAATCACCGTTTATTGTGAAAAGCTTTTTTAAATCTTGTTTAAGGGTGTTTCTTCTTATATCAGATGAATAACCACCAGGAAAATAAACAGAAAAGATCTTCACAGCCTTTTGATTTCTCAACATAATTTCTATCCCTATATTTTCCACAATTCGTGTTGGCACAACAGGTAAAAGCGAATGCTGAATTGATTTCTTTATAAGAATCGCAACCCCACCACCAATTTGACCAATTCTATCCATACGATAGCATTTGAAAACAGATGACGGAAGTCTGATTTCAGACGTTAACCAAGTTTCCGTAACTAAAGCAAGTGGCTGCCATATTACTTATCATTTGGATTTGAATATAAGAACTTAGTAGCTAAACGTGCGATCACATTAAACTGATCTACTTTAGTTTTACAAACTGATAAATTATGTATCATCTCCATGCAGAGAGAATTGAGTTCTTCAATAGAAAAAAGTGTAGAGTTGTTATTGTTTACATTGTTGTTGTTATTATTGTTGTTTACATTGTTGTTGTTATCAGTAGCTGACGCCGTATGTATGTTGTGCTCCCATGCATTACTTCTTGGTGACAAATTTGGCATAACATGCATATTTGAATTTGTGTAGCTTTTGATCGGTGAGTTGACCTGTCGTCCCAATGGCTGGGGGAGCGAAGGAAAATCACTCATTGATGCTACAGAAACCGGTTTTTGGGTAGCATGACAAGCAGAAATGTTTGTTGATGGAGCGAACGAAACCCTTGGCTGGGAATGTGATCGTCTCTCAGATGATTTCTGTTTAATTTCAATGTACTTAGCTCTGCTGGTACAAGTTGTGTCAGTAGCTTTGTGATTGCCATTACAGTTAGCACATTTAAGTGCAGCAGGATTGTTGCACTCGGTCGTCTTATGGGATCCAGCACAATTAGCACAAAAAGTTTTTATGTGACAGTTTTTTAGTCCATGTCCAAACATTTAGCAATTATGACATTGAGTCAGCTTACCTTTCATTTTCTTTTGAAAGTTCCAATTTACTTGTGTGTGCAAGATAGAACGAAAGTTTTTTTTTTAACACATTTAATTTAATAGACCCATTTTCGAGAGAGACAAGATAAAAAGTGTCACTGTATTGGTCATATATTTTTGTAATTTTTTTAATTTCGATGCACTTTAGTCCAAGTGAAGTGAGTTCATTTTTAAGTACGTTGGTGTCTATATCATCCAACCCGTACAAAACAACCTTGAAGGATTTTGCACACTTTAAGTCATGGGAAAAATATTGGCAATTTTCTTCAGTTAGTTTATCACGAACAATGTTATATGACTCCACGGATTCACATACTATTTTAATTCCTATTGATATTTTTTTAATGGAATATTTGGAAACTTTAAGGGCACATATTCGGCCGATTTTTGCAACACTTTTATAGGTGGCACATACACTTTGTTTAACACTGGGGACTCTGAATCATCCATATCTGAGTTGTCAGTATCTGGAAGACATTGAAGGGGAGTGAATTTATTATTATAAGGGTTTTTGGAGGGACGACTTGTAGTTGACATTGTGCAACACAGTTTTTTATCCGAGGACAAGCGATTGTCCCCGGTTTCTGGCGATCTGTCGCGTTTGGGAATGGTTGTAACTTATTAGAACTAACGAGAGAGATGAACACGTCATGCGCAGTCGAAAGTTCACACAAAACTGAGTTACAGACTTGAAACCATCCAAAACAACTTGAATTAAACGTTTCGAAATATAATGTCTAATCCATAGAAGACGTTTTTCGTCGATTCCAAATGCACGCATTTTCGACAAAAGGGCTTGATGCCAAACCCTGTCAAATGCCTTTGACATCAAGCGCAACAATCTTGCTTTCGCCACCATGGTGGATTGATTGGTTCCACTTTTCGGTGAGATATGTCATCAAATCACCAGTAGACCTATTGCTGCGAAAACCATACTGCCGGTCATTGAGAAGTTTTCGTGTTTCGAGATATTAAGCTGACGATTTATCAGCGTTTCCATGACCTTGGAAAGAAGGGACGTAAGTGCAATTGGTCGGTAGTTGGAGAGAGAAGAAGATTCGCCTTTTTTGGTACAGGCTGGACAAATGCTGTTTTCCATCTACTCGGAAAGAGTCCTGATGAGTGGGATAGATAGAAAAGCTTACGCAGTGGTTTTGCTAGCGTAGAAGAACACCTCTTCATAATGATGGGGGATATACCATCTGGACCAGCGGATTTATGTATGTCAAGATCAAATAAAACTCTTGCAACTGTAGGAGTACGAAAGTGAATTAGTCCCATAGAATGATCTACGCTCTCAAGTACAGGAGGAGACTGAAGACAATCTGGCAATGTAGAATTGGCTGCGAAATGCGCAGCAAGCAGATTGGCTTTGTCTAAAGAGCTGACAGCTGGAATATCATTGTGAATGAGCGTCGGGATTGATGCTGATGCCGAATTTTTTATATTCTTAACAAATGACCAAACGTTTTTACTACCTCTGGGACATTGTAGAATTTTTTGCCTCAACGTTCGGTCATAGAGGACACGCTTTAAATGGGCATTACAGTCATTTCTGGCTTGTTTGAACTTTGCTCGGTTTTCCTCTGTTGGGTTGGTCTTGTACAACCGAAAGTTTGTCTCTCTCATCCTGATAGCTTCTTTGCAGCTCAAGTCATACCACCCTTTTGCATTTGGTCTGATACTCTCAATTCTGTTGGGAATAAAAGATCTCATACCAAAGAGAATGATATTTGATATCATATGAGCGCATCTACGTCACTATCGAGGAAACATAGTGACCAGTGACCATAACGACTTACGACCCATTCAAAATTTCTTAAGCCTTATATTTATTTGGAGATATAATACTTAAAACTCCCCATATTTTGTATAAATATTTAAATATATTGATCATCAAATGTTGTTCCATGCGCTTCTTTTGTTCTCCATACCAAATTAAATGAAAAATAAACAAAATTTTAGATTGTTTACCATGGATCCTAATTCACAAAAACAAAACAAATTAGTCCTTCCTTCTTATCCTTCAGCTTACTCCTTAATATTTTATTAATTTGGAACGGAAAAGGACAATCGCCTGGAGAGAACCAGAAAAGTCATGACAATTCGCCTTTTGTACTGCGATAGGTATAAAGCTTAATTAAAATTACCCAACAATAGGCATTCCTGGTGATGAAATAAAACAAAACCCGCAAAGAAAGAGAAAAATAGAAAAAAAGGACTGAAAATAAAACCGAAATCCTTAGATTCGCGATTAGATCAGCGCTCCAATTGTCTGCTCGCATTAAGCTGATGAAATTTTGCTTAGATGGAACGTACGAAACGTAATTGCGTTTCACTCCTTGATTGATAACAAAAACGTCTTTAAATTCACTCCTTTATGGACCAGGTGAATAATGAAAAAAATGTTGAAATCCCACCTAGGTCTGACTAATTCAGAAAATTAAATTTCTCTTAATAAAATCCCCTAGCAAGGGGATTCATACATTCCAGTCCTCCTCCACTCCCAGGCGTACTACTACTTTCAATTTACACACTCTCAACAATGGTTAAAAAGTTCAGACCCAACTCCAGGGCAGGTACAACCCAGCGTCGTGTCGCCAGTAGCCAGAATGAATATGAATTCGTGGATTAAACATTTCGCCGCAGTAAATCCCATCTCATGCATAAGATACAATTTCAGAAGACTTGCGTCACATCCACCGGAAGGGGGTGAACATTACATACCCCATACACCACCCCCGACGGTGTAATGTAATAAAATGAAATGCGAAATATTATTTAAGCATCACACACACAAACCTTTTTATGGGTTTAATTTGCCACCAAGAGGTGGAATTAAAAGTCTTGAACAGAATTGGTATAAAAGTCAAGTTAGGGTGGTGGTGAACGTGGAGATGAAATTCTGATTCGGAATACCGATTCCATGTGGCATATTGTTTAACCCTCATTCTTGATAAAAGTCGTGGATTCAAGGCTTGGGGAGAATTGCAAATATTTTATTTTAGATATCCGAAGCCAGTTCCGTTTGCACAACCTCATGGATTTACTCTTTTTTTGTGTTGAGCTGGAGGGTCCACGAATTGTATTAACTCGCGGAAAAGCAATTCTGTATAATTCATAAGGATTAGGAAGAAAACGTTGGGATGTCCATAACTAACAAAATTGGTGTATACTAGATTCGATTCGTTGTTAATCCTTGGAATAGAGTTAGAGCGTTAATTTGGTCATAGTATCCTATTCGTAAGAGTATAAGCGAACTAATTTGATTGCAATGCTTGTGTTCGATGTGTGGATATAAATTGCTTAACATGGTTTACATATTTAATTAAAAATATTTTAAAACAGCGAGATTATTTCGTAGATTAATTAACTGGGATGGCTTTATAGACGATATAGAAGAAAGTATTGAACTGAGTGTTCTTCTAACGACCCCCTGCAAACTCGAGGTTGAAGTTGACCGCTTCGACAAGGTCGTACTCCACGCCTCCTGGAATAATCTGCGCCATGAAATATACAACTCTGAGGTTATACCAAGAAAATAAAGCTTATATTTTGCAACCATTTTAAAATTATGTGCTTAGAGAAATTGTTTAATAAATAAGTGACAATCGCGCCTAAATTGCGTTACATGCAGGATCTTTAAATGGAAAGTAATAACTTGATAAGCGTTAACTTAATTGCACTAACCAACAATTTATATCGAAGGGAGGTGTTTTTAGTCAGTAATAATCTGACTATGTTTATGAAAGATTTTCACCTAAAAATGAATCGCTTCAAACCGAAACGATGCATCGAAATATTGACATTGTACACTGAAAATTTTAGTTCAGTTGTACTAAATCAACGAATATATCGTGGCCAACAAGCACTGTCCGACAACACTATTTGTCGCTTGGTGTCGAATTTTGTTGATCACGGAATAGTAGAAATTAGTCAACCTGCCGTTCATGAATGCCGTAGACGTTCCAATAAACTAATTGAAGCCGTAAGAGAGGGTATTTCATATAAAACTCAGGATCAGCATTTTGGCGTAAATGAAGAGCGGCCCTGCAGCCGAAAAAAAAATCGCAGTGCCAACATTTATTTTGATGGGCGCCACATAGTGCCAAACACCATCCATAAAAGACGAGTGAAAAAAGTTAAAAAATATTTGTTGGTCTTTAGCAGGGATCGGATTTTGTTGACGTTAAAATTCTATAAAGGCAAAACTTAACTGGAAAAGGGAATAAATGTCATTTATTGGGAAAAATATGTTTAAAACATTTTTTCTGGAAATAACATTTCTGGCAAATAAACCCCTGCGATTGTCCCTTAGGAGATCTTTGAAAAAGCTAAAGGACCTCTCCATGTATGCAGAGACGAGTGAAGCATAGTTAAGAGACGTCACGTTGAAGTTTTCAGCGGCTTTTTCAACCATTTGGCTGTCCTTGTCAATATTGAATGGTTCGTTCTGCCTTACAGCCGAATTTTGTCGTCATCGCCATTTTACAGTCTGCAGTCTAAGAGACGTCACGTTGAAGTTTTCAGTGGCTTTTTCAACCATTTTGCTGTCGTTGTCCATATTGAATGGTTCGTTCTGCCTTACAGCGGAATTTTGTCGTCATCGCCATTTTACAGTCTGCAGAAGTGGTTCTTTCGTATGCTCAGCATTCTATTCAAGCCTTGTATCCTTGGCTTTGGCACTTGACGCTTTGGTAGAACTTCCGACCATCGTTCCTAGAGTGGCACGTCTCTATTTCCTCGATCGCGCACTTTTTTCCCCATTTTTTCTGTCTGAAAAGCCGGTGTTCTTCCCTTCTTCTTTGCCTAAAGAGCTCATTGGCCGTTCTCGTATTCACCTGCAGCTTGTGAGCATCATTCTTGGCTGCAACCATCTGCCGGCTTTCCTCGTCACACAAGGTGTTTCTTGCTGGTGGGCGCAACACACCTAGCACATTAGTTGTGGCTGATCTAATGGCTTGTTGGCATCGTTGCCATTGTTCTTCGACGTTTGATGCTGGTGATGTTGGTGTTATTCGAGAGATTAAAGGATACGCGTTGAGCGAAGATCTTTGCGGTCTCTTGCGATTGCAGTCATTCGACATTAAATTTTTTCACAGTATTTCTGGATTGTTGTGGCATGGCCGCATTCTTTCCATGGCTGCAACAAGTTAGAGGTCCGAGTCGATGTTAGCTCCTCGAAATGTTCGGACATCCAAAACACTGGATGCGTGTCTCTTGTCTATCGCAACGTGATCAGTTTGGTAGACCGTTCGTTGATCTGGAGACCGCCATTACCTCCATGGATATCCATGAGGAAGCCGTGTGCTGGCTATGAAGACATTTCATTCCGTAGCGAAGTCATTTAGCCTAAATCCGTTACCAGACGTGTTGTCGTGTACGCTATGTTCTCGGACAATACTGCTAAAGATGTCATCTCTTCCTACCTTTGCATTAAAATTTCGCAGTTCGATTTTAGCATCGTCAAGGAGCTCGTAGAAGCAATCCTTAGCTATATCATCTTTTTCCTCCGTCGAGGCGTGAGCGCATATAAGGCTTGTGTTGCCGAATTAGGCCTCGATGTGGATTGTCACAATGCGTTCGCTGATGTCCTGCTAAATTTTCATCCGAATAGTTGCTCTTTCTGCTCACTATAACACGGTCACAGTTTTTCATCACACTTGATGTGTAGTCAGAGTTACAACCACTGGGCATTGCCAAGTTAAAGCCAATAAGAGTCTGCCCCCGATCTACAACACACGTTTCAGAGAAGCATGTATAATGAAGAGCAACTTACGTATGCTTTTTTCGTTAGTTCTTTCATAATTTCGGGAGTTATTAAATTATATCCTGCAGCTTTGTTATTTTCCCACTTCTTGTTGTCATTCGAAACTCGGACATGGATACGGCTTTTACTTTGTATTTGTCGGGTGACGTATTAGCTTTCGGTTCTCGTTTAAACTTTGGCCATCGAACGGCTTTATTTGCTGAATTTTACGGAAATAAATTCGCATCCTCTTTGTCTTCTTTTTCCCATTCGCAATTAGCATTTCTTATTAGGGGTGATGCAATCTGTGGTGAGATGGTAGGTGCGATAAGCTGCCGCGCAAAAGTTCTGTGTTCGATTCCTAGGTTTACCAACACCTAAGTAATTTTTCACTGGCCGTCCTCTCATCCGAGTTGAATCAATTGTCAAGAAAAAATTATCTCGGGTTCATCACAAAACAGGAGGTCCCGCCATCGTGCCAGAAATACACATGCACACATGAATGGCTGTGAGAAAGCTATGCCATATGTACTAACGAGACTGTTGCGTCAAACGTTTGTATTTTTTTTGGTTGCATTTTGGGTTTCCTTATGGACTTTCCATATTCAGTAGTTTAAACTCTTAACAGCAGTCAAGCAATTGTAAGAAAGTTCAGATAAGTTTTATATGGGGTGCGCAGGATTATTATCTTCTCTTTCTAGCTCTTCTCTTTTCACGTATGAAGTCTTTGATTTCAGGCTGTTGTTTGAATTTATTGTTTTGCGTGTTGCTGTCATCCAGAAGAGAGAATTTTTCACGCTTTGCTCTGAATGCCTTCCACGAGATTGTCAATTTGGTCTTCTATTTCCAGAAAACATTTCTTTTGCAGTTTTCTTTTCCGAAAACTTCCTAAGTGGCTTTTTTACTGGTTACCACAGGCGTTGCTTCTTTTTTTTGATAGACTTCCATCCATTTTCAGAGTGACTGCTGAGTGGTCTGAGCATTCTTCGATTCCGTCAGATTTTTTTCCACTCTTCATATAGGCTTTGTACAGCTGTTTTTCTTTCGTTGAATGGCATCCTACAGTGTGTTTTGCATTAATGTCCCCAACGAAGATGAAATTAGACTCGAGGGAATCAAAGAAGCGATCGAGGTCGGCGTCTACCAGTCTTTATACCGGGTAAGGTAGTCTAAACGGTTTACTTTCACGAAGGCTGAACTTATTTGCATATAATCGAGTTCCATATTTAACTGTTTGTAGTGCCTTATATAATCACCGATGTAGATAACGTTTTTGGGGTTGTTTTCAGTAAGAAAATGTTTTTAGTAAGATTTAAAAAAAAAATCCAAAAAACTCTGGAAGAAAAAAGCATTCGTAAAGTTAATATGAAAATGTTGTCTAAAAATAATTTTAATCAATGCCTCCTTTTTTAGGGCATTCCCGTTTAAAAAAAAACGATTTGTATAAACTACCCCATAGCTTATGCAATAGAAAAACGTTGTTTTTTTGTGGATTCATAAAAGATTTTGTTAAACTGTATTACAATTCCATTTGCTATATATCATCCCCAGAAAGCTCTTAGCCACGCCCAATTTCTTGGAAATATTAGTTCTAAAGATGGGATGCTGTGGAATAGGATATTAAAAAATTCGCAAAGTGGATCTCATACGTTTTGTTTTCAGCATTGTCGGCTACAATATAATCAGTCCTTCACAATTCTAATTATTTGTATTGTAGCAATATTTTTTTTTCATGGATGAATATAGCAACCGCCAAGTCCGCACGGTTTTTTACCGTTAACGTAAAAGTTATAAAACTTACCGTCGTGGAGAAGTCAAAATTGAGTGAAAGGAGAATCATCCTGACCGCGTGTTATCTAATTCTTCATAACGGGTGTTTTTAGAGGTTGGTTTTTCGAATAGAGATAGAACTGACATTTTGATCTCAAAACGGGCAACTCTAATGTCATTTATGTTCAGTTTGGTTTGCCATTTTATCGTAAACAGGTTGACAAATGAACAACGCTTGCAAATCTTGCAAATTTATTTCGAAAATAATGGTTCAGTTAGCGAATTTTACCTCAAGCTCCGTCCATTTTATGGTCGACATAATCATCCATCAGAGCAATTAATTCGGTTAGCCATGGATCGTTTTTGCACTACTTTTACTCTTTGTGAATATTCGCATCCACAGAGATGTCGAACAGTGCGCACCGAAGAAACAATCGCCGCTGTAGAGCAAAGTGTTAAAGAGGACCCGAATATATCGATTCGCCACCGTGCACTGCAATTGGAGTTTTGTCCATCAACTTTATGGAAGATTTTGCGCAGAACTCTTGGCTTACGACCTAACAAGATCCAGCTTGTTCAAGAATTAAAGCCGCGAGAATATGCAATGCGTCGTGATTTCGGTTTCGAAAATGAGATTGATCTCGATGCTGATTTTAATCGCAAAATTTTAATCAGTGATGAGGCTTATTTTTGGTTGAATGGTCGACAAGCAAAATTCGGAAGAGAATCCACATGAGACCCTTAAGAAGCCATTGCATCCACAAAAACTGACTGGTTTGGTGTGCTTTATGGGCTGGTGGAGTCATTCTTCAGAAATGATGCTGGAGAGTCAGTTACCGTTAATGGAGACCGGTATAGAGCCCTGATAACCGACTATTTTGTTCCCGAATCGGATGGCATGAATGTGGATGAGATGTGGTTCCAACAAGACGGCGCTACATGACACACAGCGCACGTCACAATAGATTTATTGAAGGAAACATTCGATGAGCGCATAATTTCGCTGAATGTACCTGTCAGTTGGCCACAAAGACCGTGTGATTTGACACCATCGGATTATTTTCTTTAGGGCAATGTGAAGTCGCTCGTCTCGCCAACGTTAGGGGACTTAGAAGCCAACATTCGTAGCGTTATTGCCGACACACCGAATGCTCAAAAAAGTGGTTGAAAATTAGACCTCCAGACTTGGCGTTATTCGAACCAGCCGCGCCGAGTACATGCCTTCCAATAAAGCTGAATTGATGGACATTAACACGATTTTCTTGTGTTTAAAAAAAAAAACAACCGGTGTGCTATCAAACAATGGCTATAAATTAATGTACCTACACCAATCTGTAAGCTGGAATTAATTGCATTCTGTTACATACCCCCATAAATGGATGACAAAATCGTTGCAATGACATCAAAGGAACATCCAGCGCGTACCCTTACATAAAAAGGAAGCTAGAGAATTTTTTTTTTCATTTTTTGTTGCGCACATCTTAACATTTCATTTCGTGCTGAATAGCGAAATATCCGGAAAGTATCGTGCAAAACAAAATGCTATTCCCTCGCATACCCCTATACACAAGGACAACACTCACCATTTCACCAACAAACTAAAACAGCAAACAAAAAACAAGAATCCTGAATATATTGCCATTCGACCGATTTAATGTCATGCATACCGCAATATGACAAAAAACATTTTTACTCCATTGCATTCATCCCTTTTTAGGTGGACGTGTACGACGACTATATGCGAGGACCAACAGCCGACGACAAGGAATCGTGTAGGAAGCCATTGCATGTTTCGAGATACTGTAGACATGCTTCATACTGCCGCTGCCTCGAAATGGAGACAATCCGCACCATATCATAGCTCTCCACCAGATACTTACACCCCATCACCCATTCGAAGTACTTTCCCCACGAAGCAACTGTTACAGTTGCTTAATACCGTCATTTCTATCCCCAGTACCGCTAATAGGAAGGTCTCTGTGGAGAGTATACAATAATAATAAAACGAAGAGTAGGTGTAGGATACGAAAAAAAAATAAGGAAAACTGCTCCAAAGGGTAATTTTCTTGCAATTTTCAAGTCGTTAACAGCGGCCACAAAGGAAGTCGTCGACGTCCTAAGGCTGCTGCTGCCGTTGTTGGTGATAACGTTACGCGACCACCAAGATGACTTTACGCCGCGTGATGCACTTGTTTATTTGCTTCATGGTAGCGTCATTAAAAGTGGCTTCGGCTTAATGGCATGGTCTTCGTTGTCTGGGCATTTCGTTAACTTGTTTTCAAATTCATTTTTATCCCTCACCAAGGCCAAAGGAGAACTTTCAATAGTTTAGCCATCAAAATTAAGCAAACTTGTTGGAGGGTATTAATCAAGTTCGTATGAGCAACAGTTGATGAAAAAATACATAACACTTTAAAGCTAAAAGCTGTCAATCGCTTTATCTTTAAAAGCTTCCTAAGAGAGGGATTAAAAAAAAAACAATATCTGTAATCTCCACTATTTCGGCAGATTTGACTATTTGGGTAATGTAATGACTTGATAGATTGTTACAAAAATTCCTAATAGAGGATCTGTCAAACAGAGATCACATACTTGGAGAATTGCAACTTCTCGTTAATAGGATACGCTCACCATGCGACGTATATTCAAGCCTTGGAGCTCTTTAACATCGAAGACGACATTTTGGATGTTTTTTTGCTTGTATTTATGAACCACCGAGCATGGTGACCGACAAGCATTGACATACCCCTTTCCCTCCACAGGCTCACAATCGTGAGTTTTCGAATTTTATCTATAAAATGAACTGAAATTGAATTACTCGGTTCGCTCCTGCATCACACGATTGTGAATGTGTTGTAGATTCATTTTATGTGTAATACGACGCAGTAGCCCTATGAATGTATGTGGTAGTCGGTGTGAGAAAAGTGTGGTTGTTGGTTGATACGTCTTGTCATCAATTATTACTTATATTTCGTGATAAATAATTGTTTTGTTTGAAGTTTTCAGTTAATTCGCATGCTTAAATGTGAGTTATTAGTTTAAAAGTATTATATTATAAAAATTTTTAGCAAACAAGCGTTTTTGTAACATGTAAATAAAATTTTCACAATTGTGAGCTCCAGTTCTATGTAGTGCTGAAATCGGACATGTCGTTATTCTGCCAGATTTGAATTTTTTGTTGGTTTGCTTTGTTTAGAATGCCTCGAATAAAATATAATGAAGAGGAAATTTTCAAAATGCTTGTGGCAGACGATGTTTTGCCAATAGAAAACGATAGAGAGAAAGAACTTATTGTTGAAACTGAAGATGAATCCGAATCCGAACAATTTCATTCCGAAGATGACATTCCATTGGCTCAACAACAGTTTTCGGGCCAGGAAGGTTCGACATCAAACTCAGTGATTTTAAGTTTCCGAAAAAGAAAATTTCAGTGGATCAAAAGGCCTTTCCAGCAGGATAGATCACTGTCTGATAATTTTCCTGATGAGATACCGGTAAATTTAGTGAAAATCGGTACTTTGACTGTTTATTAAAGTGACTTTTTTTAAATAGGCTGTTAAGACACCATGTGAATATTTTTCGCAATATTTGCTGACTTGATAGAAATGGCTGTTATACATACTTCGCAATATTATCTGGCTACAACTGGTCGTGAACTTAAAACTTCATTCGAAGAGATGTCAGTATTTTTTGGAATGCACGCCCTCAAAGGGTGTATTAAGTTCCCACGCATCCACATGTATTGGAGTACAAAGTTCCGATTTGACTTAACCCTCTCATGCCCGAATTAAAATGGGCGTGGCTAAAAATTTTTTGAGTATACATATAAGCTAGAGTTGACCTCAATATCAACTGACAAAAATTTCATTGTCCTAGGTGTCCTGGTTCAAGAGCTACAGGATATTGCGTATATGCAACATTGGGCAATGGTGCTATATATTTAAAGACAAGTTGATTTTTTTTTCAAATGCCGTTTATTTATATTTATGTATGATAGAACACAAAACAATTTTTTGGGGGATTGGAGCACAAGTGCACATTACATTTGCTGCATTTACAGCTTGGAAACCCAGTGCTGCATACTCTACATCTTCCTCTTTTTCCCCATTCCGGCCAATGGTTATTACCATCAAGTCGTAGTGATTTGGCTGGGTCTGCAACATAAGCTCTTTTATAGGGGTTTGATTCAGAGCCCGTAGAAGGAGCTGGTGATGATGGAGCTGGTGATGATGGAGCTGGTGATGATGGAGCTGGTGATGATGGAGCTGGTGATGATGCAGCTGGTGAAGATGGAGCTGGTGGTGATGGAGCTGGTGATGATGGGGATGAATTCATTGTCAAAAGGAGTGATGATGGACGACCTCTCTTTTTGGCGACCACTTTAGTTTGACTTGCGTTCAAAAGCTCGGAAGCAACATCCAATTGAAAATTTATGAGCGGCATATGCTTCAATTCGCCGTCTGTATGTATGATGTCTCTGCGGTACAACAACCAACTGTTTACTAAACTTGAATTTATGCACCAGTATACTATGCGCATGTACCATTTAATTGAGCGGTGGTTGATTTTGTACAATTCAAGCAGCATGTCCGCAAGATCAACCCCTCCCATGTGTTTGTTGTAACATTCAACTATACCTGGACGAGGTATAGGTATAAACTTCTTCTCTTTGCGGCACCATCTGTTGCATTCACTCATTGGGTTCTTACCTGCATAATTTGAAACTAATTGTACGCTCTTATTATCATACCAACGACAAGCAATCAAGTTGTTCGTTGCTTCATATTTGAAATCGCTTGATCCTCGTCCTCGTTTTTGAAGGTCTTTCTCACTGATTAGAGCACAATTTTTCAATCGGTTGCTTCTAATTGTACCAACGGCCAATATGCCCTTTTCTTTCAGAGCAATCATCAAGCTTATTGACGAAAACCAATTGTCAAAAAACAGTTTGAAATTTTGGTTTACTGGCAAATTGGATGATAAAAATAGCACGATATCTGAAGAAATGCCCAAGCCATAAGTCTTGCACGTTCCTTCTCCAATGTACAGAGTAAAATCGTATATAATCCCAGATACACCAGCTCTCGTAAACATATTGAAACCCCACTTGTGGGGCTTCATTGGAAGATATTGTTTCAAACTATGTTGACCTTTATATGCAATCATTTGCTTATCTATACTTTGGAATTCTTCCTGCGAAATTTCATTGAATTTTTTTTTTATGGCGTCCAACAAAGGCCGAGCCTTGTACAACTTGTCATATTCAGGTGTTCCCTTCTGAGGCTGTTTAGAATTATCGTTCAAATGGAAAAACTGTTTAATTTTTTCAAATCTGTTTCTTGGTAATGCATTTGCAACGGCTGCTAGTTTGAAATTGGCCGCCCACGCCATTCTATAAGCTGGTATTTTCACAACTGCAAGGTAAAGAAGTATGCCAACAAACCTTTTCATTTCAGGCACAGTGCATTTCAATTCTATGCCCTTCGTTTGCATAGCATATAAATTTGTTTCATCACATATTTTCTGCCACAGTTCATCCGCAAAGAAAGTACTAAAATATTGGATGGGGTTTTTCACCGCATTGCTGCATAATTCACTTTTCCAAGTGGTCTCGCTTTCCATAAACTCGGCACTTCTCCACTTCAAACTCTTCAAATCAATTTTTTCCATCACCTTCTGTACAACGTTTTCATTTTCATTCAAATCCTCATCATTTTCGCTTTCAATAAATTGATCAATCAAACCAACACTCACATTTTCAGCTCTGTTATCCAAATTTTTCAAAGTTTCTTCAATAATTTCGTCCATATTTCGATCTTCTACTTCTTCATATTCCTCGTCAGCCGAATCATCCCAATCAAAGTTGACAAATTTTTCAATCTCAGCTTGAGTCAGACCTTTTGGGAGCATCTTACAATCTGCATACAAAAAAAATAATTATTTTTTGAAAATTACCACAATAGACCAATGTTGCATATACGCAACACGACATTCACAAAATTATTAGAAACAAACTATATAATATTTTCATGCGGGTTTTTTTTTTAAATACTCACTTACCTTTCTTTATTTAGTTGTTGAACTTGGTTTTAGGATGAAGTAATTATTTAAATGTTTTTTAACACTTTTTTAAAACCACGTTTTTTTGCACAATGAATTTGTCAACTACGCTCTCGGGAGAATAGCTACCAACTGAACGCATGTGCAGCTGACTACCGAACAATTAGGTGTAAGCTCACTCAACACATGCAGCTATATATCTGCGAACGGTTCAAAACAAAAAAAAAAATTTTAAATAACGGTAGTTAGAGGCTCATAAATACAAAGTTGCGTTTATGCAACAGCGGGCATGAGAGGGTTAATTGCTAAGGCCATGCCACGTGATAGGTTTTATACGATTCGAGTCAATATCCATTTTGTAGATGTGAACGCTGTATCTGAAGATGAAAAAAAAGGTAAATCTACTATGGAAGGTACAGCCAGTAATTGACTGCGTTCTGGCAAGATGCTTGAAAATCAATAGAAACATGTTTCAAGAATATTCTATAGATGAACAAATGATACCATTTTTGGGTAAATGCGCTGTTCGCCAATATGTAAAAAATAAGCCTCGACCGGTAGGACTAAAGCACTTTATGGTAACATCGTCTTTCGGAATGGTACTCGATTTTGAGATATACCAGGGTAGTACAACGCCTCTTAAGGACAGAAGTCTCGGCTTAGGACCATCCATCGTTTTGCGCCTAACTGAAACTTTGCCAAAGAATTCATGTGTTTATTTCGACAGATACTTCACTACACTTCCCCTCCTTCAAAAGCTGAAAGAAAACGAAATATTTGCCACAGGAACTCTAATGAACAACCGCTACAACGGTTACACATTCATAAAAGACGCGAAAATGGAAAGCGGAGTGTTCGAAGAAATTTGCGTAAATGACAATTCTTTGTGTTTAATAAAATGGAAAGATAACAAAAGTGTATTGATGACTTCGACTTTGGTTGGTAGTCAACCAGTTAAAACTATCAAACGCTGGGATAAAGCTGCGAAAGCACGAGTTGATGTTCCCTGTCCCGCATGCGTATCCTCATATAATTCAGGAATGGGAGGGGTGGATACTTGTGATCAACTTATTGAGTGCTATCGCACTTGGGTAAAGACTAAAAAGTGGACTGTTAAAACAATTGGGCACATGTTTGACTTAGCTATTGTTAACAGCTATTTTGAATACAAACATGATACAAACAAGCTCAATAATCTCCCACGAAAGGACCAACTGGATTTGCTTGAGTTTAGGTTGGAAATAGGAGAGTATTTATTGGGTGGTGTAAGCAATTTTAAACAAAATGCTTCCAAGGATTCAGAGACAGAAGACGTACCGGTTGAGAACAAGACAAGCGCTTTGATGGTTTTAATCACTGGCCAGTCGTTGAACAAATTAAAGCACCTTTAAAATGTCGCTTACCTAATTGCACAAGTCGGTCACGAACCAAATGTGAAAAGTGTAACGTATATCTTTGCCTCACTAAGGACTCAAATTGTTTCAAGCAATTCCATTCAAGGAATACTTAAAATATTCCTTGAAAGCGACATTTTACCAGTTCACATACTAACTTTCTAAAAGTATTTTAAAATTAAATTACAATATTTATAAAGTTAACAATATTTTAAGAAGTATTTTAAACTTATTTAACTAAAAGCACTTAAATAAATACTGTTAACTACTATTAATTACTTACTTCTTTTAAAAAAATGTAAAAGTAAAGTTTATCTTTAAATGTTTTTAAAAATAAAAATGTTTGCTTCCCTAAAATATCTAACAAAGTTTTTTTTGTATTATTTTAACTTTTTTTTGTGGTCACCCGAAGCTCGAAGGACATCCCAGACTTTTTTTTTAATATTTTTTTTATTTCACATTTCTCCTTTAACGTTTAAAATTGATGAAAAATTGTAATTACAGTAAAATATTATTTTGGGATTGCTCAGGAGGGAAAAGGATACTAAAATGAAGAACACTAACAACCAATGACAAAAAACAAAATGTACGAGTAAGACGGAACACCAAGGGCATCTTGCAAATGAATTTTTTCCTATAGAATTAAAAAAAAAATTGCAACATGCATCATGCATTAACTCGGTCGCGGTACAAGCAGGTGATGGTAGGATGTTGTAGAACGAGGGTAGACTCTGATTGGCTTTAAGGTGGAAATGCCCGGTGTAGTAGCTCGGACTACTCATCAAATGCTTATTTTTAACCTCCAAGTGACAACCATCGGGTACTGATCTCATCCAACCGGATTTGTCTTGTAAAATGATGAGCGCGAGTGTTGACAACACGACGAAAAACAGCAACACTGTAAACAGCCAGGTCAGAATGACACGGAATGAATAACCGGACTGCAGTCCGAGGCGAACCTAGAGAAGCTGTTTCGACATATTCGGACAACAGGTTGTCTAGGAACTTCAAGGGTAGGTCGGGCCTATAGAACAGAGATGGTGGCGGATGAACCGAAAGCCCAACGGCAGCGCTCAATCCCCTAGGGGCTACTGATGGCCCCGTGCCCTAGGGGTGTCTAATGAATTGGAACCGGTACTCCAGGTTGTGGTTACGCTTTGGGTTAACTACTCACTCATTTAAAAATCTATATGTTACGATGCAACCCATAGCCTCGGAAAGGACTGATTTAATTGTTGGCGACTCTGCTAAACGAAAAAAGCCAACGATGTTCGTATCTTCACCTGAAATGTGAGAAAATTAAACAGAATAGGTGCAAGCGAACAACTAGCAGAAGCCAAAAAATGCTATAAAGCAGATATTACTGCCATCCAGGAAATACGATGGGATAGGCCGGGCAAAAAGAGGATAAAAAACTTTGATATCTACTACGGACCGTGTTAAAGTGAGCAGAAATAGCGACTATTCGGGTGCGGATTTGTTTAAAGTGCCAAACTTATTCAAGAAGTATTATGTTTCCAAGTCATAAGCGAACGCATTGTAACAATCCGCATCAAGGCCGGATTCGCCAGCTTAAGCGAAAACGATGATATAGCAAAGGATTGCTTTTACGAGATCCTTGACAAACCCTAAGAGCGACAACACGTCTGGTAACGGACTTAGGCTAATTGACGTCGCTACGGATCGAAATGCCACTATAGCGAGCACACGGTTTCCTCACCACGATATCAATAAGGGGACATGGATGTCTCCAGATCAACGAATGGTCAACCAAATTGATAATATTGCGATAGACAAGAGGCGAGCATCCAGTATTTTTGATGTCCGAACATTGCGAGGAGCTAACATCGTCTCGGACCACTACCTTGTTGCAGCCAAGGTAAGAATGCGGATATCCAACACGCCACAACAATCCAGAAATACTGTGAAGAATTCTAATGTCGAAAGACTGCAACCGCAAGATACCGCCAAGACTTTCGCGCAACGCGATGACCTTCGCGCAACCGCAATGGAGAGCAACATTCTGCTGTCAGGCAGAACGAATCATTCAATATTGGCAACGAAAGCGAAAACTGCCAACCACCCGACCTGAGTGAAGTGAGGATAGCAATATCTAAACTGAAGCTTAATAAGGCTGCCCGAAATGACGGCCTTCCCGCTAAGTTTCATAAAGACGACGGACAAGAGTTGATAAGTAACTTCCACCAACTCATAAGCCAAATCTAGTCGGATGAAAGTATACTTGAAGAATGGAAACTAAGCATCGTTTGCCCGATCCATTAAACAGGAGACCGTCGGAACTGCGCCATCTGCTATTATATGTGAACGCTTGAAAACGTTTACCAACAACCTGATCGGTCCTTATCAGTGTGGATTTATCAAATTTTCAAACTTCGGCAGATCCTAGATAAAATCCAAGAAGACCAAATCGATACCCACTACCAATCTATCGAAAAATCTTCATTTCCGTTAGCGTTAACGGGCTATGGAGACGAAGATTCAACCAAGAACTATATACGAGCTGTACAGCAACATAGCCGTGGTCAAAAAACTCCGCATTGGGTGTTTAAGATGGCTAGGACATGTAAATCTTACGGACACCAATACTCCGGCTCGCTGAGTCTTCGATTCCCAGCAAGAAGTCGGACGCAGCCTGGCATTAAGTAGCGCGCACAAGTAGAAACCGACCTCAACCAACTTGTAGTGCGCCACTTTAGGCAGTTAGCTAAGGAAAGGGCTAATTGGACAGTCATGTTGGGTGAGACCCAGGTTCATTCCGAACTGTAGCGCCACTGAAGTAAGTAAGTAAGGTACAAGCAACGATATTCTTACTTTTGAAATACTCGGTTAAACACTGAGCTCTACTTATGTTTTTTTTTTTCCTTTGCTACTCTTCCTCCGCTCTTCTGTTCATTCCTGATCTGTGGATCTGTGATCTCCTTCCCTATTTATGTTTATTTTCTCCCATTTCCTGTGCTCAACAAATTTAACTCCTTTTCCCTCGCACAAAAAACATCACGTCGAAACATCAAAAACAGGTCAAAATTGTTCAGGATGCAACAAAAAAAAAAAAACCGAATCCGCTGTCACGTTATCTATGAAGTGGAGTTTTCCATTCGCACACATACCTTTAAACTGAGGTCTCTTAACTCGTAAGCCTTCTGCGACTTCTCACGTCTTCCTGCCTTTTAATTGGAAAGTGCGTTCGTTTGAATATACCCGCATTCACACGTTTCAGGTCTTACTGCGCATTATCCTGTATTCTCCATTTCCACGATCACACCAGGAGAACTATTTTCCGGCAATTAAACATTTGCCAGATGCCTAGGTTAGTTTGATTGGCCGGGACCAATAAAATAGGACATTTGTTAGGAGTGAGTAGAGCACAATAAGGAAGAAGGAGAGGTCATCTTCAAACTGTATGTTGGGGTAAGGAATTTCAATTCCTGCCATCCTGCCATTCTTTCAAAATAACTTTTATGTTGAGTTCAGGGCCTCTGTTGATAGTGGCTCTGATATTTTACAGAACTATCGGTTGCTGTTAGTCGGATTGCCACCTGTTGGACAAGTGTTTTAGGACAAATTGATAGAATAGCTGTTACAATTGCATCAGGGACATAACCCTGCGTCTTTCATGTTATTGAAATAATGTCCAGTGTATTTCTGTAGCTGGTGTCCATGATTGTGAAAGAGAACTCCTTTTCTTGGTCATCGATCGTGGCTATCAAAGTTGCATCATTGTAAGAGGGATGTCTGTTTGGCCGCCTGCCTCAGGACTCTGCAGCTTCTCGGTCGTCCTCCCGATCAATTTGATGTATGATTGACTGTATGCTTTTCTGAGTGCATTTAAACGCTGCATCGTATAAAACAGTAACATAAATATACCTCTACGTACCACACGCCTGCTGGTCTTCACTCTTTGATTGTTTCTCGTCGGTTGAGTTGTATTATGACTCTCACTAAATAAGGACATAAAACCAACAGTTTGTATATGTTTTAGGAAATACCACACAATTCAAGCCGTCGACGCTGCTCATCGTAAGTCTCTCACATTCGCGTCTATTATCATTGATTATGTATTCATCGTGAGTCTTCCAGATCACCCTGGGGCTGGAACGCATGGACATAAGCATCACTCGCTGAATGTACCTGTTTTTGGTCGCACTCTCTGGATCTGAAGGTCGTGGACAAGTGGCTAATTGAATGGCTGCCCACCACTTACTCCAAATTCTGCGTTTGCGACCAGAAGAAAAGGAAGAACGACTGCATATAGTGGAAAAAAATAGAGTGTGCCATGTTGCGGGTCGTAAAAATCCCTCTGATGATGTTTTTCGAGTGTCCCTGCCCTTATATTACGGATGGTTGACAGGGATATAAGAAATGTTTGCTACACCATCGAATGAAGACTTTCTACCATCATCCGAGGAAACATAGGCCCATTCTGTTGCAGAGAGTACTGCCGTTTGCTAAGAACCGATATACCGATCGTTCTCCGCTCTATTTTGTCCTATCGGTAATATGAATATTCTCGAAATGTGGGCGTGTTTCAAAATATTTTGTAGGCGAAATGTGCTGAGGTGTTGCTTAAAAGGGTCCAAGCATGTCACATGCCTGCATGCACGTGATTTTGCATGAAAACTGAAAGCGTAAGCATCCAAGCAAGAAAACTTGCTTGCTAGGATCTGCCGAAGTGTGAAAATTTGATCGGTTGTGGGCTTATTTAGCCTTAGGCCACACTGATAACTGATAAAGGCCGATCAGGCTGTTGGTAAACGGTTTCAGGCGTTCACATATTCCATTCTTCAGGTATACTTTCATCCGAACAGATTTGGGTTATTAGTTGGTGGATGTTATTTACCAAGTCATCTCCTCTGGCTTTACAAAGCTCAGGTGGAAGGCCATTATTTTCAGCAGCCTTATCAAGGTTGAGTTTAGATATTGCTACTACACTCAGGTTGGGTGGTTGGCAGTTTTCGCTATTTTTACCAATAAGGTTCGTTCTGCCCGACAGGGGATTGTTGTTTGTCATCGCCGTTTAACAGTCTGCAGGATTGGTTCTTCCATATTCTCAGTATCGACTGTGTCTCAACTACGGGTTTTCCTTGTACATCTCGACAGGATTCTGTTCGAGCCCTATATCGTTGGCTTTGACATTTTACACTTTGGTAAAACTCACGAACATCGTTCCTGGATCGCTTTTCTTGCTCTTTGTTCTTCTTTTTGATAAGCCGGTGTTCTTCCCTTTTGCTTCGCTTATAGAACTCAATGATAGCTGTCGACTTCACCGGCAGCTTAGACTTGTAGCCCTCGTTCTTGGCTGCAACTATCTGTCTGCAATCCTCATCAAACCAGGGGTTGCCGCTGTTGATGTTGTGCAGACATTTGCAGTAGTTGACCCAGTGGAAAAAACATAGATGTTGTTACTATAGGGATTTGCACAAGGAAACCCGAGATTAGTATTTAGTACGAAATGTTAGAGTTTCCCGCATATTATGCACATATGTTTGAAGCATCCCATCGCATTGAGAGGATGGTACGATTTATTTGTTTTATGCTTATTTTTCGGCTTAAAGTTGTCACTTTGTATTGTCAACAGCATTATAATCCGCCCTTATCGAAGCTGATGTTTTTTTTTTATAATCGAACTCCAAAATTGAAGTTTAAAAGTATGAACAAGGTTACCCACCGACGGAAATTATTAAGGACTGGATTCTGGATTCTGCTTCGGACGAAAATTCTCTTCCCCGATTCCTCAATCACCTCTAAGGACTACCGACAAAGTAATCACATAATTCCAATTTGAGGATTTTCCATTTTTTTATCGTGTTACTAAATACTTAATGATACACAATTTCCTAAAGCCGTACCTTGAAAATAGTTTGCGTGTCCTCTTCAAATAACCCTCACATAAAAACACACACATACAACATACAAAATGAACTACTAAACTGTGATGGCCGTAAACGGTCAAAGGAACCCGAATAGAAACATTTCAGCTTAAAGGAGGGTCAAACACATCATCATTGCATGTCCTGAGAATTAGGGAGTGGATTTGATTTTTATCATCCCCACCTCTCTTCATGTGTTTCAACTACTCTGAACCGGCCTGCAAACACTACGACCAATGGTGGGTCAGGGTGGAAGGTAAAACGAAATTAAAGTCACTCCCAGTTTGTTCGTTAATTCCAGGAAATTGCAATCTGTTAGACAAGAAATTAAAAACGATGAATGTACTCAAAAAAAAAAAACGGGGACAAATATTAGTTAACATGAGTTGTAGGAGTGCCTGACATGTCCGGTCAATCTTTTAATCGATTTGCAATTTAAACACAGGAAATCAAAAAATTATTTTCATACACGTATGGAGAGTATAGAAATTTGTGATTGATTTTATGTTGGAGAGCATCTAAAAATCACTTAAAGCTCTGTGCAATGCATCCTTCTCAAGGCATTTTCTATTTCGTTCTTAATGTGAGAGATATAATCTGGGACAGAGTCTTCCACGGGCCCAACCTTCCATAAGTGGTTAAATATATGATATTAAGAAGTAAGGACACAATATCACAATCGAAAGGTTTTACTTCACGATATTGAGAGACTTTGTATACCTCATCTGCAGTGACCACAGCCTTTCGTCAGAAATCAAACGAAGGTTTCTTCGTGCCAACCGCTGTTTCTTCGCGCTAAATATGCAAATAAACCCCCTTGCATGGTCTTAAGGGAGGTACTATAAAAGATCATGATCATTCTACACCTACTTGCTGGCACTGAAGAGAAGAATTCTTGAAATAGTAGTAGATTAAATCAGGAACTTTGCACCCTTAAAAGACAGATATAGCTGGTCAAAAATTTAATTACTGGGCGATCGGGATAGATAGGGTATGTAGAACTAATGGACACAAGTCCTGCGACCCCAGAATCATAAAGTCCCAGCCAGATATTTAAATCAGTAAAGTAAACATATCTTTGGCTCGCTGCAGTCCGAAATGAATCGGAGCCCCAATATGCTTCTCCAGACCGTACCTCTCCGGTTCTTAGCCAACGACCTCCAGTCGGTTTCTACTTGTGCGCGTCACTTAAGGCGAGGTATTCCCCTACTGCGTCCGACGTCTGGCTGGGAATCGAAGACTCTGGGAGCCGAAGTATTGGTGTCCATGTCCAAACGTCCAATGTAAGTTTTTTTTTTGACAAGGGCTATGCCACTGTAAGATTGTATAGTTCTTGGTTGAATCTTCAAAGTCAAGGAAAATGGGATTTCTTCATCCGCTTTTGAGACGGTATATGCTTCAGCGCCGTATAGCAGGACTAGGATGTTCAGGGTCTCATACAGGATCTAGAGGATCTACCAGTTCGAGTGAGGTCTTTACTACTGAATTCCTTCCTTAACCCGAAGCGGTTGGCAAGAGTAGTTCTTCGTTAAATTTCTGTCGAGATGTTGTTACTTTTTACTTTACTTTTTAATTCATTTTTTATTTACTTAAAATATTAACTTAATATTAGACAAAAATGCTTAAATCTAACTTATCGGCCCATAGCGGGCACTGTAAGCTTATAACTAACATTTTTCTTTTGCTTTTCAGCTTAAATTTGTCATTTGTTTTTTATTATAAATATTAAGACATTTAATTGATTTTTCAAAAAAAAATTAAAACTCTAAGCAGTAACCATTTTTTTTTTGTTTTATATAAAAACTTAATCTAGACTAAAACTAACTTAAACTACTTATGACTAGTTAAACCTAACTAACACTACTTAAGACTACTTAACTACTTAAACCTAACTTAATTATAATCGGGGTGGCAAGCACTCGTTGCATATGCCACGAGGGTTTGCCATCCCGATTGCGTCATTGGGTCCAGCAACCATTTATGCAACCATATTAAATAAAATATGGTGCATAAGCCCAGCCCCAGACCTTGTACCTAAATTTAATTTACTTAAGTACTAAGGAGTGGACTAAAAGTCCGCAAAGACCTGAAGAACTGCAGAAATACTTTCCTCGTTTAGCCACCAAAACTCGGTGCGCTGCTTTTCAGCGTCGGTCCTATCGCGATCCGATACCGCCGTGCTAAAGCGGAGGAGCTCCGGAGCATTGTCGACGTACCCATCGCGGACTAGCCGCTTGTCCCGCGCGTCACGGTAGCGATGGTATAAAACCGGGATACCGTTCCTGTCTTGTATTAACCCTAACGAATCGATATAAATGAATGCCTCTGGTGGAATAAAGCCGGACATGAGCGCACTCTCCATGTACATTTCATTGGGGTAATAAGCCCCGAATATCAGGCTGTTGTCGCTACTCATCGCCCTTGAAGCGTGCCTTCGAGTCACCTTAATTAGGAAATTGTCAATTCTATTCAACTGAGCCCCATCGTATAGAACCTCGTTGCGATAATATTTTATGTACTCGGAGTCCGGCGTTCGGTACAATCCTAAGCAGGATCGGAGACACCGCCTCTCAAACAGCCGTATCTTTTCCATGTAGGCTGGTGCCGCATTGAACCACACGGGACAACCGTTAGCGATGATCGGCCTTATGAGGGCCATGTAGCAAATGACTTTCACCCTTGAATCAAGTTGACTGCTATGAAACAATCTTCTTGTCAGAGGATAAGCCCCCCTAGCCCTGGCCAGACAAGCATCCACATTTTTATTAAAATACAGAAACTTGTCAAGCCAGATGCCAAGGTATTTGACTTCACTTCTCACCACCAACGGCTGTCCATGCTGTCCAATGATACACAATTTTTTCCAGTTTTTTCTGGTATCCCTAGAAGCCCTATGCAATGAGGTCCTGAACAGAATCGTTTAGGTTTTTTTATAAATTGATCTTCAATTTCCAATCATCGCAATATCCCTTAATGTGATCAAAGTCACGTTGCAAAAATATGTTGATGACTCCTTAGACGAGGTCTTCCTCTACTGCATCCGACGTCTGGCTGGGAATCGAAGACTCTGCGAGCCGGATTATTGGTGTTAATTCGTTCCGCATGGTCTAGCCATCTTAAGCGATTAATGCGGAGGTTTTTTGACCATGGGCATGTTGATGTACAGCTCGTATAGTTCTTCGTTGAAACTTCGTCTCCAAAGCTCCGCATAACAGCGCAACACCTTGCCTAAATCCTCTTTTTGTTATCGAATGTGTCGGTGAGGTCATTTCCGACCATAATGGAGCAGCAAGAATTCTCAATCGCCATCCTACGCAAACGGACGTATTTTGGGCGGTATACCAAAACTAGACATGGCTCTGTATAGTTCGTCTCTATTAGTTCTGTCGCATGCGGCTGTGAAATCGATGAATAGGTGGTGGGTATCGCTTTGGACTTCTTGGGTTTTTTTTTTAGGATCTGCCGAAGTCTGAAAATTTGATCGGTTGAGGAATTTCTTGGCCTAAGACCACATAGCCAGGATAACGGCAGACAGGAACTTGTAGGCAATGTTGAGGAGACGCCTCTGTCGTTGAAGCAGGTAAGAGGGACTACTTTTTTGTAGATCGCGCAAACGATGCTGAGGTTCCATTTTTCAGGCATACCTTCTTCCGACCAGATTTGGGTTATGAGTTGGTGGATATTACTTACCAAGTCATCTCCGCCGGCTTTATAAATCTCAGAGGGACGGCCGTCGTTTCCGGCGGCCTTATTAAGCTGCAGTTTAGATATTGTTATCCGCACTTCACTCAGGTCTGGTGGTTGGCAGTTTTCGATGTCGTTTCCAATATTGAATGTTCGTTTTGTTTGACAGCGAAATGTTGTTCGTTATCGCCGTTTAACAGCAGAAGTGGTTCTTCTTTATCTTCAGCATCGACTATGTCTCAACTAAGATATTTCCTTGTTCATATCGGCAGGATTCTGTTCGAGCCTTGTATCCTTGGCTTTGACGTTTTACACTTTGGTAAAACTTGCAAACATCGTTCCTGGAATGGCAGTTCTCTATATCCTCGATCGCTCGCTTTTCAAGCTCTTTTTTAATTCTTTCTGAGCTAAATGGCAGCCAGGGGTTGCCGCTGTTCTTCGACAATCGATGCTGGTGGTATGCTGATAATCGAGAGGTTGAGGGATAGGCGTCTATGTCTTTCGACATTGAATGTTTCTACAGTGTTTCTGGATTGTTGTGGTGTAGTGGATATCCGCATTATTACCTTGGCTACAACCAGGTAGTGGTCCGAGTCGAAGTTAGCTCCTCGGATTGTTCGGACATCCAAAATACTGGATTCGTGTCTCTTTTATATAGCAGCGTGACTAATTTGGTTCGTTGTTGATCTGGAGACCGCCATGTCCCCTTATTGAGATCGAGGTGAGAAACCGTGTGCTGGAATTTCGTTCCGTAGCGAAATCCATTAGCATAAGTCTGTTACCAGACGTGTTGTGATGTAGGTTATGTTTTCCGATAATGCTGCTTAAGATGTCTTCTCTTCCTCCCTTTGCGTTAAAATCTCCCAGCACCATTTTAACACCGTACTTCGGTAGTCCCTCAAAAGGAGCAATCTTTGGCTATATCACATTTCTCCTCCGTCGGGTTGTGAGCGCATGTGCGAATAGTTACAATGCGTTCGCTTATGTCTAATAAATATAAGACTTCTTGCCTAAGTCTGGCACTTATAACAAATCCGCATTGATGTCAGTAATGTCTGCTTTGTAGTAGCTTGGGGCAACCGCTAGTTGATAAGGTGAAATTTTGACATTTCCATGCCATTGGCTTAGTATGTGACATGCCTCAAGAGTTTTCGCTTAAATATAAAAAGTCGGAAGCTACTAGTATCCACATACAGCCTTTTAGTCCTATGAATTTCTTTCGATTTAATTCGCTTAATTCTAATACTCGTGGGCATTTACAATCCACTTAACTCGTAAAAATAACAAATCGTCAATTCCGACAAATTTACCGCTAA
Source organism: Rhingia rostrata (assembly GCA_949824845.1). Lineage (NCBI taxonomy): Eukaryota > Metazoa > Arthropoda > Insecta > Diptera > Syrphidae > Rhingia > Rhingia rostrata. The sequence continues at coordinate 44,283,729 of OX463757.1, forward strand.
ATGCATTATATATCGTCACGCGGCACACTAATAGTCGTGCTTGCCCACCGTCACACATCACACGATGAAAAAATTTACGACATGTCACGTCAGCAGCATAAACCAATTCGCAAACAGATCGATTACCGATGTCAACTTTGTTTTGTCAGCTCTTCACCTATTACCAAGTCAGGGCGGTAAAAAAAAATAAAGCCTCCCCAAAAGTCAACACTCACCAGACAGACATCAACTCAACCTCTTAGCTAATCAACAACTTGGAGGCTTCTTGTGCCTTGTCCATTAACTTTGGCCGCATTAATGTTGTAACCCTCTATTAATAATTAAGTAGCGTATAATGTCGCCCCCTGTACAGCTACCGGTAAGGTTACACGGTACCCTTGTTATGCCATAAAGATGGCGTGCCTTACCAAGAGCTGCCGTAAAACGAAAAGTTATAAATTTGTCCACAGATACACGGGTGCTGTGGCATCACCAATGTAGCGGGGGTGGTTGTGTTGCACATGTTAATAGGAAGAGGTCACGGACCATCAACTATCCCATGCATGTGCTATTGTTCAAGAGACGGTCAGAACAATTTACGAATCTGTTTTATGACCATGGGCAGCTTTAGTTACACGCACAACATAGTAGATACGTTATATCTGCGCCAGCAAAAGGACTCGTACACTACACACTTAGCCAATGATAAGCATGTATAATGGATACGCCATCAACTCTGCACACTAGGCAAGCAAATGAGTTTCGGAGTATCTCTGAACTACAGTAGGCCACCAGAGACTCGTAGGTATAGTTTTGTGTTTTTCCTGAACAAAAGTAACAAGAAACATGAATTAGACATCCGTTGGGGTTGAAGAAGTCTCGACCTGCCGAATGGTCCTAGTCACGCACATTCCTCCCGTACGAATAGTTGTCGGAATTATAGAATTATTTAACACCAAAAAGATACACTACACACACAAATGAGTATGTGCTGCGGTTGAACCACAACAAACAATTTCCTTGCCACCTGCTGAGGTAGGCAGACGAACAACTCCAAAGTTTCGTTTTCTAAAATTGGGCCGAAAAGTTGTGCTCCTGTTGTATTGCTTTTATTTTTGGTGCAATGGTTTTTTGACTTGTAATTTTGGCTAGGAATTGTGGAACTGTGAGCGCCTTGAATTTCGTGCCGGATGATCGTAAATTAAAAACTGCGGCTAATAATTTAACTTGGCTAAGGAGGCAGACAATAGGCAGCGGAAGAAGAAGACCGCATGTTCCGCAGAAGGTTGGTATCTCTAATGATATAGCCACGGGGCGTTGGTGGTGTAATAGGCTTTGCCTGGCTAAAGCTGAATAGTAAATCGTTTTAATTGCCAACATATTCAGTTTTAATTCCATACTTGCACTGGTGTAGGACGGTGCTGGGTGGTAGTGAAAGATAAAGAAAAGTTTTCCTGATTCAGTATCTGCGTGTGGTGGGTTGCATAAGTTCGCTATGAGGGTGTGGTCTTGACAGGCATAAGTAATGCATAATGAGCGTGAACGTAGAGCTATTTATTGCAATTGTTATTAAATTGACGATTTATTGGCTTTTTACAATGGCCATACAAAGAGATTGAAGCACGGTTATGGCTTTGTATGTGGGGGTATGGTTAATATTGCCATTCGGTGCGGTTGCACTATTCCTAATACACGCCCAAAATGCTCTAACATATGGAAAGATTTTGTACATTCATCAGTTATCAATGTTTTATCTTCTTGTTTGGTTTTGTTTTTAATTAGTAGCCGTGGTGGTGGGTTGATGAGGTAGGTCAATATAGACCCATTGTGATGCTCTTCGGGGTCCACGTGGATGGTTTCTTCCTTAATTTATCCCGTTACTGTCTATTGTTGTAAGCTTCCTTCCAGCCACCCAAATGTTGCTGCAAACCTGAAAAAATTAGAGAAAGGGATTTCGGATAGATCCGTACACTCAGAGAAAAAAATAGTAACTTCGATAACTATTGCCATAGTCATTCTATAAAATTCAATTAAACTTAGCGAATGAATGAAAATAGTTAGAAATAGTAATAAAATAGTAAAAAATGCAATCAATTATTTAGTGACTATACAAAATAGTTAATTGCTACTATTTTGATATTTACTCTATATAAACGACTATTATAATGCGTACCAAAACAGTTGGCCATTCTACTGCGCAGGTCTCTTAAAATGTGTTTTACAATCTCTCAAAATTGCAAAAACAAGCATAAAGAGACGAAAATGGGTGGAGCCATAATAAAAAACGACGTATACCCTGCCTTGTGTTTAAGATCGCTGTCGCGATCTCACTGAGGGTGGTTTCTTCATTTTCCTTCTTTTATACTGAAATTAGGAGCGGAGGAAAAATATAGACCATTATATGTCAACTTTACTTGGAGGAAAATATATTGTTTCGTTTTTTGTCTTGTCGGTTCTTTGTAGGAGTATGATGTGATCACGGTCGGATAGATTAAGCAAAACATTGCACATGAATTGATTGTGTGACTGTGTCTGTATGAAGGTGTACGGTTTTAGATTTAAACCCTATTTGCTCATTATGCTTTCGTTGATCATTATTAATTGTGTCGTGCATATTGATCATGTAGGTACTGATATTGGCACGCAAAGTAAAGTAAATTACAGTGTCACACCAAATTTTTTTTGTTTATATCATTGAATTTGGGCGAGGTAGGTAAATTTAACAAAAAAATTACAATTTGGGAATTTTTTGGAAACGTTAACGATTTTATAGGCACGATTTTCTGTCACAAAAAAGAGGATGGGGTATTAAACGGTTCGTTAAAGACAAAATGGTGAACGTTCTTGATTCTTCAATAATTTTTTTTAAGAAATGCAGTTTTTAAAACTTATTGAACTACCCACCACTTTTAAATTTGTAACCTTGATTAAAAGTGTAAATTATAGCGAGATAAAATTGACGATGAATTGCAAATATAAAACAGATTTACAGCTAGCAGCAAAACAAAACACCAGTATACCAAATGGGTGGTTCGGTTTGGTTTGAATTAAGAAGTAAAAACACACACGTTTTAGTACTAAGATAAAAATATTTATTGATTTTGCTACCTATATATGAAATAGTTAATATTAATGTATATTAAATTGAATTCGAAGAACTGTCAGTTTCATAATCGGTTGAAGAATCATCTCCTGGATTGATAATTATTGCATCCGACAATGTGTCCCACATCTGCTCGTGTGAAAAGTATTCCTCCTCTGTCCTTATAATTTTTTCACAAACTTTGCGCCAATCTTCAACTGTTATTTTTGAAAATTCTTCTTCAGCTAGTTTCTGAACATCCGATAATCTAAACGTTGTATTTCGACCTCATAATAAAAAATTAAGTTTATTTAGATATTCAACAGCAATTTAGTTCTAAGCACTGTAAAGTTGGGTTACGCATTGTAAATTACATGCAAAAACGCGTCATTTTTGTTCTCTTAAATCCTCTCTCTGCGCAATCGACCGTTGGCCAACTGTTTTGGTACGGACTATAGCTTACTTTTTACAATGCGGATCCAAGAAATGGTTGATATTTTTAACTTTGTTGTATGTAGAGGAATTCCGTGGAAGCTTTATTGAGGTCAATAAAATCATTTTGGTCCAGATTAACAACTTCAAATGGATTTTTGTGACATGATTCTCTGATCATTTTTTTCACATCCTTTGGCTCAAAACACTTGACAACTTTCTTCCTTTTTTCTATTTGAGAAAAATCGCGATCGCAGGACATGAAAGAATGGCCACTGACCAAGTATTTCTGATCAATAATATCATAAATACCATTAGCTACTAAAGGGGTCAAGGCAAACAGAACCATTCTGTTTTTATTCTGTCCTATGCAGTTGTCACTCCAAACAACTGCGTGCTTTTTAAAGTTTTGGATGAGATTGAGGTTAATACCTTCAATATGCAAGAGCCAACCTCATTACCGCCTCTTCCAGCATTTGACTCATTCTAGAGGCACATGAAAGCTTTTTGGTTGTCAGCAATATGAACACATAGGTTATAGCATGAAAGTTGTCTGCTGTAAAACATTTGACTATGTGTGAGTGTCGGTATGAAAATAACCTGTTGCATATCCATAGCAACAGAGACTGTGTTACTAGCTGGAGACTGAGATTCTATGGAATCATCTTTCATAGCTTTTTGTGCACTCTCAGCATTGCGATGATGTATTCCGAGGTTTTTACCTTTGCGTGCAATAAATCACACTTTGGACAAGTATCGGTTCTAGGACGTCCAAACTTCAAGTTAGGAAATTTTTCTTTGAAAGTTACATAATAAAATCTGTAGTTAACAGAAGAATCAGGGTATTTTTCCTTAAATGCCATGAATAAGCGATTAATATTCAAGTAAGGGCTTAGATAGAACTTTCGGGTATCATGTCGACTGTAATGACTTTCTTGATATGGGAATGATTTTACTGTGGATCAAAAAAGAAATCGGACACCAGCTGTTGCCCTTTCTTCACGCTAAGTAACGATAAATAGAACAGTCATGGTGTTCATGTTAGTTCTTTTTTTTAAATCCGTGATCTCTTTCTTCGAATCCATAGCAAATAAATATGTATCCATCTAAATTAAACAGCTTATTAATAGTGTTTTGTTTAAACACTCATGTTTACCTCAAAAAAGAAATCGGACACTTGGCAATACTGCTCTCTCATCTGATTTTTAGTGGCCAAACAAAATTTGTATTTTATTCATAATATCCCGTTACACTTTTGTAATGTTATTTAAAAACAAAAAAAAACATTCCATTGAAAATTTACCAAAATCTGGAAGACCAAAGAAATTGACTGAGGCGAATGAGCGTTGGATTGTAAAGCAAGTCAAGAAGAATCCACAATTAAGTGCACCAAAGTTGACTGCAGAGGTAAAAAATTGTTTGCAGAAAGAGGTTCATCCGGAAACAGTAAGAATCGTTTTACGAAAAAACAATTTCCATGGAAGGGTCGCCAGAAGGAAGCCGTTTATCAGCAAGCGGAACCGAATAAAAAGACTGGAATTCGCTAGGCATTATCAGAGCAAAGATTTTTCAATTTGGAAATGTGTTTTGTTCTCAGACGAGAGTAAATTTAATTTATTTCGGTCTGATGGACAAACATATGTAGGAGAAAACCAAACGAAGAGCTCAGGGAGAAGAATCTACGACCAACTGTGAAACATGGTGGTGGGTCAGTTATGTTTTGGGGTTGTATGTCTGCGGCTGGATCAGGAAATCTTGTGTTTATCAATGGAAACATGGATCAGTACAAATACATACAAATTTTAAAAGATAATTTGAGTCAAAGTGCTCAAAAATGTGGAATTAGCGACAGATATTATTTTTACCAGGACAACGATCCCAAGCACAAAGCTCATAACACTAGGATGTGGCTCCTGTTTAATTGTCCAAATGTGCTCGAAACCCCTCCACAATCACCAGATCTAAATGTGATAGAACACGTGTGGAGCTATCTGGAGAATCAACTTAAAAACAACTCCATCTCAAGCAAAAATTTGCTCTAAAATCGGAATGGGACAACATCCCAGCTTCTTACTGCGAAAAGTTGGTCCAATCAATGCCAAAAACCTTCGAAATACTATTTTTTTTTTAATGTTTTTATAAATTTTGATACGTTTGTCTAATTGCAAATTCAAGTGTCCGATTTCTTTTTTGAGATGAAATTTAATGAAGTTTTTGTTTAATTCAGTTGAAAAAAGGATGTAACAGTGAATTCAAATTTCGGTGATCTGTATTACGAGCTTATAGTGTAAGCAATCACAAAATCTTTTAACATCAATTGATTGAGTTTTATTTTTGTTATATTTTTGCGGTTTCTGTAGGAAATGGGCATGTGTCCGATTTCTTTTTTGACCAACTGTATGTGTTCTGTAACCAGATTTTCTATATGGGGAGTAAATTTTCTCGCCTTGTTTCCTGATCCGCGGTTGTCTGTATAAATACTTTCTCCACTCTTCTTTTTTTCTAATAGAGTCTGCACTTTTTCGTGGGATATTGCAAATACTGCTTCGAACATATTCCTGCATACCTGGACCTGATTACCACAGCCATCAGGCAACGTATAGGCGACAGATGTCTGTCTGCGACTTTCAGATTGATCGGCATATGTTCCATGACGTCTTCGACCCACAGGTATTATTTGAATAAGTCCGAGCAAATAAGTACCTGAAATTAAATATTAGTATGAAAATATGTGTTCTACGTTTTTTCTCTTAATATAAGCACTAAATATAATTGAATATTAAATTTTATCTACCTTGCTTTATACTGTCTCCTACACTTCCTTCAAAATCTCTTCTTTTCTGCAGCGGGAGAGAAGCCTGCATTGAAATTTACACTTGCAGTTCACCTGAAACATGGCAATATTTTGTTGTGGTAATTTGGAAACATTCAGAAAATCAAAATATTATTGACAAACCTACCTATTTTACTGTTTTTTCTGCAACTGTACTCTTTGCCATGTAAATGCCGTTTCTTTTGTTCGATCTTGGTATTCTGTTGACCACGTTTTCTTTGAATATTTTGACCACTCGATGATGAAGCGTCCATTTCGTACCGTGCAATTTAGACAACTAACCGCTTACATACAATACACCATCACCATCCGCTAATTCGCCACGAACGCACAAAGGCACAGACCCTTTTGAGCGAAAGCTCTTTGGCACTAAGACCCTTCCACAACTTTATTTGGGTGTGTGTAAAATTTTAAAAGAAAAAGGTGCTTGGATCCATTTGGATATTATAATGCTTGGTACTTAGATTGTATTTCAATGAAAATATTGACTTTTGATTTTTTGGCACTTAGATCATTTAGACTTACAACCCTTTTGTCATAACAACTTTGAGGTTGTAAAGTGTTTCATATACCTCAACTCTGCTTGTATAAAGATACATTGTCAGGCAAATAACCTAGGACTACAATAGCCAATGCTGCCCTTTCTAGAAAAAGGCAGTCATAGGCTAATGTCTGCTGATTGCCGCTCAGTGCCGCACAGATCCATAATTCGAATCAAAAGCAGATGTAGAAATCCTTCGTTAAATTGAGAAAATAATTTTCCAAAAATGCTCCAATAAGGCTGGCTTTTACAGACTCATATGGCTCCAATCGTTTTTCTTCCAAATGATTTACAAAAACCACACCCTATCCCTTTTCGGTAGACTGTAGGTAGACTGTAATACTACGTTCTTTAAAATATATTGAGAAAATTATTTTCGAATAATGCTCTAATAAGGCTTGCGTTTAAGGACTCTTCATATAAACTGAAAAAAAAAACAATACTGTGTTGGAGCATTAAGATGGCAAGGACGCCTTGGACATATGAAATGCTCTTAGCTCGAACTATGCAGCTTAGATCCATAGATCGTATCAAAAGCAGAGGAAGAAATCCTTCGTTAAATTGAGAAAATAATTATACAGTAATGCTCCAATATGGCTGGCTTTTACAGACTCATATGGCTCCAATAGTTTTTCTTCCAAATGCTCTACAAAAACCGCACCCTATCCCTTTTCGGTAGACTGTAGGTAGACTGTAATACTACGTTCTTTAAAAAAAATTTTGCAACTTCAAAGGATTTTAAGACCGTGCTACCTTTTGGTCTGTTCTATATCTCAGTTGAACAATTTTCAATTCATAACAACGGATCCGGTCATGCCACTGAATCATTAATAACAAACGCGCTCCAGCTCTTATCCATGTACACTCGCAGTCTTTCCTTTTTGTAGCCAATGTCGTCATCTCTAGGAGTGCCTGTCCTATGGCACGTCATGAAAAATTAATTTTCTCTAATTCGATTAAATTTCGGTCAGGACGTCAAATGAATGCGTGTGTCCTTTATCAGATATTTTCCATGTGCGTGTGCTAATTCCACCAACACTAAACCGTATGCCCAGTGATTGATTTCAGCAAACCAAGCCCGAAGCTGGAGTATTGTCAAATGACTATGTGCGCTCGAGCAGATTGATTTTCGGTATATCGATAGTAATTAGCTTCCATTAACATACAGGGTGCCGCACAAGGGAGGATGTTGTTTGAGATTTAGTGTTAGCTCTTAGTCATCCTGGGAATGTCTTAATAATAGTTTACATAGAAAACAGTACTTCACACCATGCCTTATTGGTTAATTCAAGTTGCACACTCTAAGTTGGTTCGAGCCTATTCATTGGTTGATGCTTCAGTCCACAAGCTATGAATGAGATCATCAGTATCTCGTAGTGGTTCAAGTAAAGTCGGTAATACTAAAATGATTTCTTAATGTTAATTAATGAATTTCTGACAAGGTGTAACTGGCAGAATTTATAACTGAACGTATTGAGACATACTCCCCCGTTAACCCAAACATCCGATTCGTTTATATTCTCAGTCCTTTGTTGCTAACAGCATAATCTTTGGTTTGTCCTTGTGGAGTAGTGGCATCTCACTGATGTTAGACTTTATATTCTGATTTAAAAGTTGTGTCATCTGCAATTTCTAGGACTTGACATTGCAGTCATTTGCATATTTTGTCTAATTGGTGATTTTGTGTATGCCGAACATGCTACCCATGCTAGCGACAGCCACGCTTTGTTTATTTATAACAAGCATTATGTCCTCTAGGAAGACATCCTGCTATCCCACGGACTACCTGTTCTAGCAGAAAATTAAGAAATCGAATGATTTTGGTTTAAATAACTAGGAGTGTAGTAAACGTCAACAGTTTTATATTCTCCCTTTCGCAGTCCATCCTGTCGTATTTAATGGTTGGCAATAATGTTGGATTTGTTCACCTACACCAAGTATTTTAACATTCCAGGTACATATGCAACGGAAGACGGAGGATCTCCGTCGAGCTATCAGCGAGCGACCCTGGAAACCAGGCTACAGGATTGTATAATGCGAAATCTTCGAGCTCAGGCGGCAAAAAAAAACAAAATATGAAGTGGCTCCCAGTTACCGCGTTGGTCCAACGAGTGAAGAAGAGTTGTAATAAGCAGTGAAAACTCAAAACAAAAACATATAAGAAGGCTACAATCCGCTGTGTGGATCGTTAAATACCCTATCCCATCCCATCCTTAAAACTAATATCCCCAAAATATGGTCCTTATAGCTATGAAATATAGAAAATGGCATTGTCACCACATCTTGTTCAGATAGTGTCTAAGTTTTTTGTGGATCGAAAAAAACTACTCTTTTCAATGTCACTTGTGTTTTTTGTAAGAAAACGCCCCCAAAAACAGGTCCTGGGCTAAAATGACCTTAGGACTAAATATTCATGTTGATATTACCAAGAATTTTGAATCAAAAGTTGCATCAAAAGAATTTTTTTTTAATTCGACTGAAAATAGAACTTTCAATGAAAACGCCCCAAAAAATGTGGGCGGGGCAAAAAGTTTGTGAAGACAATATATAGGTATTAGGATTTTTCTAAAAATGTTGTTCAGACACTTTTTCAAAATTTCTCACCGGTTGGTCAAAAACAACGTTTCTCTGAAAAGTGGGAGTGGCAGTTGGCGGATATAAAATTGTGTACACTTGTTCTGAAACAACGCATAAGGATCCTATATACCAAATTTCATTCTCCTAGCTAAAAATGTAGACCCTAAAAATCGGTAACATGCAGAAGGACGGATGGGCATAAAGACATGGCTCAAACGACTCAGCCAGCTATGCTGAGTAGATCCATATACTTTGAGATATATCTACCTAAATGATTTCTCTTTGTAACAAACTATGCATCAAAACTAATTTACCTCTATGGGATAGAGTATAAACAGAAGAAGGGATACCGTTAGTAAGTGCGAATATGTACAAGAGTTCCCAGGAAGAAGCTGGAAGAAACAACAAAGGTAAAGGTTCCGCGTCATAGTTGGCCATGGTGGCATCTTCGATGTTGGACAGAAGGGATCAGCATGCTCGCAATTGACCGTCTAAACTCGTTTGATGTGGGTAGTTCTTGCGCGCTCACCAGACATCCCAGCTCAACAAACATTTTTGTTTCGTGCCAATAAATAGAAAAAAAAAACAGAAAGCTTCCTTACGCAGACCACGGACTGAAATAACAAGTGCCTATGTCAATACCACTGGAAAAGACTGGGAAAAATCAAAGATCTAAAGCCTTTCTATCCTGACCAAGCAGTCTAATCAATTGGGGGCCTTAAGATCATGAGATTGGGCCCTCGTCATGTTCATTTTCTTGCATATACTGCCAATACCATTTTCCTGGCTGACCTACCAAGAGGTGGGATCGGGAAACCAATTGGACTTCAAAGATCCCACTTTTCCCTTGCATAGTTTCGGCGCGGAAAATAAAGCTCTCAGTGAACATAGTCTTAGTGCTTCCGTCGAATTTCACCCCCACTTGCATCAGCGTACAGACTCTTGTGTATGCTACAGGGTGAAACTCTTGGAGAAGATGCTGAGACCATTACCCACCGTTGCAGAACAGAGAAATAGTAATTGCATTTCTCAAGATGACCTTCATTACCATCCGTTCTAGTTAGCTACTGTGCAAAAAAAATTCCGAATGTGATTTTCGAATCAACGCATGTGTCGAAAACATTCCAAAATGTAAATAATAAACAAATGAATTTATTGAATAACAGGCTCGTTAGTACTCTCGTTAGTACCCATCTGTACGTGTGAACTTCTTTGCACGATGACGGGACATCCTGTTTTATCGCGATTCCAAACGGCTTAGTTCAGATAGGCTTTTCATGACAATTGATGATACTCGAACGACCGAGGGGAGGGCCAGTAAGTGCCAGTGAAAAATGATTTAGTTGTTTCCACGGCTGGGAAACAAATCCAGACCTTCTCCAATTGTATTCACTTGATTATATGCGCCAACAAAGAGACATGTGCTACTGGACTTACAACAATCGCCGAGAATTGCATGAAGGGCCCTTGCAGTCACATTGTGGCGAGCATTTACGGCAGGATGTTTTTTTTTTAAAGAAAATGAGACCACAGTGATACTGAATCTATTAAATTTTTCTTATACTTTTTTTCACCTCTGAAAGAATCAATATTTTTCGGAAACATTTTGTTTCAACGGGACTAGTAGGACTACTTAAACTTCGAGCAAATCTATTACCGTTTTGAGCGAACAAACTCGGAAAGCACTTTATAATAATGTTGGACGATTTGGAGTGTCATTTCACTCCAACATTTGGAACCTTTTGTTTGTGGGTTTTTTTTTTTATTAAAATCGGATGTTTACTTCAACCGTCAAGGCCTGAAAGCAAACATACGACACAAATTGTTAGCATGCCATCTACTATGATATTGAAAACAGTGTCAATGAACATCATTTGAGGGCCCTCCTTGAGCGTTATAAGTTCACCTCACCTGAAAAAAAGCTCAAAAACTCCGAGAAATTGGCTAATTTTGGGTATCGTCACTGAGCTATGTATGGAACCTAGCTTTCTGTTCTTTTATCGTCGACACTGTCGATAACTCGAATTCGTCATAGTACGCCCATAAATTACCGAAGTCGGGATTGATTTTTCCGTAAAAAGTGGCAAAGCTGTTCATCATACGGTTTCAACCGCCTCTACCGAATCAACTATCTAATAAACTAATCAATGGAGTTGGAGAACAAGTGTTTAACTGAAAACGCGATTTAAACGATCAAGGATTTTAGAGCGGTTCAGATTATTGAATTTTGTTCTTAAGAATAAGGCAAAAATTGAATACCCCTGTAATAACAGGCTGCCTTGTCAGAGGTGCCCTAACTGCCATATGGAGTACTTGCTTGGCTTTACTCAGCGAAAAACATCCAAAAGCTATAGAAACTGCAAAACGTTGCGTTGAGGCACATTAACTGAAACATGATATTGAAAAAACAAGATACTCACCGGATCGGGAGCCTGTTAAGTAAGTTAGTAATCTAGACGTCATTATAGATTCCAAAATTAAGCAGGTTACTGCTGTAGTCTAGCCATCAATGAGGAGCCGATTTTCTTTAGTTAAATCTGTTGGCAACTTTCTTCATTTAAGACTTTCAATGGGTAGGTTTTCACTTGTTTGTTAGTGTACCCACGACGAAGTGCTATGAATTGGACGCCTTTGCGAATTTTTGTAAACAATTTTTAGCACCATATACTCATGTGGATACACCATGTTACCCATATGCATTAACACGCAAGATTCGACGTCAGATGTAAGCCATAGACACCTTATTTGTCCGAAGTTCGGACATTGATTTTACACTCAACAACTAACTATTAATCAAATGTATTTCGATAATCTGTTCCCATAATGATTTCCTTAAGTACTCGCCTATAGCCACAAGATGGCGCTACCCATTCGGCATCGATGATTAATTAGTCTAGACTGTCGTGTAGATAAATTTTCTGGTTATAATTTTCCATTTCATAATTCCATCGTCACCTGAAGGAGGTGGCACTACCTGCCATCCACACCCTCGAAATTGATTAGCTTGCCATTTTAGCTGAGTAATTTCACCTGGACCCCAGCCAAAGAATTTTTTCTACAAGACTAAAAAAAAGTCCGAAAATCAGCCGAACCTAAGTAAACATAGCTAGATACAAACAAAACATTGCGATGATGACTTGAAGGCGTCTTTGCACCTGCAATTTCGACTCACTAACATAACCGGAAATCTTGACCCGTCGGGGGTGGTGGATCAGTGTCCTAATTCTATTTGAGTTGATTTATAATTGGGATACATACAGCCACTTGAATCTTTTGTCTTGTCTGCCTGCAGTATGTGTGAGGTAGGAAGCGGAGTTATTTATAATTTGAAAACTTTTTTCGAAAAATCATGCGAAGCAATTTTTTGTTTTTTTAGAAGGACGTATGTGTAATATACTTATTTTGTGCTCATGCTCATGCAAACGGCGACAGAACAGATATAATGAGCACAGATTTGGGCCGTTTATAATGAAAATGTGATGGTGGGTGTAACAATGACAATTGTAAATGGACGCAGGCTGTCATCCTAATATGATCTCTTATTGGCAATTGCATATTGTTAGGTGCACTTAAATGTTAGGTAAGTGCTGACAAAGTTGCAATTCTGAAATTCATCTGTTAGCACGAATTCTTCGGTGTCTGGTTATAATGTCGTTAGATAAATACTTTTGGAGGTGGCCCAAATCACTTAGGTACTATAGTTTCATCTACCTTAGAAGTTGCCATGCAATACAAAAATATAGGTATTTTCAATCAGTTGATATTCACCTTGAACAGGGCGAACGCATTATGTTTAGTACCTTGAACATAGATAGATGAACGAAACTCTTTCATGACGGAAATGGATGAGAACAATAAGAATGTGTTCTTCCCAGAGTACAGCACAGGAATTTCGAAAATAGAGTCTAAGGTGGTGTCTGTAGTCAATCCCATTAAGCTGCTCTGATATAATCAAACTAAAGGTCACTTAGAAACCTCGGGGTTTCATTAAATGTGATGCGGATGAATCTGCCGAAAAGATCAAAGGCAGAGCTCTACATAATATAGCCTGCCCGTATTGCCTTAACTTCTATCAAAGTCAATACACAGAGGATGAGATGCCGGAATGCCTTTAAAGTTGTAGCCCCAAAGAACAGACTGTTGGTCAAAGCCATCGATCTTAGCGTGTTGCCCTGAATGAGTTTTTTTATTTATTCTGTTTACGGCGAAAACCCGTTTTATACGACATGGTTGTAATACTATTTCGTAGTCACCGACCATGGTGTATTCAAAGGCAGCTTCTCAGATACTGTCTCTCAAGTACCCAAATCTTTTCCATTTAAATAAGGGCAACATTGAACCATACCGGCACCCATAGACAATCATTGGCCCGATAAGGGCCATGCCATCTTTACCCTGCTACCAAATCACCTTTCCTCTGCTCCCACGATCACCAGATTATTCTTTCTCTATCCCTTGAGACCCTAGACAAAGGTGTCATAAACAGAATAGTTTCAGATTTCTAAAAGTTGCTTTTCAACTTCCAGTCAGAGCAATATTTCGGAATTTGTTGAAGTCCCACTTCAACGATAGGTTAGGTTAGGTTGAAGTGGCTGCCAGCGTTTTCCAGCACACTTAGACAATTCTGGTCTATTGTGATACCACGTGGATCTTGTCCATTCTCATTACTATCCGTGGGAAAACCCTTCTGAGCGTTTTATGAGGCGCTTTTGCCAAATCACTGAGATTTTAAAAATAGTAAGCTCTAAGATTTGGTTTCCTTTTGTTGGGTAGGGCCGGGCAGTTACAATGGCGATGAAGGTTTTTTTTTTTCTTCCTCTTCGTCCATGCAGCTCATACAGAAGTCGTTTCAGTAGAGGCCCAACCTTTTTGCGTGTCTGCCTATTAAACTGTATTCCGTAATGACACCTATGGTGTCGCTAATATACGGCCTATCAAGTGAAATCAGTCCCTTTGATCTTCTCAACACGTGCCGGGTAAAGCTCTTAATTTAGTTCCATCAGCCTTACAGTTCCCTGGAATGTCACTAGGCCCAGGCATCCAGCATAGGTGAATGTTAAAAGATTTGACACAGAGATGATCGTCAATCTAGGGTTTTCTTTAAATGTGTTGAGGCTGGTTGCAGGGATTTGATGGCCGCTTGGCTGTCCGAGAAAATGATAATATCCTTTGCAGATATTACATTCTCTTTCAGCCAGGACAAGGTTACTTTGATCGAAATGAGTTTGACCTGGAACACGCTGCAATGATCAGGGAGACGTAAAGATAGGCTGAGATTTAGCCTGTCGGAGAAAAAACCAGCACGCACTCAGTCATTTGTTTTTGGGGCCTTCTTTATAAGATCGTCTGAATGAGCAATTACTGAAGAGAATTGGCGAGTTTATTGCTCCCTGTTGCAGAATGCAGACCATTTTTAAAGAAAAATTCCGAGGTTAAAGTTACTTTGCCACTTTTGACAAAAAACGTTCTACAACTCAGCATGTCATGAAACATATATAGCAGTTGTTTACTAAGCCAAATATTTTCAGCTTTTGTTAGAGGCCACCTAACCATATACGATGTCGAAAGCTTTCTCTAAATCAACCAACCCATGCACTGCATTTTGATTTGGTTCCATCGTATATTAAGGACCAGCTTGGTGACAATGGATAGTGTCATGGTCCGCCTTGAAACCAAACTGGGTCGCTGGTATTATCTTATTGTCCTCAGCCCAATTGAACAGAGTCCGATTAAGAATCTTTTCGAAAACCTTGATGGTTCTCGTTGAGAGACTGATTCATCGACCAGAAATTCGCGGGATTTGAGTTTTTTGGGAGAGGATGAACCACAGCAACGTGGCATTGTCCACAGCTCCAAAGGGTAAAAGCCGCAGTAAAACGTTGATATACACTCGCTGGCTTCTTTTTATTAATTCAATCGAAGACGATCTTTAGTTCCACAGTCGAGATTAACAGTGGAGTAGGCCCACTTCGTTCGGCGGTGATCGTATTTGCATTTAGTTATTGAACCGGGTGGAACCGCGAGTCTCAGATCGCCATTACTATAGGTCATTTCATTTTTGCCGCTTCCTTCTCTATACTAGCAAACGTGGCAATGACATCACGTTGGGTCCTACCAATGATGTCAATATCGTTGGCGATTTTGGAAAACTGTGCCTCTGGTGTTGGCTCGTGAGTTTTGCACAATCCTCTCAAGAATCAGATTGAAGACGTCACATGACAGCGCATCCCCTTGCCTAAATCCTTTTGTCAGTGAGGTCGTTTCCGAACCTGATGGAGCAGCGAGAATTCTCCATCGTAATCCTAGACAAACGGACGAGTTTGGGCGGTATACCAAAACTAGACATGGCTCTGTATAGTTCGTCTCTATAAATGCTGTCGTATGCGGCTTTGAAATCGATGAATAGGTGGTGGGTATCGATTTGGACTTCTTGGGTTTTTTCCAGGATCTGGCGAAGTGTGAAGATTTGATCGGTTGTGGACTTTCCTGGCGCTTAACGGTCTGCAGAAGTGGTTCTTCCATATCCTCAGCATAGACTGTGTCTCAACTACGATATTTCCTTGTTCATCTCGACAGAATTCTGTTCGAGCCTAGTATCCTTGGCTTTGACGTTTTACACTTTGGTAAAACTTGCGAACATCTTTCCTGGAGTGGCACCTCTCTATACCCTCGATCGCGCGCTTTTGTCCCTCTTTTTTCTTCTTTCTAAAAAGCCGGTGTTCTTCCCTTCTTCTCTGCCTATAGAGGTCAACTACAGCTCTCGTCTTTACCTGCAGCTTAGCCTTGTAGGCCTCGTTCTTGGCTTCGAGCATCTGTCGGCATTCCTCATCAAACCAGTGGTTTCTTGCTGGTGGGTGCTAGAAGCCCAGCACATCAGTTGCGGCTGATCTAATGGATTGTTGGCATCGTTGCCATTGTTCTTCGACATTCGATGCTGGAGGTATGGTGTTAATCGAGAGGTTTAGGGATACGCGTTGCGTGAAACTCTTGGCCGGCCCTTGCGATTGCAGTCTTTCGACATTAATTTTTTTTACAGTATTTCTGGATTGTTGTGGCGTGGTGGATATCCGCATTCTAACCTTGGCTGCAACAAGGTAGTGGTCCGAGTCGATGTTAGCTCCTCGGAATCTTCGGACATCCAAAATACTGGATGCGTGGCGCTTGTCTATCGCTATGTGATCAGTTTGATTGACCGTTTGTTGATCTGGAGACCGCCATGTCCCCTTATGGATATCGAGGTGAGGAAACCGTGTGCTGGCTATAGTGCCATTTTTTCCGTAGCGAAGTCAATTAGCCTAAGTCCGTTACCAGACGTGTTGTCGTGTGGGCTATGTTTTCCGACAATACTGTTAAAAATGTCTTCTCTTCCTACCTTTGCGTTAAAATCTCCGAGCACGATTTTAACATCATACTTCGGTAGTCGCTCATAGGTTTTGTTAAGGAGCTCATAGAAGCAGTCCTTAGCTATATCAACTTTTCCTCCGTTGGGGCGTGAGCGCATATAAGGTTAATGTTGGCGAATTTGGCCTTGATGCGTTACAATGCGTTCGCTAACGTCTTGGAAACAAAGACTTCTTGCCTAAGTCTGGCACTTATAACAAATCCGCATCCGAATAGTTGCTGTTTCTGCTCACTATAACACGGTCCGTAGTAGATGTCACAGTTTTTCATCCTCTTTTTGCCCGGCCCATCCCATCGTATTTCCTGGATGGCAGTAATGTCTGCTTTGTAGCAGTTTAGGGCTTCCGCTAGTTGTTCTCACATTCCAGGTGCAAATAAGAACGTCATTGTCCTTTTTTCGTTTAGCCGGTTCGTCAACAATAAAATCAGTCCTTTCCGAGGCTATTGGTTGCTTCGCAACCATTAGATTTATCCATGTTTACACAACCCTCAACCTGGAGGGCCAGTTCCAATATATTTGATACCCATAGGACACGTGGCCATCAGTATCCACTACGGAGTTGAGCGCTGCCTTTGGCATTTCGGTTCATCCGCCACCAGCTCTGTTCAAGGGGCCTGACTTACCCTTGAAATTCCTAGACAATATGTTGTCCGAATATGTCGAAGCAGCTTGTCTAGGTTCGCCTGGGACAACAGGCCGGGTATTCATTCCGTGCCATTCTGACCATGCTGTTTATAGTGTTACTGTTTTTCGTCGTGTTATCAACACTCGCGCTTATCGTTTAGCAAGTCAAATCCGGTTGTATGAGACCATGACCCGATGGTTACCACTTGGAGGTAAAAAATAAGCACTTGATGTGTAGTCAGAGTTACAACACTGGGAATTGCCATGTTAAAGCCAATCAGAGTCTACCCTCGTTCTACAACACCCAACCACCATTGTATTTCAACTTCTAGACTTGAAAATATTTTTGGAAGGACTTTTTGCGAAGGATATAATTTGCTTCTATAAAGCCTTTTACAGCAAACAAAGTTTTTCCCTTAAGGCTTTTTTGAAGTATTTAAAGAAGTGTTATAGGAGTGTATAGCTTCCTAAAAGTGCGCCAAATTATTTTCTATAAGACTTCATATAGGTAATATTGCTGGGTGGGAAATATCTTCGATAGAGCCTTATCGAAGCAAAATTGTTAGTTGGGATGGCGTCGCAAAATCGCTCCATACGAAATGTATGACAAAGTTAATATATATGTAAGATATATAATATACACATTATATATCTTACATATATATACATACATAATATATGTAATATGTATATATGTAAGATAAGATGTTCTTTTCTTATACGACTGGATTATAAAATATTTTACCATAATAATTTTATTGAATTCAGTGCTTAGGATAGTCCGATTCATGGCCACATCACTATAATTTCAATTGATTTCGAGTTGGGTGTTTATGTTTACCCAAGTCAATATTTTACTTTAAATTTAAACTTTTCCAGTGACATTATGAAGCCTTAAAGCCATCCATCTCTTTCGGAACGACTTCATCAGAAATAATGTCGACCATACCTACTCGTGCATATAAATCAAAGCAATTGCACGTCGAATGCTAAATTGCGATACATTATTGCCGACAAACAGGAATTCATCCACCAACACAGATGCAAATTTCACTCAACTCGCACTTGCAACAGTTCAATTTTCATTAAGGAATTTTCTGAATTATGACATGTGATAGATGCCGAAATTTTAATTGCATTTGACAGCATTGTGTGGTAGCGGTAACGGCAACGGCCGGTGGCGTAGAATGGCATGCGGAGAGTAGACAACGTTATCTCACACACATACATGGTGCAACACCCGCTGGATTGGGTCCTTAATGAGAGGATTACGCGCATAACTAGCACAATTCCGGCTAGGTCATCAAAATTCAATAGATCCACGCAGTATAACGCTTAGGTAATGGGGTGGGCGAATGTGGGCCAGTGGTGTCGGTTGGTTGGGGTTGTTATGCCCAGCGGGAGGAGGCGGTGGCAATTTATGATTACGGCGCATTCAGTGGACAGGTAGAAATTTTCACAGCTAATAAATTAATTGCATAAAATCAAGTGAAATATTTCAGAGAAACGAATTGTGCCAAGAGGAGTGATGTTGGACGCGTTTATAACGACGCCACTGATGGCGGTTGTGTGGTCGGAAGAAAGAGTATGGGGACCTGTCTTTCTCTATTAAGGCCTTTAATTGTGTTGATGAATGTAGGAGGAACTGCAAACAAAGTAAAAAGTAGTTGACGCTTTGGTTGCATGTCACATTGTGGTCGCATCGGAAAAGAGGCATGGCACGCCACGTAAACGGTAGCGATACACGGAAGGCAGTTATGGAAATGTGGAAAATATCCTTTACATCGGTTGGATAATTATTTTATTCAAGCAAATCGATTCAGTTGATGAGAGTTGAAGGGATACTTTTTGATAAATTACTGTGGTTGTTCCAGGGTAATTCAGTTGTGTCATGCAAGAGCGCGATTTCGCACACTGGGTTGTGGAAAATGTCTTAAGATTTGGGTTTTTGGGGCTTTTAACAATGAAAGGTTCGGTGTTAGCCTAAGTCGACTTTATTTTGCAGCTGTTGGTGCTATCAAGATATTTGTATGATAAGTTTGTAATGTGGATGTTATCCAAACACCCTAGGTTGGATATACTCTGGAGATGGATGAGGCCATTGCTGATCTGCCAGACCTTATTGAAGTTTTTCGACATTTGTGAAGCAAATGAAATCTTAAAAGCATTGTTTGGTCAATGAATGCAACGTTCAGTTGGTGCCCGTTTTCCATGACACTCGATTGATGCGATGCGGCACGGTTTTTACGGGTTGAACTAAAAAAAAACTTGTGCTTGGTTGAATTTTTGTCTCCATAGCTTATTAACCCAACGGGACCGAATATTTTTAGAAGAATTTTCCTCTTAAATCGACCAAGGATTTCTTTATCCGCTTTTGAGACAGTCCATGCTTCACCGCCCTAGGGATGATCAGGGTCTTATATAGGATCTCATTAGTAGTTCAAGTAAGGGCTTTACTACTGATTTTCTTTCTTAGCCCGAAGAAACAGCGGTTGGCAAGAGTAATTCTTCGTTTAATTTCTGACGAGATGTTGTCGTCAGAGTTTTTAGCGAAGCCGAGATAGACAAAGTCCCGTATTACCTCCAAGTTACATCTGTTAATGGTGACGTTCTTTTTTGGTATCGAGTGTGTAGGTGAGGTTGTTTCCGACCCTGATGGAGCAGCTAGAATTCTATATCGTCATCGGGCGGTATACCAAAACTAGACATGGCTCTGTATAGTTCGTCTCTATAAATGCTGTCTTGTTCGGCTTAGAAATCGATGAACAGCTGGTGGGAATCGATTTGGACTTCTTGGGTTTTTTCCAGGATCTGCCGAAGTGTGAAAATTTGATCAGTTGTGGACTTTCCTGGACTAAAACAAGACTGATAAGGGCCGATCAGGTTGTTGGTAAACAGTTTCAGGCGTTTACATACTACGGCAGATAGGATCTTGTAGGCGATTTTGAAGAGACTTATGCCTCTTTAGTTGGCGCAATTTAAAGGGTCTCCTTTTTTGTGGATCAGACAAACAATGCTGAGGTTCCATTCTTCAGGCATTCTTTCATCCGACCAGATTTGGATTATTAGTTGGTGGATGTTACTTAACAAGTCATCTCTGCCGGCTTTATAAAGTTCAGCGGGAAGGCCGTGATTTTCTGCGGCCTTATTAAGCTTGAGTTTAGATATTTTTATCATCACTTCACTAAGGTCGGGGGTTGGCAGTTTTCGCTGGCGTTGCCAATATTGAATGGTTTGTTCTGTAGACAGCGGAATGTTGTTGGTTATCGCCATTTAACAGTCTGCAGAAGTGGTTCTTCCATATCCTCAGCATCGACTCTATTTCCCTGTTCAGCTCGACGAGCCTTGTATCTTTGGTAAAATTTCCGAACATCGTTCCTATAGTTCCTCTCTATATAATCTATCACGCGTTCTGCTCTTTTTCTGTTTTCTTCATTCTGATAAGCTGGTTATCTTCCCTTCTTTTTCCCTATAAGGCTCAATGGCAGCTCTCTTCTTCACCCGCACCTTAGCCTTATTCTTGGATGTCGGCATTTGTGGTCAAATCGGATAGCTTTAATGCCATTTATGTTCAGTTTGGTTTGCCGTTTCATCACGAACAGGTTGACAAATAAACAACGCTTGCAAATCTTGCAAATTTATTTCGAAAATAATGGTTCAGTTAGCGAATTTTACCTCAAGCTCCGTCCATTTTATGGTCGACATAATCATCCATCAGAGCAATTAATTCGGTTAACCATAGATCGTTTTTGCACACGTTTACTCTTTGTGAATATTCGCATCCACAGAGATGTCGAACAGTGCGCACCGAAGAAACAATCGCCGCTGTAGAGCAAAGTGTTAAGGAGGACCCGAATATATCGATTCGCCACCGTGCACTGCAATTGGAGCTTTGTCGATCAACTTTATGGAAGATTTTGCGCAAAACTCTTGGCTTACGACCTAAAAAGATCCAGCTTGTGCAAGAATTAAAGCCGCGAGAATATGCAATGCGTCGTGATTTTGGTTTATGGGTCGAAAATGAGATTGATCTCGATGCTGATTTTAATCGCAAAATTTTAATCAGTGATGAGGCTTATTTTTGGTTGAATGGATACGTCAATAAGCAAAATTGGGAAGAGAATCCACATGAGACCCCTTTGAAGCCATTGCATCCACAAAAACTGACTGGTTTGGTGTGGTCTATGGGCTGGTGGAGTCATTGGGCCATACTTCTTCCTAAACGATGCTGGAGAGTCAGTTACCGTTAATGGGTACCGGTATAGAGCCATGATCACCTAATATATTGTTCCTGAATCGGATGGTGTGAATGTGGATGAGATGTGGTTCGAATAAGACGGCGGTACATGAAACACAGCCAACGTCACAATCGATTTTTTGAAGGAAACATTTGATGAGCGCATAATTTCGCGGAATGTACCTGTCAATTGGCCACCAAGACTGTGTGATTTGACACCATCGGCTTATTTTCTCTGGGGATATGTGAATTCGCTCGTCTGCGCCAACAAACCAGAAACGTTACGGGTGTGGAAGCCAACATTCGTGGCATTATTGCTGACATACAGCTCCAAATGCTCGAAAAAGTGGTTGTACATTGGACCTCTAGACTTGGCTTTATTTGAACCAGCCGCGGCGGCCACATGCCTGAAATCGTATTTAAACAATAATGGCGAAAATGTTCCTTTCTATAAAACGATTTTCTTGTGTTTTATTTCAATTCGAAGATCTATCACCAACTCGCCAATGATTGACTTTACAAAAAAAAAAAAAACCTGAAGAAGTAAAACAATATTTCCAATGAGGGTTTCCAATGATAGCTATAACTGGGCCATAAGCATGGGATCCGTGATTCAAATCCCGATAGCAACAAAAACTAAGTCCTTGTTTGACTCTTCCATTTTTAGTAAGAGTCAGATAAACATGCAAGAGTAACACAGTCATAAAATGTTTTTCAAAAGTTTTCTCTTCCTGGCAGACCTGGCAATCAAACCGAAAAGCTAGGCTTAAGCCACCTGCATGGGTTGTAAATTAAAAAAAAAAGTTAAATAGAAATGACTAGTAAGCAAACTACAGTTTGAAAATACATACGCTTCAGTCTGCTTTTGAGATGAGTTTATCGTAGAGTTTATGTATAGCGTCTTGTCTCAATTCAAGTAAGGAACCTACCTATTTAAACAGTTTGCCGATCAAAAAAATTCAGAATTTCGTTCAATTAAATTGAACTAAAACCCTTGCCTTTCAATTTTCGCGTACCAATAGAGCGCGTGCGTTTTATCACTGTTTACGTTTTTCCTCGCTTTTACAGAATCAGCCATCACAACACGTGGTCGACCAGCAGCATAAACAGAAACAAAATCTGAAACAATACTTCCATTCCATAGCATTTACTAAAAACGTGTTTTTAATGTTCCCAACATGAACAAGAAAACATGTCCAATTTCATCCAGCGATATATCTCAAAACTAACCAAAACAACCATCAACCAATCAAACTGTAGCAACTTTGTTTTTGTTTACAACGAATACGTTCCACTTGCAACACAAACACCCCCTAAATGTGCACTTCTGCAAAATGTTTCCACAAGGAACACCCTGAAACAATGTTTACAAATTTTCCCGCCAATTTTCCGCACTTTCTCACCACCACACGTAAAAGAAATGACAGCACGGATGGTGGTGCATTTATGTGTCAGAATTGAGTCAGGTGGCGTGGGTACACTGGTATTGGGGAAAAATGAAAATCATCCCCATGTGGACTTTTTCCCTTTTACAACGGAAAACTGCTGGCTGCGTCGTCATTGTTGTTGTTGTTCTTGGCTAGCTGGCTGTCTTCTGCATCGAGTATGAATGTGGCCGGCATCAGAGCGAGGATATAAATGAAAATCTTGTGGCACTGCCACTAAGCCGCCACCATAACGTGGGTGACTGAATTCAGTTGGTGCAGACTTTTTCGTGCGAATGGACGTGTATTGTCTAACGGGAAGTGACGCGTAAAGAAAAATTTTGAAAATATTTTTTTTTCTTTGTCTGTCATAGAAGGGAAATAATTAATATCGCTGTTTTTTTTTTTTAAATTCTTTGAGTCTCCGCAAATAGTCTTTCTTGCAATATTGCGTATGGCTTTCGAATTATATACGTTTTTCTATGACCCAGTGATTTAAATTGGTTTTTAATTTTTCAAAATATATCGATTCTTCGTAAGCGTTGTAAAGTGAAATTAAAAGTGTCTTAAGTGTAAACAAATAAAAAAGGGAAATTTATCTAAAAAAAAATTAGTGAAGTGAGAGATACAAATTGTCAGTTTTTGTTCTTAAGTGGATTTCAGATTATTTTTGCAGAATCGGATAAAGGTAAGTTTTGATGAAATCTTTTCGAAAATGTTTAAGAAACCTAACATTCGTATTCGAATTAAGCAAAAAGCTAAGAATTTCTTATAGCAATTCAGTAACTCAATGACTATCAGGTTAGTTCGTTCAAGAACCATTTTCAAGATTTATTCGTAAATGTCGTAAAATGCTGAATATTTCGTTAATTTGAAATTCAAAATACAGGCACAGATAAATTTTACGATTTGGGAGATATTGTGAAAAGGCTTGAAGTATTAAGAGAAAAATATTTCAATTCTTTTTAAATACTTATTAAGTGGTGCTTAAGTCTTAAATTCAAAATGTCTAAAATTGGGGTTTTTAGAATTTAAGCATTTAATTGCAAAAAAACATGACATTCAAAAACATTTGGCAGGACTCTTTGTAGATATTATAAAAGGCTTCCTTTTTAGAGAACACAGCAGAAAAGCTAACAATTTGGAGACACAGCCATTCATCCAAAAATGCACCTCTTCTCTAAAGGCGATTTTTTGACCGAAATTGGGGTCCTTTTCCAAAAGCCCCAAAGCTTAGTAAGCGTTACCTATGGTAATTAACGCGAGCTCGCAGGTATGGTGTTGGATCTTGCTCGGGGGCAGGCTGACGCAAAATTCGGCAAGTTAAACTCATCGAAAGGTCATTTTATTGTGCTGCGGGCGATACATCGACAGCCTCGGGTTCTTTTGCATTTTGACGGTTTGTGGCCATGTTCCTTTGACGTCTGAATACTTCCTGGTAGGTAACCAAACCGGTAGTCTCAAATTTGGCCACTGAACGTTGGAGTGTCGACTTTGAAGAGCCACCACTTCTGCCGTGAAATACGGACAAAGTTTGCACTAACGATTTCTCATCTTGATAATTTTCCTTATCATCGTTTCACTTGCAATCGTGATTTTGCATCAGTGACTGAATAACAGTCAATAGAGTCGACTGACACGGCCAAAACAACATGGCCGCCACAGACTGTCAAAATGCACCATTTTATTTCCAAATACATGTCAATTCAAAAGTTCTTAACCGACGCGCGGTGGAGTGGAGCGATTTTCGGAACTGCAGCGCAGATGGTGTGTGTTCTATACCCCGTCGTAGCTCTCTTCCCACGTTGATCTGACAAACCCCCGGAGTAGGTATGTACTATCAATTGACAAGAAAAACGAAAATTTATTCAGCCATCCTGTAAGAAGTACACATACATATGAGAAAAAGCTTGGCCCTCTGTCTTAACAAGCCTGTTGCAGCAAAAATTCGTAGATATGTTTTCTCAGTTATTTAATCAAAGTAGGTCTACCCCACGCTTCCGTAATTGGTCCCATTTTATGTCAGCAGTATATTTATTGATACAGTCAATCCTGGCATTAATAACGATTTCCATTTGCTAAGACTAGAGCGTGGCAAATTATTCATTCAGAAGTCAAATTAACTCGTCGATTTAGGCTAAACTTTTAAAGTACTGCCCTAAGTGGCAAACCCACTTTGATATATAAAAACAAAACATTCAAAATTTTTTCATCTCAAGGGTGCTACCACATAACTTGATTCAATCGACAGCTCGTAATTTAGTTCCACCGATTGCCCTCAGATGTATTGTCCGAAACTAGTAAATGCTATTTGAAACTAAACGTGGGTGGCCTTGACACCCCCCTCTAACGAGGGTCGGATAAACATCCAGGAGTATAAAACTGACATGAGGAGCTTCTCAAATTTGACGTTCGGAGTTTACGTTAAATAGGAGTCCCGATTATTTGTGCGAAAAAAAATTCGCGCCCACAAATGAATGGATATGCTAGGTTTGAGACCCTGTATGATGCCAGATAGGTATATCTTTTCCCATGCATAATAGATCAAAAGTAACGCAATAATGTAATTGTGCCAAAATTTATTTCAAATGGTGTGACATGTCATCGTGCTTTCACATTAACTTTATAGACAGATGCAGATGCTTATCACTCCTAAAAAATACGGAACGATTGTTTCTGGTTATTGCACCAATTCCGGCCTGTTGATTTCTTGCAGCATGAACTTTGCCAGACCTGCTTTTTTTGTGCTGAATTTAAAGTTTCGCGTTAATTCATAAAAGCCAAC
This sequence comes from Rhingia rostrata, assembly GCA_949824845.1. NCBI lineage: Eukaryota > Metazoa > Arthropoda > Insecta > Diptera > Syrphidae > Rhingia > Rhingia rostrata. The sequence goes on from OX463757.1 coordinate 44,309,645, forward strand.
TGTGAAGAAGAAACACAACCATATATTTTTGCGAGAAATAGTTAAAAATATTAATTAGGTGGTCATTTTGTTTTCTGCCATTCATTTTAAATCGTCAAATAGAATTTCCTAAACAAACCCAATTGGGTTTTTTTTTTACATAATGGCTTCCAATTCACATCATGGTATGGAAGTACTATCACCTCACCTTGTAATTATCGCCAAAAAGGTGTATCAGAATACAAGGTCAGCCACAACAAATGTATTTATTGTGTACAGGAAATTCGTTCCTTAATTTTTAGCATTTTGAAATAGGAAGTAAAAAAAAAATGCGAGGCAATATTCTTCTTCGATGAGTGAAAACTAAATTATTGAGGTTAGAAACAGTTTATGTGTTGACCGAATTCAAATAGGAAAATTGGTCACAAAGGCTACGTTTAAACCGCTGACTATAACCGGGACTAAGCTTAAATTTAGTGAAAATTTCAACAGTTCAACGTATTAAACATATTAAAGATATTGAACGAGAAATAAATTTAATTCAGCCTTCGATTTTAAGAGACCTGGCTTAAGCTTAACTGATATAATAGCTAGAATCCTTCTTCTTTGGCTCAGATGTCACAAAGTAGTTTCGCATTTTCGTTTTTCTTGTCCTTTGAAAGTTTGTTTCTATTTCTAATTAATATTTTGAAAACAGCATTGGAATATCTTTTTTTTTTTTTGGTAATCAAATTCGAAACTACTTTAGAACTTAATTCGCATGTGTAAAATAATTTATATTTCACATCAATGCAAATATGTTGTTAGTTCTGCACTTAGTCCTGTACGGTGGTAACAGAAAAGTCAAAGACTATTTACTGCAAGCCCTAATATAGTCACCGGTGATGACGTGGCCAATAATAACCCCAACAAATCGAATAACTATATAAACAATAAAAAACAATTGAAATGTTATCTTAAATATTTTACCAATTTGACACTTCGATTTATGCTTCAGAATGTTCTTTTTAAGTAAAGGGTGATCCATTTCGAGGTTCCCTACTTTTTTAAAGAAAAAAACACAGAAAATTCAAATTTAATGGAAAATGTTTATTATCATTTGAAAGAACATTCCTTGGCATTTATTTTTTAAATATTATGTCTATCAAATGTTGGCCGTTGCGATGGGATGGACCATCTGCAACGGCCAACATTTGATTCCAATTTTCGATCACTCGTTCGAGCATTTCGACTGGTAATTGGCGAATGACACGCGTGATGTTTTCCTCCAAGGCCTGAATCGAAGCGGGTTTGTCGGCATAAGCTTTTGACTTTACATATCCCAACAGGAAAAAGTCTAACGGTGTGATATCACACGATCTTGGTGGCCAATCGACCGGCCCAAAACGTGAAATTATGTGCTCACCGAAATGTTCTCTCAATAAGTCCATTGATTGATGCGATGTGTGGGAAGTGGCGCCGTCTTGCTGAAACCAAATGTCGCCGAGATCACGAGCTTCAATTTCAGGCATCAAATAGTCGGTTATCATATCACGATAACGGTCGCCATTGACGGTTACGTTCCCACCGGCATAATTTTTAAAGAAATATGTACCGATGATTCCACCGGCCCACAAACCACACCAAACCGTTGTTTTTTCTGAATGAAGTGGCAGTTCTTCAATCTCTTCAGGTTGCTCTTCGTCCCGAATGCGGCAATTTTGTTTGTTTACATACCCATTGAGCCAGAAATGGGCCTCATCGCTAAACAAAATTTGCCTCGAAAACGTCGGATCTTCTTGGAACTTTTCAAGAGCCCATAGAGCGAAGAGATGTCGCTTGGGAAGATCGAGCGGCTTCAGTTGTTGCACAAGCTGTATTTTGTACGCTTTCAATTTAAGATCTTGACGTAAAATGCGCCAAGTCGTTCCATACGTCAGTCCGAGTTGCTGCGAACGGCGCCGAATCGACTCTCTACGGTCTTCGTGTACACTCTCAGCTACGGCCGCTATTTTTTCTTCACAGCGTGCTGGACGTGGTCTATTCGGTCGAATATTATCCAATAATGAATGCTGGGTCTCAAAATGGGTGATGGTGTTGCGAATAGTACGCTCAGTAGGCCGATTATGTTGACCATAAGTTGAGCGAAGTGCACGAAACACATTCCTCACAGAACGTGAATTTTCATAATAAAGTTGAACAATTTGTAAACGTTGTTCACGCGTAAGTCTTTTCATTATGAAATGCCAAACAATACTAAACAAAAATAGCATGACAGCATGACACGACTCACACGTGATCTGTCAAAAAAGGTTATTGAAAAAAGTATCTCTACTTGGATCACCCATTACAAACCTCAGTGAAATCCGCAACAGAGTTGATTCATTGACGGGCTTAGTGACGCGATGGTTAGTGGGAAGAACTGCCCGCAGAAGGTCTGGGTTCGATTACCAGTCGTTGCAACACATTAATGATTTTTCACTGGCCCTACTCTCGTGATGATCTGACAAATCATTCGAGTCAAGAAAAGCTTATCTCAAATTCGCCGTTCGGAGTCGGCAGAAAAGAGGAGGTCCTGCCATCGTGCAAGAGCTACGCACGCACACATGAATGGTACTAAAAGCCTGTTGCGCACAAAATTTGTGTTTTGCAGTCGTTGTTTTAATAATTAAGAAACGAGATTTAAAATATGACTCAGGTTGCTTAAATGCCGCCAAAGGTGGGTCTTGCTCACACAAATGTTTGTATATATGTACTCAGTTTTTCGCTCTTTGCTTGAAAGTTTTTTTTTTAATTTTGAATTTATCACTCATAATATGTTGTTTTTCGTAGAGAAAAAAAAATCTTCAATATTTCAAATTCAAATATTATTTTTATTTATTTATGAGATTCATGTTTATATTTTTCTCTCAGTGATTGAACAAAATTTAACCAAATATAAAGGTTTCTCTGACCAAAGGTGAAAATAGTACCGTGATAAAAAACGGTTTTGAAATGATCTTATTTCATTATCTTAATAATTGAGAGGAATTTAAAAACCTTTTAAAAGGTTGAGAGTTATTTTCAATCTCTGAACACAATCATGACACGTCTACCATTTCTAATGTCAAATGTCCCGCTAGCAGTTCCAATTAAATTAATATCGTCTGAATATGAAAAATATGAGCACCCAACTTGAAATTCACTTAGGAATAAGCTTTTGCAGAAATACTGCCATATTGGACCGTACTTGTCTCTTAACACTTGGAGCAATCTTCTTTTCTGTATGTAAAAGGTGGTTAAATTTTAAGGGCCGATGTTGATTTTGAATAAAACACGAATTGTTTAGGAAATTGTTGTCATTTCTTTTTATTATGATAATTTTGGTATGGTTCAATTATGTATGGAGCAAAATATTGGCCAAATGTTTGCCGCGACCTCGGCGGCCCCCCTCCATCAGATGGTCCAAATTTTTGATGACGCTGAGGCATAATTGAGCTTCTATGCCGTTAATGTGCCGAATTATCTCATCCTTTAGCTTTTGTATTGTTGCTGGCTTATCGACGTTAACCTTTTCTTTCAAATAACTCCAAAGAAAGAAGTCCAACGGTGTCAAATCACCGGCCTCATTTTGGAAAAAATACCGCCCGATGATGCCGCCAGCCCATAAACCGCACCAAACAGTCACTCTTTGTGGGTGCACTGGTTGTTAGGCAATCACTCTTAGATTATCTTTCGCCCAAATGCGGCATTTCTGCTTATTGACGAAACCACTGAGGTGAAAATGTGCCTCATCACTGAAGATGATTTTCTTCGAAAATTGATCGTCCACTGTTGCCATTTCTTGCCACCATTCTGACCATGGACGACGCTTGAAATGGTCAAGAGGCTTTAGTTCTTGAGTCAATTGCAAGTGTGTAAATGCAAGTCTTTACGCATAATGTTCATCAACGACGAGCGTGAGAGGTGCAATTGTTGGGCACGACGACGAGTTGAGGTGGACGGCTCTTCAGCCACACTATCGCGCAGCAATATTTTCTGAAGTACGAGCTGTACGAGCATGCACTGGTGTTTTCACATCTCCTACAGACCCGGTTTGCTCAAATAGAAGTAGAAACAGGGTTGCGCAAGAGTTAATTTCATTAAATTAATGTTTATGTATTTTTCATATCTATTATGTATAGGGAAGTACAATTATTTTTGGACCTATAATATCAGTTTAGAGTAAAGCCTCTGGGTATTAACTCAAAAACATCATATATGAAGTAAGTCCGTCCAGGAGTCTTGCGTCTTGATGGGTGCCAAACTGACGACCGACATATTATAAATAGAACGCTAGACCCACATTGCTGGACTAATCTACTAATCATAATGTTAAATGTGACAAAAATCACAAATTTTATTTTTTTACGATTATGGCAAGAAATAACGAAGTTTTCTAAAAAGGAAGATAAGCGGGATAAACGTGAAATTTTATTTTTTTACGATCATGGCAAGAAAAAACGAAGTTTTCTAAAAAGGAAGATAAGCGGGATAAACGTGATTTTAAAACGCAAGAATATAAAAGTCCAGGATTTTGAATAAACGGAATTTTAAAAGACGGAATTATAAAAACGCAGGGTATTACCAGACGGGATTTCGCATTTTTTCTGGATTTTTGAAAAACAGGATTGCGCTACGCTTCCTTTAGAGGGTCGCCCAGAATTCGTATCTGTAGCTAAATTTAAAAAAAAAACAAAAGTTAAAAAATAAAGCAACCCGTACGCGCTTACACAATTTGCATCTTCGTGAATCTGTAGCTTGAAGTTAAGTGGAGGGTTCATGCAAGAAATGTATCTCTCGATACCAGTTACAGATACGCATTCTGGGTCGCCCTTAAGGGTTTGTATTAATTTTTCAAAATGTGTATTATTCGTATGCTTATATTTTATGAACTTTAACTATATTATCATGTTAAAAAGAGGAATAAGGACTCAGTCATACGATTATGTCAAGGTGAATAATATCTTAATTTATTTTGAAATCACACTTGTTTTATGTAATATCAAGCGAAGGAGAAGTTATTTGAAAAAATTAAATGAATAACCGGTCTAAATTATTACGAAACTAAAAACGCGCCCTTCAGGGTTAAGAGTAAATATCGCGCAGAGTGTTGCCTTATTTTCTTATCAAAGATTTGTTTTTAGAAAAAAAGTCAATAAACTGGACAAAGTTTGGCAGTTATAGTTTTTGTAAATAACTGACACTTGTTGACTAATGCCATTTAATTTATTACTTTTGTAAATAATTTGCAAACAAAAAAACGGTCGCTTATACATTGACCATACCGTTTTGACATAATTATGTAGGTAGTTGTCAGTTCTAGAGACACATATTTCCATTAACAATTGACTTTTAATTAACAAATGAAAAATATTATCATCGCAGTCTGGTGATAGTATTTGTACTGACCCGGGGCTTAATAAACTTATTACTTCCTTAATGGTGTTAGTTTTGTGAATATATGTGTAACTTTCAAGTGGGTTCTAACTGCACGCATGAAATTACATAGCAATACAATACAAATGTTATACCCGTCGGAAAAGTGACAGATAAACGATAACTAGTGTTAAAGAAAAAAACACCAAATGCAAATTCACACTCATCGGAGTTGTCGACCTACTCGTAAGCAAAGTGTTTCGAACAATCAGCTACTCATAAATATAAACCCCTGGTGAATCACGTAGATAATGACGTTTTCCATTGTTAAAAAAAAAATTTTAAGTCTGTCAAAACTTCGATTTTGACAGTTGTTGTGATCCATTGGGCAAAAAAATGATTTTTTTTTTGACCTCAGATCAATTTTGCAAACCTAGATTTTTCGGGAGATCTACCCCTCTTTGCACTAACACTAATGCAATGATAACTGTCAGTTTGCCTAGAGTGATTTTTATTTTGAATTATTATTTTGGTTGTGAAAAACTATTATTAAAAGCAGTTCTATATGAAATATAAATGAAATCAAAAACAAAAAACCTGTGTAATTTGAAACTCGACAGTTACACCTTAACTTACTTCAAAGACACGAAATTACAAAAACACAAAGTCAAAACTAAAAATTTATCTGAAATCTTATTCCATGGTAGATCAAAATCTAGATTTACCAATGCAAAACGCCAAATTTTAGATCAAAATCTAGATTTTTATTTTTATTCATACGTCTTTCAATTGACCAAACATACAAAGCGATGTCGATCGATTTTCAGTTGATGACGAAGTGACATTTATAGAATTTTTGTTGAATCAGCTTTTTTACTTGTCATGAAATTGATCGCCGTTAAGAAAGTTTATAAAAGTTCTTTTATGGTTCGACAAAAAACAAAATGTTTTTCTCCTGCATATAGTGTGGGGTATACAAAAGGTTTTTTTTTTATGAAAACGAATCCAAAAAGTGGCCGTAGGTTAAAATGATATATGGAAGGAATATTTGTCATATCAAACCCAATGATTTTGCATCAAAAGTTTTTTCGAATGAGATTGACTACATATGTTGTTCAGTCACTTTTTCAAAATATCCTACCGTTTGGCCAAAAATAACGCTTTTCTAAAAAGTGGGTGTGGCAGCGGGCGGGTTTTTAAATTTTTTACACTTGTTCGAACTTTTTTTACTTTACACTTTCATTACCCTAGCTAAAAATTGAAGGGCTAAAAACCCGAGATCTACATATGGATGGAAGGACAGACAGAAATGGCTTAATCTACTCAGCTAGCGGTTCTGAGTCGATCCATATACTTTGAGTTATACCTAGCTAAATTATTCCTCTATGTTACAAACTATGTATCAAAACTAGTTTATCCCTATGGGATAGGGTATACAGATTAAGCGTGATTAATCTGATATAGTGTTTGATTTATACTGCATTCTCGAAATTTTCGAACATAAGATAAAATCTTATACCAACCCTCCTTTGGATTTCTGAGATTTATTAATCATCAAAACTAAGTGGAACTGAATAGAATAGAAGTTAATAATTCCAATAGTTTTATTTTCGAGAATTTTACTATATTAAATATTTATAAGTTTAAGTGTAAATTCTTTTTGTACAGATCATGTGAAGATGATTAAAAATTCAAAAAAAAAACACTCAAAAAGTCGTAAAATAAAGATCAAAAAATCGATACTCAAATCGAACGCCTCTATTTAAAATGCCAAATGTTCAAAAACTGCAAAAAAAAATAGAAACGAAACAGGTGATTTCGAATTTTTAATTTAAAAAAAAATCTCGTTTGTTCCCCTTAGGTGCTTAATATGATCAATTCTTGTATAGATATATATATATACCTCTACCGAGATACTTTGTTAATGTTTTGTTTATTCAACAACGGGCACCGATTCTCTGAAAGAACTGTTTATTCTGGTAAAAGTGTCTATGCAACTAGCACACGTTTTCCAAAAATCCGATACAGTGCTTCAAATGTTTTCTTTCTAAGATTCCGAAGGCAGTGCGATTGAAGAATTCGGAATAATTGTTTCCGTCTGTTTATAATATTTTACGTGATTTTTCTTTCCACTTGTTCGTTTATATTTTAAAATGGTGAATCGTTTTGTGAGTTGGCAGTTGGAAGTAGATTAAATGAATATCATACGTTATCACAGCGGGATTGAGTGAGATTAGTAAAAGACAGATAAGTTATACATGAGCGGTTTTGCATCCAAATAGGGGTACGTCACTTCACCATGGGATACGATACCAACATCGTTTTTACTTCCATAAATTACCAAGTTTGTTGTTTTGTTTTGTCTAAACATGGACTTGAAGTAAATGGAAACTGATAACCTACAGGTGTTTATTTTTTTTTAAACGGAATTTGCGGTTCTTATTTTTTTACTGATCACCATTTATTTTTTATGAAGGAATGATGATTCCACCGAACTGAAACGGAATTGACCCAGTTATTCCTATAAGCAGAGACGGGGGTAAAATTCCGTTTTCATCATGTTTTGTGTTCCAATGAGGTTGTTCAATTATAGCTACAAGGGCCCAGTTATAGCTATCTTTGTACAACTTCATTGGAACACAAACCATGATGGAATCGAAATTTCACCCCGTTTCAGTTCGGTGGAATGGCAATCATTACTTCATGGAAATAAATGTTGATCAGTGAAAAGTAAGGAATGATTTTCTGCGAAACTCGCCAATGATTGAATTTATAAAAAAAAAGTAGCAAAAAGTGAAAGAAAATTTCAAATGAGGGTTTTGAATGATTTAACATTTAACAACTTCATTGGAACACAACACATGATGGAATTGAAATGTCACCCACATAGCTCCTTATAGGAGTGAGAGGGTAGTTCCGATTCATTTCAGTGGAATGACAATCATTACTTCATAAAAATAAATCTGGATCAGTGAAAAATAAGAAGTGATTGTGTGCGAAAACTATAATTAGAAATTCAAATATTTTTGGATAATCACGTTCAAAAATTCATAAGCATTGTTGTGACACCAATGCGCCAATAATTTAATTCATAAAAGAGCCGCAAGAAGTAAATGAACATTTCCAATGAGGGTTTTCAATGATAGGTATAACTGGGTTCTAATGATTGTCATTCCAAGGAACTGAAACGGAATTTTCCATAAATTCCTACAAGAAGCTATGGGGGCGACATTTTGAATTCCACCATGTATTGTGTTCCAATGAAGTTGTTCAATGATAGCCATAACTGGGCCCTTAGACCTTTTCTATAGAAGAACATATACGATGGCCAATGAACACCTAATGGACTGAAAATCATCAGATTCGTGGATGACATAACGATAGTAATGCCAAACTTGCGATGGTGTCATTTTTTTGAGACGAAGATTTTGAATAATCGGTACACGAAATTTGGCTAGCAAAGTTTAGACACCAAATTATCAGGTATCTTCCAGCCTGATCCATTTCAAACTACTTTGAATATTCATTGATGCCACAAAATAAATTCATATATAACAGTCTTTGTTGCTGTACACTTGGAAATCAAATCTGACTTTTTTTTAGCTTTGAAAAGGTTTATAGCACGTCGTGGGATTTTTCGTCATCTTTATTGCGATAATGCCATAAATTTCGTGGTAGTTAGAAATTAATTTACAGAATTACGGTATGAAAAAGTTGCGCAGAGGATATTCTTTAAAATATTCTTCATTCGAGACCTCTGCTGCCATTAACTCCCCCAGTGTTGAAAAAGTGTCGGCACCAGGGCGTTTGATTATAGGGAGTCCTCCCACTTTAAAAATACGAGGAACCAATTTTTTCAAAGTTTTCTTGGTAAAAATGTTGTTACTTTATATTTATATATTAGATAATAGGCCGAGAGGCATTAGAATTAAGTTATCGTATAATTTAGGGCGCCCGCATAGAGCAAGTAAGTTAGTTAAGTAGTTGATAAGTAGGCGAGTTTTTTCATGAATTTTTATCTAGCATGTAAGTTAGTTTTAAGAAAAATAAAATAAAAATAAATTAAAAAAAAAAAAGTCCTCCCTCTTTGTTTTTGGAGACTGATATCACTAGTATCTGCACACTAATTCGCTGGCAACAAATGAGTGGTATTGTCAACATTTTTGGAAGCGATGGTCTAAAAACGTATGCATCACACCTAGCAAAAACATCAGAAGAATTCAGAATTTACCGAGTTTAAGCTTGGGTTATTGGTTCTAGTCTTTGACTATAATATACCACCTCAAAAATGGTTTCTTTGCCGTTTTGAAGATGCCATCAAAATAAAGGACGGACATGTTCTTCTTAATTCCATAGAATCTAAAAACTAGACTATATCTAGAGCTATACATAAAGTTGGACCGTATTTCAGATGTGGCGGCATGTTTTATCTTACAATTGCATTATAATAAACCCCAATGTAATCATATTCTTATAACACATTTCTGCTACATACTGTATTTAGTGTTGCACATTTATTTTATCTAATCCACTACTTAATAATAATTCGAAATTAGTATTTTCTATGATTTGAGCCCTGAAGGTCGTAATAAATTACTTGAATTCAAAAGTTTTGTTTTAATTTCGATCTGATAGATGTATGTAACATTTAATATTTTTTTAAGGAGCGAAATTTTTTGTTAACTTTTCCATTATTGTTCTTGAAATATGTTTTTATTTTAAGAGGGTAGAAAATAAGATATTAATAAGTAATAATAAGTTATAAACATATGAGAAGGCTACAAGCCGCTGTATGGATCGTTTTATACCCCACCCCATCCCATCATTTAAATTAATATCGCTTATATGTGGGTTTTCTGGCAAAGAAATATTAAAATTGAAATTGTAGCAAAATACATATTTTTCAGACAGTTTATGAAAAACTTGTACGGTTCGACTAAAAACAACATTTTTCTCATGCCCCATGGTATGGCATATAGGGTATGCAAATGGTTTTTGTATGAAAACGCCTCCAAAAAGTGGGCGTAGGTAAATATTTATATTGGCAAAACCAATTTTTTTGCTGTTAACGTTTTTTCTAAATGTTTAAAATTTTACGAAAAATGTTTTTTTAAGGAAAACGCCCCCAAAAATTGGGCGTGGCAAAAAAAACTTTGTATATACGAAGTATAGATATTAAGATTGTCTAGACATAACATTCAAACAGTTTTTCAATTAAAAAGGGGCGTGGCAGTGGGCGTGGCAGTGGGCGGATTTCAAATATGTTTACACTTGTTCTGCTGGGAGCAACAACAGACACGTGTTCCAAATTTCATCACATCATCTTAGCTCAAAATTTAAGGCCCAAAAACTGGTGACGTACCGACGGACGGACGACGGACAGACATGGCTAAATCGACTCAGCTATCGATTCTGATTCGATCCATTTACTTTGAGGTATATCTAGCTCAATTATTTCTCTATGTTACAAACTAAAGTACTCCTATGGGATAGGATATAAAAAGCAAGCTCAATCAACATATAAAACATGTCACTAAGCCGTAAATTGTTTATTATTCATTACGCTTAAACTATAATTTTTTGTTAAAAATACTTAGTTGTGGCGTTTCTGTTATAGACACCGGTGTTTACATCTTTCATGAATTAAAGGCACCTCGAGAGAAAAGATTTTAATAGTTTATGTTTCTCCCTAACCTCTAAACAATCAATATCACTAAAATTCCTCCGTTTTAATAACGATTATACCTAACTATTAGTAGTTGCAGTCATATTTTACATCTCAACACACTACAATAAAGCGATTGAGGCTCTCCAAGCTAAATGCGTTTTAGAATCCAAACTTTTAAAAGAAGAGGAAGATGTATTACGTTCTATTAATTTAATTGATTAACCATTTAAATTTGTATCTGGAATTTTATGGCTAAAAAAAAAACTATATGATGGTTTTGGTAAAATCGATATTTCTCAAAAACGGCTCTAAAGATTTTTATTTAAATTAAGGCATAAATTAACAGTAATGGTCTTAAGGGAACTTCATTTCTCGTTTTTTACCAACAAAAAAAAAGGAGCAAGGGATTTTTTTCCATTTTTGTATCTAACTATATATTTGGGTGGCCCGTTTTTTTGTCGGCAAATATTGAACAAATCGAAAGAAATATCTAGCGCTAAGGACTCATACATTTTTCTCATTTTTGTATCTAACTATAATATTTGGGTGGCCCGTTTTTTCGTCGGCAAATATTGAACAAATCGAAAGAAACATCTAGCGCTAAAGACTCATACATGGCCTCAAACCTAGATTCCCTCTTAATTTGTGTGTGCGAAAATCGAAGCTTATGAAATTTTAAGCATATATATTGAAATAAACTTAACAATTTAACTCATTTTTAGCTAAAAATATTGTTTAAAAATTTATTTAAGCAAACTGTTCAATGATTGCACCAATTTGAAAGTTTGTACAGGGTGTTTTTTTGTAGATGTGCAGAGCATTAAGTTGGCAACACTATTTTAACTGGCGGTCATTTTCTGTTCAACATGAATAGACTGACGTCTGAACAATGCTTCCAAATTGTGCAAATGTTTGAAAAACATTGTTCTGTTCGAAATGCATATCGCGCAATGAGCACAAGAGCAATGAATTCGATTAAGTATAGAACGTTTTCGCACCACGTTTACTTCATATGATAATACGCATCGCATACGCAGAAACGTTGTGCAGTGCGTACAGAATAAGCCATTGCTGCTGTAGAAAGTAGCATAGAGGAAGACCCAAATCAGACTATCTGCCTGATTTGGATATGTGTCCCATTCACTTTATTGAAGATTTTGCGGAAAAATTTGGTCCGTACTTCCTTAAAACCGATGCCGCATGCTGAATCCATCAAAATTCCTGGATGGATCGGTACCAACAAACGGCAGAAATTCGAATTACATGGGTTTCGTGATGCTTCTGAAGGCGCTTACGCAGCTGTTGTATACGCCAGAACAACTAAGGATAATACAAAATATATAACTACATTGTTGACATTCAAAACAAAGGTTGCACCCATAAAAAAACAAGCTTACTACGCCCAAGCTAGAGCTATGTGGGGCACATTTGCTATCAAAACTTCTGAAGGAAGTGCAGCTGATATTTGGGACACAGATCATTAAGGTATTTGCATTGGACGGATTCAACAATTGTACTATCATGGATAAGGAAGAATGAATGCACCGAAAAGATATTTATTGCGAACAGGGTATCTCAAATCAAGGAAACATTGGATTCAGATTCTTGGAGACATGTCAGATCTGCAGAAAACCCCGCAGATTGTGCATCGAGAGGTTTAACTCCATCACAACTGAAACATCATTCACTATTGTGGGACGGACCGAAATGGCTTGAACGTAACATGTTTAACTGGCCTATACAACGAGAAAATGAACAGACAAGGTCGGGAACTATGACCTGTGAACCAAAGGTAGTCTTAACGTCGATAGCAACGGAAGACACAGTAATGAACAGATTTTCCTCGTACACAAGGCTGATCCGAACTATAACCTACTGTAGACGATCTTTCCAAACGACCGGTGAAGATACTTCACATATGGGTTCTCCAATGTATAACTCTCTGTTACCTCTTATCAGCGAGATGTAGACAATCTCCTACTATACCGTGCCCAACAAAATTTGACACCAAATGACGAATAGTGTTGTCAGACGGTGCTTATTGCAAATACAAATTTTTGTCGCAACAGACTCGTTAGTACACAGGGCCGAGCTTTCTCACAACCATTCCTGTGAACGTGTGTACTTCTTGTACAATGTCGGGACCTCCTGTTTTAAGCCGACTCCGAACGGGGAACGCGAGATAAGCTTATTTTCACAATTGATGCTACTCAGATGATTTGTCAGATCATCACAAGATTAGGGCCAGTGAAAAATCATTTAGGTGTTGCTATGGCTGGGAATCGACCCCAGACCTTCTACACCGCAGTTCATCGCACTAACCATCGCGCCACTGAGCCCGTCCGGTGCTTATTGGCCACGAAATTTTCAACGGTCCTCACATTAAGTTCATACAACTGAACGACTATTTATAATGTATAGCATCACCATTTCGGTGCGTTCCAACGGTAATATTGCACTGAATTGACGTTTCAAAAACATGTCTGCTCAAGTCAATCGGTTAATAAAAGTCAAAGTTAGGTAGTCAATGTTTATTTACGGACATAACATATGGCGCACTCGTATATATGGACCAATTGAGTAAAATTTGAAAATCAATGTTACTATTAACTCTAGTAACAATGTGCTCTAATATATTCACAATTTAAATTCGAGCTCATTCGGTTACTCAACACTCATTTGTAATATTATTAGCTGCTACAAAAGTATTAGTTTACATTTTTTCGGCTTGTTAATGACTGAAAAAGCACTTCTTTTCAAAAATTTAGATGAAATAAAAAAAAAGTTCAAAGCAATGAGGCCAACATCAAATCTTCCAATTAAGCACAATTTCGTACCACATGATCCCTCGTGTAATCTGAAGTATTTTAATGGATTTTCTAATAATTAATATTAATACAATACTAATACTGCAAAAATAGACTCATTGCATGGCTATCTATTTGCGGATGGCATTTTCATCGATGCAATGCAAGCATCCAAAAATAATACAAACACTAACAGACACTTGAAACAAAAAGACGTGATCCGGCGTGGAGAGAAAATAGTATTGTTAAAGAAAATGTCATAAACAAATGCCTCTACAGCTGCAGTTGCTCAAATGTTCACTCTTTTGAAGTATTTATGTATCTTGAGTATGCCGCCCACTTTAATCATTCAAAGACGCAATCAAGCACACACTTTCACTTAACGTCAACAACAGGTACAATGTTTAGATACAATTCCCTAACAATTAACGCGAACACTTAAACTCGTAATGTAGTCGTGTAGCAGCCTAAAAATAAACGATAATTCGTAATTAAAAATAAAAAACAAAACAACCAAATTATATAGATGCCCAGATATTCTGTCTAGATCCTATTCCAATGCAATCACAACACTTTCTTTGATGTAGTCTCGTTTGACAGCTCGTTTTCGTTAGACTCAATTAACCTCGACGCGCAATATAAATAATTAGAAAGTTTGAAATTTTTCTAAATAGATAATTTCTTTCAAATTCGAAAAACAATTTCGAAGAACAACATCGAAGCATCATTGCATCGGGGATCGCACTACACATATACCCAGCGCAGGTATCATCGATATACGAGGTTTTTCAAAGTGCTTCCGTTTGATCTGAATAAGATCTGCAGGTCTATCAATACATTGGCATAAAGATAAAAACTTTTGCGTTTGCTTACTTTATATGCCCGAAATAAACATCACCCTATCGGTGTATGATTCATATTTTCATCGCAGAACACCCTGCGTGTGTTCATATGCGAGTGCTATAAACACTTTGATTTAAAGATACTCGTCCCTCGGGTGATGAGGATTTGGAAACACTGCCGCACAGTAAGTTGCAATCAAAATAATTCCAATTCCAAGGAATTCAGTTTTGAGCTTGAACCGCCAACTTTTTCAAAACATCCATTTGATTGGAAGTCATCATGGGGTAAGGTGTTCAGTTGTCATGTTTTCGTTTCATCAGTAGGTAGTATCTCATCGGAGAATTTTTTCGCGTGCGATTTTCGAATTCTCTGTTAGATACTAACTGCAAAGGCGAACGTCATGCATAGGATGAGATTTATTGTTCTTCTCGTAATGGCCTCTGTGCATTTGCTCGTGATATTTCAATTTAATTTCTTGAAACATTCGTCTTTGTTTTGTTCTTTTGCGCCCAAGTGGCGCGCAATGATTAGTTGTAATTAATTTAGGCTAACATTCCACTGAGAGGAGATGCTGCATGTAGGTGTGTGTTTGCTTTTTTCGGTGTAGGTTTGATGTTCATGTCGGTAGAGGTGATGTTGCTTTGATGTGGAGCAGCGATCAAATTTTGACGGCTTAAAGAACGAACGATTAAAACAGCACTTAATAGAACAGTTGTTTACAGAGTGAACGCATGTCTTAACTTTTTGTTTGCACAATCTTAAATGGTGGGATATAGCTTAAGGGTTTAGTTTCGGTCTTAAATTAATGAGTTGTTAAAATTAGTTTCTAGAAATAAAGATACATATATCTACTTCAATTCAACTTGAAATAATAAATCAATTGTTAAATCAGAAGAATTCAATAATCTTCTAGACATCACAATTGGTTGAGATGGACATGGCAACAACATGCAATCTGTATTGGCAAATCAGTGGCTGCTAAACTTAGTTACATTTATTGAGCTAAAGGGTAGCCCAGAATGAGTTAAAAACAATGCAACCCGCAATCGCTTTCACAATGTGTATCTTAGTTAATCTGTAGCTTGAAGTTGCATAGAGGGTAACTTCATACAAGAAATGTATCTCTCTACAGATACGCATTCTGGGCGGCCCGTAAGAGATACATTTCACCAGCCTAGCTTCTGTTTCCCTATAAATCCCAAGCGCGACAAGTTCTTGAATACTGGTCCTATGTTTAGAGTTCGGCCCAAAATCATATACTGAACGCACTAAACAAAATCCAAAGACGAAGAATTAAAACTGACTCACCTTTCGAGTTGTTGATATCGGGTTTTTCAACAGGGACGCTACAAAAGTTGAGCGACAGGGACAGCAAACGACGCCATATTTCTTGCCGCTCTTTTGATATTTCTCTTCAGTAAGGTTTGCCATTTCATTATGGAAAGATATACGATCCAACAACGAGTCGAAATTATTAAAATTTCCAACCGAAATTCGGAATCAGTGGCCTCAACGTTAAGAGCGCTAGGTCCAATTTATGTTCATTTTCATCGAAAAATCATCTTCAGTGATGAGGCTCATTTCTGGCTGAATGGCTTCGTCAATAAACAAAATATGCGGTATTGGTCAGGCAGCAATCCACACGTACTCCGTGAGTCATCATTGCATCCCGAAAAAACTACGGTTTGGTGTTGTTTATGGGTCGGCGGCGTCATTGGGCCGTACTTCTTCCGTGATGATCAAGACCGCCACGTTACTGTGAATGGGAATCGCTACCGTTCAATGATAACCGAATATTTTTGGCCCTAATTGGATGATATGGACTTGGAGGACATGTGGTTCCAACAGGACGGCGCCACAAGCCACACAGCGAATGCCACAATCAATTTATTGGAAACCAAGTTTGGAGAACGTATTATCTCACGAAATGGTACAGTCGCTTGGCCGCCACGGTCGTGCGATTTAACGCCGTTAGACTATTTCCTGTGGGGCTATGTCAAGTCTATGGTCTATGCCAACAAGCCAGCGACGATTGATGACATTCGTAAGAATATCGAACGTGAAATTGCAGCAGTATCGGCCGATTTATGCTTGAAAACCGTCGAAAATTGAGTTCAGCGTCTGGACTTCTGCAAGCGTGCCCGTGGTGGCCATGCAAAAGAAACCGAGTTCCATACATAATGGCATCGAAAGTACTTTCATAGGAATAAAGAATTTCATTGATATCCAAAACCGTTTTTGTTTTATTTAAAAAAAACTTTTGAAGCGTTCTTATTGAAAAACCCTTTAGTTGAAAACAGCAACGAAGCGAACTCAGCTACCGCAGCAATGTTTTTTTTTAACTTCCCCCTGGATTACTCAATAATAAAAATTGGGTCGAAAAGTTATTCAAAGGTATAGCGAATTGTGCTATTCGGGCTCTAAGGGCTAGAATTATATTTATTTATAAAACACTGATTTTCTAAATATTCCTAAGCAGGGCCAAAGTCTTTCCATCGAAATATTAAACAATACCAAAAAAAATAAAATGACAGTTTGACACGACGACCGCGACCGTGCAACAATGCTCACTCAAGAATATACCTGTATCAACCCTTAGTCTTTCTTAGATACTTTTTTTAAAGAGTTTTAATCAAATTAAGGACATTTAGTCAGTAATAAGGCTTATTACAACAATGTGTTGGGCATTATGTTACCAAAATTTGTATGGCAGAGATTGATAAGACTATAAACCAAACGTAAACAATGGACTCAATTAAGTTGCGTTAGCAGTAAAGAGACTTAAAGAGACCGTAAAGAGACTTAAATCTGTTATCGGCACAATCAGATACTTTTTATAAAAAAAAATACATGAGTAGGCTACAATCCGATGAAATAATCGCTTAAAACGCTATCCCATCTAATCCTTGCTCCGAAACTATATCAAAATACCTTGTCGTTTGACCAAATCGAATGAAGTTTGGTTTTGGTAGTGGGTGGCCGAAAGCGACCTATGCTGCATTCATAAACAAAGAGCTTACACACCAAATGACACTATCCTTGTTCAACATTTTCGGATTAACCATTATACCATTAAGACGTAGGACATGTCGTAAGGTATGGCATGATCTTTAAAAATAGTTTTCATACTATCAAAATGTTTACAGAAATATTATCGAAGTATTTTTATTGAGTTTGCTTTTAACTTATACCGAAATCCATTTCTTACTGAGAACGTCCCCGAAAACTTTATACTTTGTCAAAATATCTTGTTCAGAGACTTTTAAAAATTCCGTACGGTTTGATATTTTTAATATTTTTCTAAACAGTGGACATGGTAGTGAGCAACTAAGAGTGTACCAAATTTCATCTTTCTAGCTCAAAATTATAATCCAAAAGCTGGCTATGGACGTACAGACATCACTAAATCGACTCAGCTAGCGATTCCGAGTAGAACAGTATAGATAACGGGTGATCCAAGTAGAGATACTTTTTTCAATAGCCTTTTTTGACAGATCACGTGTCAGTCGTGTCATGCTGTCATGTTATTTTTGTTTAGTATTGTTTGGCATTTCATAATGGTAAGACTTACGCGTGAACAACGTTTACAAATTGTTCAACTTTATTATGAAAATTCACGTTCTGTGAGGAATGTGTTTCGTGCACTTCGCTCAACTTATGGTCAACATAATCGGCCTACTGAGCGTACTATTCGCAACACCATCACCGTCGACCATCGACCGAATAGACCACGTCCAGCACGCTGTGAAGAAGAAAATATAGCTGCCGTAGCTGAGAGTGTACACGAAGACCGTAGAGAGTCGATTCGGCGCCGTTCGCAGCAACTCGGACTGACGTATGGAACGACTTGGCGCATTTTACGTCAAGATCTTAAATTGAAAGCGTACAAAATACAGCTTGTGCAATAACTGAGGCCGCTCGACCTTCCCAAGTGGCATCGCTTCGCTCTATGGGCTCTTGAAAAGTTCCAAGAACATCCGACGTTTTCGAGGCAAATTTTGTTTAGCGATGAGGCCTATTTCCGGCTCAATGGGTATGTAAACAAACAAAATTGCCGCATTTGGGACGAAGAGCAACCTGAAGAGATTGAAGAACTGCCACTTCATTCAGAAAAAACAACGGTTTGGTGTGGTTTGTGGGCCGGTGGAATCATCGGTCCATATTTCTTTAAAAATTATGCCGGTGCGAACGTAACCGTCAATGGCGACCGTTATCGTGCCATGATAATCGACTATTTGATGCCTGAAATTGAAGCTCGTGATCTCGGCGACATTTGGTTTCAGCAAGACGGCGCCACTTCCCACACATCGCATCAATCAATGGACCCTTTGAGAGAACATTTCGGTGAGCACATAATTTCACGTGTGATATCACACCGTTAGACTTTTTCCTGTTGGGATATGTAAAGTCAAAGCTTATGCCGACAAACCCGCTTCGGTGCAGGCCTTGGAGGAAAACATCACGCGTGTCACTCGCCAGTTACCAGTCGAAATGCTCGAACGAGTAATCGAAAATTGGACTCAACGGATGGACCATCTGCGACGTAGCAACGGCCAACATTTGTTAGACATAATCTTCAAAAAATAAATGTTCTTTCAAATGATAATAAACATTCTCCATTAAATTTGAATTTTCTGTGTTTTTTTTTTTTCTTTAAAAAAGTAGGGAACCTCGAAATGGATCACCCTTTACATACACCTACTAGTTGACTAGGCAAACGTTGTTTTGCCATATAAATTATAAGAATTAAAAACACACTAGTTGTTAATATGCACACCCACTTTATTGGTTCTTCTTTTGATCTTACCCTATGTTTTTACTTAGACTACCGCAGAGTCTTTTCGTAAACTAATTTTTTTGTTTTGCCCGGAGTTGTGGTATAAATAAACAGAACTGATGGCTTTTCCAGACGTGAACATGTCCGTGGGAGAAGTTTGGATATTCTTAGTCAATTCCGCACAGTTCCAACAATTTTTCTTGTAACTTATTTATTGTCATAGCGAATGCAAGACGTATTGGTAATTGGCAAATATCATCTTTGCCGATCAAAGTGGGTCTAGTCCCCTGTTAATCTCGAAGGTAGAACTTCAGATGATCTTCGATTCCATAAAGACAAAGAAATCAGCGGGAGTCGATCGTATATGCAACATTGTACTGCGGCAATTGCCTCCTGAAGCCGTGGAAATTTACGGCACGCTGTTCACACGAGGTAGAAGTAAAACTGTTTTCTGCTTAATTTCAGCTATCACTCTCTCTCCTTCTGTGTTTACGACCTACATCTACATAGTGCCGTAGTTTATTAATCTCATTCAAGATAAGTTGAAGTGAATATTGACAATTAAGTAAAATGAGGCATTGAGGGCGGGAGTGGCGTTACCCTTTTGCTGCTTTGATTGAAACTTTGTCAGAGGTGGGAATACAAATTAAAACAAAACATTTGAAAAAAAATTCAATTACGCAATGGTTTCCGAGCGATTTTCATTTAAAGCGCACCTCGTAAATTTATAAAACTTCGAAATACCTACGTAAATTTATCAGTTTAAGTGAATACTCCAATATTTAAAAAATAAACCAGATAATATGGATTTATTTGTTTGTAAAATGTTTAAGCAAAATTATCTTAATTGTTGCAGTTTGGGGTTACGCCACTTCTGCTCTGGGTGCCTCAAATATGATCTTGAAGGTCTCTCGAACATACTATTGCATACAGCTGTAATGTTTTCAATGGGAATGAGCTTCACAGGAACCTACTGGTGCATCTTATGCACGATATTAAAATTGTTGGCTTTTGGTTAACGCGTTGGACCTCTTGCGAAAGTCTGACAAACATCCAAGAGTATGAAGAGTCGGCATTCGAGAGGAGGTCGCATTCTTTGTGCCAAGAACATAACAGCGAAAACAAAATAACTGGAGAAAGTCGGCTGTTAATGCCATATATCATCCCTTTTTATTTCTAGATTATTTCTAGATATAATTCATTTAAAGAAATTAATTAATCTTGAGCGTAATATTCATTTGATTACATTCGAGAACGTGCATCGTGATTGCTTAGTTCCGTACCGTGTCGCGCCGGTCTTTTGAGCCTTTGTGCCCCTATAACTGATCTCAGTCTTCATATTACACATTCATGACCATGCAACTCTTCTTTATTTGTTAGATAGATAGATAGATAGTTTATTTTGTATATAATTTTACATTAGGTTTGTTACCGCACATTTTACACAGAGATTTAATAACAAGTACTTTTCTTCTGAAATATTGTATATTAGATTATTAGATAACTATGAGAGACAAATATAAGATTGTTTTTTGGAGAAAAATACAAACAAAAACTCCAAATATCAAGAAAAAAATTTAATGAAGAAATATAAAGGTAAAAAAAAAAAGTTAAAAATTCAAGTAAAAATATGTTATGACTAGCAATGTTAAATAAATAAAATCAAAAAATTTATTGAAAAAATAAATAAATAAACAAAAATAAATAAATAAGTAAATAACTAAATAAATAAATAAAAAAAAAAAGCGGTGGGTGGCCGCGGTGTAGTGGTAATGTGTTCGTCTGTTGAGTGGAAGGTTGCGCGTTCAATCCCAACCAAAATCCATTTCACTTCTATTTAAAAGAAATAAAAGGTCGGTGTGATACCTAAAAGTATGCACACCATCTTGAATTTCTTCAAATTTAACGAACACAACAAAAAGTGACTCCCCGAAGTTATTTCGGACACCACCCATGGAGTTTAAGTCTCCACTACATCCAAAATCTTTCCTATCCTCTCTTTCTTCCACTTCTCTAACGCTCGTACTATGGTAACATATAAAGGGTATTCAGAACCCCTTGAGTACGTGTAAATTATAAAAAAAAAAAACTTCAATAGTATTTAATAAATAATAATAATAAATAACAAATAACATAAAAAAACAGTTAAATAAATAACAATTAGATAAATAACAATTAAGTAAATAACAAATAAATAAATAACAACTAAATAAATAACAATTTAATAAATTACAATTAAAATAAATGCCAATTTAATAAATTAAGTAAGTTAAACAATAACAACAATAGAAAAAATAAATAGAAAATTATATAAATGACAGATAAACAAAATGTACATCTAATTCTTTATTAAATTGTGTTCAAAGCATTTATTAAAGGATTATCAGCAAAAGCGCAACGTTAAAAAAAAAAGTGCTATTGAGTTTAGTAAATTCTATTGAATATCAAATCAACATTTTTGCTTTATTATGTAGATCTCTAGTTGAGTGGTGCCAAGGTAAATTTAACATTAATTTAAAAATTTTATTTTGCGATATTTGCAGTTTTTTTATATGACACTTTGCAAAGTCTGCCCATACTTGGCACCCATAAAGTAAAATCGCTTGAAAAATGACCTTAAAAATTATTATTTTATTTTCTTTTGAAAGCATCGATTTTTTCTTGATGAATGGATAAAGAATTTTAGTAGCGATTGATATTTTCTTTAAAGTTCTTGTAACATGATCATTAAAGGTCAGTTTTGAGTCCAAGTACAAGGTGGCGCAAAAGTAATCCTCCTATCAGAAAATGCTTTAAATTTTGCGTTTGGCCCTTAATGTCAGTTCTGTTTAGACATTTGTGTAGGAAACACATGCGAAATACACGTTAATAAACAATGTTACGCTACACTGCTCCAGAACGCGGAATATTGGTGACTGTTTATTTGAGCAATAATCGGTCTGTGACTTTGGCACAACGTGAATTTCGTCGCAGATTTCCTAGCCGTCCAACGCCTACTGGTGAAACACTGCGACGTTTAGCCGCTCGCCTCGAAGAGACTGGCACAACACGAAATGCTGCCAGGTGTGGCAGACCCCGGAGTAGCCGTTCTGCAGAGAATATTGCTGCTGTAGCCGAAGATGTCATGGAAGCGCCGTCGACATCGACCAGACGACGTGCCACGCAAATGGGTATCAGTCGACGGTCTTTACAGCGAATTTTGGTACAAGATTTGAAGATGTTTCCGTACAAAGTCCAGTTGGTGCATCAGCTGTTGGCTGCTGACCGCCAATCGCGTCTAACATACGATCAAGCCATCCTTAATCACCACCAAGAGGAAGGTGATTTTTCATCCAAAATAATCATGAGTGATGAGGCCCATTTCCATCTTAGCGGGTATGTAAATAAGCAAAATTTACGCTTCTGGGGCACTGAAAATCCGCGAGTAACCCACGAAGAGCCATTACACCCGCTTAAAGTCACTGTATGGTGTGCTGTTTTCGCTGTAGGAGTTATCGGACCTTTTTTCTTCGTAGACGTCGCGGGCCAAACGGTTACTGTGAATGGTGAGCGTTACAGAGCAATGATCAACGAGTTCTTTTTGCCGCAACTTGATGAATTGGTATTGGAAAACATGTGATTCCAACAGGACGGTGCAACGGCACACACTGCACGTGCCACAACCGATATGCTGAAGGATGCATTTCCCGGGCGCCTAATCTCCCGTTTTGGCCATTTGCACTGGCCAGCAAGATCGCCTGATTTGACCGCTCCAGACTTCTTTTTGGTGGGTTTTTTTGAAGTCGCGGGTTTATGTCAACAAGCCTCAGACTCTTGCACCTCTTAAAGATAATATCCGTCAAGAATGTGAGGACCTATCGCCGGAAGTTTTGGCCAAAGTGATGGAAAATGCCATAAAAAGGGCTCAAATGACAATCAACTGTGGCGGCGGCCATTTACATGACATCATATTTTCGACTTGATGTAAAAAAAATTAAAAGACCAAATAAAAATAATCCACAAGAAGAATCAAAGTTTTTCTTTTTTTTTTTAAATTACAGCCAAAAAACATAGGAAGGTTATTTTTGCGCCACCTTGTATATACCTAAAGATCTAACGTTATTCTTCCCATTGAATGTATATTCCATTTACCTGAATTGTGTTATAAGGTAGAAAACAAGCTTTTCTTTTTCGCGTGAAAAAAAAATGGCTTGAATTTTTCGCTCGTTCAGTTTTATTTTCCATTTTCTCCATTTTTTGTAATATTTTTCAATTATTTTCATCGCATTATTTAAATTACTCTCAATTGAAAGAGAAAACTCATGAGATGAAAATATGGCAGTATCATCTGCAAATATTGCAACATTGCAATTAGGTAATTTTGGAAAATCGGATGTAAAAATATTATACAACACTGGGCCAAGAACAGAACCTTGCGGAACACCAGAATAAAACGATACTAAATTAGATAATTAGATTAACATGAACTTTAAAACATCGACAAGATAAGAAACTTAGGACTATTTTACAGATATACGAAGGAAAATTGAAACGTATCATCTTGTATATAAGACCAGCATGCCAGACAGTATCAAAAGCCTTTTCTATATCAAGTAAGATCATACCAGTCGATCTTCTAACTGTACGATTTTCCTTAATATAGTTACAAATTCTAAGCACTTGGTGGGAAGTACTGTGATATCTCCTAAATCCAAATTGCTCTATTGGATAAATGTTATAATCACATATAAATTTTGTTAATTTCTCCTTTAGTATTTTTTCGTAAATTTTACTTAGGTTACTAAGTAAACTGATAGGCCTATAACTCTAAGGATTATCGCTGGGCTTACCAACTTTTATAATTGGCACAACCTTTGCTAGTTTCCATCCATCAGGGAAATATTCTAATTTCAGATATAAGCATTAATCAGGAATGCTATATGCCTGATATATTTTTTATTTATCGAGACCTGCAGCTTTTCGTGGTCGTAAAGAATTGATATAGAATTCGATGTCTTCTTCTGTAACAAAATTACAGAAGTTGGTTGATTTGAACTTTCTAAAAAAATTGTTGTGTTCACTAAATTAGTTGTTTCATTATCACCCAAGTTCTCTGAAACAATATGATTGTTTGCAAAATTCAATGCAAATGCATTTGCCTTCTCAGTATCAGTGAAAAAAGTGTTTCCCGGGGACTTGAGTACGGGAACTTGTTTTTGTTTACGTTTTGCTATTTTCACAATGTTCCAAAATAGTTTACCATTCTTGTCAAGTCCATGCAATTTTTTATTCCATAACTTATTACGATGGTCTGCAATATGCTTAGAAATTAATTTGTTAATATATGTGACTCCTTCTTTGTATATTGGTTGCCGATATCTTTGTCAATCTCTTCTGTACTTATTTCTGATCTTAATCATTTCCAAGATATGAGAAGGAAGTTTAGTCGAAAATGTAGTTTTATGAATTTTTGGGACACTAACTTCCACTGCATTTAAGATGTGTGCTGAAAAATTCGTTATAATAGAGTCTTTATTTGTTTTGTTTGTTTTTTTTTCTATATTTAATGGTCATGTTTTTATTTTTGTTTATTTTGAAACGAAGGTGAATTTGTCTTCCAGTTAGCTTCAAGATTCCAGCCATCATTTAGATGCAATAAAATCGTAGCATCTCAACAAAGTCGATTTGTCTACGAAAACATGAACATAAATAAACAAATTTTTGTTGAAAAGGAACAAAGAGCATACAAAGCAATTTTTTTACTTTAAGAATGTGTCTATCACAATTTCGCATCTATACCAACTGTTAAGTTTTCGAAAAAAAGAACACAATTTGCATTCACAGATGTAGCTACACCTGCTTTTTTATTATTTTTTTTTCCACAACTTAATTATCAAATACTGGTAATTAAATTTTAATGAATTTCAAATCTTTCCATCAGCGACTGAATGAAATGTGAAAGAATTTCAGAAGATATCTTCTACCTCCAACAAAGATCTTTGAATTGCTCTGGGGAATGCCGCAGAAATGATGAATATTCGCAATAAAATTCTTAAATGAAGTGGAAAAATGTTATTTAATTTACAGAAAAAAAATGGTATGTAGATATCATTGAATTAATATGATTCAGGAGTATTAGGCCTGGGTGTCTATTCCGATTTTATTGATAGTGGCTTTTCGACAGCAAGGTATCTCATTTGAACATAACAATTCCAAATGAGTGATCAATTTTCCATTTTTAAAAAACCACAATTTTTTACCTATATCTGGCAAAAGACCAATTTTGACATTTGTCATGTTCCAATGGGCAAAAATAATTATTTTTTGTACATCTCAGAGAAATTTTTCAGATTTAGATTTTTCGGGAGATATACCCCTCGCACTAAAGGCTGAACTATAATAGAAAATGGTTGTGGACGACCACTTCCGTAATAAACATGCAATTTGTATTGTTAGACCATAATAGATTTTCGCTTCGATTCGTTCAGTTTTCGTTCACTTTTGCTCACTTGCGATAAAGCGAAATTTTTTTGACATTTCACTTCAAAAGCTGTGTACCTACATTGGAAGTTTTAAGTTCCTAAGCAACGAAATTTTGTTGGGCAATACGATTTCCACTCCGACAATCGCTTCCATTCACAAAATCTATTATGGGCAACTTGAGTAATTGACAGTACTGAAGAAAACTTAACGTAGAATTTTGACATTAGCTTCCAATTGCTTCCGCCTATTATCAGCCTTAACACTAATAAGGTTAAGGTGTTTCGTTTTTTTTTTAGAGGTATAGACATTTGAAATGGAATTAAACAAATATAATTTTTTTAATTGACATGAAATTTACTTTTTTCGAAAGATAATTCTTCAGCATTATAATTTAAATATGATTTCTGGCATATAACCGCCACGGCTGGCTGGCTCGGACGTTGTCTAATCTGGATGTCCGATTTTCGATGACATTTTCCAACATCTGTGGCCGTATTTCGGCAATAACGCGGCGAATGTTGTCCTTCAAGTGGTCAATCGTTTCGGGCTTATCGGCATAGACTACCGACTTCACATATCCAATAGTCAAGCGGTGTTAAACCGCATGATCTTGAAGGCCAATTCATGGGACGAAAACGCGATATTATGGTCTCAGCGTAAGTTTCCTTCAACAAATCAATTGTGACATGTTGTGCCATCTTCTTGAAACCAGAAACCACAGTTCCTGCACATCATGGTTGTTCAATTGATTAACGAAAGAGTCAGCGAGCACCATTGACTGTAACGTTTTGGCCAGCATCGTTTTTAAAGAATTACGGACCAATTATTCCACCGATAAAGCACACCAAACAGTCAGTTTTTGTAGATGTAACGGTGTCTCAACATACACTTGAGGATTACCATCACTCCAAATACGGCAGTTTTGTTTATTGGCGTATCCATTCAACGAAAAGTGAGGTTCATCGCTAAACAAAGTTCGCCTTTGATAATTGGGACCAACGGCAATCTTGTTTTGGGTCTTTTCACCGAATTTACGCCTTATTAGGTGATCCTGTGGCTTCAATTTATTCACGAGTTAGATTTTGTAAGTACGCAAGCCAAGGTCTTTCCTCAAAATCTTCCATATCCAATTCAGTGTTCATGGTGGGGGGT
Source organism: Rhingia rostrata (assembly GCA_949824845.1). NCBI lineage: Eukaryota > Metazoa > Arthropoda > Insecta > Diptera > Syrphidae > Rhingia > Rhingia rostrata. The sequence continues at coordinate 44,336,709 of OX463757.1, forward strand.
AGACTGATTCCGGTCTTCCTGTACACTATGCTATACAGCAGCAATGACTTTGTGGATGCGTACTATCACTTAGAGTAAGCTTGGTATGAAAACGTTCCACACTTAATCGAATTAATTGCTCTGATGGACGATTATGTTGACCGTAATACAGACGTAGTGATACGTGTATCGAACAGAACCATGATTTCCAAAATGAATTCGCATAATTTGGAAGCATTGTTCAGCAGACATCAGTCTAAAAATAAATCACTTGACAGCTGACAAAATGCCAGACAGTTAAAAAAGTGTTGCCAGCTTAAAGTTCTATACCTTTAAAAAACAACACCCTTTACAAATCTTAGCTGCCAGTTTGACGAGATAGATTTTCGTTTTGATTTAATATTATTTCGGTTGTAACCAATAAAAATTTAGCAGTTCAATGTGAATAATAAATTAAAAAAATAACCTGTGCGCCTTGAAACTCAACAGCTACACCTGCAGTAACCTCACAGATACGAAATTATAACAATAAAAAGACAAAACAAGCAACCTGAAATCAAAATTTAGATCCAATGGAAAAAGGCATAAGTGCGGGGTATCTGGTTCAGGTCCAGAAAGTGACAACACCTAAGTGTTTTTACTGCTTAACTAGAGTACCACTATCATGAAAAGCTTCTCAAATTTGCCGTTCAAATTAGGCGTTAAGTAAGAGGTCTTCTCTGTTGCAAGGAATAATAACTTTGCACATACAAATGAAGAAAGACGCTATATTTGATATTGCTAACCCGTCTCGACTAGATAGCCCTTCAGAAAAAAAATGTTTAATAACCCTTCAGAAATAATTTTATAAACCACATGATATTAAAGCCACATAGAAACAATATTCCTCACTGTAAAATACAGAGAATAACTTCAATACATGCATCCATCGTCGTTATAACCGGGCTTACTGTAACAATAACGTTTAATAACAAAAAACATAAAAAATCGATAAAAATCAATCAAATCAATGTGCAGTCTGCCCTAAACCCAGGCCGAGACTGCAAAACACGAATTCGCATTGATTTTCGAAACCAGACAAGACGTTATGCTATGCCTTACGCAAAAGACTGGCGGGAAAGAAACCCAAGGGTTAATAAACCAATAATTCTCGTATGTCTCTTGTTGATTGAGCATAAATTAATAGCGCTGGTAACTAACCCCGTGAGCTTATAATTGCGTGCATCGTGAAGGAATTGTTTTGTCAATTTGCCATTAGGGTCAGGGGTAGGGTAGAATACAATAAGTAATAATGGAAGATGGTCTGATTGTTGGCATGACATGGTATGGATATTTTCTTAGGATGAAACAAATGTAAATGATTTGCAAATTAAACTTTTGAGAAACTTTATTCGAAAGTCATTTTCAACTTCAACTCAGCGCTAGGCTTTGCAACATTATCTATCGATATGAATGTGTAATCCTTGAAAAGTTTACCCACGAGAATATCAAGATGAAGGCTTAAGAATTAGCTGCAGAATTCTCTTCAAATCCAATTAGAGAAAGTTTTATTTGCTTCATCACTTTTCGATCGGATTCGATGAAATGGAATTTACTTTCAACGACTATACCCATGCGATTCTCTACTTTTTTTTGCTTTCAAATTCAATCAGACGTCATTCATAATTTATTTATTTTTCCAAAGTCATACACAAGTCGTATCCATATGTGCAGATGGTAATGTGAATCCACTTCTATCGGACGAGTGCATATCTTATTCAATTATGAAGAGTTTCCTGAATAAAAAAAAACGGAAGTGCAGTGACTCAGTGGAGTATTTAAAAAGGATTTTCTTAGCACGTATTTTAAATTATCCCATTTTGAGCACTGGAAATATTTTTGTTCCTTTGTTCAATACATTTGGACAAGGAGGTTTGACAAATATTTGCATGTCATGGAGCAGGCTTTGTAAAAAATTTTATATTTATAATTTTAACCTCAACAGCAATACCATGAAATATTACTTGCGGATGAAGCTGGGCTCTTCTGAAATAGCCCGCAACCCAGATAAGCACTTCAAGTGTGCGACATCAAACTGGGTGATATTGGTTTGTGCTCGCCCCTTAAAACTAGATCTCCTTTCTCTATATCGTCTGACCTCTTGATGGGAATCCTTTCGTTATACATGTCATACCCATAATAAATGTTCAATGCGGAGGTTTTTCATAAGGTCGACTTCATAGTACATCGTCAAGTTTTTGCTTGAATCTTCGTCTCCATAACCCTGCAACGAAAAATGGGCCAAAGACTTTCTGCAATTTTTTTCCCACAAAACTCCTTCCTTGCCAGTATAAATTGGTTGGTCAAATGTTCTCACATTAGGGTTAAATCAATCATTTACAGTAAAGTCATGATCAGCCGTCTTGGGTATGGGGAAACCATAAATTGAAAAACGCCACAAGGTGGAGTCACCAAATAACTTAGATGATATAATTTAAGTGGAGCTGAACTTGATGGAACTCATCGATCGTCCCCTTCAAACTTTCAACAGAGGCCAAGTACCTAACTGTGATATTTGTATCTTAATTGAACTGAAAAGGTAGTATGTACTGAAGAAAAAAAAATGCAAAAAAGCCTTAGTAAAGAAGTGATCATTTTTTTCATTGGTTGTAAACCGTGATCGTAGACCCAACAAAATCTATGGTTCAGTTGCTTATTCGAAGCCAATATTGCATACCCCACCTGAGGAATCACAAAGGGTTGTTAAGATTAAAAGAAAAGGGTGTTATCTGATCCTACTTAGCAAGATCATAACCGTAGCGATGGAAAAGCAAATGACGAGAAAAATACCTTGAACTACTTTACCATTTTATATATTAGTGGAGCCTTGAGATAATATCCGTGGTCATTATTTATTTCTCTTATTTGTATGAGACGGGCTCAGTGGCGCAATGGTTAGTGCGATGAACTGCCTGTGTTCGATACCCAGCCGTAGCGACACTGGCCTATCTTAATGATCCGAGAAGTATCAACTGTCAAGGGAGGTCCTTGACCGCGGCCGTTATGCAAGAAGTACATAGAACACATAAACGGTCGTGTGAAAGCCAATCCCTGGGTACTAAAAAACCCATTGTGCCAAACATTTGTATTTTGTTTTTTATTTGTATGAAAAGGATTAAGCTGGTTACCCAAAGATGATAATAGCTCAAGTTCTGTTGTGACATTTCGGGTGTTAAGTATGAAAGAACAGCATCATCTATTTGACAATGGATATGCATGACATAATTTTATTCCTTGCAACACAAGACTATTTGGAAAGTAAAATGCTGATTAGGTGGTGATATCATACATTTATATGATCGTCGATTCAAACATGTAGGGGCGAAAATCAAAATTTTGTGATATTTGGCGTATAATATGTGCCGATCGTAATTACTTTTTACACAAAGTGGCTTTGCTTTCTGTATCTCAAACCGTTTTAGTTTTATTAATTCTTTCTTTAGATGTAAATGATTTTATTATGTTTAACGCAGAATACGAACAGACGTATCTATACATACGCCAGTTAAGATTTTGCCCACACGCCACTTCCAGTTAAAATTTTGCAAACTCGCCACTTCGTGTTTTGAACTACGTGATGATTATTGACATTAAAGATGCGATGATATTATACATGTAACATGCCAACAAAATTCTTAAATTTCAGGCCAAATCTATTTCTGTATCGTTAATTTAGCTAATCACTGTACATGCAAATTGAAAGGATCTTACAAGCAAATTTGAAGTTCTCTCTCGCATGTCATGCTCAAATGACAAATGATGATTTAAGCGACCTTATTCGTATTTATTTCCTTGTTTCACATGGACCACCTCTTCCCGCTTTGTGTTTTCTCTGCCTTCCATAAGGACTTACAAAGAAAATGGGTCCACAAATACAATAAAAACAAAATATTCTCTGCAAAAGACAGATTGGGAGGATTGAGACGATTTGTACTCGCAAATGAATCCTTAACTCTGTACGTGAAGGATTTAAAACAAAACCACTTAATTTCAACGACTCGAACAACATCCTTCGCAGAGTTTGTTTGACGAAGAAGCGCGTTGAAACGTATTTCTCACTACCACCAGTTCACCCCCCTGAGTGTATATGGATATCTGTGTGGGAAATTGCCCGCGGAGTGGGGCTGTGTGTGCCTTTGGAAATAAATGCTTCAAGGATTTGCTTAATTTACCCGCAATTGGAGTTGGATTTTATTTTTGCCTTCCGCAAGGACTTTCTTCCTTCCGCTCTAAGTCAACTGATGGCTGGAGTTCTGTTGGAAAGTTATCGCTGTCCTCATCGATAAACTTTGGTTTCGTTACCTTGCGTTCTTTTTGTCGTCGATTTCTTACGTTGATTCCCAAGGCAAACGATTGACTCGCCGTAAATGAAAGCAAGGACATGGCCTCACTAGAACTTTAACTTCTAGTTCTTACGATGATAATGTGACAAAAAGAAGGATAGGAGAAAGTCCTGCTTGTGCGAATCTATGATGCATTGAAGTGAATTAAAGGCGATTGGCATTGGAAGAGGATAAGACAAGGAACATTCCGTTTCCATCGGTGAAAGTTCATTTTAATTGGTAGTATTGTAAGGTAATCACCGCAAGGACATTTTTTATTCAAATTACCGGGTTAAATGAACCTAGCGAATGGTATGACAAATGAAAGGAAAACTTTGATTTACAATTAAAACAAAAATGGCAGAAATTTTGTCAAGGATTTAGTTTTTTCTTCGACAAGTCCTTGAAATCGGTTCTTAAGGACGTTATAAATTTGTGTTGTGTATTGCGTTGTTAGTATCATTATTAGGTGAACCGTGTGTCTGTAAGTTGAAACTGCTTGAAATCAAATGCAATGAGTCTGGGGCTGATTTCTCTAAGATCCTACGAACATCTGCCGTTATAATACATGTACTTAAAAGACATAACTTCTACAAGTCTTCGCTTGGAATGAATGAAAGAATCTTCTATAAGGCTCATTTAACGTCTTTAGACAGAATACAGTAAGTTCAGTGCATGTTTCGGGTCTGAACTCCACACAGTATTCAAGACCCGGCCGTACTTGAGGCATATCCAGAAGAAGACCATGGTGTAAAAGGAAGGTAACTTATATTGGACGCCGCTGATCTGGCAATAGATGTTACAAGTTTTTGCATTGATACATCTGACGCAATTGTGATGTCTATCAGATACATGGATTCTTCTGATTTAAAGACTTTATTCCTGAGCATTGCTTGTTTTTTTATAACTGAGCGCAGTGCGGGCAATGAAAATTGAGCAGTAGAAAAGAGGAGATACCGATGTGCGTTGGTTTTGAATTTCTGTAAATTGTAAGGGAGAGATAAAACCGAGTTTGATAAAGCATTCCATATTCGTCTTGTTCGGCTTAGGAATGAATCTTTATATTTCATAGACAGGCTTGAGGGTGAACTGATTAGCATTCGTGGCACGTCGAGTATTACGGTTGAACTGTTGATGGCGGGGGGAATGCATCTAGCTATTTCGTTAGAACATTCGTTTTTGTAATAGCGGTAAAATATTTTAAGGCAGGAGACATTCCTGCAATGTTCAAGCGAAACTATGGAATTCGCTATGGTTGGATCTCCTATTAATTTTATCGAACGCTTTTGTAAACTCGAGTTAAACGCCCACGTATAGTCAAGTGCAGCCAAATCATCATTGCACCTACAAGATAGGATAGTAGGAGCATTAATGATTTAGCTGCACCTGACCATATGTGGGCGTTGAACTCGAGTTTGGGGCGTATATACGTGGCGTATATAGTGAAATATTTTTTTACATCGGTGAAGGAAACCTAGACATTTCGCTGCATTTTTAGCATTCAAAGTATGTGGACGTTCCAACGAAGGTCGTAACTAACACACATACCGAGCATAGAAAGTTTTTTGGTTTCGACGATGCAAGTGCCTTTCATGGATAATATCTATAAATTTTGGTCTCGCCTGGATGACAGAAAACAGCATTGCATATTGGAAGCACTAAATTTCACTCTTTTAGATTTACCCCAATTAAATATACTGCCGAGATTGGAATTTATGAACTTAACATATTTTGTCGCTTTTGTACCACGTCCGACGATGAAGGGGGTAAATTCGAGAGCGAATATGAAAAGCTAGGGGTACTGTTATCAGCGAAGTAATGGATTGGATTAGAAGTTGCAGACAGTATGTCATTAATAAAAATGTAAAAAAGTGTCGGAAACAAAATGGAGCTTGGGGAACACCAGCATTTATTTTGTGAGTAGCAAACAACTTGAATTGAACGTTTCGAGAAGTAGTTTCTAACCCATTGAAGAAAAGTATCATCAAAAGCACGCATATTCGACAAAATAGCTTGATGCCAAAACCTGTCAGTCAAATGCCTTTGAAATATCAATTGCAACGGTCTTGTTTTTGCCACCAAGATGGATTGATTGGTTTCACTTTTCGGTGAGATATGACATCAAATCACCAGTGGGCCTGTTGATACGAAAACCATATTGTCGGTAATTGAAGAGTTTTAGTGATTCAAGATATTTCATAAGCTGACGGCTTATCAACGTTTCCCTGACCCTAGACAGAAGCGACGTAATTATTTGTGCTTATATTGTACAGGGTGCCCCATCTTGACTCAAATAATATTGCCGACAAACTGTCCAATTCGGTTTGACCATTGCCGAACAATCGGTCGAATGGTTGAGACAGAAACTAATTTTCCAAAGCACATTTTGATGACCGACGAGGGCTACACACGCGCTGTTTACAAGTGCAAGGCAAACATTCGTCGCTATAATGTCCGATATGCTAGAAAAGATGATGGAAAACGCTGCAAAAATGTTAAATTTTGGTTTGGTCAATAGATCAATAAAGCTTTTTACCGAACATTTTTCAAATAAATTTAAAAGGACCAATATAAATAAAAATAACTCATATATGAACATTTCTTTAAGTAATTAAAAATGCCCATACCGGCATCAAAAATGACGCAAAGAATGTTTGCCGAAGTTACTTCTGGCGAAGTTGGGTGGGATATGTCCATTAGCACGTTTACCCATGACTGGTGTCTTTTTTTTTTTGCTTACAGCACCAATATTTTATTTGACTGGTTAAAAAAGTTTTGTTTCTTACTCGATACAATAATCCTATCTAGATATTCTCGGGACTATATATCATTACTGTCAAAACTCAACGCCAAGTAAGTAAAATGTGGGCTCCGAAACCTGTCACACTATGGTCTTACTTGATCAATTTGGCAACGGTTCCAAATTATCAGAATTTGGTATCCGACATTCCTTACTTGACATACAGCAACAACAACTGAGCGTCAATTGTTACCGAATGTAGCAATAATTGTGTATCGACTCGACTCCCTTACACAAACACACTAATAAAACACTCAACAAGTTGTCTGTGCAGTTCTCATATAAAACATGAAAAATGTTATAAAACTCATAAAACTTATCTCCGTTCACTTATTAGTTGGTTACAGTGTGTATGTGGATAGTAACGGTGACTGTCGTATATATATGCTTTGACATCAACTTCAGGACTAAACACAGCTCGAATCACAGTTTCATAACTCTGTGTGTCTGGATGTGTGAGATAAAAGTTCATTACTTTCTGTCTGCGATAGCATGGCAGATGAAGTCGGCACGTTTCAGGACCATTTTATCAATAACACGATGAGCCGGAGACAGGCTTCCATACCCGTTCTCCCACAGACGGGCTCATATAACAGCAACTACTCGAGCTCCATCTGTTTTCAAACGGAGTAGGTTGCATTGCGTGATGATAGCAGGATGCAGTCAGTGAAATGTGAAGTTTGTTAGTTGCTTGTTCAATTTCCTTTGGTCTTCATTAAAAGGATTTTTTTTTTCATTCTACTAGAGCATGTGCTGTGAGCGACATTTACTGTTATGCGATTTAGTGGAACAATTTGCTGACCATGGATGGGGATGGAATTATTTTCGTATGCAAATCATTTGGTATGTATGTCCTTAAGGGTGGTGATATAAGTTGAACTTCACACCTGGATATCATTCAGAATGAAACAAAACCAGCAACGAATTAACTATCGAAAAGTGTCATAACATTTAAAAATGGCGTCAAATGTCAATTTTGTTTTTAATTTTTTGAAACAAATAGAATAAAATTTTCAGTGAATAAGCAGTAAAACTTATGAAGAAGGGGAAAAAAGTTCCCGTTATTTTAGCGCATCGTTTATATGGTGCCATTTTGCATGGTCGCAAGTCTTCGTATCTCTCGTTCGGCTGAGAAGTTCGATGGCATTGCTGAAGATTAAGAATACGTTGTCTTCGATCGGACATCGTGCTATGCAAGAGCGTGGTTAACATACGCACCGCCCTATCAGTAACCAAAATGAAGGAAATTTAATCGCTCGGGAACGCGATGTGCGTGAGAGAGTCGTGTAAAATTATTGATTCGGCTACTGTTCCACTTAAATTATTTGCCAAGGATACCTGTTATTCGAAAATGGATCAAAAAGCTTGAAGAGACTTGTATAACTCCAGAAAAACTGCATCCCGTTTTTTTTATAATTAGCACGCGCTAAAGGGCTTATGAATACAGTTTTAGTGTTTGGACACAGCGCGGGCATTAAGGAAATTGAGGAGAAGACAAGAGGAGATACCGATGTGCATTGGTTTTAAATTTTTGTAAATTGTAATGGGGAGGAAAGACTGAGTTTGGTAAAGAATTCCACATTCGTGTTGTTCGGTTTAGGAATGAATCTCTATATTTCATAGAACGTCCGAAGGTAGGCTTGAGGGTGAATTGATTAGCATTCATGGCATGGCGAGTATCACGGTTGAATGTTTGAAGGGGCGGAATGCAGCTGGCTTTTACGATTGAGCTTTTCCTGTTAAAATGGCGATAAAAAAGTGTTAGGCAGTAGATATTTCTACGATGGTCATGGGAGACTAAAGAGTTCGCTACGGTTGGATCTCCTATCAGTTTTATCACACGCTTTTGTATCCTATCCAGTAGGTGCAATGCAGTTTTTGCTTTACCTTACCAGATGTGGGCGTTGAACTCAAGTTTGGGGCGTATATACGCTTTATATATTGAGGCCAGATCAGAAGGGGTGAAATATTTTTTGCATCAATTAAGGAAACCTAGACATTTCGCTGCGTTTTTAGCGATTTCGAATACGTGGTCATTACTAACACACATACCGAGCATGGAAAGTTTTTCGGTTTCGGCGATGCAAGTGCCATTTATGGATATTGGCTGTAAATTTTGGTTTCGCTTAGATGAAAAAAGACAACATTGTTTTTTGGAAGCATTTAATTCAACTCTATTGGTTTACCCCATATAATTATGTTGTCAAGCTCGGATTTTAATGGTCTTAACATATTTTGCCGTTTCTGTTCCACGTCCGAAGATGAAGGGCGTGGGTTAGAGAATGAATATGAAAAGCTGAGAGTGCTGTCATCAGGTCATTAATAAAAATGAGAAAGATTGTCGGAGACAGAACGGAGCCCTGTGGAACACCAGCATTTATTTCGTGAGAAGCAGACTTGAAACCGTCCAAAACAACTTGAATTGCACGTTTCGAGAGATAGATTCTAATTCATAGAAGAAGAGTTTCATCGATTCGCATTTTCGACAAAAGGGCTTAATGCCAAACCCTATCAAAGGCCTTTGAAATATCAAGTGCAACGATATTTTTTCGCCACCGAGGTGAATAGAGTGGTTCCACTTTTCGGTGAGATATGTCATCATATCACCAGTGGACCTGTTGCTACGAAAACCGTATTGTCGGTCATTTAGGAGTTTTCGTGACTCAAGATATTTCATCAGCTGATGGTTTATCAGCGTTTCCATGACCTTAGAAAAAAGGGACGTAAATGCAATTGGTCGTAAGCAAGACTATCAAGAACGGTAAACAAATATTGAAAGTGTTAATCGGTCTATTCGCTAAGATTTTAGCTTTCAATTCGTAAGTGCCCAAGTGCTTTAAATGTTCATAGATCATCATTTCACAAAAATCGAAATCTGCTCCCTAATTTTTATTTGGTGCAAGAAATAAAGCCCCAGAACGACGGCCAGACGCTTGACTTCGTAAATTAGGCAAATGAGCGCTTCTTAACGTTTACCACCATCTTATTTTCGGATGAAGCTCATAGTTTTTTTGAACAGTATCAACAAAATGGCCTCCTCTACTGACCAAAGCAAAGCGCCCCCTTTTTTGCTGTGTATCCTATACCGTGTTGTGCAATCCTGTAAGGCTTCAATCGTGTCCGGCTTGTCCACATAGACTTACGACTTCACATAACCCCACAAGGATTTTCATGGAGCTGTTCTAAGGTCCATTTACCAAAAATTAGACGTTGTGGTAAGTCATTCAGCCTTAAGTCTTGCACAAGTTGAATTTTAAAGCCTTTCAAATCCAAATCGACACGTAAAATTTTCCATATGGGTGAGTAACACATGCACAATTGCTGAGAACGGCGAAGAATTGACATTTCAAGATCTTCATTAACATTAAACGCTAAAACTGCAATATTCTCTTCGGTACACCCTGTACGCATGCGAGTCCATGGTTTAGTATCCAACAAAGTAAATTTGGTTCGAAATTTGGTGATAACAGCACAAATTGTTGATTCAAAAGGTCGATTATGACCGTGCACATTTTTCACGGAGCACGAATTTTGTTAATAAATTTTAATATGTAATTTGCAATCGTTGCTCGTTTGTAAGTCTTTCCATGGTTTAATGTCAGAGTATACTGAAAACTTTTCACTTTGACAGGTGACGTTTGGGCGCCATTGCTAACCAGTGCTGCCAACCTTAAAAACTTGACTCTTAAAAAATCACTCATTAGTAACCGTCCAGACACCATTCGACGAATAGTGTTGTCGGACGGTTGTTGTTGCTCGCGACTCCTTTGACAAAATGCACGTTCAGTAAATAGAACTGAAGGACTATTTTTAATGTACAGAGATACTTTTTCGGCAAGTTGTTTGGGTGTAAATCGGTTCATGTTTGAAATTGTACAAAATTGACATTTAATATACGTTCAGTCAAGTCTACCAATTGATAAATGTTAAGTTATTCAATGTTTACACACTGACATCAAAGATGATGCACCCTATATTAGACATTTGACAGCCCATGACATTGTCCGTAGGTGAAACTAAATCCGCCTTTAACTTAAACTTATGTTCGACAGCATCGCTCAATCGTCGAAGTCTACCCATGCAAAACAAACCAGTGATGCCAAATCATCTATATATATTTTCGTAATTTTCACATCACATCAACTGAATGCTGTTCATTTTCAAGCGCTTACTTTGGTGCAAACTATCTTGCACATGAATTTATAGCCAGTGTCATTGATAGATATTCGACAGATATCCACTTAACCTCATCAATCTTTTCGCTCAAAGCTTTCATATTTCTGTCAGTGTGATGCAATCCATTTAATATTTCACTCATTATACTGCCTGTTCACGTATGAATTCTTCGATATCCTGCTGAGGGTGTAGACTCTTTCAAAACGTAAACACTCCCTCGGCTGACATCTGTTCAATACCTCCAACCAAATTACTTTGCAAAAAAAAAATACACACACATCAATCGATAAAGAGAACCTCGGAAACTCATGTATCTAAAATTAGGCAATTACTCTTTGTGGTAGAAGCCAAACCCGGACTAAAAATGTCTCCTGTCAGTGGCACCTTCATTCCGAATGTGTGCTGTGTAATGAACGACCTCATTTTTGACATCAATCAGCGGCAGTGTCCACGTGCATGACAGCTCGCCCTAGGTGTGACACACAACGCGAGAGATGAAAAATTAAAGGAAATGTGTGTTTCCATGCACCCCCCTTTCAAAGTCCTCGACGGTCTTCTATTGACAACAATTCGACACGTTGTTAGATACGTTGTCGGCTCAGTACTTATAGCCTTAATTATTTGCTCATCATTATATGCGAAGAAAAAAATATGATTATTCTCGTATAATCTCTAACGCTCTTGGGGTGTGCATTAAGCAGAACGCAATGTTTGCAGAATCTATTTTTAAGGACCGCACTTCGCACTATCCACCCACCGATACAACAAACCACAAACACAATCAGTGTCAATCAACAGATATGTAATAGAGGCTAAAAAAAAAAATTGTGAGGTGGATTTTATTTTTGTAAAATTATTCTAAGCTACTTCGTCACCTGCACATACACCCACGGACGCATACCTGTTTTTGCAATTACTATGGCATTTTAATTGACGAATTTAATGGGAATTCTGACATGTAAGTGAGTTGCACAGGGACTTCGAATATTTTGAATGTCTTTGATTAGAACTATGGCGGTAGGCAATTTACTTGGCACCATTTATTCAATTGAATTTTTTTTATATTAGTGCCCACCGCCAGTACCTATAGTTTTAGTTTAAATAAATGGCGAATGACAATCAGAGATGAAAGAGCTTTATGCTAGACACAATAAATACTAATCAGACATTAGACTGCGTAGACGATCTTCAGAAGTCAGCCTTGACCAAGTTTGGGGAACTATTTTACATTTACAATTAGTTATTTGTTTTTGACGGTAAGATTAACAATGAAATCCTGCCTAAAATAGTTTTTTTTTTTATGGTTAAATTAATTTTTTATAATATTCATAAATATTGCTTAATACACATTGTTCCCATATATTATGGCTTCATTAGAAGGAGATTCCCCTTATATATGAAACACAATGGCGTTCCAGTGGCTGCCTTGACACGCTTCGCAGTACTACACTCTGTAATTTTTCACGACTTTGTTGATGGTTTCCGGCGGTAGCTCACGGAATGCATGCAAGCATTATTGGCATTAATTCCTTGAATCGTTTCCGGATCGATGGTATAACATCGTTCCTTCACAGTTCCCCACAAAAAAATTGTCCAAAGGGGTCAAATCGCCGCTCCGAAGTGGCCAATTGACATCGCCACGATATTGTATGATATTGGCCTTAAGTGCTTGAATCGTTTCTGGATTGTTTGCATAACATCTTTCCTGCACGGTTCCCCACGAAAAAATGGTCCAAAGGGGTCAAATCGCAACTCCGAAGTGGCCAATTGACACGGTCAAGACACGATTTGTGACGCAAAAAATCGATTGTAAGATCTGCAAAACCAGAGATTATCCAAATTCATGTCTTAAATTTCGGTAAAAAAAAATGGCTCTGTTACGCCCACCGTTGACCCAAACGTTGTTCCCAGCCTCATTTTCGAAGAAAAATGGTCCAATGGTGTCAACACTCTACAATCAATAACTTCGAAATTGTTGTCCATTTCATGCTGCTCAAAGGCACAAACTGCGAAGCGATTACGAAGCGAATGGTCGTGCGTCTCCTATTGCTGGGTCAATTGGGACCTTGAAAGCGAATAATCCGAGATCTTTGTGCAGAACCCTCCACAATCAATCACTCCGAAATCGTTGTCCATTTCAAGCTGCGAATGGTCGTGCGCCTCCAATTGCTGGGTCAATTGGGACCTTGAAAGCGAATAATACGAGATCTTTGTGCAGAACTCTCCTCAAGCAAGTGCGTGAGATGCTGAGATCGATGGAGAGTTGATGTTCGTGAGTTGAGTCGGACACTCTCGGCTACCTTGGAAATAAGTTTTCAATATTTCCAAACAATGTTCAAGCTCAACGGGCTCAGTGTCGCGATGGTAAGCGCGATGAACTGCCGCACAAAAGGTCTGGGTTCGATTCCCAGCCGTAGCAATATCTACATTTTTAAATATTTAAATATTTTAAATTTTTCACTGGCCCTCCTCTCGTGATGATCAGACAAGGCATTCGAGTATTATCAATTGTCAGGAAATTCTTATCTCAAATACGCCCTTCGGAGTTGGCATAAAAGAGGAGGTCACGTCATAGAGCAAGAAGTACACACGCCCACATGAATAGGTGTGAGAAAGCTTGGCTCTGGTTATTAAAAAAAAGCCCAGTGGGCCAAAAACGACTCATTTCTAATACTGGCCTTTCCAAAGATCAATGCAATTATTATATTAATTTTTTTTTAGTTTAGTTTAGTTTTTATTCATCTTCTTCTGTCTTCTGCCGTAGGCGTTGTAGAGCTGTGGTAGCTGGTACATTCCTTCCGCTCTTCTTCTGGTGTTAAAGGCATGCTTTATTGGTATCCGGAATCGTTGATCATCATAATACTCAATCGCTGCAGTCATTTTGAAGATCTGATTGACATTTAGAACCCCCACACTGTTTGCTGTTGTTTGTGCATCTCTTGTTGATATCAGTTTAATTGCCCGATCTTGAATGTTTTGCAATTATTGAATATGTGTTTGCGCCGCCCCTCCCCAAGCTAGTATGCCGTATCTAAGTCTGGATTCAATTAACGCGTGGTATACCTGCTTTTGCACGCATGCTGTTGATTTGTGTTGCAGACAAGCTAACGCAAATAGTGACCCTCTTAGCTTGTTCCTCAGATCGTTGATGTGCGGCTCCCAGAGAAAATTGTTGTCAACAGTGATACCTAAGTACTTATACGTAGACACTACTTCTATAAGTTCTGTGCTGACCTGGTTCGAGCATTTGAATGTGTTAAGCCTGATTTCTGTTGCCGGGTATTGAGGACTGCGAATGTGCATTACTTTTGTTTTTGATGCATTCAACACAAGTCCATTGTCATGGCACCACTTCCCTATTTCATTGAACTCGTTCTGCATCATCCTCGTTGCCTCGTTCATATCCTTGTGATATACAACTATTGCGGTGTCGTCTGCGTATGCGAATGGAACACTTTTCTTCAGGCATTTCAGCATTCCATTTGTGTATAGTATGAAGAGTAGAGGACCGAGCTTAGAACCTTGCGGAACCCCAAACTGGACCCCATATTCTGTGCTGCAGCAGTTCTTAATTTTGACACGATAGGTCCTCCCTGTCAGATAGTCCCTTAACCACTCCATCAGCTTTCCCCGTAATCCCATCCCTTCTAGGGTATTTATTAACTTGTTGTGATCGAGGGTGTCAAATGCTTTGCTGAAGTCTAAAAATACGACAAGGACATGGTGTCTTTTGGCAAGGTTGCTGTTGACTATATTCGAAAAATCACCAAGAAGTTTATTTGTGGATTTTCCCTTCTAGAACCCGTATTGGTTTTTGCATATTAGATTCTTGTTATCAACAAATTTCCATATACGATCAGATACTATTTGCTCCAATGCTATCGGACGATAATTCGCTATATCTTTTTTGGCTCCTCCCTTGTAGATTGGTCTAACAAGTGCCTCTTTGAGCTTTTTTGGTATTGTCGAGGTTTAGAGACTTACATTAATGAGCTTGGTGATTATAGGGGCAAAGATGTCGGCATATGTTTTAAGATCAATTGCTCTAATACCATCCGCTCCTGGCGCTTTTTGGACATTTAGCTGGATTAATATAGAGATAAAATAGAGCTCCTCACTTCTTCGGGTTGATGATTTGATGCTACTTTGTTGCACGTGTGGATGATGGATACTGCTTGATGCGAAAAGATGTGTCCAAAATCCTCTGCTAACACTCTAATATCAATGCCAGCTGTAAAGTTCTTTACAATAGTGGCATCTAATGACGATTTTTTTCGTCCCAGTAGCTCGTTGATTAACGCCCATGTTTTTCTAGGATCGTATTTACTTTGCTCGAACTTTTCTCTATAGTACTGATCTTTATTCATCGATATTTTTTTGTTAACTTGGTTACGTAGTCTCTTGTACTCGACTTAGTATGTTAAGTTATTTCGATTGCTTTTCCATCTACGATAAAGTCTGTCTCTATGTTTACAAATCTCAATTATGTCATTAGAAATCCATTCGGCATTTCTACGTCGAGATTTCTGTTTGTGAATAACTGTCGATTTTTCATAGATTTCGGCCATTTTTTCAGCTAACGAGTTGAAAACTTGATTGGTGTCATTTTGTTGCAATATATGTTCCCAATTCATTGTTCTGATCAGCTGATTTACTTTGCTACTTTTAATAACTGAGAGCTCAGGTTGTTCGCTTTCAGTTTTACCCGCATCATACATTCCATATAGGGTGCTGTAGTGATCGGATATGTCACTTTCAATTACAGCCGAAAATATTTTGCGCTCCGATACGTTTATCAATATGTGATCAATTAGTGTCTCACTTCCTACAACCTTTTTAACAAACGCTGGATTCTGATTTTAAATTTCATAACGACTTTGTCTTTCAAACTTTTAACAAGCACATTCACGAATGACATTAGTCCTAACTTCGGTTATTCCCTTGTAACCCAACAACAAGCACACGAATAAATATTTCCCGAATGAACCTAGGTCTGAAAAATTAAATTTTTGCCTGAAATAAATTATTAAATTCTAAAAAACTTAGAACCCTTAAACTTCCCTATTTTTTGTCGCTTAAGTCGGGTAAAAATGGTTTATAAGATGCTATCTGTTGTAACACATAAACACACCTAAGACCATTCCCCAATAATCTGATAGACCCCTCTGATTTAAAAGAAATGAAACCTCATAGGTGATCAAATTTTCCTGCTTTGCAAGTTTATTGAAAAAAAAACTAAAGACGTCAAAATCGGTATTTATCGCCTATACATTCATTGTTTTTAGGGACGAACTGGACAGCATCGTTTCTAGTTTTGGATACCATCCAAACTCGTCCATCGTTGTAAGGGACTCCGTCTAGCTCTACGCTGCTTTTAATTCTGACAAGCAATGTTTTCTATGGACTAACTGGGCGTTAAAGCCTTTACTGCTACTAAAGTGATCCTAAGTAAGACCATGGTCACCGCAATTGTGAAGAAAAGCTTGAATGATTCCAGTGAAATTATCCTTTGAAAAATCATCGATTGCGTTTGCATTTACAAAGTATGAAGACGATGATTCAACCACGAAAGCAAACGTTACCTACGCAGAAAAAAAAATCCGGTGGTACGTTTAAGATGTCTAATAAGACACAAATACTACGATCTGATGAGTCTTTGATTCCCAGCCAGACGTCAGACGCCGTGGAAGTATACCTCGACATTTTAAGTTTGCAATTGCACTAAAGACTGGATAGGCATGGTAATTCAGAGACAGCTACCACAGCTACCGAATTCGTGAGTTTTATAAAAATGGTACACAGTGTGTTTCAGAACCATGTACGTCTTTTTTTTCCAATTGATTTTTGTGAAATCATTTAACGACCAAAATATAACGGGTGATCCAAGTAGAGATACTTTTTTCAGTAGCCTTTTTTGACAGATCACGTGTGAGTCGTGTCATGCTGTCATGTTATTTTTGTTTAGTTTTGTTTGGCATTTCATAATGGAAAGACTTACGCGTGAACAACGCTTACAAATTGTTCAACTTTATTATGAAAATTCACGTTCTGTGAGGAATGTGTTTCGTGCACTTCGCTCAACTTATGGTCAACATAATCGGCCTACTGAGCGTACTATTCGCAACACCATCACCCATTTTGAGACCCAGCATTCATTATTGGATAATATTCTTTTTTTCTTTTTCCTGTGGGGATATGTAAAGTCAAAAGCTTATGCCGACAAACCCGCTTCGATTCAGGCCTTGGAGGAAAACATCACGTGTGTCATTCGCCAGTTACCAGTCGAAATGCTCGAACGAGTGATCGCAAATTGGACTCAACGGATGGACCATCTGCGACGTAGCAACGGCCAACATTTGATAGACATAATCTTCAAAACACAAATGCCAAAGAATGTTCTTCAAATGATAATAAACATTCTCCATTAAATTTGAATTTTCTGTGTTTTTTTCTTTAAAAAAGTAGGGAACCTCGAAATGGATCACCCTTTACAAAGCTTTTTCAAAAAACTGCAACAATATTGATATAAAAAAAAGATCAAAGAATCAGGATTTATTCAAATATTTCTGTTTTAATCAAGAATAGACATTGTGTCCGCCGGGAAGGTATACTACTTTGTATTGCCGCCATCTTCGTTGGTAAACTTTAGTCTTGATAGTTCATATTTGGCAGTCCTGAAGTAGACACGTGGCAAATTTATGATGGAAAAATATTCGCTAAACCATCGTATTTTATGTGTATGCCAATAGGATGTTACAGCCAGCCCATGAAAACCCCGATTTTCATGAAAAAATCATAATGAGTGACGAGGCACATTTTTATTTGAATGGGTATGTGAATAAACAGAATAGTCGGTTCTGGGCAAAGAAAAACTCTCAAATTATTCGTCAGTCACTTTTCATCCATTAAAAGTTAGATTCTGGTGTGCAATTTGGTCAGGAGGAATCATTGGACCTTACTTCTTTGAAAATGTAAACGGCGTGACGGTAACTGTGAATTTGGAGCGATATCGTGATTGAAAACTTTTTAACGCCACAACTGCATGCTTTCGGCTTGGTTAACATCTGGTATCAACAAGACGGTGCCATATCGTATACAGCCAGGATTACAATGGAATTACTGCGATATCTCTTTCCACTACAAGTTATTTCAAGAAATGGTGTTGTAGATTGGCCTCCACGCCTGATTTGACTGCTCCGGAATTTTTTTTTGTTCAGATATCTGAAAAGCAATGTGTATGCAAACAAACCAGAAACGCTTGAGCAACTCTAAGAAAATATTCGTGATGAATGTTATGAAAAATGTTGACTGATGTTGAGTAGGATGTACTGTCTGTCCCAACTCAATCTTTTATTTACTTACTTTGCATGAAAAGTTAAAGTAATTCTCAGTCATTTCCGTGTAAAATCTTCATTCACATGGTAGCGAAATCTCAATAATATACACCTATAAACTATTTATCAAAACGAATGTACTGTTGTACCTAATCAAAATGGCATGGTATATAGGTACCTACCTCGAACCAACAATGTAAGAAACATGTATCGTCTCAACTCGTGTCATTTGTTCGATGTCACCAAAAGAACGCATCGCACAGTTCCATTCCATTCATTCAGAAAGAGTCAAAGGTAATTTTTAACGCTTATCCGACATGGCCCCACAGCTACATTCGTCCGACAGCAAACCGATTAAGAACTGAGTTACTAGAAACAGATTAATGCTCAACTCTACCACTGCTGTGCAACATGAACTAATTAATTCGCATCCAACTTGTTGCACTATCAATAACATTGTCTGCTCGCCATTTATATAATTGCAGAATCTTCTCCTGCCTTTAGCCTTTCATTCATCTGGCGTTGAACTGCTGCCAACGATGTGTAAATGACTCAACACTTGAATCTCATTCATCAAATTAAAAACTCAAAAAAATGTTAATCAACAAAACACGCATTGAGTGACAACACCAACCCAGTTGAGAGAAATCCATAAATTTATTGTTTGTCCTCTGTGTCTGGTTTGAGGACGAAAATTCCGAGTGCATCCAAAGGCAGCGGAGATGCTCGACGGTATTAATTGAGGGTAAAAACTTTAATCCCTCGTTCCACTAAATAATAGCATCAGGGGAGAGAAATTGTTTTTCATCATACAATTTTTTTTTTTCAGTATGTCTAGCCTGGTTAGGTTGAGACCGGGGCCACTTATATCATAGGATTATCAAGGACTGTTTATGTGGACGTTAAATGAGGGTGTTATTCTTCTCCCTGGTATAGAATGGTATAGTCAACCCCTTAAGTGAAATTGCATCAAGCAGACGTTCCAGAATACTGCTGAAGAATGTGTAGATACAATATGTATCAGCGTAACTCGAAGGTACTCGTTCGTACTATCCACGAGGGATAAGTTTCAATGAAAGTCATATTTTGTGCTGCTGCTCCTGGTTGTTGCGCCCCTTGCGCGACGACCTCAAACTGTTTTATGAAGTCAGGTGAGGGTGGAATTGTGGGTTAGTTAAGTATCTTAAGAGGATGAGTCATAAAAGTGCAATGCAACCACGGTGCATGGTGGCTTGTTAAATTCTTTATTGCGGCTGGTTATGTTTGGAGAATATTCGAAAGAGGTTTCGAATCGATTGCATGGGAATTCTGATGGTGGGGATATAAGTCGATGTAGGAATTGTCGTAATTGAGATATGAAGTAAATATGGTTAAAGCAATCTATATAGTGTCATGTGATAAGGAGGCCGACAACAAAATACATTCAGTCCGAGGCAAGCAATGCGTCAGTAAGTGGTTACTCAGCTTCACCAAGCTCCACCAACTGTCAAAAGTAGAATAATTGGAGTTATAAGCGTACAAAAATATTACAGACATTCCACTTCCTGTCGCCACTCAGAAACTAAATAACTGCCTCCTGCAGTTAAAGGGATCCGTCAAAGGAAACGTTAGACAGGAAAATCTTCAATCTCCGATCTAGAAAATAATAACTACAACTAATTGACACTTCTTCAACATAAGAAGACTGATGAGAAACAACACCAACAAGCTCATCAAGGGGAAATGTTTACAGCCCTCTTTTATCTTATTGTGCGCCACATAGGTGGTTCCACGACAATTTTTTGACCTGTTTTGTGTCTACGGGAGTAGTTTAATCCTTTGAAGATGCCCTAGAATGACGGGCTCAGTTGTGCGATTGTTAGTGTGGTGAACTCCCACCCAAATGCTTGGGTTCTAATCTTCATTTTTCCACTGGCCCTCCCCTCTCGGCAGTCTGAAAAATCTTTCGAGTAGTATCAATTTAAAAAAAAAAAAGTGAATATGATAGCTCCTGGGTCCTAACGAGCCTGTTGCGCTAACATTTATTATTTTTATATCTTAGCCCGTGCAAAGTGTTATACCAGTCTCCAGTTAGCAAATTGGCAAGAAGAAGATCTATGATGTTCTTCTGTATCATAGATAGAGCTACAGTTACTTGTATTACAAGAAGATTTTCCAGGTATTCCACAGATATAACTACTCGCAATGATCTGAAAAATCGATCCAGTAGTATAAATTATTGTGGTATAGAATTTAGAGCGTTGTAAATGTATGTATGTATGTAAAAACACCTAAGCTATTCACTGATCCGATAAAAATCCAAGAGAAGCCTTTCAAATTTGCCATTCGGATTCGGTTTTAAATAGGAGTTCCTCTTCTTGGTGGAAAAAATAATAACTTTGCACACAGAGTTAAAGGGAGAAGCTAGGATAGAGGTCCTGTATGAGCGGTTAATGATAGATATTTGATTTGTTCATCAATTGTCATAAAGTGCTTATGTATACTTTTCCATCAGATGGTAGACTATCATCTAGTATTTGGCTTTCAGAGCTAAAAAGTGCGAGTGATGCACACACAAAAATAATAGGAGCTCTATGATTACAGCCTTGTCATAGCACCTACTGCCGTCAAATAAAAACATGGGCCTGTGTCTTCTCATGGCTTTTGCTTATATATATAATCCACGCATGCAGTATTTGGATGATCAAACAATCTGAGCTACTACTAATATTAACCGATGCAAACAATAAAAGAAGGGAAGAACATCCAAATGTTTATTGTGAAAGGCACTTATTAAATGCTCGACCAGAATCTTGTCGAGATGAAAAGCGAAAACTCGTATTTGACCCACACAATCAACAGATTTACTTCTTTGAACTGTTAAACGGAGCCTATAATATTTATACAAAGTCGAGGGAGAGGATTTAATTCAAAAGCAACATTTCAATGGGAAGAAGTATGCCTGAAGAACGCACGATTAACAATATATAACCCTGAACTCAGCGAACATAACCAGAAATCTCATCTTCTCCACCGTAAAAAAGTCGTCAACCGATCAAACCATCGCACTTTAGCAGAACTAGATGACACACAATATCGACCTTTTGGACAGAACGTCACAATGATCGACAGCTACAATTTGAAGGTTGGAATATGACAGGCATCAGCTCGACTCTTATTTAATCCGGACAACTAATAATGAAACATAGAATAACGTCAACCACTGTTTCTTAGGACTATGTCAGGGAGATCCAAAATCATACCATCTTACTGCTGCTTTCCTCTTTAAGTCATCATTAAATCTTCATTTTCCATTCCAAAGTCTTCAAGTATTTCACGCAAATGGACCACAGACACTATCATATTCTTTTTAATACAAACGGAAGCGGAAAGGGTAATTGAATATTAGGTACGTCGTCTGAGCCCGTCACGAGTTCTGCAGCTAACGGGTTATCCAAGTAGAGATACTTTTTTCAATAGCCTTTTTTGACAGATCACGTGTGATTCGTGTCATGCTGTCATGTTATTTTTGTTTAGTATTTTTTGGGATTTCATAACGGAAAGACTTACGCATGAACAACGTTTACAAATTGTTCAACTTTATTATGAAAATTCACGTTCTGTGAGGAATGTGTTTCGTGCACTTCGCTCAACTTATGGTCAACATAATCGGCCTACTGAGCGTACTATTCGCAACACCATCACCCTTTTTGAGACCCAGCATTCATTATTGGATAATATTCGACTGAATAGACCACGTCCAGCACGCTGTGAAGAAAATATAGCGGCCGTAGCTGAGAGTGTACACGAAGACCGTAGAGAGTCGATTCGGCGACGTTCGCAGCAACTCGGACTGACGGATGGAACGACTTGGCGCATTTTACGTCAAGATCTTAAATTGAAAGCGTACAAAATACAGCTGTGCAACAACTGAGGACGCTCGACCTTCCCAAGCGGCATCGCTTCGCTCTATGGGCTCTTGAAAAGTTCCAAGAAGATCCGACGTTTTCGAGGCAAATTTTGTTTAGCGATGAGGCCCATTTCTGGCTCAATGGGTATGTAAATAAACAAAATTGTCGCATGTGGGACGAAGAGCAACCTGAAGAGATTGAAGAACTGCCACTTCATTCAGAAAAAACAACGGTTTGGTGTGGATTGTAGGCCGGTGGAATCATCGGTCCATATTTCTTTAAAAAGTATGCCGGTGCGAACGTAACCGTCAATGGCGACCGTTATCGTGCCATGATAACCGACTATTTGATGCCTGAAATTGAAGCTCGTGATCTCGGCGACATTTGCTTTCAGCAAGACGGCGCCACTTCCCACACATCGCATCAATCAATGGACTTATTGATAGAACATTTCGGTGAGCACATAATTTCACGTTTTGGGCCGGTCGATTGGCCGCCAAGATCGTGTGATATCACACCGTTAGACTTTTTCCTGTGAGGATATGTAAAGTCAAAAGCTTATGCCGACAAACCCGCTTCGATTCAGGCCTTGGAGGAAAACATCACGCTTGTCATTCGCCAGTTACCAATCGAAATGCTCGAACGAGTGATCGAAAATTGGACTCATTGGCCAACATTTGATAGACATAATCTTCAAAAAATAAATGCCAAAGAATGTTCTTTCAAATGATAATAAACATTCTCCATTAAATTTGAATTTTCTGTGTTTTTTTCTTTAAAAAAGTAGGGAACCTCGAAATGGATCACCCTTTATATACCACACGGAAAGAACGTCGGAACCGCGATTGCTATACAAAAATATCATGACGAATAGTCGTGTACTCAGCATACTTATAGCGTTTCATTGGGTGCGTTCCGGATTTCAGTTTTACCAAGTTAACTTTGCGGTGCACTGCTCTCATTGGTCAATCGACCATTTTAGTCATTTGAGTGGAAATGACTGACGAAACGAGCAGAAAATTTACACGTCGGACTTCAGACATGAGTGAAACAGCTGATTTTTCTTCCTTATTTACCTGATAATATAGGATTATTTAAGTTATTTTTTACTTTTCTGATAAAGAATAATTATTCTGAATAGAAAGTAAATGACGTGCTCGGTGGCGCTATGGTTAGTGCAATGAACTGCCGTGCAAAAGGTCTAGGTTAGATTCGACTTATTTTTTTAGATGGTAATCTATATAACTATATGGAAAAAATAAATTACAAAATGGGGGTTGGAATAGATTGACATTTACATTTCTACTTAGTAAGATTTTGCGTTCCACGTTATCTCACCTCAATTTTAAGTTGTAAACTTAAATACGGCCATTGCTTAATCAAATAAATCCCAATTCTGTTTGACGTTTGTAAATTCAAAACCGAATCAGGATTCGACCTTACTTCTACCACACATTATGGTCTCCTTGAATAATGTGAACTGAAGAGCATAGTTACCAAACATCAGCAGATACATCGTGTAATATTATTATCACCTGAAAGAAATGTTTTTTTTTTCAAAACACAGTCTAATCGTAAGTTTCTATCGTCAAAATGCGTCATTTCAGCGAAAGTCGTGACTTCTTTCGAATTTAAATTCAGCATTCCACTGAAATGCTATTCCAAAGGCTGTCCAACTGAGTTGTGTCAAATCAAACGTTACTTGTTTCTCCTAAAAATCATCTTTTTTTCTCCTATAAACGTCAAATATTTTAAATATATTAAATATTAAATATTTTAAAATAAAAACAAACAATTTTTTACAGAGTTTGCTATTAGTATTAGGCTCATGCTAGATTCCTCGTATTCCTGCGGGATTTCAATCTACGTTTTTCTGGAATGTTGCTATACTGGCTAGAATAGAACCAACGATCCAGGCGCTGAATCTTCTTTCCACACTGCCGTTAGCGGAGATCATCTTCAAGTGAGTGTTGGATTTCGTGCGATGTTAAAGGTCTCTGTTAAGACGTTCAGCGAATCCTTGCAGCATTGTGTTACCACCGGTGACAACCACCACGCCGAAGAAAGATGTCATCGCACATACCCACACATACTCATATGATCGAAAAGGCTTTCGGCAAACTGGAACCGTTCGGAGCTGAACTACTGATGGTATCAATTTGGGAACTCATAGTGTACGGAGAGATTCTGCGCTGCGACCCTCTCGAAGGGATTCTCAAAAAACACCTGCGGTATGTTCATTTGAAAATCCTGAAGCAAATGGTGTTTTCATAGACGCCAAAATATCTTCTTTCTTTTTTGTTGTATTAATGAACACACTCATTCTGCAAAACGGGTTCAGTCCTGCTTAAGTACAATTTTTAAGTAGTCACTGAATGTTCATAAACGTCAGACACAAATTAGATATGACCGCGGAAGAAGTTGTGCTCAATCATAATTGTGAAATTAATAACAAAGAAGAAGAATGGATCAACCTTCAATGATTTTTTTTCTTTTTCCCAGAATCGAATTCTTTTTAAATCAGAATTCTCTTAGAACTAATCGTTTAGTTTTCGAAACATTCCAAAGTGCAGCCTTTTCTTCTCTTAAAAAAAAGATAAATGTTATTGTAAACACAAAATTTATTAAAAAAATTGCAAAAAAAAAAGATAATTTTCACACTTAAAATTTGTTGTCTTTATGTTCGGCGCTTTCTGCAGTCAAAAAACTATGAATGCACCATATGGCAGATGCTGATAAGACTTATGACATTTATGAACATATGTATCTGTTCGGTCAGAGATCTGACTTCATTAGCACGTCTAATAGTGCTTTCACACCGAACCGAAAACTGAGTTTTCGCAAAAATACCTGAAATCGTCTCTAAAACACTTTCCAGACGTCATCTCGTTAAAGGTTGTTGAAACGAGCACACCTTTTCATAAGCTCACAAAACAGCTGATGAACTCGCTGTCAAAATAAATGTATTTTTTCATTTCATTTCAACTGTTAAACTATAATATAATGGAAATTGCAAAACGAAAAGAAAGAAGATTTGGTGTGTGAAAGACAAGGAGTACCGGTGGATGAAAATGGGCAGACAATTTGATCTCTGTTGATCGCGTTTCACAATTGCCTTTAAAAGAATAGCTTTTTTATACTGACGTTTCACAATTTGATATGTCAAACGAAATCTAATCAGAGTTCGGTCTGAAAGCACAAGTGGTTTTCGTAAAACTTTTTGCCGAAAACTCAGTTTTCGATTCGGTGTGTAAGCACTATAAAACACAGATCTTAGTTAGACAGCCGTTTATGAAAACACCCAAACTCGTCAGAATGCAGTTCTACCAGGACTTTACACTTTACACACTAAGTCTTCATTACATGAAATAAATTTTACAGTAATATATCAACAAAATTGTCTTTTTGACAGTTTGAATGCGCTTTTTCTTGGTGGGAACACCATTTTCAAATGTTGAATTTCGTTAATGAAATTGCGAGTTTCGGTTCGGTGGAAACGTACTATTACGCTCATAATCGTAGGATATATTCATTGCTGTCATAATAGTTTGACATATCAATTGTTCTGTTATAAATAGCTATACTTTGTAAAAAGGTACCATTTTATTTTTTACTATTTTTACCAGTTTTATTATTTTTCTTTTTTTTAAGTGGACAGTTATGGCGGACAATAAATAGCAACTCCTAATATTATGCAGCAGTTTCAGTTTATAGTGAGTGTCTGTAACATTTTCCATGCCAAACCCCATCCACTACCTCATTTGAATAAATAAAAATTGCCGGCTGCACATTTTACCTCGGGCTCTGAGTCTGGGTCTCATGGGCAATTAAAAATGTCACACTGCTGTCACAAAGCGATTCAATTAAAATACGTTTATTGAAATAATGACGCATTTTGGGATCGCGATGTGGTTTTTTTGACAATTTTAATTAATATTATCGGTTTAAATGTTTCTAAAATAGTTAATTATTTCAATTGCTAAATTAAGAGTCTTTTGACATTGTGAAACATTTTATTAATGCCTTCCGCATACTTAGTGGTTGGTTAATATTATTAATAATGTTCACACAATGGAGTTGAATAGAGTTTTTTTCTTCATATCTGTACAGACAACGGCCAATTGGAGGGGAGAATTTTAAATTTTACCAGATATTTAATGTTTATTATTATCTAAGGTTTGTTATTTGGTTGAAAAGGTTTTTATCTATGTTTTAGTATAAAGTGTGATCCAATAAAAAGATCAATTATTATCCTTCAAATGTTACCTAAATGACTTGAAACTAACTCTTAAATGACAAATTTTCTTTGTCCAAATCTTGACTACTCTTTCAATCGACAATCATGTCGTTAGGTATTCCACGAATAACAAGAGTTATGTTGGTTTTCAAAGCTTCAATCGTTCCGGGGTTGTCGACGTTAACAAGAGATTTTACATCTCAATAGAAAGTTATAAGTGTCAAATCACAAGATCTTGGTGGCCAATTGTCAGCATCATTTCTTGAGAACGTGTTTTCATCCCTCTATAAAACGATTGATTCGTTAGCTGTGTGGCATGTAGCGCCATCAACATGAACCATCAGTTAGCTTCACTAATATCTTGATCATGACCATGATCATTGATCTATAGCGATCTCAATTGACAGTAACACGCACTACTTCCTATTCAAAGAATACGGTCCTATGACGCCGCCCACTTATAAATAGCACTAAACAGTGCATTATTGGGGTTGCATTGTTAGGTGTTGGATTGCCCCTGGCTATTCAGCGGATAAAATTCGTAAATTATTACAGGATTAGAGAAATCGCGAGACTTCTACATACCTCGAGTGGCTGACTGCTGACAAGACTTCAAACTACTCACTATGGAAAGCCAAAAGCACTCGCCACCAATTAGAAAAGCTAACGGCGAATGGGCAAAAGGAGACAAAGAGAAAGCGGATTTATTTGCCGAGCATCTAGAGGAAACGTTCAAGCCGTTCGATGGACAACCATTGAACGAAGAACCGAATGCCAATACGGCAGCCGATAACTATAAAGTAAAAGCCGTATCCCTGTTCGAGCTTCGAATGACAATAAGCAAGTTGAAAAATAACAAAGCTCCAGGATATGATTTAATCACCGGCGAAATCCTGAAGGAGCTACCGAAAAAAGCATTAGTTAAGTTGCTCTACATCTTAAATGCTTCTCTGAGACTTTTATATGTACCAAGGCAATGGAAAGTCGCCGAAGTCATTATGGTTCCGAAACCGGGGAAAAGTCCAAACGATAAGAAATCTTATAAACCCATTTCGAACCATACAATATGGGCAACGATAGCGAAAACTGCCAACTACCCGACCTGAGTGAAGTGAGGATAGCAATATCTAAACTGAAGCTTAATAAGGCTGCCGGAAATGACGGCCTTCGCGCCGAACATCCACCAACTCATAAGCCGAATCTGGTCGGAAGAAAGTATGCCTGAAGAATGGAACCTCAGCATCGTTTTCCCGATCCATTCATCGATTTCAAAGCCGCATACGACAGCATTTATAGAGACGAACTATACAGAGCCATGTCTAGTTTTGGTATACCGCCCAAACTCGTCCGTTTGTGTAAAATAACGATAGTGAATTCTCGCTGCTCCATCAGGGTCGGAAACGACCTCACCGACACACTCGATACCAAGGATTCGATACCAAACGATTTAGGCAAGGCGATGCGATGTCATGTGACTTCTTCAATCTGATTCTTGAGAGGATTGTGCAAAACTGACGAGCCAACACCAGAGGCACAATTTTCCAAAATTCTGTACAACTACTAGCATACGCCGACGATATTGAAATCATTGGTAGGACCCAACGTGATGTCATAGCCACATTTGCTAGATTAGAGAAGGAAGCGGCAAAAATGGGTTTAGCAGTAAATAAGGGCAAGACGAAGTTTATGCTGTCAACACGAAAGGACACACAACATCGACGAATTGGACAGAACGTCACCATTGGATGATATAACTTTGAGGTAGTACGGGACTTTATCTTTCTCGGCTCCGCTATAAACTCTGACAACAACATCTCGTCAGAAATTAAACGAAGGATTACTTTTGCCAACCGATGTTCCTTTGGGCTAAGAAGGCAATTCAGTAGTACAGCCCTAAGAAGATCTTATATAAGACCCTGATCATCCCAGTCCTGCTCTACGGTGCTGAAGCATGGACCGTCTCAAAAGCGGATGAAGAAATCCTTAGTCGATTTGAGAGGAAAATTCTTCGAAAAATCGTCGCTCCCGTTTGCGTTGACAGGCTATGGAGACGAAGATTCTACCAAGAACTATACGAGCTGTACAGCGACATGCCCCTGGTCAAAAAACTCCGCAGTAGAGGAAGCCCTCCTTTAAGTGGCGCGCACATGTAGAAACCGACCTCAACCAACTTGGAGTTGGTCCGGACTGTAGCGCCACTTAAGTAAGTAAAAACATGTGTTATTTTCCCACCACATGTGAACACTGCTGTAATAACGACTAATTCACGAGTGTGCTTTCCATCCCTATCACTCCTCAGTAGGTATACCAAATGTCAAAAATTACACACTGGATAAATTTTAGCGAGCTGTTCAGCAGGTTAAATGTATTGACTGGCTAAAATTTTAACGTAATTTAGACACGGCCTTAGGTACATATATGATAGTGCTTTATTCTTGTCGCTATAACTTAGACCTTAATTTAAAAAAAAAAAGCATTGCTTTAAAGAACTTGAATTTTGTTTTTTTTTAAGACTTTCAAACTATATCTACTATTTTCTTAATTAATTTACAGATAAATCTTAAACAACAATTGACCTCTTCGAACAAGGTAAGTTTGAATTGGAAACAAAAATCTATTACGATATTTGATTTTATCACAACAGGTCCCATCCCAATAGAAAAGCAAAATATCTATTCCATAATTTTTTAGAAAGCGTATTCTTTTTCACCATTGAAAGATTCTTATCCGATTTCATCATTGAAGTTTCGAGTATGATTTCGAATGATTTTTAAATATATACCAAGCGAGCTAAGTCACAGCCTCAGGTAGTAAGTATAGTACTAAATCCTCTTGTGATACATTGTCAAACCCGTAAACTCAGCCTTCTGTCTAAAACGTTTAAACTAAAACGCATTCCCATTCTTTTTCGAAAAATTTACCCTACATTGCTAGAAATCTGAGAGTCAATAAAAATGATATTGTAAGGGAACAGACCTATAATAGGCTTATTTAGTTATGAATGTCGGCTGTTGAATTGTTGAGTAGATAAAGGAAAACCGTCAAAGGATGACAGCCAAGGAGTTTGTCAGAAACTAAAATAGTAAATTTGTGCTTTATTCCAAAACCTAGTTTTCAGTTTTTTTCTTTTTGATTTTTGCAACACAAACAATTAAAGCTGAGTGGTAACGATTTATTTTGCATGTATGTAGGTATAATATTTTGTTTGTTGAAATTCTCTTTTTCTTATTTTATTTAACTCGATTGACATAGAGTTAGCCACCGTCCTTGTTTAAATATCACAATACTGTCAGAAACACATGCACGTGTTGTGCTCACTCCTCACCAGTCCAAATAGCAAACATGAGGTTCAGCCGGTAAAAGCAAACTCGTGTGCGAAGGCCCAATGACTTTTTTAAATGGATAAGAAAAATATATATGATTACAATGAGTGATGAATACAATTCCTCCAATATAACAAGGCCAAAAGGACCTAGTTATAACTATCATTGAACAACTTCATTGGAGCACAACACATGATGGAACTGAAATGTCACCCACATAGCTTCTTATAGGATTTATTGAAAAATTCCATCCGGTGGAATGGGAATCATTTCTTCCCTGAAATAAATCTTGATCAATGAAAATAAAATAAACGTGATTTTCTGCGAAACAATAATTAAAAATTTGATTTGACACCAACTCGCCAATGATTGAATTTATAAAAAAGCCACAAGAAGTAAAAGACAATTTGCAATGAGGCTTTTCAATGATAGCTATAACTGGGCCCCGGATACTATTACAAATGATAGCTTACAGTTTGACTAGAGTGATTTTCGTCTTGATTTATTATTATTTATGTTTCTGAAAAACTGTTATTTATTAACCATAAAAACTGTAGAGGTTCGATGTGAAATATAATTTAAATCAAAAAACTGTGTGACTTGAAACATGATAGTTATACCTACTGACATTTAGTTCACAAACACGAAATTACAACAATACAAACACAAAAAACATCAAACTGAAATCGTGTTCCATTGATTAAAAAAGACGATCAAATTTCAAATCAAGATCCAAATTTACCAATGGAAAACGCCATAAATAAAAAACAAACCAAATTGAGAAACGCAAACTTCAAACTGACATAAGTCAGTTGTCAAATGTTTTTGCGTTGGTGCATGTAGCTGGAAATCTCACTTGAAATCGAGATTTTCCAAAAGTGATCTGGATAAAAAAGAAGTAGGCTGAATTCCAAAACGCATTACTTCTGCATTACTGCTTAATCAAGAGTTCCAAAACGCAAACAAATTACTGTGATGCAAAGCATATTTTTCTAAAACGCATTGTGAAAGCATCAACTGCGCAAACACACGCGAAAAGAGAATCGTGAATGTTTGTGATGCATACATATGTGCAGCAGTGCAAAAGCATTCATACTTGGCATCATTAAAGCAGTGTGCATTCACAATGCGCATTTTTTTGACGTTTTGGAATTCAGCCGTATTTTTTCTACGTCATAAAGAGAAAAGGAAAATGGGAACAACCTCCCAGGGATATTAAATTTAGAATTGGGCTGAGTATGTTAATAAATTATTCAAAATTCAAATTTTGGTGAGTTATGGGACACTAATTAGATACTTTCGCAAAACCACCGAATCAGCAATAAAATATTGCTCAACAATTAAAATGCGTTGTTCTATAGTCTAGCGCTCCATTTTTTTAATCCCGAACTGTCAGCTGTCACATTGTTATCTCTTTTTCCGTAGGTAGCACAGTACCTATTATTAAATGGTGCAAAATTCAAATTTTACATGAATCATTGGACAGCCCATAGAAATGAAGTACCTAAGCGCAAAGAATAGAACTCACCTTTTAACGGCGACTTAGGTGTTGCTTCTTTCGGGACTTGAACTTACAAATCCGTGCTAAGAATTACATTAATTCCTAATAAACAAAAGAATTAAAATAAAATAAAATCATTTTTGCATTGATATATTACAATAAAATGTATTCAGATATTATTTCTGCTTTATAGCGATAAAAAAAATAGTTCATCTGTCATCACAGTGTCAATACATCATGTACCTAATCAATTCATTTTTTATTTCAAAGTTTGTTTAATTTTTTCGTTTTGTTTTTAACACAACACTGTTGGAAGACATAAACATAATGTTATACTAGTTGCATTCATAGATATACATATAATTATTTAGTCTAAGTTTAAATAAGAGTTGTGCGTTATATAAGGCAAAGTTATATTTTTGTATTTTTTTCTTACATTTTTGTTTAGATATATGTATTTTAGAATTATTATTTAATTATAAATAGCAAACGGCAAATTTCGGTTTTTTAGGGTTAAACAATTAAAACAATATCAGTAAAATTTATTACTTTTTCATAAGCAAAGAAGCGTATTGGTAGAGGATAGTTTCGTTGGTTTTCTTATATTTGAAAAGTTGTAAGGTAGTGATATCAATTAGAAAGGGGGAGCTATCTTATAGCAAATACTATTAATGTTGAAATTTATTTTTAAACTAATAGAACAAAAAAAAAACATTTTTTTGCAAACGTATTGTCAACTTTACTAAGTTTGAAAAATACTCTTTCTGGGTCATTGTCAGCTTATGTAAGGTGGGAAAAGTTTATGGGAAACAAGCTAAATTTTAAATTTAAATCAATAATATAATTTAGTAAATCTTTTTTGGAAGCATTAACTAAGTCTCCAATGACACATGTCGCATCCATATGACACCTGTCGCAAGAATGTGCCAAAATACAGTTCCAAATTTATTATTTTTGGTTTTGCAAATCGGTTTTTGAACTCTTACGGTAACATAATTTAAAATTTGTTCTTGTTTTTGAAGGCCACAATTTTAATTTATATTCATAACATAGACATACATGAAATCGTTTTAGTGCATTTTGAAACTCAAAATTGATCTGGTTTATGTTGGAACAGGCTAACTAAATTTATTTTTGAATGCATGGAGAAGTCTACTAACCGATTTGGATAAATTTAATAGCTCGTCGAATTTTTACGACTTTTCCGTCTTTGTCAAAAAGGTGTTTGCTTATAACATTCCCATACATTTACGGATAAGGCCCAAAAGTCTCTGAATCACACAACGGCAACAGCATCAGCACTTGAATAGTGAATAGTCTCAGGAATGATATTATCCGAAGTCTTGCCAATACGTTTTGAGGAAAATCTAAGATAGGCAAGGAAATTACTTTCTGCAAACAATATTTTGAAAATATCGACGAATATGGAAGCTCAACATAAATGTTGCCTATTATTACAACGATGTCTAAAAGTGGGACCATGTTAGTTTCTGATCGGACAACTTCTTTTTATCATTTTATTATTGTCTAGCCGATATCGTTTTGACGATCTAATTAAAGCTTAATATAATTCACAGAACCTTCCAAAAATAGCTGTAGATTGAAATGTTGACAATCCCGTTCAGTCCCACCCACGACGTTTTAAAAATTTCACGATTGCAGCCCAAAAGCAAGAGCCCAATAGAACCCATCAGCAAATACATGATGACTATGAACATCTAATCAATGTCTAGAAGGCATCATTTTGGCGATCCTATTTACGCTTCATTCAAATTACAGAAGAGTTCCACGGAGATCAAATTATTGACCATTTATATTCAATCGCGTTGCAAGGTTTTCCTCAAATTGGAACCTAGGTATTTATGGGTTTTCTAGTGCTGTTGCTCATTAACAAGACAGATGAAGTGTTGGAAGCCCAATAGAGAACCTATTCGCGGAAACGCAAATATAGATTATCTAAAAAAAAAATGTAAAGACAATTACTTGAATGAAAAATGTTTGTAAAATATTTAAACAAACCCATCAATTATTTGAAGATCCATATTTGGCATACCGAAAGATTAAGAATTGGTGCAAAAGTCCTCACTACTCGATTATTGAAAGTAGGTTATAATAGCCTTAGACCCCAATAGCAACCGTGAGAGTATCTTTCGACAGATTGATCATTTTTAGGCCAGCTTGACGAATTAGCCGCAGTTGTCAAAGTCAAACTTCATTTATCAGTTTGACTTTGACAATTGCGGCTATTTCCGATGGGAAATAATATTGCGCCACCTTGAATTTATTGCTAAATAGAATAAAACAAATGAAAGTACATATGTCTGAAACATCCCTGACCTCAAACCTAGTTTCTGAGTTCATTTGTGTTTGCGAAATTTTTTTTTCCACAAAGATTGGGACCGAATGGCAAATTTTAGAAGCTTCTCGTGACAATTTTATGCTCGAGGATGCTTCTCAGGCTTTTGCAAAAGGTGGGGCAGTGCAAATTAAAAATTAGGAGTTGCCATTTTCGGGATTTGAACTAGGGATTCCGCGGGATACAACTGTTATTTAACATATTGTTTTGAAGACCGTAAAATGTTTCACTTTTTGGCAACCAAAATGGTTTTATACGAGAAGAGGGCTACATTTCCGTTACATATCATCTCGAACCAACAAAACAAAATGGCTAGAGTTCGCCCATTTGTTCACAATGGTGTGAAACGTTTGCATGCGAAGTAAAGAGAAGTAGTCATGGTCACGATAAAGGGTGAAAATAAAAAAGGAAAAATTAGAAAATAGAGAGGACAACATTTTACCGAATTTAAGAAAATGGTAAATTTTATGGAAAACAAAAACACTATACAATCTTGTTAACTTTTAATTATTAGGTGCCTACTTATTTTCACTTATTGCGTAGCAAAAATTAGGAAAAGACTAAGCCAGCAGACATTTTTTTTAGACAAGAATCCTTAAATGGTCTTTTGTTGTCTGAAATTTACAAATCGATTGTTTTGACATGTCAATAAGAGATAAACAAAATGACAGAATTTAGTTTTTTTTTTCCAAATGCATGTCCTTAATTTCCCCCTTTTTTCTTTTTCCAAGAAAAGAGAGATTAATTATATTAAGTTTTTGAGAATATTTTAGAAATATTTTTGCAAGAATTCAGTTTATTAAAAAAGTCATCAATTTTTGGAAAGTTCTAAAATCGATGCCAGGTAAAACATTCTTAACACACTCAGTTGAAGCTGGTTTCACAAAAAATTTGGAATATAACACCTCCTGAGAGTCTTTGTTTTATACAAAAATTAAAAAAAAGCAAGAATCAATTTTTAGAAAAAATGTTATCAGTTTAGAAAAATTTCAACTAGGAACGAATACCTGTCAAGGCAGTGAGTAGCATCAAAATAACGAAAAAAATTTGGGTTCTGTTTGAAATGTCTTTTAAATTTTGAACAAAGATAAGTTACTACTCACGACCTTAATGATTTCCCGACTATGCCCTGCTAATTTTTTTTGCGTGCATTTTTTTCCACCGTACTTATCTATATAATCCACCCAACTAAGTCATCGATGATAAATGTTAGTCACACCCTTTCCCACCAAATTGATATCGCTAACTCAGTATCTTTCCAAATATGTAACCTTAAAACGAACCGAAAAAGAAAAAAGAAACCCCCTCTTCTAATCACAAGAAAACCAAATACAATATTAATACAAAAAATGCACTGCTACAATCCCCACCCATAGAACCCCAGCAAACCCCATCATCTCTTCGCTTTTGCTCCTTAGAGAAGTTTACACTTGCGTTTCGACTTGTGACCCATCACTGGGCACAAAACCGATCGTATAGCCTCATCGAACACCGTCTTCAAGCCCTTTTGCGTCAGCGCCGAACACTCCAAATATTTAACAGCACCAATCTCCTTGGCCATGGCTAGACCCTGGGGATATGTGATGGGGGATAATTTCTTATCCTTCAGTTTCTCAATTGTAGCCTTGTCGTCGCGCAAATCCAACTTAGTACCGACCAAGATAATCGGAACACTTGGACAATGATGACGTACCTCTGGATACCATTTCGCGCGTACATTCTCAAACGATGCTGGATTCACCAGGGAGAAACAGATGAGAAACACATCTGTCTGCGGATAGGACAATGGCCGCAAACGATCGTAGTCCTCTTGTCCGGCTGTATCCCAGAGTCCCAAATTGATAGGCTTCGCATCGACCATAACATTGGCCGAATAGTTGTCGAACACAGTCGGGATATATTCTCCGGGGAAGGCATTCGTTGTGTAGCTGATCAGAAGACATGTCTTACCCACGGCACCATCGCCCACAACAACGCACTTGATTGCCTGCATTCTGCTTGCCTACGGATTCCAGGAATTTCAATGTCACAATCGATCCGAATACGTATCTACAAGGTAGGTATATAGACTTTTGGCAAGCGAGGGCGATTTTACACTTTTCGTTGTCTGCTTGTTGTTGTTGTTGTTTAAGAGTCCAGTTGTTATTCCTGATTATAAATAGATGCAACACCACCACTCAATCGAGATAAGATTACACAATACGGCAATGAGATATCACAACACGATATTGATCAGAACACACACAACACAACAAAAAGGTATCGGTGAATTGGTTATATTTTCGAAAACGAATTCCAAATTCCTAATTAAAATATATTTTCGCAAAAAAAAACGAGTTATTCCATGGGAAAACACACCCAAACTGAACGCAATTAATTCGAACACTAACACACCCGACAGAGAGGAGAGATCACCGACCGTTTCTTTGCTGTAGATCGTATCTGCTCTGACAAGTGTATTTGAACGTGCGGCTGTCGCAGTCTGGCGTGAGGAATTTTTCATTTGGGGTTAATCGATAGTGAGTGGAAATGTCAACGATCGTTGTGTGTGTGCATTCATGCCATTAATATAAATGACTCACCCCCAAATGAGCTAGGTATAGATACTTTTGTCGTTGGAGGAGTCAGGACTGAGGAGTCTACCAACTTCTGCAGATGCGTCTCTTTCTGTGAAGTATTGATGTAAATAGAAGCGGAATTGGTTTTCTCATTTCTTATGTTTTATAATTGAATTCTGTGTGATCTCAACCTGTAGTGATGTCTGTGCGCGGCGCTGTTTTGCGTTGGAAAATGGAAACACAATTTGATCGTACCAGTGGTTAGGCGTTGCCAGTGGGTACTTTTTTTTTTTAAAATCTTCGTTGAGTTTCCACAATCGCTGCAAAATGTAAGGGATATATAAATTCTGTTGTAGGTACGTGATGAGTTTTGATTGGTAATTTAGGCCGTGTGTCAATTGCGTTAAAATTTTAGCCAGTGGATAAATTTTGGCATTAGTATGGTGAATAGAGACTTCAAAATTGTAACCGGCTCAACAGCTCGCTAAAATGTATCCAGTGGTTAATTTTTGACATTTGGTATACCTACTTAGGGGTAACAGAGATGGAAAGCACGGCCATGGATTATTCCTCGTTAGCAGTGTTTACATGTGCCGGGAAAATAGTACAAGATTTAGATTATTAAATAAGAAGTAGAAAACATATTGCAATCAGAAAATGTAATGCAATTCGTGAAATAAACTGAAATTGAATTTTCAAATAAGTTGGTTTCAAAAATGTTATGATAACGTTTGTTTCGCTATATGTGAAATATCATAAAAATATTTCGATTACTGACAACAAATAATAATTAAGGGATTTTGGGTGATCTTTCTGGGAATCTATTCGGTTTTTTTTTATTACAAGAAATTATAAACAATCGAATTTTGTTCTAATTCTCTTAGGAAATAAGTGGAAACAGTATTAAAAAATATCCGATTGAATTCAATTGACACAGCAAAAAGGTAACTTGTTTTACCGCTGCAGAAATGTCAAAAAATTAGCCGGTGGATAAAGTTTTTTTTTAACGCAATTGACACACGGCCTTTAGATCTGAACTTTGTTCTTTTTCTTTGCCAATGAAACATGGTTTTAGATTGGTTTTATAATCTTTGGATTGTTAAATTTTATGTCACACGAGTGGATTTTTTTTATACAGATATTTTACATAGAATTTTTACCACATTAATGATTAACGATAGTTTTTTTTAACAACTTAAATAATAACAAATCAAAATGAAAACTACTACTGTCAAATAGCGGCTTAGTACAAGAAGGGGTAGATGAATCGTCGAAAACAATCCAGATTTGCAAAATTGGTCTGAAAATAGCGTTAAAAAATTAAATGTTTTTGTTTCGCGATCTGTTAAAAGGCCGTTTTTGAAGTTGTTGCGTTCCCTTGGGCAAACAAATTGATTCTTTTTTATCTCACGTCAATTTAGCAAATCTAGATTTTTCTGCAGCTTAAGCAATGGGAGTGGCATTTCAATTCCATCATGTGTTGTGTTCCAATGAAGTTTTTCAATGATAGCTATAACTGGTAAATAATCGGTCGAACAAACCTTATTTAATTGGAATGGAACAGCTAAAATGTCAAATTAGAATTCATGTTTTTGTTTTTTTTTTTGTCGAGGCTTCTATTTATACAACAATTGATGGTACATTTATTGCTCTAAATTTGCAACTATTATTTCTTCCAGAACCTTCTCGGAGTATTTCATTT
Source organism: Rhingia rostrata (assembly GCA_949824845.1). Taxonomy (NCBI): domain Eukaryota; kingdom Metazoa; phylum Arthropoda; class Insecta; order Diptera; family Syrphidae; genus Rhingia; species Rhingia rostrata. The sequence goes on from OX463757.1 coordinate 44,374,926, forward strand.
AAATGTCAGGGTCGATAACATATGAATCCGGAACTGAAGCCTTCCGCTTCTTCTGTTTTTCCCGACCAATTTTATTGTTGATATGATTTTCTACAGAATTTTTCGATTTTCAATCACTGATTTAACACAATTTATCCAATTGAGTTGACCACAAATTAAGCTATAAAAATGGGAACGTTAAGTTTAATCACCCTCCCGCGTAACGTTTTCCCGAAGTTTTTGCCCAAATTTATAAAGACTTAGTGCACAAAAATAAATTTCGGGGAACACGTTTGCCCGAACCGGCAATCTGCTCCTATTGTTCGGGATCGACAATTTTTTTTTGAAAATATTCAATTTTGAAATCAATTAATTTTGAAAAGATAATTTGAGTTTTGAGAGACAGATTTTCAATTAATTTTTTTTTAACATTTTTACAAATTTTAAAATTTCATTAATTTTTATAATTTTTTTTCCGTGGGCTGGTGGAAATCTCAAAAGACACGAGTGCTCATCGTGCGTTTTTTATCACGAGTAATGAATGTTTCCCTTGAGAGTTCCTTGAGAGTTCTTTTTTTTTCCGCAATTTATAGCGCCGCAATAAATTTGTTTCGTCAAAAATTTGGAGGACTGTTGTGTTTACGTGCCCCAATAAACGTTTGTGTTTGCGTGCAAAATGTTTCGTTTTATCCTTAACCTCGGGAATACCCAGATCTCTGCGTAGATCTTCATTTCTTATATACCACGGCGCATTGACGAATAATCTTAACATTTTCTTGTCAAAAGTAAAAAAATATTTAGATTTGTTTCACTGGTACAACCCCATATTTGTATACCATGTGTCCAGACCGGCTTTAGCACTTGCTTGTATAATAGCAGCTTGTTATTAAGGTTAAGCTTCGAATATTTTCCGATTAACCAGTACAGTTTTCTGTATTTATTTTTAAGTTCTTCGCCTTTTTTTTTTACATGCGACTTTCAGTTTCATTTGCAAAAGGGTCTCGGACCGTATCGAGAAATACTGTCAAATTGTTTTTCCGTTTAAACGAAAAATCTACATGAATCGATTTGCTCTCGTTTAGTGCAATTCGCCAGGATTTTGTCCATTCATTAATCTCGTTAAGAGCGTTTTGTAATTTCATATTTTTCCTCTATTTTTGTGCCAACTGCTAGTGTAGCTATATCGTCAGCAAATATGGCAACCATTGTATCGTTTGTTTGTGGGATATCACGTGTAAAAAGAAGGTAGAAGAGTGGTCGAAGGACGCTTCCTTGAGGTACTCCAGCCAATATTTCTTTGAACTCTCAATATTCGTTTCCAGTTTAAAACGGAAGAGTCTATGCCTCGGTCTATGCTCAAGATACGACACGAGAATTTTATATAATTTTTCAGGCAAAACTTGTCTTAATTATTATTGAAGGCCTTGCTCTCAAAAGTTTGCGACACGTCAAAAAATACGGCTGAGCAAATTTTATTTTCTTCGAAAGCTTTCTCAATTACATCCGTAATTCGATGAACTTGGTCCACTGTCGAATGTTTACTTCTAAACCAAAATTGATGGTCAGGTAAAAGGCGTTTCTGCTCAATAATGGGATGTAAGCTACTCGGTCCTTTCAAAGGCTTTTGAAATGATTGGAAGAAGTGAAATAGGTCTGTACGGTTTTATTTCATTCGGTGATTTTCCTGGTTTGAGAACCATAATCACTTCTGCGACTTTCAACTGTCTTGGTATGTATTCTAATCTAATTGCTAAATTTACCATGTAGAGGAGTTTAGTTAATGGTTTTCGAGCAACATTTTAAGAAGTTAGGTCATAACCCGGAACTTTTTTAGGCTTCAGTTTCTCTATTTCCCGTTTATGCTCCATTTTCGGTTTAAAGTTTTCATGCTGCGTTGGCCATCAAATGGCTTAAATGTTTCCTCGAGATGTGCGGCAAAAACGACTGCTTTTTTCTTATTGATTTTTGTCTAACCAAATCTTTTATTTCCTGTGGGTACTTGATATTACAATAGCTCTCTATTTTGTGTTGTTGAGGAGTATTATTTCATGCTGCTTTTTGAGCGGTTTCGATAAAGGACTCAACCGCGACTTCGAGTTCTAATGGGGTCCAAGCGATTTTAATAAATAATAAAACATATTTCAAGAACTATGAAATAATGTTTTATAAAATATAAAGTTTTTGTGAGACGGATTTCTAATTTATCTCTTTAAAAAATGTTAAGTTCAGAAAAGAACCAATATAGTAATAAGAGTAAAAAGTAATTATATTGTATTTAAAAAAATCGTTGCTCTATACCTGCTAAAGACTTTTATTTGATGGAGAATTTAATTGATCGTTCTCCGTGCTTTCTCATTGATTAAATACACTCACAAATGAAAGTATCATAGACACATATTCTTAAAAGGCAAATTGGGGATATGAATTTATTTATCTTTTTAAATAATTGATTCTTATGTCAAATTTGATGGGAACTAGGTATTTTTAAGAGATAACTTTTGTATATGAAATGAATTTATTTAGAAAACTGCTGACATAGGTGCCTGCCTCAAGACTTAACATACCTTTAGCGAAAGTTATATTTGGTTTACATCGTTTTCAGCGACCCAAATATATTGACAAATTTAAATACAATTATTTCGATTAAACATTGCATATGTAATTAATTTAAATTGAAGATAAAACTAACCCCTTTAAAGTCGAATTAGATTTCTTAAAACAGCTAAATATAATGCTAATGTTTATACTGTTAACAAAAAACCTCTCGTGTACTTAAAAAAACGCAAAAATAATACAAAAGTTCGTCCTCCGTGATTCTCATCAATTGGCACACAATTCCCCAATATATCATCCGTGCTTTCCTCTCAACTTTTTACATCCTATCCCATAAGGGTATATTAGTTCATATACATAGTTTGTAACATAGAGAAATAATTGAGCTAGTTACACCCCAAAGTAAATGGATCGACTCAGAATCGATAGCTGATTCGATTTAGCCATGTCTGTCCGTCCGTACGTCACCAGTTTTTGGGCATTAAATTTTGAGCAAGAATGATGAAGTTTGGTACATGTGTTTGTTGTTGCTCCCAGCAGAACAAGTGTAAACATTTTTGAAATCCGCACATTGCCACGCCCTCTTTTCAGAAAAACATAGTTTTAGGCCAAACCATTGGAGATACTGAAAAAGTGCCTGAACAACATATCTTGACAATCGTAATGTCTATATTTTGTTTGTACAAAGTTTTTGCCACACCCACCTTTTGGGGGCGTTTTTCGGAAAAAACGATTTTCGGAAAAATTTTAAACATTTCGAAAAAAACGGTGATGCAAAATCATTGGTTCTCTTAATATAAACATTTCTTCTATATATTATTTTAAGCGACGCCCACTTTTTGAAGGCATTTTCATACAAAAACCATTTCTATACACTACCTCATAGCATAACCAGGCGAAAAACTATGTTTTTTGTCGAACCATAAATGATTTAGATGAACTGTCTGAACAGTATTGTTCTGATAATGACATTTTCTATATTTCATCGCCAAAAAGCCGAAATTTTGAGGATATTTGTTTTAAGGATGGGATAGGATAAGGTACAAAACGACCCACACAGTGGATTGTAGCCTTCTAATATGTTTGAACTTTCTTTTTCTTTTTTACTCATGTGATTCGTGATTCAAGAGTCAACGAGTAAAAGCAGACTATGTAGTCAATGTTGACATCACTTAGTATGGAAAAGGTAGAACATTTTTGGCAAACGTTATTCGGGACATTATTTTTCGGTAAGTATAAGCCCAAACCTATTTAAATACATTTTAATGGATCCGAAATTATTATAATTTATTATTCTTGATCCGATTAGGCTGCGCATAACGAATCTGCATCCTAATATGTGCAGCCTTGGGTCAGCTATAATAAATGTCGCATGTTTTTCGTTTGTATATTCCTGATCCTCTCCAATGTACCTCCTGGATCGGGGTAATTTCCGCCCATCAGAGACTGTAGACGTTATCGTTGACTACATCTTTGGAGTTCTTCTGTTTAGGGTTTGATAGGAATATGTTTATTAGTGTAAGTACACGTCTTATCTTCGCTCTGATCTGCTGCCGCCAAGACTTTACACAAATTCAATATACTAGACATACACTGGTCGCCTCGCGAAGGCTGAGAATCGAAATTTGTAGTCATTAGCTAGGTGAAACCTCAAAGTTTAATACAATCGCATTGCCTACGATTTGACCGATTTTTTTCACTTGTCTATATCTTTTTCGGAAAAATTGGTAAGCTGTAAAATATATTTCAATTCTGTCTGCGTGTGTTCTTCATACAAACGTGTTTCAAGATACGCATTTCTATGGTCCGAAAAAAAGTTAAACATGATATTCAAGGAGAAAAATGTAAATATTTTCCTTTACGTAATAAGTGCTTACTATTCATCAGGTAAACGACTTAAAAAGGATTCCCAAATGAAAAGGTTCTCCCCACATTGCCATATTATACAACATTGAGAACATTTCCCTTGAAAGTTCGCAAACATCGCGTCTTCTTGGTTGAAAATAGAAAAAAAAAAAACAACCCCACTATGAACCACAGATAAACGACCCAATGTAATGGTAGGTTATGTACAACCACATCATGCAGATAAGAATTTCTCTAATTTACCATGGACTCTAGAATAGCATTCTGCCATACCGTCTGTGCATCCTTAACATGTGCAACACATTCATGATAACCCTAGTCAATAGGTCGACCTGATATTATATCAAAGAATATAAACAGGGCGTCCTTTTTCACTTTTTCTCCTCCGGAAGTTCTTTTCAATGTTGAATGAGGTAGGAAGACTGCTGTAGGCCTGGAATATCCTGAATATAAATATCCTGATGGCAAATAAGTTAAACGTATAAGCATGACGACAACGACACCGATGATGGTATCTAACTCAAGAACGTTGATGACTACGATGATGTCTGTTGAAGAGCAGCTATATAGTGAGGGGACACCTTCATTGGATGCACATCATCCTTAGGCTCTCCATAAACTGAATAAAAGAAGAGAAAAGAAAAATATGTACATTTGGTTTCATCATCTTATTCGAAATGGAAAACTGAATATTTACTTATGGTGTCTTTTCTGGCTGTCTATTTGGACCCTCATCCTCATACCATATGAATGAAGCAAGTAACCCATTCATTTTTTAAACAACTTCAACAAAGCGCTAATAAACTCTTTACTATGTTGACGATGCAAAGAATAGTCGACCTAGTCAACAGTTTGTTGCGAAAGAAAGTTTACAGAAATCGAACATTCGAAAAGGTTGAGATAGAGATGATTATAAAACTAAATCTTCTCTGCAGCCATACTTTATTTACAATCTGATCGACCTGTAGCCTGACATGTGAGAAAGGTTCGTTATAATACCATAGGTAACTCTCGTCGCATTCCTAGTCTGCCAGACTTTTATGTATCACACGGATCTCTTGTATTTTCTCAATACGACTGCATGTATGAATAATTTCGGGACAGTATCATATCATCCGTTCCAGAATATTTAAATAATTTAAGAACATTATTATTAGCTCAGAGAAAATTTGGTTTGTTTGTCATATCTTGGATATATGGATTGGGTGTTTGAAAGGTATTTGGCTCAGCATCAATATGGAAGGAGGACCTCCCAGGAAAGTGAGTGTCCAGAAGTAGGTCTTTTGTTTCTATGCCGGAAGTTTTTAATTTTCTATCTGGCTTTAGTAAATATCTAGACGTCGGTGGATTAGTCAAGGGGATTTTGCTGAGTCTGAAGGTGTTTAGAACGTTTTCTATATTAGAAAAGAATGTCTGTAGCATGTTGCGTGCCTCCTCAGAAAAATTTTATATGGCTTGTTCCCAGCCTAATAGCTGCTTAGAGTTTTAAGCTTTGTTGAATAGTTACCTACATTTTGTTATTCCACCGATATTGAAGTTCTAACAAATAAGTTTGGCCACCCCACAAGGTCGCCCAATAGGACATGCACCATTTATGGTTGATGAAGGGTTTGAGACGATTAAACTTAGAAGAGTTGGAGGAAAGCTTATTCACTTACGTTTCTTTGTACCGTGACCAGATAATTTTTCAGCGTCCCTGAAAATCTTGAGACTTGGAGTATAGTCCTCCAATGTAAATTATATTTTTCGATAAAACGAGAAAGAGTGCTCGTTTGAAACTTTCCATTCCTTGATACGGTTATTTAAATTGTGGGAGGCAGGAGTTGTTTCTAAGACTCAAATAACGAAGTTGGGCGAAGTCCAGGTTGCACATGATAAAGTTTCCTTAATGATTACTGTGATGTGTCTGTGATGTGTGCTGGCGCACAACTACTTCTGATGTCAGTTTACCGTCACTGCAAGTAGATAAGACAACCCTGTGGAATTGACCCAATATATGATCGTGAAGCAAATATTCCGAAACTAGCCAACAATTGCTATCTTTCTGTGACAGTGTCCTAATGATAACTTCGCACACAGAAATGAATGGAGAAGCTAAGAGCTTAATTAATAGCTTCCGACTCCATTGGCAGAAGAACGTATCTTTATCACGTCTATCTTAAATTCTCCAGTTATGGGTTGGAAGAGCGGATTGCTTAGCTTTATTATATCCAAAATCTCCATTGGGTTGGAGCAATGATAAGCGTTTTTTGAATAGGTATGAGGGATGTTAGGAATCTGGATTAATTCAATTACCATTCGTCTTGGCGCTTAATAAAGTTGACCTGTTGAAAATATTAAATATTCGATCGGCATAGGTAATCCGCTTCATGCATCTGATATCGAGATAGATAGTGATCTTGGAAAACTTTGAAAAGTAATTTTCACCTCACCATCTCAATTTTTCAGTGATGATACTCCCGTTCGGGTAAATTCCTCTTTCAGCAACTAGGTTAAATGTTAAGTCAGTTCTGCTGTGATTTGTTTGGCTTTTTTTGTTAAAAAATTCGGCGGTATTTGTTATACACGAGCAATCACCATAAAAAGTACACGTTGGTTGTTTTAGCCAGCTCGAGTAGGATACGCAGGATTAGAATTCGTGTTCGTTCAGTCACACACACCTTTGTTAACAAAGGCGATCAGGCATACCACAACACCTCGAAGCCATACAAAGGAACTGACCCACAGGCATACGTAGGTTCTCGGTCAGGCGACAGTAGCTTGAAGCTTACCGTTGATCTCAAAACAAATTTGAATTTAACAGGCTTCTGATTGATTTCCGTTCTACCAGGCCTCCGACCAGGTTTTCCCAAAGTCGTACTTACCGAGTTTTCGGATTTCACCCCTTACGTGCTAGATGGTGTTTTTTTTCGAAGGATGAATTAAAATTTCAATGTTTTGTTCGATTTTTTTAAGTGTAATTTTTTTGCGACCGTGTAAATTCGGTTTTATGAAACGAAAAAGTGTAACAAATAAGATATAAAAAAAGTATCGGTTCTCATCTGATCACCGAAATGAAGCAGTGTTGTGCGTGTTTGGATGGGAGACCATTGGGGATAGTTAAGGAGGCTTTCTGGGTACTGACCGCATAATTTGTATACATAGAACATTTCCTACACTATCGTAAACGATAATCGTTTGTTAACTTACGTAATAAGTAACCAGGATTCAGTTTCACTTCCACCAAATTCCGCCTTTGCCATCTTACTCGTCATGTCTTTACAATCTAAAATGTGCAGTTGTCTGACCAGGTCTGTGTGTTAAGAGCTCGTCAACGCAAACGATATTCTGTAATTTTTTAAGAACTTTCCCATGGTTTTGGTACAGTAAGTACATGAAGAGTAGATCTGCAATTAGATCTTAACAGTATGAGCAAAGGATTTTATATGAACCAAAAATGTCTGAGTGTAATTGTTCCTTTGACTTTTGAGGAGGTATCGGTAACAAATCACATTAAAATCGATTCTAAATTTAGAAAACTAAACACAGAAAGCTTTACCCATAAAATACAGTCACCGATGAATGCTGTTGAATTGACGAACATATTTTGATTGTTCTAAAATTTTCTAAAATTTTCCAATCAACAATACTGTACAAACTATCTTCAGATCAGTTGAACTTAAATATCGTCCCTGAACCCATATCAACGGATGATAAGCAAGCTTTCAGTCCAGCACAGCAATAGCCCGTTTTAGACAGCATGATCTGCTCTACTCGAAGCAGAAATATTAGACGATATAAACAATTTTTCCCTAGCCAATACGGGAATATACTTTTGTTACTTAGAGAACTAATTAATATCTTTTTCAAATGACAAAGAATTTCGATAAAGTGCCTGAAGAAGATATGTCGACAATATTAATTTCCAGAATTCATAGATATAAATTTGTACCCACCACAACTTTTTGGGGATTTTTATTTTAAGGATTGGATGGGATAAAGTATTAAACAATTAACAATATTCTTAAATTACAAGATAAATTAATCTACGCGATTTTTGTTTATCTTCTTTTTCTTCAAGTTCCAAATTAAAAGCTTTCAGCCAATAAGCACCTAGCTCAAAGAGCACGCTATGCACAAAAAAGTAAGAAAAACTCGAAGCTCAAATGTTTCTTGGGGAGAAGAATGGAACTCAAGAATTTGTTAATATCCCAGGGTTTGCTCTGAAGCAGAAAGGAAAAACGTCAGTTTGGCAAATCAAGCTCTTTTTAATTTACATTCCTTGTGTGTATCAATCTCTGATTGATAGTAAAGGTCTTTGATGGTGTGTAATCCTTTCTTGTTTGACACAATGTTCGGTGACTTCAGCAGGTATTTTACAGAAGTCACCCCCACCAACATTTTATCTCCGAATACTATTGCCAATTGGAAATTTCAGAAATGGAAAATATAACTTTCGTATGCCGTATGTGATAACCGAAATGGAAATATCATACCGCATTTGGGCCATCATCTATTTGCCCACACCAAACACTGTACGAGTACATATATCTACCAGTTGTAGGTACGTTTTTCATGCTTTAAGTCGGTATTGAGTTAAAGCCACATGGATACGTTGGTCGCCGCGACGCAACGATACGATGCGCTTCTGAAGAAAAAATATCTAAACCAAAAAGAGAACAACTTCAAACCACCTTACCCCAACCTTCCCCAAAAAAAAAAATGCGATTCATTTGAAACTTCACAGAAACCAGTGTACAAGGACCAACCAGAAAGTGAAATTCAAAGCACACGCCAACATTTATGTCCTTTTGCAGTTGAAAAGTTGAAAAGTGTAGGAAAACCGGGACACAGCATGCAAACTTTTAGGTTAAGACAATATTTACCATATGTGCGGGCATATTTATGGCATCCTTAATCGAAGAAAAGGGAGTCATCTGTGAATCTAGGGATGCCATATACACCGACACATGGTATACAGTACAAGTTAATTCCTACCATACGATATGAACACGTGAAAAGACGTAGTACTTGGGTGCTTGTGCTTCCGTTTTTATTACCGTTTCTACCATTCATGTGTTGAAAGTGATACAGCCAAACACCGCAACACCCATCTTGCTGATCCATTTTATTTCATCCTGTTAACCTAAATTGGAATTAAATGTGTTCGCAGACTATTAAGGCATGTAGCAAGGACCTGCGTCCATAAAAAAAAATCCATGTTCATATGAATTAAATGTTTGCAGGTCGTTTTGTTTTGATAAGGCTCTATAGGGATGCTGTTGCCACTTTGGTTGGGTGTGAGTTTTCGAGTGTATGCCATGGAAATTCATAAACAGAAGCATTATGGAAGTAATTACCTTGAAGATGGAACGTGCAGATGAGCTGTTTAATTTATTCGGTTATTTGAATACAGAAACTGTAGACTTTTGAGTGTGCCTTCTTCCGTAAGTGTGTAGTTCCAGTGTTCCACAACATATATGTGCACTGTGGTGTAGGGAGGTAGTTTGAAGTTAAGTAGAACTTCCATCGTTAAATGACAGTTATGAGGTCATATGACATGGTTAGGGAAAAGTCAACTCCTATTTAGGTCGTGAACTCTTCTTTTATTTATTTCTACCCACCTTAAATTTTTTTTTTATTGATAAATTATTTGTTTTAGTAAGTTTAAAAGTCTATTCTGTGCTGTAAATCTTCAGGTTCATGGGACATTTGGCAAGCTCAGCAACCTAGCATATCTCTGGGAACTTACTGAGTCCAGACCGATGGAGAGCTAGGAAAAAAATAAAGTTATCTGTCACCCCGTTAAGAAAAAGTCCGTATTCGCTGCCATTTATATTTCTACTTGTGATAAAATGTCGATGGTAGTACCCAGTCTGATAAGCTCATCAGATTTACATTTTCATGGGATTTCGCTATGATCCGGCACCCAAAAATATACCCATGCATGCCAAACCAGCTACAGGATTAGACGCAATCTTAAACATCACGTCAATCTTCATAGCAAGATAACCGCAGCAAAATCTCAGGATGATGAAAAGCTGGGAACATGCGCGTTTAACCTTTTGGCCATAGCACAATACTCAATTCAGTGGCATATGAGGATGGAATGCTTGACATCGAACCTCACCATGATTTTGATATCAAATATTCAATTCGAATACCAACTGAACACGTATCCATCTTTGGAACAGCAATCGACACTGATGGATCCAGTGTCGGACAGTAGAAAGTCCGGTGGCGATGAAATGTAGTTATATGTTATGTCGTTATACGCTGCCGTTCAGCCGTTCAGAATCGGCATATAACAGGAGGAGCCTGTTGCACCATAACTTAATTTTTTTTTTGCTGAAAATTTAGCGGCCCTGAGGTGGAGATGTCCTTGAGAAAGCAACAGCCAAAAAAATATAAGCTACCACCATTTCAACCATCAAGTGGATCTGGCAAACATTCGCATGGTCCAGTTCACACGCTTCGGTTAAGGATCGTTCCGGAACGACTATCTCTTTCGGTCACACGAAGGGCCAAAGTTAGAGTATATGTGCAGTAATTACTTACTTAAGTGACGCTACAGTCCAGAATGAACGTGGGCCTCAACCGACGTGCCTCTCCAATTACGCTGGTCCTTAGCTAACTGCCCCCAGTTGAGCTCTCCAAGATGGTTGAGGTCGGCTTCTACTTCTGCGCACTACTTAGGGCGAGGTGTTCCTCTACTGCGTCCGGCGTCTAGCTGGGAATCGAAGACTCTGTGAGGAGTATTGGTGTCCATTTGTTCTACATGAGCTAGCCATCTTAATCTTCCAATGCGTCCAATGCGTCGTCCAAAATGTCGCTGTACAGCTCGTACAGTTCTTGGTTGAATCTTCGTCTCCATAGCCCGTCAACGCAAACTGGACCGAATATTTTTTAAAGAATTTTCTTCTCGAATCGTCTAAGGATTTCTTCATCCTCTTTCGATACGGTCCATGCTTCAGCGCCTTAGAACGGAACTGGAATGATCAGGCTTTAATATAGGAGGGCTTTACTACTAAATTCTTAGTCCGAAGAAACAACGGTTGCCAAGTTTAATTGTTCGTTTAATTTCTGACGAGTAGTTGTTGTCAGAGTTAATAGCGTAACCGAGGTAAACAAAATCCCAGATTTGCCTTATGAGTTGGTTCACCGTATTTATACAGCTCAGCGGGAAGGTCGTTAGTTCCGGCAGCCTTATTAAGCTTGAGTTTATATATTGATATCCTCACTTCACTCAGTTCGGGTGGTTGGCTGTTTTCGCTATCGTTGCCAATATTGAATGATTCGTTCTGCCTAACAGCGGAACGTTGTTCGCAACCGCCGTTTAACAGTCTGCAGAAGTGGTTCATCCATATCTTCAGCATCGACTGTGTCTCGATTACGATATTTCCTTGTTCATCTCGACAAGATTCTGTACAAGCCTTGTATCCTTCAGTAAAACTTGCGAACATCGTTCCTGTAAGGCACCTCTCTATATCCTCGATCGCTTGCTTTTCTTGCCGGTTTGTTGTCTTTCTGAAAAGCTGGTGTTCTTCCCTTCATATTTGCCTATAAAGCTCAATGGCAGCTTTCGTTTTCACCTGCAGCTTTTACTACATGTGAAGTGCATTATTATTTTTGTCATAATTTTGTTGTGGGAAAAGTCAAGTGAATAGATTTCGAAAACTTTTTTTGCAGGAGCATGGAATTAAATGCATAAATGTTGAAAGCCCTTCAAACCCTTGAACTCATTGGTACTCACAATCGAACGTTTTAACTGAAAACCAAACTTGTAGCCACTGCACTTGGAAGGCCCTTTGCAAATGCTAGACTACACCTACACCATAGATGAAAAAAAGAACTATGTACTGTCAAACCACAAAACTGTCACACAGCTGTTTGAATTTCATATTAAAGTCACTGTACCGCGATAAATGTCAAAATGTGTTGCACTACATAACAAACTCGACTCGGCACATCTGTCCTCCAACCATCAGGGCCATGTTTGACTTTTTAAAATTTATTGCTCAATTGCACCCCATAACACGGGCATGAACTGACCATGCAAATAATTTCCAATCCGACAAAAAAAAAACAAGCGAAACAACTTATAATCATAACAGTAAATGGTGGAATTAATTATTTACACAATTTCACTTGTGCCAAACAATAACTCATTGTCAAAAGTATTTTCACATGTGCAACCATGCGTCGGGATTCCATCGTCAATCGGAACGTTCGGGTGCAAAATCCCAGCTCGTCAGTTAACAGTTTAACGCTAAAAACCGCACCGCGCACCCCAGGCTACAGCCATCCGGGTGTAGGGAATGTTTAAGTCGGTTCCGGGAAATGCAATTATTTTATTGTGCGTGCTTTTGTTTGTTTGGTTGTTTGTCTGTACGGCTGGTGCTTTGAAATGCAATGCGTGTGATCTGTCCCTTCAATGGGGTTGGTGCAGGGTTCCTAGACCCGAACGTTTAACCTCAATCGATTCATTTATCAACACAATTTGCATTGGGTGCCTCTTCAGGGCAACACCACGGCTTATCACCTCCTCAGCTGGAATGCCAACCAGACGAGTGTGTACGGCATGCATTCCATTCAACCTCGTGCATCATCACAGTCAGACGATACAGTCGCAGCAACAGAGCATCATCATCATTGACAACGAGTAGAACTGGAACGAGAGTATTACCATCGTTGAGGCTGACTCTGGTGAATATCGTCGGTAACAATAACATCAGCAGAGGGTTGTGGCGTATCACGGCGGTTTTAAGGGTGTCCAATTAACAATTGAATACACCGAAGTGGCAAAATGTGTCGCAAACTGCAGAGCATGCCATGTGCAGGGCATTTAACGGTGAAGGTTGGAATAATGTGAAAAAATAAATCGTTTCGGATTTTAATGAAGGGGTGTTTAAAAAAGACTATACACCCGAAGGAATTGAACTGGATTAAGCTTGTTTTGAAAGGATTTGCAATTGAAGGTACTTGTGTTAGTTCACCATATTAAGTTAAACAGATCAAGTTGTTCCTAGAGATAAACGGAAAGATCTGATAGCATGAGATCTATCCAAAATACCACTTTCTTTTTTTGCACTTTCGCAACAACATCTGGATAGTTATAAAAATACTAAATGGGGATAAATGACACCTAGGAAGGAGCTACGAAAAAACGTGAACCCCCTCCCTGCAATGAGTGTCTATTGACCTGAGTGCATTGAGGAACCTTTGCTAATCTAGTGAGTATGAAAAGGTGTAGAAACACGCAGCCAGATTAGATTTGTACTATTGAACTAGGGGAGGCACACCAACAGTGAGACAACTCCTACAGAGAGACACTCAATATTACTCCGAAATTACTTGTTCAAACGCGTTTCCCTCTGCATATACAAGAAGTGTGACTATATGTTATCATTTGGATCACTTCTCATCAAGTTCGCGTGTAGTGTAGACCGGCTGTAAGTTTAAGCCCAAAAAACAAAAAAATTTTCGGTAAAAGCCGAAAGTGATACATTTCTGACTAAGCCCCATTAAGATGTTTTGTTTGATATAGTTAAATTGTGTGTAGTAAATATTAACAGGGCATTTAAGATTTTCAAAGTCTAGCTTTCGTGTATTTTTTTTTTTTTTAATTTTTGAGGGATTCACTATCAGTGAGACAGTGTAGATTGACTAACAGTAAGACAGTAACTCTGTGGGTGAATTGAGTGTTTTTTTTTATATGTGTGAAAAAAGTAGTTTTTACGGGTTTTACGGGTTGGCTATATTAGAATGTTATAAATTAGCATATGACATAATATCGGGTTTTTCAACAGTGACGCTACAAAAGCTGAGCGACAGGGACTGCAAACGACGCCATATTTCTTGCCGTTCTTTTGACATTTCTCTTCAGTAAGGTTTGCCATTTCATGATGGAAAGATATACGATCCAACAACCAGTCGAAATAATTAAAATTTACAACCGAAATATGGAGTCAGTGGCCTCAACGTTAAGAGCGCTACGTCCAATTTATGGTCGTCATAATCGTCCTAGCAGATCAACAATTGAGCGTCTAGTGGAAAAATTTGAATCCACAGGCACAGTACAAAATGTTCCCGTGCCAATTGAGACAAAGAAGTGCCCGTAGTGTCGAGAATATTGCTGCCGCTGAGGCTTCAGTTGAAGAAAGCCCAAATGTGTCTCTCACACGTCGTTCACAAGCGTTGGGCATCTCTGTGACGTCGTTGTGGCGAAGTTTGCGAAAAGATCTTGGCCTACATCCTTACAAGATTAAATTGACGCAAAGAACTGAAGCCGCTTGACCACCAGAAGCGTCGTATGTTCGTGAACTGGGCTGAGCAACAACATGCAAATGATTCGGATTTTCATCGAAAAATCATCTTCAGCGATGAGGCTCATTTCTGGCTGAATGGCTTTGTCAATAAACAAAATATGCGGTATTGGTCAGGCAGCAATCGACACGTACTCCATGAGTCATCATTGCATCCCGAAAAAATTACGGTTTGGTGTGGTTCATGGGCCGGCGGCGTCATTGGGCCGTACTTCTTCCGTGATGATCAAGACCGGCACGTTACGGGGAATGGGAATCGCTACCGTTCAATGATAACCCAATATTTTTGGCCCAATTGGATGATATGGACTTGAAGGACATGTGGTTCTAACAGGACGGCGCCACAAGCCACACAGCGAATGTCAAAATCAATTTATAGGAAACCAAGTTCGGAGAACGTGTTATCTCACGAAATGGTCCAGTCGTTTGGCGGCCTCGTCGTGCGATTTGACGCCGCTAGACCATTTCCTGTGGGGCTACGTCAAGTCTATAGTCTATGCCAACAAGTCAGTGACAATTGATGAACTTCGTACGAATATCGAACGTGAAATTGCAGCAGTATCGGCCGATTTATGCTTGAAAACCGTCGAAAATTGGGTTCAGCGTCTGGACTTCTGCAAGCGTGCCCGTGGTGGCCATGCAAAAGAAATCGAGTTCCATACATAATGGCATCGAACGTACTTTCACAGGAATAAAGAATTTCAATGATATCCAAAACCGTTTTTCTTTTATTTAAAAAAACTTTTGTAGCGCTCTTATTGAAAAACCCTTTAGTTACAAACAATAAGAAAAGACCCGAAAATTGGGGCGAAATTTTGGTTTGATAATTTTTGCCAACGACATCCTAATCTGTCATTGAGACCTCCAGAAGCCTTTTAATTCTTTTTTACATTAAAAACTCAATAAACAAAATTTAAGTTATGCTAAATATTTATTTATTTTAATTTTCAGCAAAGAAAGGCATACTTTGATACCCTACTCACTGTATGTGCACGTGTACCATCAGTGAGACGAAAAAAAAAAAATTCGATATGAAAAAATTAAAGCAAAACCAATACATATTAGAATTTTTAAATATTTTGAAAAATGTTTGAGTGACAATAATTCAAAAACAAGTGCCTCACTGTTGGCGTGCCTCTCCTGCTTGAAAAAATTCGTTAGTCCTTAGACTTTGTGAATAAATAAATAAATAACACTAATGTGCGGCACATTCATACATAAGCTTAATACCCAATAACCCAATCAAGTTATAAATGCATCACCCAAAGCTAAAGTTAGAAACACTAAGCTGCGCTGTGGTAACACGATGAACTGCACGACAAAAGTACCGAACTTGATTCCTAACTGTAGCAACATCAATTAGTGATGGTCTGAAAAAAAAAAATCCAAGCACATATTATGAATTTTCAATTGTGGTTACATGTTTGGCAATGCGATTTCATGAAAATGCAAGGATTTTCACTTAAAGGTCACCTATCAACTCCGATTCTCTAGCCTCCACGTGTAAAACCTGGTGTATAGTACTTTATCTGTTGAGTAGGACCAATCCCTAAGTAAAGTTTTGGCACCAGGAGAACTGTGCGGGGAATGCGCCGCCACTAAGGCACGCCATCTCTGTCCCGAGAGAATTCTTAAGATGCATCCAACGGTTGCTCTTACGTAGTCTTCAATACAGATGAACAAGGCTAACAACTAACTTGAGCTGCTCAAATATATTTGGACCTTAGGGCATCTTAGATTTTCAAGGGTTAGTCAGGTCCTTTTAAAAGCATTTTAGCACTCAACCTCTAAATTCTGACAACGCTGCTACCGAGGGTAATCCAATTAAACTAGATTTCTCGGTAGGGGGTCGAGCTTTGTGCTGCGACGTTATTCACAAGGCATAACAACGGCAGCAACTGACATATCAGATATAACGTCCTGTCTGGCTTAGTATGTTAACTTCTTAAAACGTATTGCACCAACAATCTGATCGGCTTGTATCAATGTGGTTTTAGGTCGGAAAAGTCACCAACAGATCAGATTTTCACTATTCAATCGTTTCGTGTAACCTTTCAGCGTATACGGAAAAAATAGCGTATTGACAAACTGTTCACGACCATGTCTAATCTTGGTATACCGCCCAAAATTGTGCGTCAGTGGAGGTTGACGATGTAGAAATTTCGCAGCCCTATCAAGGTTTGTATTTACAACAGCGCGCGTGGCGTTCGATACCTAAAATTAATTAAGACATTGTTACGGAATTTAATGTAATTCTTGAGAGAATGTTGCAAAACTTTAAAGCCTTGCTAAAGGACTCAATAGTAAGTTTGGCTTTAATATTTTCAGCTTTGAAAAAAGGACAAGACCAAATATAATATGTTGTCAACAAACCGCGACACACAACATCCACGAGTGTCACTTCTAGGTATTATTTTTTCGGCTCCGATCTTAATTCTGATAACGGCACTTTGTCCGAAACCAGATGAAGAAATAGTCTTGCTAACCACTTTTTCTTCATGCTATTTAGCAACAAATCCCTCCGTTCGAACTAGTAAGAAGATCCTATATAAGTCCTTGATCATCCCAGTCCTACAGCGTAGACTATATAGCGGATATATAAATTCTTCAAAAATCTTGTTCATGTTTAATTTAATATGTTATTCATCCTATCAGCATTAACCTCATCGGCCTTTGGCAATGTATTTAAGACCAGCAAAGTCCTCAATTAGTTTTAGTTTCGCACTTTGGCTGGTCAAAAAAAAAAACAAACCAAGAAGTACCGAAAAACCATCTGCTCATCAGTTTTAATGCCGCTTAATACGTCCTCAGAGTCTGATTTTAAAGTTCCATCCAAAGACGTCGATCTATGTAATTTATTGGTAAAGTTAAGGATAGGTTAGATGAAGTTTATAGGGTTGACTTGAATAAGCAGCTCTGTTAGTCGCAAATAGATTTATTTAAGTCCGTTCCCCTTGGGTTGCATGGATCCCTTATTTATTCGGCAATAACCCTAGTTATCTTAACCATTCAGAAAACTCTTGAGATTTAATGAAGCTATAAAAGTTCATTCACAAACCTACAGGCAAGTTATTTTAGATCCTTGAAGAAGTGTTCTAAAGCCTTTAGTTTTTGGAGATAGCGACCGGCCATAGTGTGATAATTAAGTTGCGTGTATCCTCAACACTGTGAATTGACTGTAATTGTAGCAAAGTAGTAGAACGTATGTCTTCGCTACTGAGTAGCAGGTACTCGATACTAGAGCTGTAAAAGTTACGGCAAAATGAATATTCGTTTGGATTCGTTACTTTTTCACTGACTACCCGCTACAAAGAATTCGTTACTTTCGTATGTTCGATATAAATCATAAATTTACGTTGCTGTTAAGTTACGTCAGCACACCACAGAGCGACACACACGTTCTCAACGGTTGAGTCACTCATCAGAAAAATCTATCTAAACTTTGTTGACAATAACGACTCGGAACTTCGAGACGTATCGAATACCCGTTACTTGGTAACGGATACATACGGTTTGCTACAGCTCTACTCGATACGACTCGAAATACCGAGTTACTGTCAACTAAGTTTCGTTACTTTCACATGTTTCGTTAATCGTTTCAAATTCGTTATTCGTATAATGTACCTTGGTCTCCGAGTAAATACTTTGAAACGTAAGTGATATAATGATTTGTATCGAACATACGACAGTCACAAAAGTAACGATATCTTTGTAATTCATAGTCAGAAAAGTACCGATTGTCGTTACTTTTATAGCTTCAGAATTGACCTTTTTGGATGCTCCTAGGTGCATCTTGATTGTTAATCTAAGATTCATAAGCTCTGATTTTAATTACATAGACACCGTAGACGAAATAAGCCGCTTAAATCTGTATATATTGGTCTAGGATTCAAAAATGTAAAAATAGCAAAAATAAAGTGGCAACAAGTAGTTCAGCTGAACTGCAACTATGGGTGACATTCATCAGTGTCCAACTGAAGATTGAAGAGTTTGTATCTTGATGTGTCATTTAAAACGTCATTATACCCTATCCCATAGGGGTATATTAGTTCTGATACATAGCTTTGTAACATAGAGAAATAATTAGTGTAGATATACCTTAGAGTATATGGATAGACTCAGAATCGAAAGCTGATTTTTAGGCCTTTAGTTTTTAGGTAGGATTATGAAATTTGGTATATATTTCTCCAAGGGTACAGAACCAGGTGTAAACTTTTTTAAAATCCGCCCACTGCCACAATTTTTAAAGCTGGTATTCCATGACAAAACTTTTATCAACTAAGCATGGTAGAGTCTGACCACCATTAAAAAAAAACCAACACTAAAGCCTTACAACAAAGCTTTTCCTTTGATCTGAAATACGAGGACTTAAATAGTTCTCTTATGTACATAGATCAGCTCAAAATAACGTGATAATGAGTAAATAAAAAAATTGCAGTCAAATATATAACGGTTTGAGGGAAAAAAACAAATGTAAGCTCACATGTAGGGACAGTGTTCATATTAAAAAAAAAAAAAAAACTGAAACAATAATCCCCAAACCCAAAGAGAAGAATCAAGTGGTCTTCCACTAGAACCACAACCCCACAATAAACACCATGTCAAGTGCAGACCCACAAAATCTAATCGATTGTATTCTTGCCAGGGTCTGTGTGACATTCGCAGTCCATTAATTATTCGCTGCCATTTGTTACCCGATACGATAAAACATTCTCGCTTGGTATATCTCAATAATCTAATTAATTCCTTATAGCTGGTCTCCATATGGCTTCTCTGCCAAGCGAGTAGTTGCCAGTGCTATGAAACACCGCTAAATAAGTGAATAAGTCGCTATCTCTGTGCACATATACAACGAGTGTAAATTAAGTGGCATCCCAAAGGCATTACTATTCGATTCAATCCAACTCCCACATTAAACGCATGAATGCGGTGTCCTCGAAAGAAAGTGCTCCATCCCTTTCGGTGAAACCGCAAAACTGTATACGGTTTCGAGCTTCATGATTACAACACGGCCCGTGGCGTGGGTCTGATGGTGCATTAATTAATATCAACTACTTACACCCAGACCAGCCATGTGTACGAGACACGCTGTCAAGTCAAAGGATACCGCGCCATGTGCGGTCCTCTAATTCATTTATTTCCAAAGTCTTTTAGCGTGGATAAAATATCCACTGCAGTTCCAGTCCAGACCGCCAAGCAATATGTAATTTCCAAAAATCCTAAACACCCAACAAAAATATGGAAATGTAATAAGTTAAGTGTCTAGAGGGGGAAAAATGGGACTCATTACCGTAAACGCGTGCATTACACAACAAAAGAATTAACGGCAACTTATTGTCGGAAAGTTATTTCCAACCGCTCCATCCACCCCATCCAACTGTATTTAAAATTTTCTTTTGTTTTTGCATAATGATTTGAAAAAAGGAGAAAATGTTTTCGAAACGTTTTTGTTTTTCATTTGTTTGTTTACCATGAACACCCCTTTTTGAGATATCACACAAGGAGACTTCAGAAGGACAGAGAAAGGGTTTTGGAGAGCACTCGACAGGAGGACGCAATTCTATAATAAAAAGAATAAAACAACAATGAGAGCACGTATCATTTACAAGGACAATACCTTATTGTGTTGGGTATCGGCGAGGACACAATGCCTATAATGGCAGTGAGTAGAAAATATCTAACACTTTGCAACTGCAAATGCAACTATAGTATGTTTGGCAGTCAAGGATATTGATTCGACATCATCAGCCATTGTTGTGTTTATGGAGACAAGTAATTATAAAAATTATCCTATTTAGATGATTTTAAAGGATAGAGGGATTTAAAAAAAATGGAGTAATGTAGGGAAGAATTTGTGTTTTCAATTTTTTCATTTGATTTTTTTGTATTTACTCCTTTTGCACGTAAATTATTGAAAATTATTTCATGTATATATGCAAGGATCTTTTAAAGATCCATAGATCAAACACAAAAACATTTTTCATAGAAAAAGGAAGTAAAATCAATCTGTTCAACATTTTGGTGAAGTTGTAGGATCCATTCATCACACACCACTGCAATGCTCATAGGTACTATGCATGCAGGAATGTTTGCTCAATTGTGTTGAATATATTAATGTCCCAGCTAAAGGGTGATCCATTTCGAGGTTCCCTACTTTTTTAAAGAAAAAAAACACAGAAAATTCAAATTTAATGGAGAATGTTTATTATCATTTGAAAGAACATTCTTTGGCATTTATTTTTTGAAGATTATGTCTATCAAATGTTGGCCGTTGCTACGTCGCAGATGGTCCATCCGTTGAGTCCAATTTTCTATCACTCGTTCGAGCATTTCGACTGGTAACTGGCGAGTGACACGCGTGATGTTTTCCTCCAAGGCCTGAATCGAAGCGGGTTTGTCGGCATAAGCTTTTGACTTTACATATCCCCACAGGAAAAAGTCTAACGGTGTGATATCACACGATCTTGGTGGCCAATCGACCGGCCCAAAACGTGAAATTATGTGCTCACCGAAATGTTCTCTCAATAAATCCACTGATTGATGCGATGTGTGGGAAGTAGCGCCGTCTTGCTGAAACCAAATGTCGCCGAGATCACGAGCTTCAATTTCAGGCATCAAATAGTCGGTTATCATGGCACGATAACGGTCGATAACATACCCATTGAGCCAGAAATGGGCATCATCGCTAAACAAAATTTGCCTCGAAAACGTCGGATCTTCTTGGAACTTTTCAAGAGCCCATAGAGCGAAGCGATGTCGCTTGGGAAGGTCGAGCGGCTTCAGTTGTTGCACAAGCTGTATTTTGTACGCTTTCAATTTAAGGTCTTGACGTAAAATGCGCCAAGTCGTTCCATACGTCAGTCCGAGTTGCTGCGAACGGCGCCGAATCGACTCTCTACGGTCTTCGTGTACACTCTCAGCTACGGCCGCTATATTTTCTTCACAGCGTGCTGGACGTGGTCTATTCGGTCGAATATTATCCAATAATGAATGCTGGGTCTCAAAATGGGTGATGGTGTTGCGAATAGTACGCTCAGTAGGCCGATTATGCTTACCATAAGTTAAGCGAAGTGCACGAAACACATTCCTCACAGAACGTCAATTTTCATAATAAAGTTGAACAATTTGTAAACGTTGTTCACGCGTAAGTCTTTCCATTATGAAATGCCAAACAATACTAAACAAAAATAACATGACAGCATGACACGACTCACACGTGATCTGTCAAAAAAGGCTATTGAAAAAAGTATCTCTACTTGGATCACCCGTTATATATTTTTTATTAAAGTGGCGCTACAGTCCGGAATGAATCTGGGCCGCAACCAACATCCCCGGTCCAATTAGCCCGGTACTTACCTAACTTCATCCAGTTGCGCATTCCAAGTTGGTTCAGGTCGGTTTCTACTTGTGCTTGCCACTTAAGGCGAGGTTTTCCTCTACTGCGTCCGACGTCTGGCTGGGAATCAAAGACTCTGCGAGCCGGAGTATTGGTATTTTATGCGTATTTTATGCGGAGTTTTTTGTCCAGGGGCATGTCGCTGTACAGCTCGTACAGTTCTTGGTTGAATCTTCGTCTCCATAGCCCGGCAACGCAAAACCGAACATTTTGCCAAGAATTTCCCTCTCGAATCAAATAAAATTTTCTTCATTGTATGCTATGCTTTAGCGCCGGAGAGCAAGGCTAGGATGATCAGGTTCTTAGCAGTTCGAGTTAGGGCTTTACTACTTAATTGCCTTCTTATCCCGCGGAAACTGCGGTTGACAAGTGTAATTTTTCGTTAAATTTCTGACGAGATATTGTTTTCAGAGTTGTTAGCGGAGCCGAGGTAGACAAAGTCCCGTAGTACCCCAAAGTTATATCTGTCAATGGTGACGTTCTGTCAAATTCGTCGATGTTCTGTATCCTTTCGTGTTGGCATATATACTTTGTCTTTCCCTCATTTACTGCTTAACCAATTTTTGCCGCTTCCTTCTCTTTACTAGCAAACGTAGCTATGAATATGTGGTGTATTTTTGAAAAAATGCTCAGATAGTCTTTCGAGTAGTACGTATGTTTTAACGTGACCACACATGTTATATAGATTCAAGGGCATAGGATAATACCTTATCTAAGATTAAGAAGAAATTCTCGGTAGGTTCTTAATGAATATTCCAGTTTCTTGAAATGTTCGAAAAGCAAAAATAGTTGATGTTAGTCCGGAAACAGTCATATCCCCTTATTGATATCAAGGTGAAAATACTGTATAGTCGCTGTAGGGGCTCTTTGTTAAACAATTGAATTCAGTTTGCATAATATCTTAATGCCTACGCTAGTTTTCCTGCAGCACCATTTATAGTAAGGGTCTTCATGGTTCATGGTCCGTCCTAAGGATTTTAGACGCAACCTTTAAATTCGTCTTTTTGGAATGCAGTATAGGAAAAGGATGATGTGTTTTAGTGAAAGGTCCAATTTTCCTCACACTTGCCTGAAGCTGTCATAACTTGGAAAAGATTTTAACACATAACCTATGGGTCAAGATATTTTACCCATCGGTCGTCACGTGTAGGCTACAAGGCACACTGAATGTTCAAGTGTATTGCTTACAACCGGGAATTCCAATTTAATTTGTGAAAATACTAACGTTTTGAAAACACCAAATAGTCCGATTACCAATGGTACGACCGTGATTAATCTATTGCCCCGATAATATTTCAAGAACCAATGCTGAAATTCCTCCCGCTTCCGCTTTTCGGATCTTCGTATTAAGTTTACAAGCTACAGAGAAAAAATTCCCATTATTTCGATGAAAAATTGCATTTTCCATTCACCATATAGCTTATGATGATGATTTTCATTATAATTCTCAAAAAGCGATTAAAATTTCGATTAATGGACTTAAAGCGGCAGGAAAGAAAAAAAAACAAACCCACATATACAAAGAATACAATTTTGTTTAAATGAAGTAATACCGACTGAGTGAAATTCATCATACACGGACTGGCGCGCTCAGCCATTCATCCTGCACTCTTACAACAGAACAATATACTCACCATCACCACCAACAAAAAATCCCATCCGTATTCATCCTTTTCCGCGTACTTAAAGCCACGCAACAACAACAGCGTCACACAATCAACAAAAAAAAAAGCAAAAATAATAATAACAATAAATTTCCATAGAGTTTTCCCGTTTTATTTCAATTGCTCTGCTCCGCATATTCCATCTGACTGCGCTCTCCCAATTTAGTTGAAAAAGATGATGGTAATGTGAGTGCAAATGGCGCCCAACATGAGCCTACCCATAGTGGTATTTGCGGTGGGGCAATGCCTGTCTATTGTCCGTGCATGCTGTGCGACGGGTATATGTGCGTTTGTTTTGCAGTCTTAAGCCGACTTAAAGCGGAAAAACTCGGCGATTTCATTCCAAATAATGATGGATATTTCCATAGTATCTCATACCACATCATATCGGATCAGTCTATGTCCTTTTTGTTGTTGGCGATGAAGGCAAGCGAGTCGAGAAATAAAAGTAAATCCGACTACGAGTTCACTAAATACTTTTCGTAGAGCTCCTTTTTTGTTGTCCCATTTTGTTGTTGTATTGTCCTTACTCACTTTTCATCAAGTGCTTTTATTATTTTCCAGGATAATCTGCTGTGTCCTGTCCGAAGCTAGAATCTTTTCATCGTTACCATTGACGTCGTTGTCGTCGTCATCGTTGTAATAATATTCGACGCAGCGGCAGTCAAGAACCAGAATTGTCATCGTTACTATCGTACTGGTTGTCGTTGTCAAGTTGTCAAGAGCGAAGAACATTTA
Organism: Rhingia rostrata; assembly: GCA_949824845.1. NCBI lineage: Eukaryota > Metazoa > Arthropoda > Insecta > Diptera > Syrphidae > Rhingia > Rhingia rostrata. The sequence continues at coordinate 44,399,426 of OX463757.1, forward strand.
ATCCTTAACCGGTAACCACACATAAGGATATCATCGGCAGCGAATCGATTGTGCTAGTGGAATTTCAATTTCAACGAAGGGATTAACGAGTGCATTCACTCGTCGGTACCACAAACACACACACACACATATACGCTGGCACACGTTCACAATTCGCATCCTCCCAATATGAAGATGTCAAAGCTATCGAACCAGACCAACTCACAGGATCCGCAGGCGGTTAATTCACGTGTATTCGTTGGCAACTTGAATACTTTTCAGTGTTCCAAAACGGATGTGGAACGTATGTTTCAGATATATGGCCGATTGGCAGGTATGTCATAGTGTGTAACCAAAAATCCTTTTCTGTTTGTTTATTTTTGTTTGTTGTTGTACTTTTCTTCGTTTTATAAGATTAAAAGATATTTTCGATTGTATTTGCCTGCTGACCTATTTGATTATGAGCGGTTCTCATGCCATTGCAGGAATCTCAATGCACAAAGGATATGCATTCGTACAATTCACAAATCCGTTCGATGCTCGGAATGCCTGCCACGGCGAGGATGGACGGACGGTACTTAGCCAAACTTTGGGTGAGTTATATGTTGAAAGTTTTTTTTTTATTTTTCGTTAGTTGGTCGTATGTATTCATTTTAGCCTTAAGTGGGCGTGGCGCACATTTCTTAAGAACTCGTTGTCGGTTTATTGTTTCGTGTTATGGGGATGTTATCCGTAGACAGACACACGCTGCCACATTTCTGGTCTATACCCACTCGACGAGGGACGATAATTTTGCAGTGTTTCACTTCCGGAGTATTGGCCAAGAACTACCATCAGGACTAGTGCCCACCGGATGGCTCGGAGAGACTTGTAGTAAAAACCAATTTAACTAGAGTTGTACTGGGGGTATTAATGGAGGAGCGGCCATTTGGTGGTGTGTTTCTCTTTAGTGCCAATGGTTGTATGACTGTTCTTCTATATTCTTTTTGGGAGGGTTGGTCGTATATGGCACGTCGACGACTTCGGGCTTCGTCGTTTGCTGGAGTTGCTTCTATGAGTGAGGAATTCCGTTTTAGTGCATTGCACTTTTGTGAATTTATCGCCTGTCGAAGTTGTCTGTATGTATATCGACTAATTTCGAGACGATAAATTATTGCCAGTTGGCTTTTGTCTCCCTTGAGACGGAGCCTTCTTTCTGTATTGACTTTCGAATTCGAAGTGGAAAAAAGGACTCGAGGGTGATGGAGAAGTTAGCTAGGAAAATAAATATCACAACTAAGAAACGCAAAAGGTGAAAATTGGCATGTAATGTCAAGGGCGGATTCCGAAAATATTGTACACGTGTGTGAGTGTTAAGATGGTTGCGAATAATGGCATTTGTGGCCAACAATTAAAAGAATCTGAAGCACAAATCATTGGTTTGGATATGTACCTCTTTTTTTTCGAATAGCTTTGAAGATTTGTTCTCACAAATATTATTGCATAACGATTTATTTATTTTTTTAAGCAGTGGCTTGAGTGCCAACAAAAAAAAGCGATATATTCTTACTAGTTATGTCGTGAATTTTCGCGTAGCATGCCTCCCTAATTGTCAGTAATAACGCCTCAAAGAATTTGGAGGGGTGAGACATTTTTATTTCAGTATCAGTTTTTTGCATCTGCACAGGAGGTCTGGGTTCGATTCGAGCCGTAGCAACACCTTAATGATTTTTACTGGCCCACCTCTCGTGAAGATCTTTGACAAATCATCCGAGTAGTATCAATTAGCAAGAAAAGTTTATCTCAAATTCGCCGTTCGGAGTTGGCATAAAACAGGAGGTCCCACCATAGTGCAAGAAGTACACACGCACACATGAATGGTTGTGAGAAAGATCGGCCATGGGTACTAACGAGCCTGTTGCGCCAAAAATTTGTATTTATATATGAGATTACTTGGTAAGTAACGTCCAAAAGCCGGATGAAAGTTTGCCTGAAGAATGGAACCTAAGCATCGTTGGCCCGATCAACAAAAAAGGCGACCATCTGAACTGCACCAACTACAGACGCATAAGTCTCCTCAAAATTGCTTCAAGATCCTATCTGCCGTAATATGTGAATGCCTAAAACCGTTTACCAACAAACTGATCGGCCCTTATCGGTGTGGTCTTAGACCAGGAAAGTCAACAACCGATCAAATTTCATACTTCCTGATCCTGAAAAAAAAAACCCACCATCTTTTCAACGATTTCAAAGCCGCGTACGACAAACTGTACAGAGCCATGTCGAGTTTTGGTTTATCGACCAAACTCGGTCTATATAGGATGACGATGGAGAATTCACGCTGCTCCATCAGGGTTGGAAACGACCTAAACGACAATGAAAGGATTTAGGCTGCAATGAAAGGATTTAGGCGCTGTCAAGTTTCTTCTTCAGTTCGATTCTTGAGATGATTGTGCAAAACTCACGGGCCAACACCAGAGGCACATTTTTCCAAAAATCGGTGCAAGTATTGCCACTTTTGCTAGTATATAGAAAGAAGCGGCAAAAATGGGTTTAGCAGTAAATGAGGGTAAGACTTAGTATATGCTGTCAACACAAAGGACACACAACATCGAGGAATTGGACAGAACGATACCATTGACAGATATTACTTTGAGTAGTACGGGACTTTGTCTTCCGGGCTCTGCTATCAACTCTGGCATCAACATCACGTCAGAAATTAAACGAAGAACTAATCTTGCCAAGCGCTGTTTCTTCGGGCAAAGAAGGCAATTTAGTAGTAAAGCCCTCACTCGAACTACGGAGTAGTTCCGATGTTAAGCCATTCCAGTTCCGCTCTACGGTGGTGAAGCATGGCCCGTATCAAAAGCGGATGAAGAAATCCTTGGTCGTTTCGAGAGGGAAATTCTTCAAAAAATCTTCCGTCCCGTTTGGGTTGACGGGCTATGGAGACGAAGATTCAACCAAGAAGTATACAACCTGTACAGCGACATCCAGCTGGTCAAAAAATACGGCATTGGAGTTTAAGATGGCTAGGACATGTAGAACAAATAGACACCAATACTTCGGCTCGCAGAGTCGTCGATTCCCAGCCAGACGTCGGAAGCAGTAGAGAAAGAACGTGCCTTAAGTGACAAGCACAAGTAGAAACCGACCTCAACCATCTAAAGTGCGCAACTGGATGCAGTTTTTTTTTTTTATAATTTACACGCACTCAAGGGGTTATGAATACCCTTTTATATGGTACCATAGCACGAGCGTTAGAGAAGGGGAAGAAAGAGATAGGAAAGATTTTGGATGTAGTGGAGACTTAAACTCCATGGGTGGTGTCCGAACTAGCTTCGGGGAGTCACTTTATCTTGTGTTCGTTACCAGTACCAGGCTAATTGAAAAGGGCATGTTGGTTGAGACCCAGGTTCATATCGGACTGTAGCGCTACTTAAGTAAGTAAGTAAGTACTTTTGACCTGAAGCGGATTTCCCCAGCCAGTCAAGTGGAGATGGCATCTGTATTAAATGTTGAAGGTTGTTCGTTTTTGTGTTTCTGATCGTTTTGATTCTTTATTCTAGATAAGTTTCTTGTTCTGTATAACTGCAACCTAAAGTATTAATCTCAAAATGTTACTCCTATAACCGGGAGTTCCGTCAACGGAGAGTCCACTATATGATGTCGTTGTCTTTCGAAGAAGTTTTTCCTAATCTTATTGGACCGTTTATTTTTCTTGACAATGGGAAACCTTACTCCTATTGTCGCAATAAATTCAATTTTTATATCTCAAAGCTCCCCAAAAAGATCTTAATTTTCGTCCCCAGAATGAAAGATTTACACAAAAAGCAAAACTCCGCAAAGGCCTTCTCCGACAAACGAACTCAAGTTGCCTTCTATCACGTTGAAACAATAATAGCCTATGGAATGACAACGACTGTCCAACACCATCAGGACACACGACGAATGCTTGTTGAGTGTTATTCATCAAGCCATTATCTACTTTTCGTTTTGGTTTATTTTCACTCCTTCTCACCCACACGCAAGGGGTAGTTTTCGGCCATTCTTTGGGTTCGGGTACAGTCGTGCTCGCAAGCAGTCAGTTTCCAAGTGGAAAAAATTGTAAGTCCTTCCGCTTTAATTTCACAAAACAATACCAGCACATAGCTACAGCTAGTACAACAACAACATCAACCAAATAAGTCACTTAATACGTTAAAAAGACTTTTTTTCATAATTAGGATGAAGCCAACGCTTTGTTGTCTGGAAGTGCGGCGAGGATTTCGCCGCAAAACTTCCACCTTCGAGAATCCCTTCGCTTGGTTTGTGTACGAGCTTGAGTTGGCATGGCACTCATTTCATTTAAAACACTAAATGGGGTGGATGGTGGATGGGGGTGGTGTTAATAATGCACAACCCTTCGCGAGTTTGATGTTGTTGAACAAATGAGTTAATGTGGTGTTTATGCCACAGCTTAATCATCATTCAACAGTTGGCAGATGGATGCCGATGGTGGTGGTACTGTCAAAACTTTGCGGGTATTATAATTCCCACCCTCCTTTTGTTGGGTTTTCTGGAGTTTGTCGTCCTTGATATTTATTTTTAATTAAATGCACATTTTTGAGATTTCAATGCAGATATCATTCGATGGAATGAGTAGAGTGTAAAGTTTGCAAAACCACCCCACACACATACATGTATTTATACATCAACTGCAGGATATGTCCCTGTAACACTAAAAGGAAATTTCATTAGAGTCTCTAAGTGCATTGAGATGTTTTTCGAAAAGCGGAAAATGTTCCCAATTTGAAAATTTGAATAAATTTCGCACGCTTACATGCTCGGATGACGGGGATGACACACGAGCACCAGATACATGGTGTGGCCCAACTTCGTGTGCGATATGTGTGCGCTTTCATTCTCTGTGTGCAGTGTTGTCTGTTGACAGACAAATCGTTTGTGGCGCATGTTGGAGAAACGAAGGGTGAATGCGCGGATGGAGAGGATGGTGGATGAGGTGATTCTAGTCCTGTGCACATTTTCACTCGGAATAAAATGAAATTAATTTTTCCATCCGCGAAAATCAGATAGATTCTCGCGGACGTATTTTCGTCATTTAATTGCGCTAGAAGCGGTCTCCGCTGACCGCCTGAATGGCTGGTTGACTGACTGACTAGCTGGTTGGTTGAATGCGCGCTCAAGACACGTCACGCTTTCGGCATGCATGTGGATATGGTACTCGCATATTTCACGATTTGTTATGCCGTCGATGACAGTCAATTAGTAGGTATGTGCAGACCGTTTTAGTTGATTGTGATGATGTTGGTGATGATTTGTCTTTTGACGAAATATTTGTTGTGTGAATGGAATGCGTTTAGAGTTTTTTTTTTCTGGTTATGGTGTGTATTTTTAGAGCAACGCAAATTAAATAATTTTTGAAAAATATGGTAAACTGGCGTTTCCAATCCAATTTTTTCCGTTCTCAAACTTGTTGAAAGAATCATCATGCAACAAACTCGAAAATGGCAGGTAGATCATGTTTTGGACTTTAGATGTTGTACCATTTGCCTGAGAATCTAAGAACCTGCTGGCTGCATTGCAGACATTCACTCTAGATATCCCAGCCATTTAAAACATCCAACGTCAAATTTGTTTACTAAGTCTTTTTCGGTGCACACCTTATCAAAGTTTATGGCAAATTCTCAGTCACCATAACTAGTCAACACAAACGGACCGATATTTGTTCAAGAAGTTTTCGCTTGAAACAACGATGGTTGATTTGTTGCTAAAATGGTTGGAAACAGTTATTGTCTGACGAACTTTAAGCTGGATGACGGTAATCACTTTTGCCCTGGTGAAGATAATCGAAATCATTTTGTGATTTGGCGCGCTTTTTTGCGACTATATACCATAGACTCCTGTTTCCCTTTTGGTTTGTACGTATTAAAATAAGGTCCGTAACATGTTATATTTTGAAAAAATCTTTATTCTAATTTTAGAACATTTCTAGAAATTGCCTGGGCTTAGACCTCTTCATAACATAATTCGAAACATATCCCTTTTGCTAGGGGAGGTATATTTTATATGTTTAAAACTCCTTCAACACCCTATGGATGGTATTCTGCTAAACCCTAACATATCTATCCACCCTTATAACATATAGGTATACGGCACACTAGCAGACCGGTCATCCTATTGGACAAGTAGAAGATCCGCTTGCTAGTTAATTGCAAGTTACGGAATCTTGCCACAATCTCCGAAACACAGCTCATAATTCGAGGAAATAAGAGAAAAAGTTAGCCTGGGGCCAGTATTGAACTTTATTCTTTGTACATGTCCTAGCCATAATAAACTTCCAGTTCATTTCCTAGGTCTATGGCCCTGTAATCGTTGTTAAGTTTTTGATTGAATCTTAGTTTCCACAACCCGCCAACGCAAAGGTACCGAAGATTTGCCGAAGAATTTTTCGCTAAAAATAAGTAGGAATTTTTGTATCCGCTTTTGATATCGTCAGATAATGTAATGTGTGCTTAACGTAAACACCTAGCCTTCAAGACTATTGTTTCACGATGATCCTACCCAGAGCCAAGGAAAAGCGCTGGCCAGCGCCTTAGGATTGTACAAGTAGGTTCTCCCCTGGTGCAAATTGGTGGTCGTGTTAAGGCATGACCACCTCTAATTGTTGAGAAGCGATATATATTTGATGACTCATGTGCTCTAAGGCTCTAAAAATTTTAACAGTAACCATAAAGCACCTACCGTTCACAAGACTGTGATAACCACAACAACCACGTTACTCTCACAGGAGGGCCTACCTCACAGATGGGTTCCTTATCACCTGAGGCATGGAAACATCTATGTTTTCTCAGTCCCAGACCCTTCTCAGCAATGTAAATCAGATTGCTGAATGGGAAAAGTTTGCTGGGAAACTTTATTCGCGATAAGCTTGATTCAATTAATTCCCTTTTCCTACGCAATGGGTCCGTGGCCGAGAATTTGAAACACTCTTCCCAATCAGTGGCAGATAACTGCAGCTGCCTTTTCAACTTGTAGGCTATTCTTCTATAAATAATTTCCACGTCGAGAGGAGGAGCACCGCGAATACCTGTAGCGCCTTAGTAGATGGTTCGACAAGCCGGAAGGGAACCGACGAGCGTTATTCTCTGGGCAAAGAGAATTTTGCTTCTTCCTGACACTAACTTGATCACATCATACCATATTGGTGCCCCGAAAGTTGCACAGGCAAAAGATAACCCACCATATACATTACATAATACGTATGGCTCGTCTAGTCAGGCACCAGTCAGTCCTCAGTAGACATCTTACCGTATGTATCAAAGAAATTTATTTGGCCCTCATCTGATCTCATCTCATCTGAAACATTCACCAATAGTTAAAACCAAATATTTGACCCAAGTCATGTATTTCCCTAAGAATGGTCACAACAACGGTGATATGCAGAACTGATTGGACGACAACCTTCCTTTTAGGAGCATCATGGATATTGATGCGGTCAAAGCTTTAGCGGCGTAGAGCAGAACTGGGATGATCAGAAAAACAGTGCCGTAGCATAAGGCCAAGTGTCATAAGGACAAATTTATAAAAGTTACATAATTCTATAGGTTTGGCCTTATGACCCTTGGTCCTTATGTCACGGTCCCGAAAAAAACAGCTGCCGTAGCATAAGGCCAAGTGTCTTAAGGAAAAATGTATAAAAGTTACATAATTCTATAGGTTTGGCCTTATGACCCATGGCCTTATGTCACGGCCCCGTAAAAACAGCTGTTGGCAAGAGTAAGTCCTTGTCACGAGATGTTGTCATCATAGTCAATAGCGTTCCTAAGGAAGACAAAGTCCCTTACTAACTCAAAGAAGTAGATTCTTGTCAAATTCCCCTTGTTGACATCATGTACATAATATTTCGTCATTTACTGCTAAGCCCACTATAGCTGCTTCATTTTCTTATACTCGCAAAAGCGAGGATGATGCTGGTATATGCTGGTATTATTCAATTGTAAGTTTAAGGAGCTTCTCATTACAATTTTATTTTTCTAAATTCCCAAAGATAATGTTACCTTCGCAATTTGATAAAAAAAAAACAAGGGAGAAAATAATTCAATCGATTGAGGGAAGGCAGACAAGGAAGAAATATTTTTGTATAAGGGTTGGGTACGTTTTCCCCAAGACATAACCCCCAAACTCAAAATACCCAAACTGTTTTCTCCAGCAGCATAATCCCCGAAGAAAGAATGCACAGGGCTAAAATCCCCTAACCAAAATCTTCAAATGATAGATGTTCAAGTAGTCGCGGCGATTTAATCGCATGATTCACTGCATCATTTATCTGGTTTAATTTAATAACGGGTGATCCAAGTAGAGATACTTTTTTCAATAGCCTTTTTTGACAGATCACGTGTGAGTCGTGTCATGCTGTCATGTTATTTTTGTTTAGTATTGTTTGGCATTTCATAATGGAAAGACTTACGCGTGAACAACGTTTACAAATTGTTGAACTTTATTATGAAAATTCACGTTCTGTGAGGAATGTGTTTCGTGCACTTCGCTCAACTTATGGTCAACATAATCGGCCTACTGAGCGTACTAATCACAACACCATCACCCATTTGGAGACCCAGCATTCATTATTGGATAATATTCGACCGAATAGACCACGTCCAGCACGCTGTGAAGAAAATATAGCGGCCGTAGCTGAGAGTGTACACGAAGACCGTAGAGAGTCGATTCGGCGCCGTTCGCAGCAACTCGGACTGACGTATGGAACGACTTGGCGCATTTTACGTCAAGATCTTAAATTGAAAGCGTACAAAATACAGCTTGTGCAACAACTGAAGCCGCTCGACCTTCCCAAGAGACATCGCTTCGCTCTATGGGCTCTTGAAAAGTTCCAAGAAGATCCGACGTTTTCGAGGCAAATTTTGTTTAGCGATGAGGCCCATTTCTGGCTCAATGGGTATGTAAACAAACAAAATTGCCGCATTTGGGATGAAGAGCAACCTGAAGAGGTTGAAGAACTGCCACTTCATCCAGAATAAAACAACGGTTTGGTGTGGTTTGTGGGCCGGTGGAATCATCGGTCCATATTTCTTTAAAAATTATGCGGTGCGAACGTAACCGTCGATGGCGACCGTTATCGTGCCATGATAACCGACTATTTGATGCCTGAAATTGAAGCTCGTGATCTCGGCGACATTTGGTTTCAGCAAGACGGCGCCACTTCCCACACATCGCATCAATCAGTGGACTTATTGAGAGAACATTTCGGTGAGCACATAATTTCACGTTTTGGGCCGGTCGATTGGCCACCAAGATCGTGTGATATCACACCGTTAGACTTTTTCCTGTTGGGATATGTAAAGTCAAAAGCTTATGCCGACAAACCCGCTTCGATTCAGGCCTTGGAGGAAAACATCACGCGTGTCATTCGCCAGTTACCAATCGAAATGCTCGAACGAGTGATCGAAAATTGGACTCAACGGATGGACCATCTGCGACGTAGCAACGGCCAACATTTGATAGACATAATCTTCAAAAAATAAATGCCAAAGAATGTTCTTTCAAATGATAATAAAAATTCTCCGTAAAATTTGAATTTTCTGTGTTTTTTTCTTTAAAAAAGTAGGGAACCTCGAAATGGATCACCCTTTATTAATGAAATGTCATATATAAAGTTAAAATATTTGCAGTGTATAATAAAAATTATTTTTTGGACCAGCCGATGGCCTCAGTCGCCAGTGCTGTTACGTGTCTGTAGTTCGTTGCATTCATGTGCGAAGTACTGTGATGTCAATGTCAATGTCAATGTCAATTTTTTGAGGATTTTGTCCAATGGAGATTTTTGTTATTGGGGATTTCGTACCGCTATAAGCAATAGGTCTGTATGCTTGCTTTGGACAAAACCGAAAAAAAAGATTAAGATTATGGAGCTTGACATTTGGTCTTCTAAGACGGGCAGAGGAGAACCTCATTCGACGGCATGCTCGAAAGCCCAACCAATAAATAAATTTGATAAGCCATGGTAATCAAACCCAGCTTATCAGCCTTCATTCTGGGATATTCGCAATTAGTAGCCTTTGCCAGAGCGATATATGTCAAGAATTTGGTCCTTGACAGTACGATGTCCATTCTGCACTATTCTGCAATATGGAGGTAGAATGCAAATTCTTGTAAAAGAACCCAACGTTCCATGGTTTCTAGTAATTCTCAAGATCAAGTAACACATCAGGAATAGAATACTTTATCGACTCATAAAGTCTGCTTTAGTTTGAAAATATTCATATCCGTTTTTTTTCTCTTTGACAGATGTCAACATGGTTGCTGAACCGAAGCCACATCAAGTCGGACGAAAACGACAAAACGTAACCAAAACCGGAAATGACTGGTAAGTTTGCACTTAATAAGCAGTTTTGCCTTTCAAATGAATTCAGGTTTCCTATTCCAAGAGAAAGCAGTCTCCACAGACTCTGATCGTGTCAAAGGCATAATACCACCAGGTCACCTTGTCTTGAATAATAAAATAACTTGAAACCGAGACGAATGATTGATGGCACTAAATGTTTAATTTGTAGGGAAATCTTATAAGCAAACCTCATCCACCCTTATGCCATTATCTTGACATTTAGCACATTGATCCGCTAAATGTCATGTCGCTTATGAAATGGATGTCCGTTCTTGGGTTTCCAAAATGACGATTTTTCGTGTCGGTTATCAAGGTATGACTCTTGACTTTTGTTTCACCCTTGTGGTATATTTTTGGGAGTGGCAATCCATAGTAACAACAAAAAGGACAACCACTGCTGTTGATGACGGCCAGGACATGCGATGCATTTGTATGCGGAAGGTTTGCATGTTTCATTCCATTTTGTCGCTACAAAATGTGTTGCATGTTGGAAATAGGTGTTAGTTTTTCCTTGTTAGATGGGTGTGTCTTTATTAATTATGTTAAATGGATAATAGTGGCGTTTTTTGTGGACCTTACGATGATCTGCTATTAGATTTATAATGATAATTGAGGGTGCCTGACCTTGGTATGGCCAGTCTTGAGATATAAATCGACAATGAGCGTGTGCTGCGAGGTAGGTAGGTATGCTCTATATGACAAATGGTCATAATTTCTTTTATGTGTACAGAATGATTGGTAGTTGTAACCCGTGTTTAAATCTTAATTTGTCAAAAATTGTATACAGTATGTTTTGCAAAGAATTAGTTCCTTGCAAAACACAATTCCAACTTTAACATAATTATTTATAGGTAGGTAGAAGTGGCGACATGTAGTGGACATGTAGCTCTTATGTCCCTTTTTGTTACCACGACTCGTGGGAACTTTATTATGATGATTGTTGTGGATGTGAAACAAGCGGTTTCTAGATCCATCCTGTGAGTTTTAAAAAATGGAGAATATCATGTATCCCTTATCGATAAGGATCTAGGTTGTCGTAGAAGAGTTGCTAACGCACGCAATCTGGGGGTCGTATGGGATCCCTAGTTTGGCCAGTTTCCCGTGGATATCGTCACAATTCTGGCGATGTCTGTGCTATCTTGACTATCGTGATAGCAATATTTTGCTTTTTCATAGCATCACGTAGCGTGCATGCCTCTCGGATAGCCTGTAGTTCCTTCTGGAATACTTTTTTTTTTCACTGAGCTCTGGTAGGATTTCTTTAACCGCCTTTGATACGGTCCATGCTTCAGAGCAGTAGAGCAGGACTGAAATGATCAGGGTCTTATATAAAATCTCTTTAGTAGTTTAAGTGAGGGCTTTACTTTTGGAAGATTTTGCTTCAGGTGTTTGCTCGAGAATTTTTCACAATCCTTTCATTAATTAGGTAGCGCATCCCTTTGCCTAAATCCTTTCTCGGTATCGAATGTGTCGGTGGGTCGTTTTATAACCTGATGGTGCAGCGAAAATTCTCCATCGTCAACCTACACAAACGGACGAGTTAGGGCGGTATACCGAAAGTAGACATGGCTCTGTATAGTTCGTCTCTAAAAATGCTGTCGTATGCGGCTTTAATCGATAAATTGAGGGTGGGAATCGACTTGGACTTCTTGCGTTTTTTTTTCAGGATCTGCCGAAGTGTGAAGATTTGATCGGTTGTGGACTTTCCTGCCCTAAAACCACACTGATAAGTGCCGATCAGGTTGTTGTTCAACGGTTTCAGGCGTTCACATATTACGGCAGATAGGATCTTGTAGGCAATGTTGAGGAGACTTATGCCTCTGTAGTTGGCGCAGTTTAGAGGGTCTCATTTTTTGTGGATCAGGCAAACGATGCTGAGGTTCCATTCTTCGCCGGCTTTATAAGCTAACCTTATTGGGCTTGAGTTTATATATTGCTATCCATACCACTCAGGTCGGGTGGTTGGCAGTTTTCGCTGTCGTTGCCAACATTGAATGGTTCGTTCTGCCTGTCATCCCAGTTTACCAGTCTGCAGAATTGGTTATTCCATATCCTCAGCATCGACTGTATCTCAACTAGGATATGCCATGGGTCATCCAAACAGGAATCTGTTCGAAACTTGTATCCTCAGCTTTGACGTTTTACACTTTGGTAAAACTTGCGCACATCGTTCCTGTTGTGGTACCTCTCTATATCCTCGATCGTGCGCTGTTCTTGCACTTTTTTCAGCTCTTTGAACAGCCCCCTTCTTCTTTGTCTATAAAGCTCAATGACAACTCTCTTCTTCACCTGCACCTGGCTTGTTCTTGGCTGCGAGCATCTGTCGGCATTCTGGTTTTCTTGCTGGGGGACGTGAGAAACCTAGCACATAACAGTTCACTGGTTTATCTCTTAGAAGAGTTTAACTTTGTTCTGCCTTCGAGACGACACGACACTCATTTGTTTTATTTACATTCCATTTAACAGTTATTTTATATTCCCTTCACAAATAACATCAATTCATCACTTAAATGTCTAACCGGTCTTGCACATCCTTTTCAAGAACTGTAACGTACGACTCCATTGCAAACAACCCTCCACCCCCAACAACCTAGGAACTGGTGTGTTGATGATTGAGCTCAATGCTCTAGTCCTTGACACTATACCCAACGTTCAGTGCTCCGGTCACATTGTAAACAATTTACAAAACGGCGCAGTATCAACGCCAACTGGGTTGCTGTCCACTTTGCTGTTTTGTAAAAGTCAACAGCAGAGTGGAAATTTGCTGAACAAAATGAATGCAAGCGACCGGAAATAAATTGTAACTTTTCTTCGTTTCGTTCCGGTGCTTCAGTCACTGCCTCTCACAAAAAAAAATAAAGGACTCACAAACCCTTTGAAGTGGAAAATTTTTTGGGCAAACACCCGCAGCCCGACACTATGACCACACACCACAGCTTGAGAGGAGTTGCGAAAGTTTGTGTGTGACCGACACTTTTATACCGCACTGAATTTGTCCAGTTGTCATGAACCCAAACCTCCGGAACTCTCTGTGACTCACACAACCAGACCCAACCCCAACTTTAGGATGTACTCGCCCGCAATGTCCATCTGTTGACACTGGATGTAGTTTTATTTATTTTCCAAGGTAAAACTGACTTCACACCCCCGAAAAACCGAAAACCGTAAACCCAAAACCAGACAACCACCGGCCTCACTGTGAAGTGATTCCTGAAGGAGTGGTGAATGGTTCAACCACTAACTACCAGCTTGCGGGCGACCTCCGTAATTTATATCAATCTATGTGAACGCGTCCCGGAAAAAAGTTAATCGAGGGTGAGAAGGGTAAAAAAAATCATTCCAAATCAAATATTGACAAGTAATTTCGTTTCGTCCTTTTGTGTCCTTTGGATGTCTTTCTCTTTGGCAAGGACCCTTGGAATGATTTCCCATAAATCCTTTCGAGGTCGAATGACTCGGGGGAAACAATTTTCACAACACAACTTTTAATTTGTTCTTTTTTTCTCTTTCCAGGGACTACTACTACGACAGGTAGGCTTGAATGCCGACGAACCCTTTCCCATCACTAATTCCATTGTCTACCCTTTCAGCTACTACTCATCCACCTTGTTCCGGGCTGCTGGCGCTCGCCCAAAGAAGCGCAAACGTTTAATGACACCACAAGCCCGAATGTTGACCGATTCGGTAAATAATGGAAGTCTCAATGCGGCCGTCGTAGCTGCAGCCGCCCAACAGCAGCAACAGCAGCAGCAACAACAACACCAACAACAGCACCAGCAACAGCATGCTGCTGCCGCTGCCATGGCTGCTATGGCAAATCTACTACCACAGCAACAGCAGCTAATCCTGCATCAGCAAAGTTTATTATCGAATGGAGCTAATGGCATGGTCAATGGTGTGGGTGGTGGCGGCTCTGGAACAACGTCACATCATAGTCTGAGTGCGTTTATCCAACAACAACAACAACAACAGCAGCAGCAGCAACAGCAACAACAGCATCAATTCGCAGGACTTAATTTAAAGTCAACTTCGGCAGCAGTTGCTGCAGCGGCTGCAGCCATATCCACACAATCGTCGTGTATCTCGAACAATTCGTTGACGACAACAGCCACATCGTCGATGGCGAATTGCGAACAAATGTCAACAATGTGTGCAAACAGTTCGCCACTGATTCAGCAGACAAATCAACAACAGCAAATGTTTCATCAGCATTTGCTGCAGCAGGTGAATGCACAGCAGCAGCAACAGCCGCACTTGGGTCCATTCAAGCTTTACAGTAAGTTTTTGTTTTGCTGAAACCAACGTTTAATTCTAGGTTATATGGTGAAAGGATATCTTTATCCTGCAGACCGTTTGGTAAAACGAGACGCAAGTAGAAAAGCAACTACCTAGGCGTTTAGCTTTGTATCTTTCAAACCCACGATATTGTTCGGAAAGATGCCTCATAAGAAAGGACACTTGGACATGTGATACTACAATGTAATACTGACAGGATTTACTTCCCTGTATTAATGCAAATACAACAGATTCGTTAGGACATAGCTCTTTCTTTAATCATTCAATCTCTCTTCGGATGATTTGTCAGATGATCATCTTGAAATCAAATTGATTTCTTACGGATTTCAGAGAAAAAGGTCTGTTCTCTCTTCGACTTCGTAGTCAGTGCAGGCGAAATCCAGCCCAAAAAAATGTGTGTCAAGGATACAGTGTAACGTGCTGGTGTTGGTTAGTTTAAAGGCATTACCAGACCTCATTTGGTTTATCAATTTAGGCCAGTTAGGAGGAATTCAATTACCTTGTATTTGAATGAGTATCGGAACTCAACTTAGTGTGACGCGTGACTTTGTTCTTTAGTTCACATACCTCGTTTTTAAGGTTTAGGGTTGGTTATTGGGATTGGATGGCAAATAAAATCTTGATAATTTTAGCAATATTGATACGCTATAGCGGATTATTCTTCAAACAAGTGGTAGCCTGATATAAAGCGATAAAAACGTTGACTGACTGCTAGGTAATAGTGCTAACACACCGAATTGAAAACTTCGTTTTCGACAAAAAGTTTTCGAAAACCACTTGTGCTTTCAGAGCGAACTTTGACCAGGTTTCGTTTGACATTTCAATCAGCTCAGCTGTGATACTAGCTGCAAAATTTGTATGTGAAATTATACTAATTGAATAAAATCCTCGGAGTGCGTAATTTTTGTGTGCCCCTAGCTAAACCAGGCACTCCTGTTTTTCCACACACCAAATCATCTTTCTTTTATTTAATTTTTGCAATTTCCAACATATTATAGTTTTACAAGCCTGAGCCACAGTTGATATGAAAAAAACAATTATTTTGACAGCGAGCTCGACAGCTGTTTTGTGGGACGCGTGGAACACATATGAAGGTATGAAAAGGTGTGTTCGTTCCAACAATCTTCAACGAGATGACGTCTGCGATGTGTTTTCGAGACGGTTACGGCGTAACCTTGTAGTTTTTGAAAACTGCAAATGTATGGGAAAACTCCGGTTTTCGATTAAGTTTTTGGTTCGGTGTGGAAGCACTATAAGCCCCAGCGCAAACTCCTTTATCTGTTTTAGGTTCGGATGTGAATATGAGTAGAGTTCTGCCATATAGGACTACGATCTTTTGCTGGTCGCTCTTATATGTACTAACAGATCGTTTTACTTTCATTTGGTTGGCTTAGGTTTGACGGTCAATCAAGGTGAATATCCTCAACACTGCCTTCCAATACAATCTAAAAAGATTTATAAGGCTTTTTATAAAGTTATAGGTTATTTTGGGAATGATGGCTTCCAAATGAACTGTTTCTCAGCTGTAAAAACTAGGACATTACAAAGAAATTTGGGATCTGTTTGATAAGTTGTTGTTGCTCAGGTCAGGCTTCTTGCTAGATCTTTTAAGTTGACAGTTGAACCTGAATAGAAAAGTGTCAGAGAATGTAGGGTATGTTCCAGAATCTCTCTTTGTCTCACAGCTTCTTTAGATGCCGTCGTTCTACAGATGTATCATCGAGTTGTTTCTCAGAGGGTCAGTGAGTAGCCCTACCAGTATAGATAATGAGGTAGAACTTTGTCGATTCGGCTTTTGTCACATTTTGGCCAAAGAATCCATGATATGACACAGAATCGGGTATTTCGGTGCAGCTATACCCATGTGGAATGGTGTTAAATAACAAGCAGAAGTTTTGAGAATGATCCCCAGTCGCGGCAACACTTAAAATTATTTTCATTGTCCCTCATAACGCTAGATCAGCCGAGTACTCTACAAGTGTTGTTGTTGCACACACAAATGGTTTTAATTGCAAAAAGAAGTGCTGAAGCTGGATGAAGATGACATTTAATGTTAGGTCCTGAAAATTTTTAGACCTTCGAAATGTGAATGTTTTGCTTTCGTTGTAGTCAATGTGGTCAATATAATATCAAGTTCCTTGAACAAGAGACAACCATGTCGGGGTATGTATGGGGTATGTTTGTCTCACAGCTTCTTTAGATGCCGTCGTTCTACAGATGTATCATCGAGTTGTTTCTCAGAGGGTCAGTGAGTAGCCCTACCAGCATAGATAATGAGGTAGAACTTTATCGATTCGGCTTTTGTCACATTTTGGCCAAAGAATCCATGATATGACACAGAATCGGGTATGTCGGTGCAGCTATACCCATGTGGAATGGTGTTAAATAACAAGCAGAAGTTTTGAGAATGATCCCCAGTCGCGGCAACACTTAAAATTATTTTCATTGTCCCTCATAACGCTAGATCAGCCGAGTACTCTACAAGTGTTGTTGTTGCACACACAAATGGTTTTAATTGCAAAAAGAAGTGCTGAAGCTGGATGAAGATGACATTTAATGTTAGGTCCTGGAAACTTTTAGACCTTCGAAATGTGAATGTTTTTCTTTCGTTGTAGCCAATGTGGTCAATATAATACCAAGTTCCTTGAACAAGAGACAACCATGTCGGATAATCGATATCAAGATAGAAAAGCTGTTGTTGCTCTTCTGGCATTTTGTCGCACCTCCAAGTTATTAAGCTTGAGCCACATAATACAATTCGAACTAGGCAGTTACTCGTAAGTTCTGCATATGGGCTTTTACAATCAGTCATCAGTGATGTCATATCTTCTCTTCGTGGAACCTTGACCAAATTTTAGGTTTATGCTTTCGGATTTGGCCCATGTGCGGCTTTTAATAATACGTCGGTTGATTTCGTCCAAGCAGAATCTTTCTTCCTTATTGTCTGTTCCATCCAGTTGTATGTTCTGCATGTTAGTGATGTCTATTCTTAACAGTTTTTATCAGTTCGACGCTTCCTGGTAAAAAAAAACTTGCAAGTCCTCATTCTTGCTGTGTTTATCTTGGTGGTCAGCAATGAAACTCATCCATTCCAAGGCTATTGGTAGCATCGTAATCATGTTTATTTTAGGTTTCTGAGTTGGTCAATGAAAACACAACTCTAAGTCTGGTCCAAACTTCTTCTTTTTCGCTTATAATCTAAAAACAGAACACCAAAAAAGTTTGAATAAGGAAAAAAGGTATTCAGAAGGTCTGATATTCTGGTAACATTGCTTATGAGTAATAAGTTACATGGATTAAAGGAGATTAAAAGTTTGCTTGTCTGTTGGCGCTCTTGGTAACTGCCAATCTAGCTAGTAGTAGTAGCTAGTAGACCTACGTGGTCAGTTTCGGATTTTCTGAAGTATCTGAGTAACTAAAATCTACACTCTTCCTGGCCTTTCATCCTTTTTGATTCGACGTAAAATTCCACAGTAGATAGTTCGTCCGTTTGCCCATATTTGGCAACCAGGTCATAATACCAGGTTCTGAATGATTCTGATTCCAAAACCTGTTCGAAATCTTCATGTATATTCCAAGCTTCAAAGATATGCTACGAATTTTCCAGTCTAAGAATATGACCATTTTTTATTCATAAGTATATGATCACTCCATCCATGTTGGATAATACGTGTTCTGATGCCTATAGGCTAGGCTCATTCTTATTGAGTACTTAATATCGAAAGTGAGGTTAGGTATTCTGCTATGACCTATTGGTTTTCTTTTTTCGGTTTCCCGCGTCTTTGAGTCTCACAGCTATTAAATAAATCTTTGTGGGTGCCGTAATAATATGCGGTGTTGTTGAGCCTACTTGAGTTTCTGCAAGGCCCAGTTAGTTTTGTCTTCTCAATGGAGGTGTTGTTGTACTCATTGGTCTTTAGCATTTGTTTTACCCCAGACTCTAAATCCATTAGATTTGTGTAAATGTCTTTGTTATTGTTGCTGCTGATGTAAATCATCTTATTCAATTTATTTCGCCGTTCGGAGTCGGCATAAAACAGGATGTCCCGCCATTGCGTAAGAAGTAAACACGAATAAATGGTTGTGAGAAAGCTCGGCCTGGGGACCAACGAGCCTGTTGGGCCAAAATTTGTATTTTTACTCTGATGTTTCTCATTTCATTGAATACGTATTCTCAAATTGGATGACTTTTTTTCAAAGTTTGTTCAGTCAAATTCAGGTTTACTCGACTAATGATCTCTGACGAAAACCTTATAGGAATACCTGCCGAGATATTTACACCGTCTGCTCCTACTGAATCAATAGTACTGTTCCAAATATTTCTCCATTTTCCAATTTGCCACAATCTGTCGTAACCTAGTTTATCTCACGATTTCCCAGATTCAATTTGGCCGTGTCCTTGTGCACTTGGAAAGTAAGCAAAAGCTATTGTCAACCCTCTTTGAATTTGTTTACACAAACTTTTTCGAAAACCTTGTTGCACATGTTTTCCATTAGGTATGGTACGTGCCCCAAACATGTATCCCGATCTCAACCAACAACCAGCTGTCTACATCCTTTAAAACTATTCACTAAACAATTGCATCAACCGGTCCTTCGCTCCTCCACTTGCGTATACCTAATATGAAAAGTTCACAAACCTTGTGATTTATGAATATAAGGGGATAATGGATAAACAATTGCTACAATTGCACAAACTAACCAACACCAAGGGAGTGAGGGTCGGTGCGTGTCCTCTGCACCGCAAACACAAGCCATTGTTACTACTTCAGGACGAAAACACACGACGACGACGAGAAAGAGTTCGCCGGTCTGGATCAGTCCTTTTCCAATGAAACTGTTGTTTGTTTGCCAAAGTGCTTACGACCGTTGTTATGCCAAATGTGTCCATTCCTTTAAATGTGCGCGGCTGCCCACACAGGGCCACCTAGAGTGCATACAACTTTTTCGCCATCTCCTGCTCCATGCCGCTTGAGCTGGAACGGAATTGTTTTTCTGTATCTTATTCGGACTTTTTCTTCTGTTGATTCTAGGTAATCCCGACACATTAATTTGTGGCAACTGCAGAGAATGCTTCTCCGACCTCGGTGAATTATTGGACCACAAAAGGACTTACTGTAAATTAAGGTTTACATGCAAGTGCCAGGACACAGCGTTAGCATCAAGTAATTAATTTATTATAATTTTCAGCACCGAGTGGAGATGAGTGTTGTGCATATCCTGGGTGTTGGATCTCTTTGGAGATGACACATTTTGAAGGAAATGTTCTTTGACAGGATGCGCTCAGAATCTCATCCACAGGGTGGTTGTTCTGAATGGCATTTAATACATTTTTTTCATTTTTTTTCTATTTTACAGAGATTCCAATGGCGGGTGCGAAACTCTTGTGTGCCGTCTGCAAGGACGCGTTCACAAATCCCTGGGATTTGATGGTGCATGCTCAGGCCGCCCACATGGTGAACATCTATGAGTTGGGCAATGAGCCGGCATCTACCACTAATGCAAACAATAACAACAACAACAATTCGAACAGCATCAACAAGAACGGAACGGCCCGAATGAATGGTACAGTTGCATCTGTAAACGACAATGACGGGTGCATTTCAACTGAGGGTGGTGCTGTCGAATTAGTGGCTTCACCGCCTTTGCCGCCAAAAGTCAATGGAACACTAAATGGCGGTGTTGGTAGCTGCAACAATAGCATTTCGGGTGACGGAAATGGAAGCGATGTTGAACCTTGTTTAGAGATCAATGGAGGCATGATGTGCAGCCCGAATGGTTCAATTGTTAAAGAGGTAAGTGGAAGGTGGGAATATAGCCGGTGGAGTTAGCTTTGAGATTGGGGTTTGTTTTTATAACTTACAATAATGCTGACGTGCGTCGTTGGGGATGGGGTTCGTCACCATTTTTATTTTGGATAATCATTTGATCCATTGGTTGGGAATGTTATTGAGCTTTATTTGGAGATTAATTGGGCATAGAGTTAAACTCTTTTAATAGCTTAAAAGGCATATCTGTTAATTGTAATAATTTGTACATGAAAGACAGAAGAAAGCGAACAAAGGGGTTCCGAGGTTCAAATATAATATCACAGACTTAAATCCAGTGTTAAAAGTCATTCGTTTTTTTTTTTCTTCATTCCTCCCCAATTATTGGCCTAGGCTCTAATTGATAATGGGGCG
The DNA here is from genome assembly GCA_949824845.1 of Rhingia rostrata. NCBI lineage: Eukaryota > Metazoa > Arthropoda > Insecta > Diptera > Syrphidae > Rhingia > Rhingia rostrata. The sequence goes on from OX463757.1 coordinate 44,420,264, forward strand.
AAATAAACCAACCTATAAACTGACCCTTACTTTTTATTTTTTCCACCACAATTCTCTCACTCGATACCTTTAACCATTTAACCTAAAGCAGACCCTTATAATATCGATTGCGGATCTTGTAAAAACGGATCATTGTTGATAAAGTGTGAGCTTCGAACAAAAAGGACCATAATAAGAAATCTCAGATATCTCGTATTGGAACCTCAAAGAGGAAGGCAAGTAGATGCGGCGGATTAAGCCAATAGGGCTATTAGAATGCACTATCTCGAAATATTTGCAGCTGAGGTTGATTTGGATTTCCAACTATAGTCTAGAGTGCTGAGAAATGCGGACCTCACGTATGCTTAGCTCTCCATTATGAAATTAAGGCTAAACGGATTCATAGTTTGGGAAGGATCTAAAAAAAATGCAATAGGCCCTATTGGGGTTTAACCTTAACATTGCACATTGAAAAAATTTGTACTTATCAGTGTCTGTTGTTATTCTAAGGAACCTTCGCTTAATATAATCGCAGTTAATGGGGATAGCCTTATAGCACCCAAACTCTAAATCCCAAACCCCTTGCGAAAATTTCACAAATCGATAATTTCCAACCATTAAAATCAAATCCTCGACAGGTTCGTTCTCTTGATGTTGATTTTGATTTTGATTTTGAACTTATCGTAACCTAGTCCTTGTGCCACTTAAGTGGCGCTACAGTCCGGAAAGAACCTGGGCCTCATCCAACATGCCTCTCCAATTAGCCTGGTCCTTATCTAACTGCCTCCAGTTGCGCACTCCAAGTTGGTTGAGGACGTTTTCTACTTGTGCGCGCCACTTAAGACGATGTCTTCCTCTACTGCGTCCGACGTCTGGCTAGGAATCGAAGACTCTGCGAGCCGGAGTATTGGTGTCCATTCGTTCTACATGTCCTAGCCATCTTAGACGTCCAATGCGGAATTTTCTGACCAGGGACATATCGCTGTACAGCTCGTATAGCTCTTGGTTGAATTTTCGTCTCCATAGCCCGTCAACGAGAACGGGGCCGAAAATTTTTCGAAGAATTTTCCAATCAAATCGACCAAGGATTTCTTCCTCCGCTTTTGAGACGGTCCATGCTTCAGCGCCGTAGAGCAGGACTGGGATTATCAAGGTCTTATATAAGAGATCATTAGTAGTTCGAGTGAGGTTTTAGTACTGAATTGCCTTCTTAGCCCGAAGAAACAGCGGTTGGAAAGATTAATTCTTCGTTAAATTTCTGAGAAGATGTTGTTGTCAGAGTTAATAGCGGAGCCGAGATAGATAAAGTCCCGTACTACCTCAAAGTTATATCTGTCAATGGTGACGTTCTGTCCAATTCGTCGATGTTGTGTGTCCTTTCGTGTTGACAGCATATACTTCGTCTTGCCCTCATTTACTGCCAAACCCATTTTTGCCGCTTCCTTCTCTATACTAGCAAACGTGGCTATGACATCACGTTGGGCCCTACCAATGATGTCAATATCGTCGGCGTATGCTAGTAGTTGTACAAATTTTTGGAAAATTGTGCCTCTGGTGTTAGCTCATGAGTTTTGCACAATCCTCTCAAGAATCAGATTGAAGAAGTCACATGACAGCGCATCGCCTTGCCTAAATCCTTTCTTGGTATCGAAAGTGTCGGTGAGGTCATTTCCGACACTGATATAGCAGCGAGAATTCTCCATCGTCATCCTACACAAACGGACGAGTTTGGGAGGTATACCAAAACTAGACATCGATTTGGATTTCTTGGGTTTTTTTCCAGGATCTGCCAAAGTGTGAAGAATTGATCAATTGTGGACTTTCCTGGCGCTTAACGGTCTGCAGAAGTGGTTCTTCCATATCCTCAGCATCGACTGTGTCTCAACTACGATATTTCCTTGTTCATCTCGACAGGATTCTGTTCTAGCCTTGTATCCTTGGCTTTGACGTTTTACAGTTTGGTAAAACTTGCGAACATCGTTCCTGGAGCGGAACCTCTCTATATCCTCGATCGCGCGCTTTTCTTGCTCTTTTTTCTTCATTCCGAAAAGCCGGTGTACTTCTCTTCTTCTCTGCCCATAAAGCTCAACGGCAGCTCTCGTCTTCACATGCGGCTTAGCCTTGTAGGCCTCGTTCTTGGCTGCGATCATCTCTCGGCATTCCTTATCAAACCAGGGGTTTCTTGCTGGTGGGCGCAAGAAACCGAGCACATCAGTTGCGGCTGATCTAATGGCTTGTTGGCATTGTTGCCATACTTCTTCGACATTCGATGTTGGTGGTATGGTGTTAATCGAGAGGTTTAGGGATACGAGTTACGCGAAGGTCTTGGCGGTCTCTTGCGATTGCAGTCTTTCGACATTAAGTTTTTTTTACAGTATTTCTGGATTGTTATGGCGTTGTGGATATCCGCATTCTAACCTTGGCTGCAACAAGGTAGTGGTCTGAGTCGATGTTAGCTCCTCGGAATGTTTGGACATCCAAAATACTGGATGCGTGGCGCTTGTCTATCGCTATGTTATCAATTTGATTGACCGTTCGTTGATCTGGAGACCGCCATGTCCCCTTACGGATATCGAGGTGAGGAAACCGTGTGCTGGCTACAGTGGCATTTTTTTCCGTATCGAAGTCAATTAGCCTAAGTCCGTTACCATACGTATTGTCGTGTAGGCTATGTTTTCCGGCAATACTGCTAAAGGTGTCTTCTCTTCCTACCTTTGTGTTAAAATCTCCCAGCACGACTTTAACATCGTACATATGAGCGGTAGTCGCTCATATGTTTTGTCAAGGAGCTCATAGAAGCAATCCTTAGCTATATCATCTTTTTCCTCCGTAGGGGCGTGAGCGCATATAAGGCTTATGTTGGCGAATTTGGCCCTGATTCGGATTGTTATAACATGTTCGCTAATGTCTTGGAAACATAAGAATTCTTGCCTAAGTCTGGCCTTGTAACAAATCCGCATCCGAATAGTAGCTGTTTCTGCTCACTATAACACGGTCCGTGACATCTACAGTTTTTCATCCTCCTTTTGCCCGGCTCATCCCATCGTATTTCCTGGATGGCAGTAATATATGCTTTAGGGCTTCCGCTATATGTTCGCTTGCACCTCTCTTGTTTAATGTTCTCACATTCCAGGTGTAGATAGGAACGTCGTTGTCCTTTTTTCGTTTAGCCGTGTCGTCAACAATTAAATCAGTCCTTTCCGAGGCTATTGTTTGCATCGTAATAATGGTTTTTAAATGGATGGGTAGTTAACCCAAAACACGACCCCCAACCTGGCGGGCCAGTTCCAATTTATTCCTTGTACCAACGAAGTATAAAAAGAAAGGTTGACTCACTATACGGCAACGTTAATGCTGTCAAGAATCTGCGAATTCAGCAATAGTTTATGGACACCTGCAGACCTTAATCGCAAACATTAAAGTTGACCACACTAATCTTTCAATGAAAGGATGTGATACACACAATTTTGTTATGCTTGCAACCATTAATCGCCGGCTGCAGACAGTCTTGATTAATTTAATAGCCTAATTGAAACATAACATTAAATGACTCTACTTCCCGTAGACACCGCATAGGACTCCGTTAAAATATTCATTTGCAAATTCATTAAAGGCGACAAACTTTTCTCATTACCCTTGCACGCCCCTCCATTGCGTTAAGTAAATTCGCCAAACCACTAATTACGAATGATTGATGATGACAATCTCTTCCCATTCTATATCCCGGCGTGTATAACCCTTTAATTCATTTCCATTTTGTCTTTTTTTTTCTTATCCTCATCCTGTCATTTAACTAATTTCTCTTTCAAAATGTTTCTTCCATACGAATTTGCAGGACATTCATGCCGATGATGCATCACTGGACGGACGAATGTCAATCTCATCGCCCACACATCACTCTGACGACATGAAACTAAATGGATCATTGTCATCACGTGGCAGTTCTCCAGCACTAGAGCCCGAGGATCATCCACGCGCCTGTATTGTTCGTACATTAAGCATTGTAAGTATAAGTCATATATATCCTGTTGTATGTAGCTATATGTGTTCCTAAAATTTAAAAAATAATTGAAAAAAAATTGTATCTTTGCAATTAATAGTTTTTCATATAAATAATGAAAGTAATTTTTTTTTTAAATTTATTTCATTGAAGGAAGCCACAAGCCCACCCAACAACGCTGCAGCAGCTCTTGGTATAATGACCACAAGTCTGGCTATAAGCCTGACGAATGGTGCAGCAACCGTATCCCCACAGTAGACCGCCGCCAGCGCGAAAATCAAATCCGAGTATCCCGAACACACCAGATACGTAATAAAGATTATTTAACATAAACAAATAAAAAATAAATAACGGAATATATATATCAATTCACATGGAGGTATGGAGCAAGGATACAAAAATATTATTAAATAAATGTATGTGCTCCCAATTTTCACTCTGAAATGTTATCCTGTTGATAGTCTTATGTTTGTTTTATGGTTTTTTTTTTGTTGCTTTTCCCTAGTACTTTGCGTTAATCATTTATTTTTTTATTTAACATTAGCCCTGTTTGGATACACGTATTATGTCCTTTGTGTTTTTTTTTGTTTTAATTGCTTGTCGGGATGGATATCGATGGGGGAAGAAGAACGATGAGCTGCAAGGGATGTGCAGGATTTATTTTTTAATTGGATACGTTCCTTGTGGCAGGAGGGCTATCAATCAGAATGCCTGCATATCGGGACGGTCGGGGTAGTGCAACCTGGTTAAGTATACTATTTATCGAAGGATGGTGGTTAACCGGTCATCGGACAATCATACGAAAAAGGATTACATGCAATTGATATGATTACGTTTGGCTTGTAATGGCAAAGTTCAATCGCAATGGTGGTTGGAGACGTTAATTAAACTTTTAACTTTATGCTCGGTATTATGCATTTAAAATGATTATTGGGGGTGGTGTCGAAATGCGTAGGGTTGTAATGGTTGAACAGGTTATCATTTAGAATGAATCACCTTACAGGCTCAATATGAAATGATATCAGTTCAGAGGACTGAACGTTCCATTAGTGCCTCTAATAGAAGGAATCTGATGATGACACTTGGTAATGTCCGAAATAGTTGTTGTTGTAATTTCAAACATTCTAAAGGCAAGACCGTTGATTACTTATTTTTGAGGGTAACGACCAAATGTACATCTCTACCTGACACTATACTGCCTTCATCACTTTCAGTCCCTGGCTTCTAGTTATTCAGTCAAAGACCTATTAGCGATCATTGTTTTACGCTTAAAAGGCAGTGAGCAAATTCTCTTGGCTAAGACATTACTGTCCACTTATTCAATGTTCCCGAGCGAATACAGTGAAGGCAATGCAGCCTTATCCCCGATCATTGGCTACAAGCTATTCAGTCTAAGCGCCCAAGCAGACGATATCATTTGGCTGAAGCATATTGTTTGTCAAGCATATAATGCCAACATCATAGTACAGACCATAAAGCTCTTATACAGAAGGAAATATTCAACAAAACAAGTATATTCCGAATGTACCTAATATTTCATTCGCTTTCCTGCTTATTGGCAAGCACTCGAAGTCGTAGAATAGAAATTTTAAGGATAGGCTGTAATGGAGAAACATTTGGACTTCCGGTGGAGATTTTTGAACCTTTTTGTTTAGCTTAGTACTAAACGGTGTCCCTACTTATTCAGTATTTCTGTCGGGTCAAAAAAGCCTTCAATCCATTAAGATCATCGACATGCTGCTTAGAGTCGGACTGGCATACACGATTTCAATCCTAAAATTGAAGATTTTTAATCATAAATAAGAGGTTCGATAATCCCTTGGCTTACATTTTTTTTCCTGGGTACTAACTACTAAATGCTCATTATGGTACAGTTCACAAAGATCGCGATTGTATCCTTCTAAGCCGAGATTTTAAAAATAGCATGAAGCCCATCTTTTTAAGGAATTCGTTTACATCTTGGATATAAGAGTTTGGATGATCTGCTTCCAAGCTGATGACTGCATTGTATGTTCTACGATATTTGGAAACATAGATTCTTATAACTGAATTCAGTTATCGACCCATAAATGCTATCGAATTCGGCCTTAAAGTCAATGAAAAGATTTTTCTATCAAAATTTGACAGTCTGAGCTTATGTTTCCAGATGTTTATTGACTTTGCTCTTGAATTTTTGTAGATTATTTATTGGTGAAAAGACGTTCCAAATAAAAGAAGAGTTTTGATACTGTGTTGTTGCAAGATGCTTTTCTTTTCTTGTAGGTCATTAAAACTCAACAAGCCTTAGGGATAATTTCTCTTAGTCTCTCCGAATCCAGCCGAATGCCGTAATAAAGAAAAAGATCCCCTACAATTCTTCACTGAGCCAAAGGCTTCAGACTTCAAATAGAGAAAGGGGCATGTAAAAAAAAAAACGCTCGATATTTGGACCAAGACATGGGATCTGCTTTCTTGTGTTAAATTTTTCATTAGGGACATAATAATTCTCGATCGCAATCTTAAACCTTAATTATGATTGGTTTATGTCAAAACATCGGTCAAGATATACATTTTTATCTACATGAAGTTCACGAATCAGCAACCGAAATTCTTAATTCGCTTATTTCGGTCTTTAGCACCAACACGCAGGGTATGCGCGCTATTCCTTAAAATTTCAACTCAACATATTCGTATACATGTGCTTCTGTAACATTCAGACAACGCACCAGTCAAAGTGCCGTATAGTCAGTACTTTAATGCGAAATCAGTAGATTCCACATTAATTGGGAATCTGTTAGTTCACATTGTGGCAAATTTTTTCGAAAAGACGTTGGCCAACGCCCTAATTAGGGCAAACTCTAGAATTGAAACTTCTTACATCAAGGTTCTACGTTTCACTTTCACTCGAAATGAAATTGAAATCGGTCTGAAGTGAAATTTCGGGTTCCACATTTCACTTTTACCGATTTCAATTTCACATTTTTCGAAGTTACAAAAAAAGTGAATTTCCGTGTTCCACAATTCGGTTTCATCGTTTTGTGAGTGATTTCAATCCGATCATTTTAGTATCTGTGAAATTGTTTAGATTAGCTGACGCGATTGAAAATGTAAGTGAATAATATCTGAGTGCAGTAGTGTTATTTAGATGTTGAATAAAATTATATTTTTGTATCCTACTAACAATCATTGCATTAACTGAGAAGTATCCTTTCCTGTTATAATATAGTGTAGGATCTTCATGTGGCTGCGACATTCTAATGTGTGTGCCGTCAATGCAGCCGAATGATGTAAGAATATGAAATTCCTTCATGAAATGTTGTTTGGATTTCTGTTTTTCTTCATCCGACATGGAAAGTTTGATCCATCTTGGACAACTTTCGTTCTCCAAAACATTAAGAACTCTTTTCAATATTTTTGACACAGTGCTACGGCCCAAAGCAACATCAGAATCTTTTCCAATTGATCTTTGGAAGCTTCCTTCGGCAAGGAAACGCAAAACTGCGGCTAACTGCAACACGCAAGGAATAGATGATGCTTTTAGATGTGGCGTAACTGTTTGCAGCAACATTTGAAAACCATGTTTATCAAGTCGATAATATGATATAAATCTAAATAAAATAACAATTGAAATTTATTTGTTTTACTTACGCAGCATCTGCAATTTGTAAAGTATTAGAAAGGTCTCTAATTTTTTATTTTTTCCTCTGCATACTTTTGTTTTTCCATTCGCAACACAGCAATAATTATAAATCTTAAAAATGAACAGAATTTGTAAACAAAACAATTTATCAAAATAAAAATAATTTTGCAATGTCCCATATGACAGATGGTCTCAGCTGTCTTTAATTTCACCGAGTGATTTCGAAAACTTTTCGAAGTCATGAAATCGGTCGGAATGTGGAACACCGAAAACGAATTCACTCGATTTACAAAAGTAATTTCACTTTCATTTCACTCGATTTCTGGAACCTAGCTGTAATCATTTAAATCGCAAAAAGTTTATTATTTGCGTTTTAAATTTTATCACTTGAGGGTATATTCGTTTTGACATTAAGTTTTGGAAGATAGAGACATAATTTCGATAGATATACTTTAAAGTATATGGATCGACTCAGAATAGTTAACTGAGTCAATCTAGTCTGTCTGTCCGTCCCTCCACCCGTGTGATCGCAGATTTTAGGGTCTTAAATTTTTAGCTAAGAATGATGAAAGAATGATAAAAGTTCTCTGTTCGATGAAGCAGAACAGGAGTGACATGTTTTAAAATCCTTCCACTACCACGCTGTTTTTTGGTCAAACTGTAAGGAATTTTAAAAAAGACTCACAGCACAGATATTTAGACAATCATGCTTATTGCGAAAAAAAACTTTCCCGGGAAACGTTTTCTATTCAGCAATCCTGACAAAGGAAAGAAAAAATGTATTCGTGATAGGCTTGAATCTGATTACCTATGCCTATTTTTGGGGGAGTTTCCTTAAGAAAACTATTTTCGGTTAAATTTTAATAAAATTCGAAAAATGTTTTCGAGAGAATATAATTCGTGAATGTTTGTATATAGATCATTTTAACTCCCGCCCACTTTTTGTGGGCATTTTATAAAATAATGTTTGTACCCTATCCCATAGCATGTGCCATAGATGTTTATAAGCCCGTTCTAAAATTATAAGGCGATATAATGAAATTTGGTAAATTAGCTATTTGTCCATGACTCTAATAAAAGTTTAATTTTTTTTTAAATCCACTCACTACCACGCCCACTTTTCAGAACAACTTTTTTTTGTCAAACCCTAAAGAATCTTGGAAAAAAAATTCAATAGCTTGTTACATGAATCGGGCTAGAATTTGTTAGATCTAGTTCACTCTAGACCTACGCTATAGACCTTCCATTTAAGATAGCATCTTTCATAAATCGCATATACCACCACTCGCGATATCCGTGCCCTCAAATTGCTCTCTCAGAATGTCCATTGTGTCATGCGCTGCGTGGAACAAATCACAATCTGTTTGGAACCACATGTGTTCGGTTTCCATATAATATAGTTAGAACCACCAAGAAGTTACTTTCTAGTTATTATCGGTCTGTAGGTCTCGGTCAAACGCCAAAAGCAGGAGTTATCTATGGTCGTTTTCCTGATGTTCCTGATTCATTTGCATATTATACTCGTGCAGACCGAAGTTCCAGGGTGAAAATTCGACAGCTTAAATTCGACGAAGGCTAAGAAGATTTTGTGAGCAGGGAGAACATGAATGCCTCATTTGTTTATTGTCTCAGACATAAACAATATTTTCTTTAGACCTTGCGTATCGTTGATGAAAGGATGTTGGGCAATTATTATTTGGCGAACAATAACGATCAAGGTGATCACTTTACCATGTCCTTTGCTCGGCTGAAAGTCCTTGAATTCTGTTGTGTATCGATGATTATATCCATCGAATTTCTTGAAACGCCCTTTACTGAGACGGGGAATGAGGCTTGAATTATAACATGGGGCCTACAATATGCTTACCTTCTGGTTGCATTACTACCCGTTGATCGATTTCATAAGGAGTTCCGGGTCTGGTTATCCAATTTTTCAGGATGTTGATTCTCCGGTAGTTGTTTATTTGTTCTGAATCTGATACTAGGGGGTCATTTGTATTTTCTTACCGGGTATAACGTCGACTATATACACCACGTGGACTATTTTTTTGTTGTTCGAGTTCGAGTATCTTGATCAACTCAATTAGAAGCAACCGTTGCCACTATCATTGCAATTTCTAGACAACAAAAGAAATCATAAAATTATAGGGATAATCTGAGCAATTGATTCGACATCGGTCTAATGTCCCACATAGTCTGGATTTAACTGCCTTACAAGATGACCTCTAACTCTGTTGCATACCTATAATTTGTGCTCTACGCTCTGAAATATTTTATTTTATCGCAGCAATGAAAAGGACATGTCCTTCTATTTATTCTTCTATTCCACCAGCAGTTTACTTTCACCAATTATAACTTAATTTTAATTTTAGCTAACAATAAAAAAATTACTTTTATTTAAAAAAGATCTAGGTTAATATATTAAATAAAAAAAACGAAAGATAAAATAACACAGCTATTGTGCCATATATGTAATCTTCTCATATTAACAACGTTATCAATGTAAATACATATCAGTTAATTATTGTAACAAAATAGATATCAGTTACGTATTTGTAATGTTTAAGTTTAAAAAAAAACACAAAACAAAAAGTGAAAACAATGAAATTGTACTCTTAGCTAAATATAATAACATTTTGTAATTTTAATTTCTAATCAAGGAACAAATAGTGACCAAAGAAATGAATAAAGTTATCAAAGAAACAATATATAACGAGCTTTGTATATAAGAAAAATAAATATTGTTCAAAATTAAATTCAAAACTTTAATTAGAAGATAAATAAACGAAAATAAAATACACTCACCACGTAATCATATCATTTTACTAAAAAAAAAATTAATCAATTATTAAGAAAATAATATTGTTATATTTATATTTACTACTATAGGTAATACAAAAAAAAAAAAAACATCAAGAAAACTTATATAAACTATTAAAATAAATATAATATTTAATGCAAACATAAAAATAAAATGGTATTACATAATTTCATGTAGGAAATTCTTTAATAAATTTGTTGTTTCAGTTTGTTCTTTGTTTTTTTTTTTGTTTGTATAAATTCCGACGGAAGCTAAGAAAAGCCTTAAATGTTTTGTAAAATCTTTTAAATTAAAATAAATTATATATAATTTAAAAATCAAGATATCTTTTATTTAAATTCAGAAGAAATTAAAAGAAAAAGTTATATTAATATACAATTATTATTAAAATAAAATTGTAAAATGTGGAAAATGTTATATTAAGGTTGCTAATACTCTAAAATAAATGTCCTCCACTTATGTAAAAATGTGCGTTTTATTTCAAGGTGAATGGTTTTAAAAAAAAGTATGAGAAAACTGCAATTGTTCATGTTCGGATCATTTCACGAAAAAGCTCAACGCAGATCGGCAGTATAAGTTTCATTGCGATTTTTTGCATTTTTTTTTAAAGACTATAAAGTCATTGAGAACAAAAAAACAGAAACCTTTGCTCACCAGCTTAATGGTATGGGCGGGCGGTATGCCCGTGCAGACATGAGAAATCAGATCCAATCATATGGCGGGCTGTGCCAGTACGACCCGCCATAGAACGATTTTTCTTGTATGCAATCATTCAATCAAACAGATGCACAATCTTTGATTTTGTGCATCTGTTTTTGACAGCCACGCGTCAATTTCTCTCTTATGGTTTCCGACATATGTTCGTCGCTGATATATTTTTAAGTGCGCAAAATGTAGGAAATAAAATATTTTTGAGGTTTTGTTGATTTATTTGGTGAAAACCTGTGTTGGCGCCCGCATAAGGGCCAGTAAGTTAGTTAAGTAGTTGATAAGTAGGCTAGTTTTTCATGAATTTTTGTCTAGCATGTAAGTTAGTTTTAAGATGAAGTAAAATAATAATCAGTTGAAAAAAAAAATCAAAATTTAAACGAAAAACAAGCACCAAACCCGACGTAGCTCGGAATTTCACCAAGAGCACACCAGAAAATGTGGCTGAATTTTACTGATGTTAAATGAAAGCGCTGATGCATCATCGGAAAACGGATACAATGAACGTTAGTTTAGTCTCTGAATGGATTTACGTTGCGTAGAAAACTACTCTCCGAACGCATACCACGATCGGACCGATTGTTCAGACAATTCATCGAATTCTTTTATTTTTCGACGAAAACCAGCGTTTTTTTATTGCATATGAATAGGGTATGCAAATGGTTTTTGTTGAAAAACGCCCCTAAAAAGTGGTTGTGGGTTAAATTGATCCAAAGACCAAATGTTTTATTAAAGTTTTGGCTTCAAACGTTTTTTTTTTTTATTTTCTGAAAATTTTGGGGAAAACAGTTAATAGAAAACGTCCCAAAGTGAGCGTGGAAAAAGCTGTGTATGGACGAAATATAGATATTAAGGTTGTAAAAATATCTTGTTTAGAAACATTTTCAAAATAAATTACCGTTAAGACAAAAAAAAAAAATATATACAAGGTGGCGCAAAAATAACCTTCCGATGTTTTTTGGCTGTAATTTAAAAAAAGTAATGGAAAACTTTGATTCTTCTTGTGGATTATTTTTATTAGGTCTTTTAATTTTTTTTGCATCAAGTCGAGAATATGAACATGAATATGAGCCACAGTTGATTGTCATTTGAGCCCTTTTTATGGCATTATCCATCACTTTGGCCAAAACTTCCGGCGATAGGTCCTCACATTCTTGACGGATATTGTCTTTAAGAGCTGCAAGAGTCTGAGGCTTGTTGACAAAAACCCGCGACTTCAAAAAGACCCACAAAAAGAAGTCTGGAGCGGTCAAATCAGGCGATCTTGCTGGCCAGTGCAAATCGCCAAAACGGGATATTAGGCGCCCGGGAAATGCATCCTTCAGCATATCGGTTGTGGCACGTGCATTGTGTGCCGTTGCACCGTCCTGTTGGAACCACATGTTTTCCAATCCCAATTCATCAAGTTGCGGCAAAAAGAACTCGTTGATCATTGCTCTGTAGCGCTCACCATTCACAGTAACCGTTTGGCCCGCGACGTCTTCGAAGAAAAAAGGTCCGATGACTCCTCCAGCGAAAACAGGACACCATACAGTGACTTAGCGGGTGTAATGGCTCTTCGTGGGTTACACGCGGATTTTCAGTGCCCCAGAAGCGTAAATTTTGTTTATTTACGTACCCGCTAAGATGGAAATGGGCCTCATCACTCATGATTATTTTTGATGAAAAATCATCTTCCTCTTGGTGGTGATTAAGGATGGCTTGAGCGTATGTTAGACGCGATTGGCGGTCAGCAGCTAACAGCTGATGCACCGTCTGGACTTTGTACGGAAACATCTTCAAATCCTGTACCAAAATTCGCTGTAAAGACCGTCGACTGATACCCATTTGCGTGGCACGTCGTCTGGTCGATGTCGACGGCGCTTCCATGACATCTTCGGCTACAGCAGCAATACTCCGGGGTCTGCCACGCCTGGCGTTTCACCAGTAGGCGTTGGACGGCTAGGAAATCTGCGACAAAATTCACGTTGTGCCAAAGTCACCGACCGATTATTGCTCAAAAAAATAGTCACCAATATTCCGCGTTCTGGAGCAGTGTAGCGTAGCATTGTTTATTAACGTTTATTTTGCATGTGTTTACTACACAAATGTCAAAACAGAACTGAAAACTGAACGAAAATTGTATTGATAGTTAACATGATATCGGAACTGAAAAAGTGGTTACTTCGATCATATACGATGGTCAGTCGCCCTGTCATTCCATACTAGGTTCCCCTGTACAAACTACTAAATCGATTTGCTTCAAACTTAGGAGTTTCTACGTCTTTTCTAGGACGTTTTTTTTTCGATACGCGTATGATGTGCTGTTTTCGCTGGAGGAGTCATCGGACCTTCTTTCTTCGAAGATGTCGCGGGCCAAACGGTTACTGTGAATGGTGAGCGCTACAGAGCAATGATCAACGAGTTCTTTTTGCCGCAACTTGATGAATTGGGATTGAAAAACATGTAGTTCTAACAGGACGGTGCAACGGCACACACACACCCGGGCGCCTAATCTCCCGTTTTGGCGATTTGCACTGGCCAGCAAGATCGCCTGATTTGACCGCTCCAGACCTCTTTTTGTGGGTCAGTCGCTCTCCAACTCTCGTAGTGGTCAGTCGGCTAGTTAAGTGCGGAAGTACATTTCCAAAGTGAAGTAGTGAATAAGTGGCAAGTAAGCCAAGTGAATTTTATCGTCCAGCAACGATAAAACGACTTACATTAATCGGGGGTACATCTTCCCTCTTTTCCTGTTGTTTTTGCTGCTGCTGCGATTGTTGCTGCTAAAGGCAGAATACTTCACGTATACGCCGAAAGCAGAAAAACTTAAAACGCTCATCCTTAAAGGAATCGATCCCAGGGTTGATGCAGAGGAGCTCCTAAACGAGCTCAAGTATTTTGAGAGCGACGATGTAAAGTTCGTCGGCGTAAAGCCGTTTACAGCGGTCAATGGTAGAGGTGGTAACCCAAGGTTACCATTTTTCCTTGTGCAAATAACCCCCAATAGCAAAATCGATAGTGTACGCAGAATTAATCGCGTATACTATCATGCTGTCCATTGGGAAAAATTAAAAAGGACAGATCGCATACTGCAATGTATGCGCTGCCAGAGGTTCGGGCACGCCGCTTCTAACTGCAACATGCGGATTAGATGCGTTAAGTGCGACAAGAAACACATTATAAATGAGTGTCCTCTAGGTAGGGAAAGGGTTGAAGATATGAGCAAGCTCACATGTGTTCTTTGTGGAAACGCGGGGCACCCTGCTAATTATAAGGGATGTCCTGTATTCCAACAGAAGAGAAAGAGTATGCTAGCTCGCAAACAGGCTGCTGAAGAAGAAAAGCGATCTAAAAGTCGCTCTTTTACAAATAGGGTAGATCCCAACGTGTCCTTTGCTCAAATGGCAGCTGGACCGGGTAAACCCCAGACATCAAAAATGCCTACGGTTGCTGAGAAAGCACCTGAAGCAGATTTGGATCTAAAAAAGTTCTTGCTGTCGTTGAATAGCAAGATCGAACAGTTCCAAAAACAATTGAACGACCAAGCAGCTAGAATAGATTATATCTATTCGATGTTTGCCCAGTCTAGCGCGCCATGAACATGATGAGTACGTTGGATGAGGTAAACTTTAGGATCCTAGCTGTGAATGTTAATTCATTAGTCAGGGTCGAGAGAAGAACCGTCCTTTCAAATCTGTTGAGAAACCAACTCCCGGATGTACTTTTGCTCAGCGAAACTAAGCTAAACCAGAGACACAAATTGGGATACAGCAACTACCATGTAGTAAGAAGAGACCGACCCCACTCCTCCCAAGGGGGTGGGGTCGCTGTCTTATTACGCAAAGGCTTACGCCATAGCATCATATATAGCGGGGAAGTACGTAGGTTCCAGGTGCTGGAAGCATGCATCGTATGCATTCCTCTCCACAGTCGGAGGAGAATGTATGTGGTGTCGCTTTATGCACCTGAAGCAACTCAACAAACTCAATTTATAGCAGAGCTCGAGACACTTTTTCGTTGCCTCCAGCTTGAATCGGTTGAAAATTATTACTTTTTGGCCGGCGATCTTAACGCTAAGCACGCGGCTTGGGGAAATACAATCGAGAACACTAGAGGTCGACTGCTTCAGAATTGGCGGGAGCAAAATATGATTGAGTACAAACTTAGTTTGTACGCGACGGATATCCCGTCTTTCCCGAGAGGAAATTCTTTTCTGGACTTAGCCCTTATGGACAATAGACTAGAACTGACAAATAACGAACACGCGCGGAACTGTGTACGAGCATTCGATTACGATGACAGTGACCACCTCGGACTTGATGCCGTATTCAGGATCCCAAACGAGCAAACTCAACTGGAGGAGTTCGACCAAGTGCGTTCTTTCGACTATCGAAAGACGAACTGGCCGCGCTTCACCAGAGTCGTAAAACGAGAATTACGTTTGAGCGAAATCATCCCTCCAACAAACAGAAACCTGACAAACGATGAAATTGACCAAAATTTACTAAAAATGAATGAGGTCCTCACAAGGTCAATGGATCTAGCTATCCCTAAGATAACTAGTTCTGACGACCAGACGGAGAAATATCGAACGCCAACAATCGATGCACTCCACCGACACAAAAGCAGACTGGTCTCGAGGCTTAAACGGCTGCGTAGACAATTCACTGATCAAAAACCTAAAAAAATTAATATCGGAAAATTACATAAAATCTATAAATTTTTACTGGGGCAACAAAATTCGGGCTATAAAAACCAGTAGCCCGAATATGTTCCCCCAAATAAATAAAATATTCAGGCGAAAAGATCATAACGACATTCCATGTGTCCGAATTTCCAAAACGACAGAAAACAGACAGACACTCACGGCTGTTGGTATAAGTCCGGAATACGTTGACTCGAACGACGGTTTTTTCACGATCGAAGATCCTCAGGAGAAGGCGAATTCGATAGGCGCTATTTTCGAGACCGTGTATACGGTGAACAATCCTGTTCGCCCAAATCGCGATATTGAGGAAAGAGCCTTTCTGAATCACTTTCATCTGCGCACTGAACTTCAAGCTTGGCGATCTGAGAATCACGGTTTTTCCGTATTCAATGACGAAAACCCTTCCAATGGCATAGTCGCCAATAGCCTGATGCTGTTCGTGCAAAAAGATGAACTCCTGGACATCTTGGTATCATTGAAAAATAAAAAGTCGGCAGGAGAGGACGGTGTCCCAAACGTCGTATTGAGACACCTGCCAATAGAAGCAGTCGATATCTTCACCACCCTGTTTAACAATGCACTGAATAATGCACATTATCCGGTGCACTGGAAAACGGCGGTGGTACATCCTATCCCCAAAAAGGACAAGGACAAAACAAACCCTGCAAATCTTCGGTCAATAAGCCTTCTGCCGAATGTAAGCAAGGTATTCGAGAAGATAGTCAATAGAGCTCTGCTTAAGTGGGTTGAGGAAAACAAAATTATTCCGGATAATCAGTTTGGTTTTCGAGCGAGGCATGATACCATTCATGCCGCGTCGAAACTAGTGTCCGACATCCAATGGAATAAGTCCAAAAAACAATGCACAGGGGCCTGTCTGGTTGACTTTGAGAAGGCCTTCGACACCGTATGGTTAGAGGGGCTTTTCTACAAGCTGACCAGACTGGGCATGCGTAAACCCATGCTATATATGATTTATGAAATGCTTATGGGAAAGAAGTTCGTTGTCAAATGTGGCAACGTAACTTCGAGTAAAGTCTTTGAAATTAAAAACGGTTTACAACAGGGGGCGGTGAACTCCCCGATATTGTTTAACATTTATACAAGTGATCTTGTAGGTTCTCTCAGACACGCTATAGCGTACGCAGATGATCTAGTGGCGTACAGATCAGGTCCGAAAATCGAGGTCATCAACACACTTTTGCAACGTGACTTCGATCACATTAAGGGATATTGCGATGATTGGAAATTGAGGATCAATTTCCAAAAAACCGAAACAATTCTGTTCAGGACCCCAGTGCAGAGGGCTTCTTACGATACCAGAAAAAACTGGAAAAAATTTCGTATCATGGGACAGCTTGGACGGCCGTTGGCGGTGAGAAGTGAAGTCAAATACCTTGGCATCTGGCTTGACAAGTTTCTATATTTTAATAAAAATGTGGATGCTTGTCTGGCCAGGGCTAGGGGGGCTTATGCTCTGACAAGAAGATTGTTTCATAGCAGTCAACTTGATTCAAGGGTGAAAGTCATTTGCTACATGGCCCTCATAAGGCCGATCATCGCTTATGGTTGTCCCGTGTGGTTCAATGTATCACCATCCTACATGGAAAGGATACGGCTGTTTGAGAGACGTTGTCTCCGATCCTGCTTAGGATTGTACCGAACGCCGGACTCCGAGTACATAAAATATTATCGCAACGAGGTTCTATACAATGGGGCTCAGTTGAATAGAATTGACAATTTCCTAATTAAGGTGACTCGAAGGCACGCTGCAAGGGCGATGGCTAGCGACAACAGCCTGATCTTTGGGGCTTATTATCCCAATGATTTATACATGGAGAGCACGCTCATATCGGGCTTTATTCCACCAGAAGCATTCATTTACATCGATTCGTTAGGGTTAGCACAAGACAGGAACGGTATCCCGGTTTTATACCACCGCTATCGTGACGCGCGATATAAACGGCTAATCCGCGACGGGTACGTCGACAATGCTCCGGAGCTCCTCCGCTTTAGCACGGCGGTATCGGATCGCGATAGGATCGATGCTGCAAAACAGCGCACTGAATTCTGGTGGCTATATGAGGAAGGTGATTCTGCACTTCCTCAGGACTTTGCGGACTTTTAGTCCAACTCCATAGGTAAGATTTTAAATTAGGAACAAGGTCTGGGGTGGGGCTTGTGCACCATATTGGCGTACAATATGGTTGAACGCAGACTGCCGTGGGACCGAAAGACGCAATCAGGATGGCGACCCCTCGGGGCATGCGCAACGAGGGCTCGCCACCCCGATTATAATTAAGTTAGGTTTAAGTAGTTAAGTAGTCTTAAGTTAGGCTTAAGTAGTCTTAAGTTAGGCTTAAGTAGTTTAAGTAGTCTTAAGTTATATATAATCTAGATTAAGCTTTTATATAAAACAAAAAAAAAAAGTCACTAAACAAAGTTTTAAATTTTTTCTTTGTAAATTAAAATTAAATATAAAACCAAAAACCGACAAATATAAGCCTAAAGGCAAAATAAAACAGCTAAATATAAGCTTACAGCGCCCACTAAGGGCCGATAAGTTAGATTTAGTAAACCAGTTATTGATAAGTTAGATTTAAGCATTTTTGTCTAGTAGTAAGTTAATATTTTAAGTAAATAAAAAATGAGTTTAAAAAAAACCTCTTTTTGTGGGGCTTTTTGAAGTCGCGGGTTTATGTCAACAAGCCTCAGACTCTTGCAGCTCTTAAAGACAATATCCGTCAAGAATGTGAGGACCTATCGCCGGAAGTTTTGGCCAAAGTGATGGAAAATGCCATAAAAAGGGCTCAAATGACAATCAACTGTGGCGGCGGCCATTTACATGACATCATATTCTCGACTTGATGTAAAAAAAATTAAAAGACCAAATAAAAATAATCCACAAGAAGAATCAAAGTTTTTCATTTTTTTTTAAATTACAGCCAAAAAACATCAGAAGGTTATTTTTGCGCCACCTTGTATAAGGCATACAGAAATAATTGCTTGTGGAAATTTAATTTTATTGCCTTATAGATTACTAATTGTTAGTTGTGCTTCTAGGTGATTTTTTTTTAAAGGTTTTGCCTATTACCTAAATCTTGCCAAAAACTTATGAGTTAACTGGTGGGCTACCATCAGATCATGATTTTTCCTGTAATTCAGATTAATGAGTATAAGTTTCGATTTCCGTCTTCACACTAAGTGAAAACTCCTCAAAACTGTTTGTTAATCATTAAAAACAACATAAGACCATTTTTTATATATGCGTGTATAAGATACCGCATTGTATCATGGTCACTTAAGGCTGTATAAATTGTACTTTGTACAAGGAAAAATTCGCGCACGACATTCCTCTCCGGCTCCAACTTGAAAATCAACTTACACTCCACAATCAACCAAGTGAGTTCAACGAAGTTTATAATGACTTTTAAAATACTTTACCGGTGATACGCCAGGTTCAAGGTATAATTCGTAATGAATACCAACTCCACCCTTTTGTTTACCCAAGTGACGCAGCCGGTACTGCCTGTCACTGCATGCCACCGTCTTGCCGTTGCAGTTTACTTTGAGAACACTAGCACTTAACAGCAGGTGCAGAATCAAAAAGCCCGTATAATGCGCCACATACCAAGTCGTGTGGTTTCACCTTTTAAAGTTTATCCACTTCCGCGTAAATCCTTTAAGGAGTTGGATTGCAATCACCGATTACGATGAACGGCAAAGCGAGCATTTTGCACACCGCACCAACAAGAGTAAACGTCACAAAACACACTCAACAGGGTTGGCATATCGTAACTCAAGTATCCTAGTAAAAAGTTTACATGAACGGGATCCATCCGTCTCTTGAGTCGTGACATGAGCCATACAAAGAACTTGAAATTAAGTTTTCCGCATCCAATTCGAAAAGTTTAATTGCATTCTCTGTTCGATGTGGAAAATTAGTCGTCTTCGAAAAGTGTTCTCTAAGCGGGATGGATAAGTTGGGTTTGTTCTTTTATTTCTTTGATTCATTAGCGGTAACAGGTAGATCATGGAGCTGTTTGAAGGTTAATTATGTTTTTACAATTAGAACAATCAGCAAAATCATCACAAGGCACAAGCCCATGACTGCAATCCTTTTCGCAGGGACATACCTACTTAGCTCGTCTGCAAAGTATTTACACACACACATAAAATTACAAAATATTGTTCAGTGTGTATAGTTGCACACAATGATCCTTGATTACAGTCTATTGCCAAAAGCGCACGTGAATGTCATCCAGTTGATGCGAAAATTTGTTTGGTTTTCGTGGCACTGCGCTTCAACCCGATTACCTTGTTTCAGTTAACGAGTTTTTCCGCCAAACAGTGTAACCATGGCACCGTGGAGAGGACTCTGCATCCAAAAAGCCAACAACCCTGTGTTTGGCGTTCTCTTGTCAGTCATGCAAACATCATATCGTGCGGCGGCAATCTGCATTTAAGTAAGGACCCAGGCGGAATATTTTCGTGCAGCATTTTGAAGTGCACAACAAACACAGCAACAATAAAATACAGAACCATGTGTGCAAATTTAATTCAGCTGGGGTCGAACTAGGACCTTGGCCACTCATTGGTCTTTGTATGTCACGACAATGCGGTTTGTTTGCTTCATAACATCAAGATTTAATTTTATTGTTTACCGTTGAATATAATTACACATACTCTTTAAAAGACATTTATTGAGTTGAATATATGTAAATAAAATTGAGAAGTGCAACTATCCGGAGCCAGCTACATAGCTGGTACGACATGTTGCAGCCTATGCACACCACATTCCGCTACATACATGAGTATTTCTTCTTTCAACAAAAATAAAAAAACACTCAATATCGGTGAGAAAAACACCAAATAACAAACCCAGCTCCCGAAAAAAAGAAGGACAACTTAAAAGTTGGCATTGTCGACCTAGATTTTTTGTGGCAGGGAATCAACGAACAACTGGCTAAGTGTAGAAGTAATGCCATGCCTCGGCTACCTAAAAAAAAAGTGCAGCTTTGAGTAGGGCGTTGGGGGAAGGGAGTAAATCTGGATAGATAAAGCAACAGGACTTCAGGAAAGGTGCATCGAAAAACGCAATTCACAGGGATGCGTCGGAGAATATTCCGAAGATAAAACCTCCGAATCGTAAAAAATCGAAGAATTTTCCGCTCCGAGGGATACCTCGCTGGGGCTGAATTTAAGGTTTGGTCTCGAGTTACAGTGGAATTAAAAAGTTCTAACCTTATATTCGTCAACAATGCAAATTTGTGAATGACATCAGATAACGCAAAATACAGTCCATTTTCATTCTGCCCCAGCGAGGTATCCGTCGAAGCGGACAATTTTCCGCAACGCATACTTCTTCGGAGGTTCAAGTTCTATTCGTGGTATGTGTCATCGGATAAAAAATCACTTCACTGGTGTGTCGGAGGAAATCGGAAAAAGAATTGCAATTAGCTGTCAAAAATTGCACGAAAAATGCATCTGAAGGCACTTCAACGTAATTCGCCAGCATGCGTTAAAAAATGTCGGATAAATATTCCGAACAGCTTTTCGGAAGAATACCTCGAAGCTAAAATCCTCCGAATCGTACAGAATCGGAGAATATTCCGCTCCGACGGACACCTCGCTAGGGCAGATTATCCAAGAACACGTTAAGAAAGCTACATAAGCCTTATACACTTGCGACACATATCTCTTTCTGGTTTAACGTGTCTATCATTAGACCCATTCAACTTTTTGGTGTCTTACAGCAAAAATGTAAAATTCAAATATCACTTGCATATCCACAAGCTGAGCTCTATGAATATCCCCTTCCGCAGCTCTAGATGCTGTCCTACTTCTTTTGCCCCTAGATACATATTAACGGCAAACAGACTACAGCTTGTGCAGCTTTGACACAGAGAGCCTCGTCGCAATGACCACCCACTCAAGGTGAACACACAAAGAAATCACTGACCACACCAAACCCAAACCAGTTTTGAGCATAACTTCAGGACAACCATTCCCATTCGCCTTGATCGGGATTCGGATTCGATCGGAACTAATAATTCGATTCACATCGATACGGATGGGTCTAGAACATAATTAAGAGTGGGTGGACGTGATTTCTCTTAGCAGCTTAATCTTCGCATATCATTTCGCCGTTTCCTAGGCGGAAATCATGGCAATCAGAGAAACCTTGTCTTGGCTGAAAAGGAATGTAAAATCTACGAAGCATATTAACATATCGCTCCAGTCCATTTCGCTCAAATCGAAATCAGCCCAAGAATGCTGACTATCTCTTAAAGAGATGGCAGAGAATTTACCTCTTCCTGGTGCCGGGCCACAGAGAAATACCAGGCAACTGCAAGGCGGATGCGCTTGCAAATAACTACCCTTGTTATCCTAGGCTAGATATACCCCTCCTTACATGTAAATTACAGTTCAAACTATATGTGGTCAAGAAAGCAAACCGCAGGTGGATAGACAGCACAGCGTGTCAAACATCAAGGCAACTCTGGCCAAACTATAATCCGAAGCGCTCCATTTGCTTGACAATGCTTAACAGATCCTTTCTCTACTCTTGTCCAGCTCTCTCACAAAAGAAAACTCCATTTTGGAAACATACTTACTTACTTATCGAGTTACCGACCCGTGATGAAACACTGCATCCTTCCATCCTATTCAATACCGGGGTCGTTGCTTCTAGTTGCATAGAGCAGTCGCTCTGGCATCCGCGATGGCTTGGTCTTTGAAACGGAGGTCCTGTCTTCCTTTCCTTCTCGAAGCTGGGGGCTCGGATTCGAAGACCCTCTTAGCTAGAGTATTATTGTGCATTCGGTCTATGTGGCCGAGCCAATGTAGTCGACGTGTTTTGGCAATTACTACTTTGATAATCCAGGTGGGCTGGCTAATATTAATGTCCGAAACCTACTACGCTATATAGCCATCTCTGAATGGTTTGGTTAGGCGAATGAATATGGGGAAAATCGACAGATCCACGTGGTATCACAACCGACCTGTATGGTCTAAGTGTACACTTGCATTGCCTGCTGCCACTGCAGACTAACCTAACTTAACCTACGGACAGACAAACGGCGATGGTACCATAGGATGGACTTAACAAAATGTCACGGCAATGGTGGTGGTACCATAGCCCCAACTTTATGACTGACAACAGAAGATTCCAACTACTAGTCTCTTATGGTAAACGCCAGATCTAGATGTTTGTTGGGATGTTTTAGGGACACTGTCTTCAGTCTTCAAAAATGATTTATGCAGAAGTTATAAAAACGACGAAAGAATATAGTCTGTAGAACCTCTCTCTCAGCTATACATAACGTTGTTTATCTTACATAGAATCACGCTTTATTGACAGCATACGCAATTTGGTCTAAGCTTCCTTTTATGAAGGCATGTTGGTTAACTTATAGGTCAACTTTATTTCAGACACTTAGGATAAGTTGCTTATCATGAATCTGAAAACTTCCCATTGACGATTACAACAATGACAGTATCGTTTCGGAAAAAATACGTACCGATTATTCCACCAGCTTAAATCATTAAATATTTCGCAATGCAAGCAAAGCAATGTATCTCGTGTAGATTGGTAGCATCCCATCTCTATTAAATTTGCTCCTTCATACTATACATTCTACAAGGTGGCGCAAAAATAACTTTCCGATGTTTTTTGGCTGTAATTTAAAAAAAAATGAAAAACTTTGATTCTTCTTGTGGATTATTTTTATTTGGTCTTTTAATTTTTTTTACATCAAGTCGAGAATATGATGTCATGTAAATGGCCGCCGCCACAGTTGATTGTCATTTGAGCCCTTTTTATGGCATTTTCCATCACTTTGGCCAAAACTTCCGGCGATAGGTCCTCACATTCTTGACGGATATTGTCTTTAAGAGCTGCAAGAGTCTGAGGCTTGTTGACATAAACCCGCGACTTCAAAAAGCCCCACAAAAAGAGGTCTGGAGCGGTCAAATCAGGCGATCTTGCTGGCCAGTGCAAATCGCCAAAACGGGAGATTAGGCGCCCGGGTGTGTGTGTGCCGTTGCACCGTCCTGTTGGACCCACATGTTTTCCAATCCCAATTCATCAAGTTGCGGCAAAAAGAACTCGTTGATCATTGCTCTGTAGCGCTCACCATTCACAGTAACCGTTTGGCCCGCGACGTCTTCGAAGAAAAAAGGTCCGATGACTCCTCCAGCGAAAACAGCACACCATACAGTGACTTTGAGCGGGTGTAATGGCTCTTCGTGGGTTACACGCGGATTTTCAGTGCCCCAGAAGCGTAAATTTTGCTTATTTACGTACCCGCTAAGATGGAAATGGGCCTCATCACGATGATTATTTTTGATGAAAAATCATCTTCCTCTTGGTGGTGATTAAGGATGGCTTGAGCGTATGTTAGACGCGATTGGTGGTCAGCCGCTAACAGCTGATGCACCGTCTGGACTTTGTACTGAAACATCTTCAAATCCTGTACCAAAATTCGCTGTAAAGACCGTCGACTGATACCCATTTGCGTGGCACGTCGTCTGGTCGATGTCGACGGCGCTTCCATGACATCTTTGGCTACAGCAGGAATATTCTCTGCAGAACGGCTACTCCGGGGTCTGCCACGCCTGGCAGCATCTCGCGTTGTGCCAGTCTCTTCGAGGCGAGCGGCTAAACGTCGCAGTGTTTCACTAGTAGGCGTTGGACGGCTAGGAAATCTGCGACGAAATTCACGTTGTGCCAAAGTCACCGACCGATTATTACTTAAATAAATAGTCACCAATATTCCGCGTTCTGGAGCAGAGTAGCGTAAAATTGTTTATTAACGTGTATTTCGCATGTGTTTACTACACAAATGTCAAAACAGAACTGACATTAGGGGCCAATCGCAAAATTTATAGCATTTTCTGATAGGAGGATTACTTTTGCGCCACCTTGTACAATAGGGTTCGTCGCCGAAGACTACATTTATGCTGCGAAATTTAGGTCAACATCCAATTACTTAAGAGTTTTCGGTCTGTGATCGCAGCTGAAAGCAAAAATGCTGAACAGATTGATTTTATTATAGGACCGAACCTACAGGTACCTAACATATAACAGTTTTGGTATAACGCAAATTTTTCAACAACGATTTTGATGAAACTTCATGAAAGTATTAACATTATTACTTATTTTAACGAAAAAACACTTTCTGGCTTTTTTCCCAAAACATTTGAATAAAAGGTTTCTGTATCTAGCCCAAATTTGAAAAATTATTAATTGGAGAATTCCCTTGTCAAGTACAGGCAACTTCAACTAGATTAATATTGCAATGAAGCTCCTTTTTATAGGAACGTAAATTGGATATGTCATGTACTCAATTTATTGAGCACCTCATACATTTGTATTTGGCCTTGCAAAAATATTAGAATAGCTGTCAGTCATCTAGAAGCACCAGGTGGAACTGGAAAAACATTTTGCATTTCGTAAATCATCGCCGAAATACGATAAAAAATGGAATCGTATTGGCCGTTGCATAATCTGGAATTGCAGCAACATTATTGGATGGATTCGGAACAGCTCATTCAATTCTTGAACTGCCTCTGAATATTCGATGTAACCCAGATGAAGTGTGCAACATCAAAATATAATCAGTCAAATGGTTGGAAATACCTTCACGTATATGCACGATATAATAAAAAAAAGCAAAAGAACCAAAAATATAAGAAATAAAATCTGACCTTCAACATATCTCAACTGAATCAAAGTGCTGGTACTAACCCAACTATGAATGAAATTAAACATCTTCCGGATTCGAAACACAGGAGGATACCATTACCAACTCATGAAAGCAAATTGACTTTAATGCAAAAATCAAATATTTACCGGGAGACGTATATAGAATGAGAAAAAGGATAAAGTTTCACCCACCAAATGCAAGCCTCGATTTACTCCGCATCTACATCACTTTCACCCGAAGGATGTGATATGCTGTTGAAGCTACCACACGCGAATGTCGACGATATTCATTCACTATGTCGGTAGAACACGACAGCATCGCTGTTGAATCACCGAGAAAAAGGAGTCCTTCTGGAATGCAGGAAACAGAAATTCATATAGCAGCCAGAAGTGGAGGAATACCACAAATATTTTCCAAATGTTGGCTTTGCACATCGAAGATTAAAATTACCTCCGGAGGAATGGTTAGTCATGACGCGGCATCCACAGATAGATAGATACCCACACCATACACATAGTATGCTGATGCTCGACCACAGCCGCCGTATTTGTCTTCTTCCGAGCGGCTAGGTCTGCCAGTGCAGTGAAGTGCCTGAGGGACGATAAGAAATGAGTGATTCCATTACAAGGATGTGAGATGAATAAATATTTAATTTGCAATCTTTTTCGGATGTAACTATACATATATGCGGTGATGGTGATGATGGAATTAAAAGATGCCGAGGTTCAAATCCGCTGTGATTAGATACAGTGTTGCGGCGGCTGTCATGTGGAAGGAATTCGTTTGCGGTTGAGGTGAAGTCGTGCAGTGAGTTTTCGTAGATTTTAATTCATCAAATCCTGTGGGTTGTAGAAAAGGATAAACACAATTGTTTGTCGGAAAAGTGTAAAGAAGCACTCGTGTTCAAAACAATTTACTAAAGTAGACCATGAATCCGGTTTGCTTGTAAATATGATTTTTGCATGCAATCAGACATACATTTTAATTTTAGTGCTAAAGATCAGCCTCTTACTTACTTACTTAAGTGGCGCTACAGTCCGGAATGAACCTGGGCCTCAACCAACATGGCTCTCCAATTAGCCCGGTTGCGCACTCCAAGTTGGTTGAGGTCGGTTTCTACTTGTGCGCGCCACTTAAGGCGATGTCTTCCTCTACTGCGTCCGACGCCTGGCTGGGAATCGAAGACTCTGCGAGCCAGAGTATAGGTGTCCATTCGTTCTACATGTCCTAGCCATCTTAAACGTCCAATCCGGAGTTTTTTGACCAGGGGCATGTCAATGTACAGCTCGTATAGTTCTTGGTTGAATCTTCGTCTCCATAGCCCGTCAACGCAAACGGGACAGAAGATTTTTCGAAGAATTTTACTCTTAAATCGACCAAGGATTTCTTCATCCGCTTTTGAGACGGTCCATGCTTCAGTGGCGTAGAGCAGGACTGGGATGATCAGGGTCTTATGTAAGATCTCCTTAGTAGTTGGAGTGAGGGCTCTACTACTGAATTGCCTTCTTATTCCGAAGAAACAGCGGTTGGCAAGAGTTATTTTTCGTTTAATTTCTGACGAGATGTTGTTGTCAGAGTTAATAGCGGAACCGAGATAGATAAAGTCCCGTACTACCTCAAAGTTATATCTGTCAATGGTGACGTTCCGTCCAATTCGTCGATGTTTTATGTCCTTTCGTGTTGACAGCATATACTTCATCTTGCCCTCATTTACTGCTAAACCCATTTTTGCCGCTTCCTTCTCTAAACTAGCAAATGTGGCTATGACATCACGTTGGGTCCTACCAATGATGTCAATATCGTCGGCGTATGCTAGTAGTTGTACAGATTTTTGGAAAATTGTGCTTCTGCTGTTAGCTCATGAGTTTTTCACCATCCTTCAAGAATCAGATTGAAGAAGTCACACGACACCGCGTCGCCTTGCCCAAATCCTTTCTTGGTATCGAATTTGTCACTTTGTCAGTGAGGTCGTTTCCGACCCTGATGGAGCAGCGAGAATTCTCCATCGTCATCCTACACAAACGGACGAGTTTGGGCGGTATACCAAAACTAGACATGGCTCTGTATAGTTCGTCTCTATAAATGCTGTCGTATGCGGCTTTGAAATCGATGAATAGGTGGTGGGTATCGATTTGGACTTCTTGGGTTTTTTCCAGGATCTGCCGAAGTGTGAAGATTTAATCGGTTGTGGACTTTCCTGGCCTAAAACCACACTGATAAGGGCCGATCAGGTTGTTGGTTAACGGTTTCAGGCGTTCACATATTACGGCGGATAGAATTTTGTATGCGATGTTGAGGAGACTTATGCCTCTGTAGTTGGCGCAGTTCAGAGGGTCTCCTGTTTTGTGGATCGGCAAACGATGCTTATGCTCCATTCTTCAGGCATACTTTCTTCCGACCAGATTCGCTTATGAGTTGGTGGATGTTACTTACCAAGTCATCTCCGCCGGCTTTATAAAGCTCGGCGGGAAGGCCGTCATTTCCGGCAGCCTTATTAAGCTTCAGTTTAGATATTGCTATCCTCACTTCACTCATGTCAGTTTCATTTCTCATTTCGGAAAAAATACGGCCCGATGATGCCGCCAGCCTAAAAACCGCACCAAACAGTCACTCTTTGTGTGTGCATTCGTTTTTCGACAGTCACTCTTGGATTGTCATTCGCCCAAATGCGGCAATTCTGCTTATTGACGAATCTACTGAAGTGAAAAAGTGCCTCATCACCAAAGATGATTTTCTTCGAAAATTGATACTGCTGCCATTTCTGGCCAACATTCTGACCATTGACGGGCTCAGCGGCGCGATGGTTAATGCGATGAACTGCCGCGTAGAAGGTCTGGGTTCGATTCCCAGCCATAGCAACACCTAAATAATATTTCACTGGCCCTCCTCTCGTGACGATCTGAAAAATCATCCGAGTAGTATCAATTGTCAAGAAAAGCATATCTCACAGGAGGTCCCGCCACACGCACACATTAATGGTTGTAAGAAAAAAGCTGGGCCCTGGGTACTAACGAGACTGTTGCGCCAAATTTTTTTTTTTTATTCTGACCATTGACGACGCTTGAAATGGTCAAGAGGCTTTAGTTCTTGAGTCAATTGCACCTTGAAAGCGTGTGAATGCAAGTCTTTATGCATAACGTACATCAACGACGAGCGTGAGAGGTGTAATTGTTGGGCACGACGACGAGGTGAGGTGGACGGTTCTTCAGCCACACTATCGCGAACAGCAGCAATATTTTCTGCAGTATGAGCTGTACGAGCATGCCCTGGTGTCTTCACATATCCTACAGACCCGATTTTTCCGATTGTACGCACAAATGGACGATTAAATTGACCGAAAAAATCCCGAAATGCATTTTGATTTGAACGCCCATTTTCATAATAAACCTGAATAACTTTAGCACGTTGCCCGATGGTGTATCTTTCCATGGTTCAAATTGAAATAGTCTGAGATTAAGATGGGTCAAATGAAATGCAGAAAAATTTGACTTTAAGGTCTGGTTCACATTCAACATCAGCTCTTAAATTTTAACCACCCGTTGTTTGCCACAAAACGTTGATTCTAATTTTGGGGCGGAAAAGACACGATGGGAAGCTCAAAGTATTACTTACTACCAGTTTGTATTTGTATGCAACTAAGTATGTGTGCAGCTTATCTAGAGCTCTATCACGAGGTTGTACTACTGGGTGTATTTTATATTTCAGGTTCATTTTTTTTGGTTGCCATTTTGTGCAAATGAAATTTGTTAGTTGGCATTTGAACTTCGTTGAGTATGGTTGATAACAATTTATAACGCTGCATCTAACGCAGAAACAACGTGCTGATATAAATAACAAGAATAGCCCCTATTGGAGCACTGAAAACTATCGATTGATTCACCAAAAACCACTACGCCCTAGTAGGGTAACTGCAAGGTGCGCCATTTTGTCTAACGGGGTCATTGGGCCATATACAATGCTGTAACAATTACTGGTGGCCGCTATAGGGAATTTCGAAAAACGTTCTTGTGCCCGAATTGGGTCAATTAGGCCTACAGAGCATGTGGTACCAATAAGACGGGGCCACATCGCTCGTACGATACGAATATTACGAGAAAATTTTCACGATCGAATAGTTTCTGGTGACATCGGCTGGCCGCCATGATCACTTGATTTGACGCCTGCATTTTTCTCAAGGTGGTACTTTAAGGAGCAGATGAACTTCAAGAAACCAATTATGTAGTTAAGATCTAGATGCTGAAGGACGCCGTTAGAAACGAAAATGCTGAAATTACATCAGAATTCTGCGAAATTGTTATGCCAACTGTGCACAAGTAACATCGTTAGCAGTGTTTTTTTTTTTACAAAATGTTAGATACATAATTATATTTCAATTGAACGGAAAGGGCAGATACAAAATAAATAATAAACAAAAAAAAAACAATAAAAAATACAGAAATGCCATTGTCTTTAAACGTGTCCAAATCTACTTGTAACTAAATAAAAATATTCTAAAATGATTTTTAAATTAATAAAAAATAAGGAAGCTACAAAAATTGAGTTTGCTGTAAATGAAGGTTAATACCAAGTTTATATTGTCAACACTAAGGCCCGGTTTTTCAATGCGATACATATCTTCCAAGTTTCGGGATAAAACTCGAGTTAGCTCGATAAAGTAATTTTTCATTCATTTTCAATCCAGAGTTAACGTACTGGGTTAACGCAAGTTTGGTGAGTTTACCCTGGGACTAAATGGTCAGTTGTTTTTGACAGATGATAAAATATCGGGTTTTTCAACAGGGACGCTACAAAAGTTGAGCGACAGGGACAGCAAACAACGCCATATTTCTTGCCGCTCTTTTGATATTTCTCTTCAGTAAGGTTTGCCATTTCATGATGAAAAAACATAGGTACGATCAACGACGAGTCGAAACTATTAAAAATTTACAACCGAAGTTCGGAGTCAGTGGCCTCAACGTTAAGAGCG
Source organism: Rhingia rostrata (assembly GCA_949824845.1). Taxonomy (NCBI): domain Eukaryota; kingdom Metazoa; phylum Arthropoda; class Insecta; order Diptera; family Syrphidae; genus Rhingia; species Rhingia rostrata. The sequence goes on from OX463757.1 coordinate 44,450,754, forward strand.
CTACGTCCTATTTATGGTCGTCATAATCGTCCTAGCAGATCAACAATTGAGCGTCTAGTGGAAACATTTTAATCCACAGGGACAGTACAAAATGTTCCCGTGCCAGTGAGACAAAGAAGTGCCCGTAGTGTCGAGAATATTGCTGCCGCTGAGGATTCAGTTCAGAAAGCCCAAATGTGTCTCTCACACGTCGTTCTCAAGCATTGGGCATCTCTGTGACGTCGTTGTGACGAAATTTGCATAAATATCTTGGCCTACGTCCTTACAAGATTAATTTGACGCAAGAACTGAAGCCGCTTGACCACCAGAAGCGTCGTTTGTTCGTGAATTGGGCTGAGCAACAACTTGGAAATGATTCGGATTTTCATCGAAAAATCATCTTCAGCGATGAGGCTTATTTCTGGCTGAATGGCTTCGTCAATAAACAAAATATGCGGTATTGGTCAAGCAGCAATCCACACGTACTCCATGAGTCATAATTGCATCCCGAAAAAATTACGGTTTGGTGTGGTTTATGGGGAGGCGGCGTCATTGGGCCGTACTTCTTCCATTACTGTGAATGGGAATCGCTACCGTTCAACGATAACCGAATACTTTTTGGTCCCAATTGGATGATATGGACTTGGAGGACATGTGGTTCCAACAGGAAGGCGCCACAAGCCACACAGCGAATGCCACAATCAATTTATTGGAAACCAAGTTTGGAGAACGTGTTATCTCACGAAATGGTCCAGTCGCTTGGCGGCCTCGTCGTGCGATTTTACGCCGTTAAACCATTTCCTGTGTGGCTACGCCAAGTCTATGGTCAATGCCAACAAGCCAGCGAAGATTGATGAACTTCGAACGAATGTCGAACGTGAAATTGCAGCAGTATCGGTCGAATTATGCTTGAAAACCGTCGAAAATTGGGTTCAGCGTCTGGACTTCTGCAAGCGTGCCCGTGGTGGCCATGCAAAAGAAATCGGGTTCCATACATAATGGCATCGAACGTTCTTTCACAGGAATAAAGAATTTCATTGATATCCAAAACCGTTTTTGTTTTATTCACAAAAACTTTTGTAGCCCTCTTATTGAAAAACTCTTTACCAAACAAACAATTATTTTCAATTCCATCTTAGTGGACATTATATCAAATTTTCAGAAACTAAATACGTGTATGATCAGATCCCAGCGACTCGAAACTGTTTCCAATATTGGGTTTGACTGTTTTAAGAATAAAACGGATTGTAAGATAGCGAAAAAACATTTTTATTTATTTGGTAAATAATAAACCAAACAGCTGATAATTGAGCTATTCCATATCCTATAAATTTCGATAACTTTTTGACAGCAAAATCGATAAACCACGAGTGCTACCAAATCAAATCACTCGGAATCAAATTTAGTCCCACACTGAAAAGCTGCTTCATGAGTTAACTTTGGATTACATTTATTTCGGGGTTACTTAACTCTGGATTATCTCAGAAAAAACCGGGCCTAAGGGACACATAACGTCGACGAATAGGACAGAACGTCACCATTGACAGATATAACTTTGAGGTTGTATGGGACTTTGGTCAAAAATGTATCAACGAATTATTCATGCCAACAGCGTTTTGTTTTGCGCTAAGAAGGCAATTTAGTAGGTAAGCCTTCACTCCAACTATAAAGAGAATCCTATACAAGATAAAGAAATCCTTGGGCGATTTGAGAGAACATTTTTTCAAAAAATCTTCGGTCTCGTTTGCGTTCGACGGGCTATGTAGGAGAAGATTCAAAAGAACTATACGAGCTGTACAGCGACATACCCTCCGCATTTGACGTTTAAGATCGTTTGGATTCAGCCAGACGTGGGACGCGGTAGAGGAAATCCTGGCCTAAAGTCGAGCGCAGAAATCGACCACAACCACCTAAAAGTACGCAACTGGAGGCAGTTAACAAAGGATCGAGCTAATTGGAGAGGCATGTTGGTTGAGCCCCATGTATATTCGGGACTGTAGCGCCTCTTAAGTAAGTAAGTAAGTAAGTAATGTCATTCTTAACCGTGTCAGCTGGAAGGCCTTGCAATAGCATATAAATTAGTCAAAATGATTTGTTAAATTCGAATTCATCTGGAAAGATGCCAGTTAATATTTTCTTCACGGTCTTCAATCTGTCTGTGATAATGGGTGACAGTTGTAAAGTACTTGTCAAAGCGATAAGTGGGTTTCTCATTATTGGTAAGGTGTAGGTCAGGTTTGTGGGTTATTGAGGAAGATGATGTTCATCTATTCTAATTAGCCTCAGGACAATTGTGATGCCGATGAAAGTTTACGTGTGTATGTAGCATCTAATTTGGTGTCATTGATGTCTACTTCCCTCTTTCCTCTTTCCAAACACCCGAAGTTATTGGAAACCTGAAATGGTAGGAAAGTTGCTTTTTGAAAAGATCTAGCAGCTTTTGGAAAATTATTTTCATAGTTGTATTTCTTTTGTTTTTATATAGACTATACCCAAGGCAGTGCCTTACGAAGTGAAGGATATCCTAGTGTGTATCTTTACCAACAAAGCCTCTACAAAGTTCGTCATATATAAAATGGATTTCCAATTTATAGCTTTTCAGTAAGTTATGCTAAAAATATTTCTGGATTTTTCAAATAACTTAATGGGTTCTGGCTTTGCAATACTTAGTCACATCCCTTGATGTAAGTTCATGAAGTGTTCGATTGACAATCCGGTTTACCGATTCCTGTTTATTAAGTTTATCGGCAAATTTTTTAAACTGGTTGTCATGTGCCCAGTGATCTTAGAATTCTGTTCATAGTGGATTAGTATCGTTAACTTTTAGATCATTTTGGTTACGTATGCTAAAGCCAAAATCTCTCACTGAAAGACACTTCTGTATTCTGGCGTCGGTCAATATTTTTTGAGAACAAAGAACACACTTGTTCCAACACGGGAATCCATTATAGAACCATCCATATAGACGGAGATAGAATCGGTGCAAATTCTATTCTCTCCCAATATTATTTGCTTGGAAAGATGCGGGCCGCCGGGCAATGGCAAGTAATAGTAGGGCTGTGGTGCCATGTGTTAAGTTAACATGCCTGACTCTTTAGAATTAAGGAAGTTTTTTTTGCATAATCCATATCCTAGCAGTTAAGCAGACTGATTCACATGAAGCGTTTACTTCCAGATTCTGGCATTTAAAGGTAGGAAGCTATCACATTGTTATCCTCTTTGCATTACTTGTGCCCGCCTTTTATCCCAATTTTTCATATGGGTAAATTTATTTGTAATTTGACACCTACTCCTTGAGACCTCTTTGCATACTTGAGTGTTCAAAAGTGCAGCGGATATAAATTCCGCTTTTCCCGCTTATCCACCTATCCCGTAGGGATATATTAAATTTGACACATAGATTGTAACAAGAGAAATAATTTACAAATAATAATAAAAACGATATATATGCCATTAAATATTAATATATAGCTATGTTTATTCGTAGCTCACAAGTTTTAAGGGCTTTAAATTTCGAGCTAGAATAATGAAATGTACGGTAAGGAACGTTGAAAAAGTGTCTGAACCAATTATTCAGACAAAATATTTTCCAGTTAAAAACTGTTTTCGCTACAATTTAAGGAAATTCGATACAAATGTTGATACAAATACTTCGGTAAGATTGATATAAATATTTCATCTACGGATCATGTTAACACACGCCTACTTTTTTACGGCATTTTTGTAGTTTAAAAGACGATTTGTTGGCATATGCTACAGCTTAACACAAAGGTCATACGAGTATTAAGCCCGTTTAAGCTATATGAGCTTGGATTCATTAAACCACGTTAACATTTTGACCACACTGAATTTTAAAGGATGTTTATTTTAACGATATGATAGATATTAAACGATTCGCAAAGCAAACTGCAGACTTCTCATATGTTTTCTCATAGTTTTAGAGCACCTTTGGATGCCAAGTTCTCTGCAGAAAGTCCATGGTCCAATAATGTGCCTAGTTCGGCATGAAATATTGCAAAATTTTAAAAATGTATTTTACTTAGCCGAATAACATTCTGCAAAAAAATTTAAATAAAATGAAAATTATAATAGCACCATTTTCTATTTACGAATATTCTGTATATATTGTTGATTTTAATTTCGATACACTGCCAATCCGCTTAACTTTATCTGTTGTGTATTTTGTACAATTTATCTCTGTATCCGGTCTTCTGCAGCACTAAAGTTTTAATCACCACATAATTGAACACGTGTGTCAACCAGAAAGTAACATAAACACCACGTGATAAATAAATCATTCGCAGATTAAATAATTTCACCAGCTCATTAGCCGCTGTTAGTGCTACAGAAACACACACATCGGCACTTAACACGACATGGGTGAAACGATATTTTCAATTTTTCGAAAAATTTCAGAGAGCTCTCCAATTGTGTGTGTTTATTTTCAATTCCCTTTGTGTTAGACTATTTTGAAATAATTTATAGACCTGTCCCTTTGAACTGTTACACAATCTAATCGATGGACGTAAGTATTGCGATGTTCAACCGACTGATGTTAATGCAGGTCATAAAATGCCAAACTCCAAAATGTCGGTAAAAATGTTTTTTTTTTAATTGATTTTTATTTTAGTTTATCTTAAAACTAACTTACATGCTAGACAAAAATTCATGAAAAAACTAGCCTACTTATCAACTACTTAACTAACTTACTTGCCCTATGCGAGCGCCCTAAATTACACTATAACTCAATTCTAATGCCTTTCAGCCTATTATCTAATCTATAAATCTAAAGGTTACACAATGTTTAACAACAAAATTTTTTGGTTCTTGTCTTTTTTTTATTTTATTTAAACTTACATGCTAATGAAAACTACTTATCGACTAACTTAAACTACTTAAAACTAATTAAAACTACCTAAAAATAACTTTAAAACTAGAACAGCCACAGCAAGCGTGTTTTTTTTGTTTTTTTTGTACCATGTTACGGATGTCAAAATAATAAACAGACAAATACAATTAATATATGTATAGATAAATACAACAATCCAAATTTTCTTTTCATTCCAACATGCGGAATTCTATAAATATTGCGCACTGACCCTTCTAAACCAATAAAATTCTGAACACCTACTAACTAGTTAGAATAATAACACAAAAACATAGATAAACAGGAAAGAAAAGGGAATGTAAAAAGCTACACTTTGGCTTTGCCTGAGCGGGGTACTTACTGTCTTTTCTATTTCAATCACCAAGCAGTGCAGACAAATTAAATTTAATCGTCTAGTACTTCCCAGATTACCTACTCGTGTATACTAAACCATATATAAATAGTTTCCAAGTTGTGACAATTATATCAAGTGAAAATTCTGCCAACCTCTTTAATAATTGGAAGGCAACATCAATTATTGGGCGGAGGATTGATTCTCCGCCAACATTTATTGAGTATACCAAATCACGTGATATTAAAGACAATTACCACAGCTTCGTTACCACTTATCACCAAAACCCAAGTGCAGTGCAATGAGCAAGCCTCCCTTCCGCCTTACATAACGAGCCACGCATGAAAAAAAAAAGTCTACCTGCGCCCAATACAAAAACACGGGCTTGCGACTTCTATACGAAGCACCATCAGCACAGCAGCAAGTGTAGCTGATAAGCAAATTTTTTTTTTTTTTTGCTCGCAATAGTTGTTTTTTGGAGATCAAAACAGATTGACTAAGACCAAGGCTAACTCAGGTATACTAGTAAGCTGCTGGAAGATCATCGAATATTATTCCACCAGAGGCATTTGTTTATATCGATTCGTTAGGGTTGGTACAAGACAGGAACGGTGTCCCGGTTTTATACCACCGCTACCGTGACGCGCGTAACAAACGGCTAATCCGCGACGGGTACGTTGACAATGCTCCGGAGCTCCTCCGCTTTAGCACGGCGGTATCGGATCGCGATAGGACCGAGGCCGAAAGGCAGCGCACCGAATTCTGGTGGCTACACGAGGGAAGTGATTCAGCACTTCCTCTAGACTTTGCGGACTTTTAGTCCAATAATTAGTTCTTCAAAAAATTATTGTAGTACTAGGTCTGTGGCTGGGATTGTGCTCCATATTGGCGTACAATATGGGTGGTTGCATGCTGCCTGTGGACCAAATGACTCGATCAGGATGGCGACCCCTGGGGGCATATGCAGCGAGGGCTCGCCACCCAGATTATAATTAAGTTTAAGTAGTTAAGTAATCTTAAGTAGTTAAGTAGTCTTAAGTAGTTAAGTAGTTAAGTAGCCTTAAGTAGTTAAGTAGTATTAAGTATTTAAGTAGTATTAAGTAGTCTTAAGTAGATTAAGTTTTTTTTTTTATATAAAATTGTCGCTAATCAAAGTTTTTTAAATTTTTCTTTGAAATATAAATTTATTTTAAAATAAAAAAAAAAAAGAAACTTGAAGCCGAAAGGCAAAGTAAAAACTGTTAGATGTAAGCTTACAGCGCCCTCTAAGGGCCATAATTTAGTAAAACGGTCTGCTGGTGAGGACCCGTTAAATTCATGAAAACTAATTTCCTTATACATATTTCTGTTTTAATAAGATATCGCATCGTTGTTCTATAAACTTCATTTGCAAATTTCATTTTGACAATATTTTTATTGTCAACCGACATTATACTTACTTACTTAAGTGGCGCTACAGTCCGGAATGAACCTGGGCCTCAACCAACATGCCTCTCCAATTGGCCCGCCCTTAGCTAACTGCCTCCAGTTGCGCACTCCAAGTTGGTTGAGGTCAGTTTCTACTTGTGTGCGCCACTTAAGGCGAGGTCTTCCTCTACTGCGTCCGACGTCTGGCTGGGAATCTAAGACTCTGCGAGCCGGAGTATTGGTGTCCATTCGTTCTATATGCCCTAGCCATCTTAAACGTCCAATGCGGAGTTTTTTGACCAGGGGCATGTCGCTGTACAGCTCGTATAGTTCTTGGTTGAATCTTCGTCTCCATAGCCCGTAAACGCAAACGGGACCGAAGATTTTTCGGAGAATTTTCCTCTCAAAACGACCAAGGATTTCTTCATCCGCTTTTGAGACGGTCCATGCTTCAGCGCCGTAGAGCAAGACTGGGATGATCAGGGTCTTATATAAGATCTTCTTAGTAGTTCGAGTGAGGTCTTTACTGCTGAATTTCCGTCTTAGCCCAAAGAAACAGCGGTTGGCAAGAGTAATTCTTCGTTTAATTTCTGACGAGATGTTGTTGTCAGAGTTAATAGCGGAACCGAGATAGATAAAGTCCCGTACTACCTCAAAGTTATATCTATCAATGGTGACGTTCTGTCCAATTGGTCGATGTTGTGTGTCCTTTAGTGTTGACAGCATATACTTCGACTTGCCCTCATTTACTGCTAAACCCATTTTTGCCGCTTCCTTCTCTATACCTGCAAACGTGGCTATGACATCACGTTGGGTCCTACCAATGATGTCAATATCGTCAGCGTATGCTAGTAGTTGTACAGATTTTTGGAAAATTGTGCCTCTGGTGTTGGCTCGTGAGTTTTGCACAATCCTCTCAAGAATCAGATTGAAGAAGTCGCATGACAGCGCATCGCCTTGCCTAAATCCTTTTTTGGTATCGAATGTGTCAGTGAGGTCGTTTCCGACCCTGATGGAGCAGCGAGAATTCTCTTTCGTCATCCTACACAAACGGATGAGTTTGGGCGGTATACCAAAACTAGACATGGCTCTGTATAGTTCGTCTCTATAAATGTTGTCGTATGCGGCTTTGAACTCGATGAGTAGGTGGTGGGCATCGATTGGGACTTCTTGAATTTTTTCCAGGATCTGCCGAAGTGTGAAGATTTGATCGGTTGTGGACTTTCCTGGCCTAAAACCACACCGACATTATAGAGCAAAAAATAATAATTTGATAACTATTGCTTTCAAAATACTAAAACCACGTTTTCGAGTTTATCTTCCCACACTTTCAGTTGTTGCTCAATTCGTCAAATTTTACCTCTAGATATTAAAGACAAATAGTCTTACACTTCTTAAAATTCCACAGGGATATCTACTCAATGTCGAAGTTATTCAATGTCTATATACCAACATAAGAGGTGACGCATCATGTAAGTTATTAAAACGCTTTTTTTGACTATGGTATCTACCTTGAAACAAAACAATTCGTAAAAATTTCGCTTCTATAAATCACTATCGCAGCTATTTCCCCGTTAGCTATATTAGCTGTGTATAATCTTATGGAAACACATTTGGCGCACTCTACTTACTCTATATGGCGTCCTCACCGAAGCCTTACCGAAACTCACAATACCGAACAAAAATATATTGGTTTACTTAAGTTAAATATTGTTGTACCCACCATATCTGTTTATTTAATTATTTATATAAATGATTATTTACAACAATTTTGAAATCAACAGTGTTATTATTTTATGATATGAAATATTAAATTTAAACAAATAAATAAATTCCTTACTGGGATTCGATTCGTGTCAGTCCGACACGGCAACCACAAGGTTGTAACAAACCACTTGAAACGTGTTCCGCAAAACCAATTTATTTTAAGTAGCGCTACAGCCCGGAATGAACCTGGCCTTCAACCAACATGCTTCTCCCATTAGCCCGGTCCTTAGCTAAATGCATCCAGTTGCGCACTCCAAGTTGTTTGAGGTCAGTTTCTACTTGTGCGCGCCTCTTAAGGCGAGGTCTTCCTCTAATGCGTCCGACGTCTGGCTGGGAATCGAAGACTCTGCTAGCCGGAATATTGGTGTCCATTAGTTCTACTTGTTCTAGCCATCGCTGTACAGCTCGTGTAGTTCTTGGTTGAATCTTCGTCTCCATAGCCCGTCAACGCAAAAGTGACCGAAGATTTGTCGAGAACTTTCTTCTCGAATCGACCAAGGATTTCTTCATCCGCCTTTGATACGTTCCATGCTTCAGCGCCGGAGAGCAGTACTGGGATAGGTTCACCTTAGTAGTTCGAGTGAGGGCTTTTATACAGAATTGCCTTCTAAGCCCGAAGAAACAGCGGTTGACACGAGCGAATCTTCGTTTAATTTCTGACGAGATGTTGTTTTCAGAGTTAATAGTTATATCTGACATCAAGTTGAGTTCTGCCAATGATTTAAATATCATCGGCGTTTGCTAATAGTTGCACCGATTAATGAAAAATTGTGCCTATGGTGTTGGCTCGGAAGTTTTTCACAATCTCCTCAAGAATAAAATTCAAGCAGTCACATGACAGCGCATCGCCTTGCATGAATCGAATCTGTCGGTGAGGTCGTTTCCATCTCTGATGGAGCAGCGAGAATTCACCATCTACACAAACGGAAGTGGACTTTCCTGTCCTAAAACCACACTGATAATGGCGAATCAGGTTACTGGTAAACGGTTTCAGGCGTTCCCATATTTTGGCAGATAGGATCTTGTAGGCGATGTTGAGGTGACTTATGCCTCTGAAGCTGGCGCAGCTTAGAGTCTCCCTTTTTGTGGATCGGACAAACGATGCTTAGGTTCCATGAGTTGTTGGATGTTATTTATGAAGTCATCTCCGCCGGCTTTATAAAGCTCAGCTTGAAGACCGTCATTTGCGGCAGCCTTCACTCAGGTTGGGTGGTTGGCAGAATGTCATTCGTCACCGCCGTTTGACAGTCTGCAAAAGTGGTTCTCCATATTCTCATCATCGTTTGTGTCTCAACTACGATATTTCCTTGTTCATCGCGAAAGGATTCTGGTCGAACCTTGTATCCTTTGACGTTTTACATTTCGGTAGAACTTGCAAACATCGTTCCTGGAGTGACACCTCTCGATCGCGCGCTCTTCTTGCTGTTCTTTCCGTTTTCTGAAAAGCCGGTGTTCTTCCCTTCTTCTTTGCCTATAGAGCCAAATTTCAGCTCTCGTCTTCACCTGCAGCTTAGCCTTGAAGGCCTCGTACTTCACTGCAAGCATCTATCTGCATTCGTCATAAAAGCATGGGTTTTGCTGGTGGGGGCCAGAAAGCTAGCACATCACTTGCGGCTGATATAATGGCTTGTTGGCATCGTTGCCATCGTTCTTCGATATTTGATAGTGGTGGTATAGTGTGAATCGAGAGGTTAAGGGATACGCGTTGCACGAAGGTCTTGGCGGTCTCTTGCGATTGCAGTCTTTCGATATTAATTTTTTTTACAGTATTTCTGGATTGTTGTGGCGTGGTGGATATCCTTATTCTTACCTTGGCTGCGACAATGTAGGGGTAAGCGTTGGTTAAGCTCCTCGGCATGTTAACAAGTCCACATACAAAAAGTCGTAGTAGATGTCATAGGTTTCCATCCTCATTTTGCCGGGCCAACACATTGTATTTCCTGGATGGCAATATTATCTACTAAAAGACACAACAGCCCTCGATTTAGCTATTTTCACAACTAAGCACTCAAGAATCGCTGCTCAATAAATTGGCACTTGCCACTCTGCCTTGTTTCTGATCAGACAAGATAAATTCAAACATCAAAAATGATCCCAACACGTTCACTATAATCGGGGCTTACCTGATTCCCTTCAGCTATTTGTTATTCCAAATCACCACTATAACTACAAGTCCCACATAAGGTTAGCTCATGATCGAATTGCACTGGGGATAGAAAGCAAACCCTCACATTTATCTCGAAAGAATGCCATCCCTTTCCAATATGTAAAGTTGTTGCTTTCTGCCCAAAAAGGACCCCACATAATTGAATCATTTTACCCATGCCACACAGTCCCTTAATGATGGCAAAAGTTCCGAAACCAAAAAATGGTTTTAATTTTTCAACTTAATGGTCACTTTGGGGCACTTCGGACTGTGCCACTTCATCTCCAACCCCCACGAAGCATAAAAAGAGCTTCGCCAACCCTCATTAAATAAAGTTATAATGTTTACATTTTCTCCTGTCCTGTGTGCTCTCTCATAATTTGCAGACCAACAAAAAAGGATTTCTACATGGCGACTGGCTGGACTCTCAGCTCTTAGTTGCCATCATTGGAAATTAGTTGTCACAGTGAAATTTTATTTATAATTGCGTGTAAACTTTACCACCCCAAGGACAAAGCTGAGTTTATTAGGAAAAATATCTCCCTTCAGGTAACATCAGGTTAGCCTTTGTGAAAGGATCTCTCCAACGGATGTGTCTGTATATAGTTATCCCATATACAAACTAACCTTCGCAAAGTGGATTGAATTTTTATTTTCGACAATTGTCGACATCTTTTCTGTTCAGCTGACCATAAACTTATCTCACCGGTAGAATATCAATTCCAATAAACACTTCAGATGTCCAAGAGCTACTATCTGTTGCCGAATCGGAAATAATGCACCGAAGGACCTTGACAACTATACGAGACAAATTCCATTGAAAGGGAATCGTCCGAAAAGGTAGTCAGCGAAATTGAAAATGAAATTGTGAATCGTTGTGGCAATGGCCACTAGAAAAGATACCGGACCGTGATGTTTTGAATGCGAGTGCTCTTTAACATGTTCAATACAGATTGCATTGTCATCGAGTAAGAGGGGGTAGTATTGCAATGTATCCATGGCGAAGAATTTAATTCTTTAACTTTTGCTTAAAGTATTTTTGATACTTACAACTAGTTACCTACACTAGATATAAGCTTGTCGATAAGGAAAGGAAAGTATTTTCAGAATGTTTCTATGGTATTTCTAAATTCAACGTCGAAATGTTAGTCCACTTAAGAGACTAAAGAACTCAAACCTTTCGATATTTGCATCTTGATATTTTACAAAGGACTCTTATGCTTTTCGACCCTTGGTTACGTCACATGGATTGAGGCTGATTTCTATTTCGTTTAGTCATCGAAATCGAAGACTCAGCTCACTTGATCATTTGTATACATACGGTCTACACGTCCTCACCATTTAAGACGTCTAAAGTTTAGTATTTATGGTTATGTCGATATCCCTGAAGTGCTCGTAGTGCTGTAGTCAAATAATCACTTTTGAAGAAAATTTATTCGAATGGGAACAAAGTCTGTTTCTAGGTCATTGTCATTGGCTGTTTGTTTAGCGCATTCTTTAATATAATATGGACTTACACAAAAAGTGAGCTACCAGGGTTACTTTACCTTAATTACTTACTTAAGTGGCGCTACAGTCCGGAATGAACCTGGGCTTCAACCAACATGCCTCTCCCATTAGCCCGGTCCTTAGCTAACTGCCTCCAGTTGCGCACTCCAAGTTGGTTGATTTCGGTTTCTACTTGTGCGCACCACTTAGCGAGGTCTTCCACTACTGCGTCCGACGTCTGGCTGGGAATCGAAGAATCTGCGAGCCGGAGTATTGGTCTCCATTCGCTCTACATGTCCTAGCCATCTTAAACGTCCAATGCGGAGTTTTTTGGACAGGGGCATGTCGCTGTACAGCTCGTATAGTTCTTGGTTGAATCTTCGTCTCCATAGCCCGTCAACGCAAACGGGACCGAAGATTTTTCGAAAAATTCGAAAATTTCGTGGCTATGACATCACGTTGTGTCCTAACAATGAGATCAATATCGTCGGCGTATGCTATTAATTGTACAGATTTTTGGAAAATTGTGCCTCTGGTGTAAGCTCATGAGTTTTGCACAATCCTTCAAGAATCAGATTGAAGAAGTCACATGACACCGCGTCGCCATGCCCAAATCCTTTCTTGGTATCGAATTTGTCAGTGAGGTCGTTTCCGACCCTGATGGAGCAGCGAGAATTCTCCATCGTCATCCTACACAAACGGACGAGTTTGGGCGGTATAACAAAACTAGACATGGCTCTATATAGTTCGTCACTATAAATGCTGTCGTATGCGGCTTTGAAATCGATGAATGTGGTGGGTATCGATTTGGACTTCTTGGGTTTTTTCCAGGATCTGCCGAAGTGTGAAGATTTGATCGGTTGAGGACTTTACTGGCCTAAAACCACACTGATGAGGGCCGATCAGGTTGTTGGCAAACGGCTTCCGAAGTTCTGATATTACGGCAGATAGAATTTTGTTGAGGAATGTTGAGGAGACTTATGCCTCTGTAGTTGGCGCAGCTTAGAGGGTCTCATTTTTTGTGGATCGGGCAAACGATGTTGAGGTTCCACTCTTCAGGCATACTTTCCTCCTACCATATTCGGCTTATGAGTTGGTGGATGTTACTTTCCTTACATCTCCGCCGGCTTAATAAAGCTCGGCGGGAAGGCCGTCATATTTAGCTTCAGTTTAGATACTGCTATCCTCACTTCACTTAGGTCGGGTGGTTGGCAGTTTTCGCTGTCGTTGCCAATATTGAATAATTCGTTCTGCCTGACAGCGGTTGGTCGTCATCGCCGTTTAACAGTCTGCAGAAGTGGTTCCTGCATATCCTCAGCATCGACTGTGTCTCAACTACGATATCTCCTTGTTCATCTCGACAGGATTCTGTTCGAGCCTTGTATCCTTGGCTTTGACGTTTTACAGTTTGGTAAAACTTACGAACATCGTTCCTAGAGCGGCACCTCTCTTTATCCTCGATCGCGCGCTTTTCTTGCTTATTTTTCTTCTTTCTGTTCATCCCTTCTTCTCTGCCTATAGAGCCAGCTCTCGTCTCCACCTGCAGCTTAGCCTTGTAGGCCTCGATCTTGGCTGCGAGCATCTGTCGGAATTCCTCCTCAATCCAGGGTTTCTTGCTGGTGGGCGCGAGAAACCTAGCACATCAGTTGCGGCTGATCTAATGGCTTGTTGGCATCGTTGCCATTGTTCTTCGACATTCGATTCTGGTGGTATGGTGTTATTCGAGAGGTTTAGGGATTATTTTATGGATTACCTTCGTTGCAACGAGGTACTGGTCCGAGTCGATCTTAGCTCCTCGGAATGTTCGGACATCCCGAATACTAGATGCGTACCTCTTGTCTATCGCTATGTGTTCAATTTGGTTGACCGTTCGTTAATCTGGTGACCACCATGTCCCCTTATGGATATCGAGGTGAGGAAACCGTGTGCTGGCTACAGTGGCATTTTGTTCCGTAGCGAAGTCAATTAGCCTAAGTCCGTTACCATACGTATTGTCGTGTAGGCTATGTTTTCCGGCAATACTGCTAAAGATGTCTTCTCTTCCTACCTTTGTGTTAAAATCTCCCAGGCTTACGTTGGCGAATTTGGCCTTGATGCGGATTGTTACAGTGCGTTCGCTTATGTCTTGGAAACTTCTTGCCTAAGTCTGGCACTTATAACAAATTCGCATCCGAATAGTCGCTGTTTCTGCTCACTATAACACGGTCCGTATTAGATGTCACAGTTTTTCATCGTCTTTTTGCCCGGCCCATCCCATCGTATTTCCTGGATGGCAGTAATATATGCTTTAGGGCTTCCGCTAGTTGTTCGCTTGCACCTCTCATGTTTAATGTTCTCACATTCCAGGTGCAGACACGAACGTCGTTGTCCTTTTTTCGTTTAGCCATGTCGTCAACAATCAAATCAGTCATTTCCGGGGCTATTAGATACCCCTAGGACAAGGGGCCATCAGTATCCACTACGGGATTGAGCGCTGCCGTTGACCTTTCGGTTCATCCGTCACCAGCTCTGTTCAAGGGGCCTGACTAACCCTTGAAATTCAAAGACAAGCTGTTGTCCGAATATGTCAAAGCAGCTTGTCTAGGTTCGCCTGGGACAGCAGGCCGGGTATTGATTCCGTGCCATTCTGATCTGGCTGTTTATAGTGTTTTCAAAATGATTTTTTGTTAATTTGGAAGCATTTGAATTAGGGTTTTGGACATGTTGAAGTTCCAGTGCTCACAATAAGTCATCTGAATGTCAGGTGACAATTCAACAATCTTCTGCGTCTAATAACATATTGCAGTGACTGTCAATTTCGTTAAATCATAAAATTGTTTGATATTTTTGATGTTTATCACGCAAATTAAATTACCTTCCGTAAGTTAACAATTTCAAATAATCCATACAGTTAAAAACGAAAACATATGAGAAGACTACGATCCACTGATCGTTGATTACTCTATCCCATTCTATTATTGTATTAAACATCTCCAAAAGCTGGGCTTGGCTGAATGATTCAATACAGAAAATAAAATTGTCACAGCATATTATTCCGACAGTTTGTCAAAATATTTTATGGTTCGACAAAAAACAACATTTTTGCTTGTTTATGCCTTGGGGTAGAGAATAGAAATGGTTTGTGTACAAAAACGCCCACACAAAATAGGCGTGGGTTAAAATGTCTCTTAGATGAAATGTTCATATTCAATTTATTAACGTTCTAGCATCGACTTTTTTTCAAATTTCAATTTTAACGAAAACTGTTTTTTTTTTAACAGAAAACGCCCGCCAAAAGTGAGCGTGGTAAAATTTTTGTATGAACGAATTATAGATATTAACAATATTCTCTTAATATCTTGTTCAGACACTTTTCGAAATTCTCTTAAGAGTTGTTCAAAAATAACGTTTTTCTAAGAAACGGGCGTGGCAGTGTGCAGATTTTTAATTTTTTCAAATTTTTGCGAACAGCATTTACAAGGATCGCATATACCAAATTTAATTATCTTAGCTCAAAATTTAGGGCCTTAAAACCGGTGACCTACAGACGGATGGACGGATAGACAGACAATACCGATTCCATAGACCCATCTATTTTGAGGTATAAATACCGAAATTATTTTTAAATGTTACAAATTATGTATCAAAACTAATATACCCTTATGGGATAGGATATAGAAACATATGAGAAAGTTACAATCCGAATTAAAAATTCCAAAACGTGGGAGTGGCATTTTCACATAATTCTGCTCAGGTGGCTTAAACTACAACGATTTTCTATTGTATGTGCTATTGGGTAAGGTATACAATTCGTTTTTGTTGTAAAATACCTCCCAAAAGTGGGCGTGAGTCAAATTGATATATGAACGAACAACTTACATTATTTTCAAAGTATTGGCATCATTTTTTTTTTCGAATTGTGCTAAACTTTTGCCGAAAATCGTTGTTTTTAATAAAACGCCTTTGTATAAGTGCAAAAATGTGCACCTATAGATTAGTGCACAAAACTGATAGGTGCACACAAAATAGTGCCCGATGAGGTATGCACTTATCCGTTTCCGAGGTAGTAGTTTGTTTTATTTTTTGGCTGGATAACCTTGTACTGTTCGAATTTTGGCACTTACCACATTATTCTCTTTCTATATAAGAGTATCTCTGAACATCAGAGCACAGCTTCTGATTCCCTACTGATGGTTGTAGGTGTGGAGGACAAACCTCAGCTCACTCGCTTTTTTATAAGGTAGGGAACCATACCTTCTGAACTTGGTTTTTATTCCTTAAGCAGATCATAAATATATTAAACTAACTTAATTCAGCATACTTTTCAGATGCGCCATTCTTTAAAACAGGCTAAAGTATAACATTGAATATGTTGCTAAATTATTTTATCAAAAAAAAAGACGAATTTATTTTTGGCCACTTTTTAGCGATTCAATTAGAAATGCACAATCAATCAATAGGTCATATGAACGTACAAATATTCAAGTAAAATAAATAATTGAAAGAAAGACTTCAAAAGAGAATTATGAGCTATCACACGGATAACTTTTCATCCCAATTTATGTTAAACAAAAACCGACAATGCAATACGCATCTACAAAAATTTATTTCTCACTGCTCCTTTTCTTCAGCATCATCTATAATGCCCTCCTCATTGGCCTTCTGCAAGCGTTCCATTTCGAGACGTTTTCTTCTTCTCATTTTCAAATTCGTCACCAGCCGGACAGTACAAAAGTACACCACTTCGACCAAACTCAGAGTAGACACACCCATGAAAAGACCCAACAAACCACCACAATTGGCAAGGAAATCTGTGGTACCGTACAGCTCGGAACGTTTTGAGGTCAAAAACTGTGCCTCCTTGAAAAATATCGACAAGCGGGACATTCGAGTACTGAAATGAAAGGAATAGATTGATACACCTAATAATCGAAGGTTTTTGGTTTTATTTACCCAGGATTTTCCTGTAAGTACTTCTCCTCCTTGAATGCGCGGAATTGAGAAGAATAATCGTAATCTGCTTGTGAAATCTCTGCTTCGTAGGAAATCGAAGTGCAGGCTGGCAAGCAATTGCAATCGGTTCGTCCACGGAAATTCTCCGCAGATGTTGAAAGCCCTTGTTTGAACTCCCTCAATAGGAGAGCATCTTCTGCCTTTTCCACGCATGCAATGTTTCCTGCTCCACATACAGGACTATTTGCAGTTCCTAAAAAGTGGTCACATGATTAAATGCAAAAGGGTGGTGAGATCTTTCATTTACTAGGCATGGAGAATTTGACACATCCACATGACTGCAGGGTGAAATTCGACAGGCACTCTAATTCACAATTGCTCTGTGTATACACTCTGAAGTACCTCAAGTACCTTTCCTCTTGAAAATAGCATTGACGCCTGGAATCAAACAGTGCAAATAAAAGATTCAACTATACCAAACGATATGAAGTACCTCATTGGTTCGTAATGCTTTAATCCATCCGATGTTGTGATGATTTTTGGTTTGATCGATATAAGCACCTCTTGAGCAAAGGGAATCCTGAAATATTGCTGTGAGACCTTAGGCACCTCTCCCGGTGTATGCAGTAGAACCTTAAACCCCTCGACTGGTCCGCGACACAGCTGATCAATATCAGATTCGATGCCTTTAAGTACCAGAAAAAGACCCCCTCTTGCTCCAGCACCAAGCACTCGATAGGGATACGTATCTGGTCCAGCATCCAAGTGGTAACCATCCTCAAGACTCCATTGTAAAGTCTCATTATAGTCACCATCAAAAATGAAATCATCAACTAGGCTAAAGTGTAACAAACTGTACGTGAGCTGTCAGGTGGGAGGAAATTCACCTACTTACGCTTCCTCACGATAAATGTCCTTTGGCTCGAAAGCATTAAAGCTATAACACAGACCCTCCTCAGTTAGGGTTTTATGGAATTTATTACAGTAGCTATTAAAGTTACGCCATTTGCAGAAAAAATACGTCTCATTAAAAGCCGGTTCTATTTGTTCCATGGCTGAGATTAAATCAGATCCATTAGCAAATGTTTTGCCAAAACCAAATCCTTCTAGCAGATGGGACAAGCAGATTTGAGACACCGCTTCCATGTAAAATGTTCTAAAATGTTAAAAGTAGTGTTTGGTTGATTGATTTTGCGTAGTTATTCTTACTCTTCGCTGGTAATGTTTTCCTCTGATGCAAGCTTCCAGAACATGTCGGTAAAGTTGAAAAGAGTTTGCCTGGATTTGGTCTCTGGGCACACCGTCACCGAAGGGAATGGAATTTGCCAAACGGGTGTAGATTTCTCGGCGAAACTTACAATCACCGGGTTGTTGTTCCATTTGTCCCAAATGTTCATCGTCAGCGAGCTGCAGACGTAAATCGACAAGCAAAAGACAAAGACCCAGAATAGTCTAAAAATGACAAACAAATTATGAATTAAAGAGTGAACATTGAATATATATATATATAATCCCAAGTGATCTGAGACTAACCTAAAGTAGATGCTGGGTCGTTCTGGATACACATTTTTATCGATTACCTTGTGGCAAGAACAATTGGAGTGATGAGTCTTCATCCCACTGAAAGTCGCTCAAGAACTGACACATTTTCTTTTTTTTTTTTGAAAACATGCACTGCGCTCACTGTCAAGTTCATAAGCTTTGATAAGAATGTCACTGTATATGATTACAGTGTTCACACATCACAGCATTTCGTAAATAAATACTAAGCTAGATGCATGCGTTGTGTATCTATTCAAGCTTACTTAGGGTAGAATTGTCAACAGATTGTGTTGCGTTTTCGTGACAAAACTGATAGATACTTTCAAATTTCATTTACCCCAAGTATGGGTTAATAAGTACACAAGCACTTATACTTATATGAAAAGATCTAAGTGAATTGACCTATGATGTGGATAGCCAAGGTCAAAAAATGATTATAAAGCTGAATATTGAAAATATGAAGTCTCCATAAGAATGTTCCTACATAAGCTCTGTTTTCATTAAAATCTATAAAAATTGTGACAATTAATTTAAATGAATTGGGTATCGTAAAATTGATCTTGAATATTTGTTTTCAAATGTGAACGTCCGTCGCAATTCGAATAATTTTGAAGCAAAGCTACGCGTTTTTCTGTCAAGGAGTTAACGAATTTTTTAATTTTTTTTTAATTTAATTATTAAATATCTCTGTAGTTTACTAATACTACTACTCATCTTTGGAAAAAAAAATGGTATGAAAGGTTGGTAGAGAAATTTTATATAAAAAACAGCTTTCCCAACGGACTCCGTCACATGTAAACGTACATATCGGGTTTTTTTTAACAGGGACGCTACAAAAGTTGAGCGACAGGGATAGCAAACGACGCCATATTTCTTGCCGCTCTTTTGACATTTCTCTTCGGTAAGGTTTGCCATTTCATGAGGAGAGATATACGATCCAACAACTAGTCGAAATTATTAAAATTTACAATCGAAATTCGGAGTCAGTGGCCTCATCGATAAGAGCGCTACGTCCTATTTATGGTCGTCATAATCGTCCTAGCAGATCAACAATTGAGCGTCTAGTGGAAAAATTTGAATCCACAGGCACAGAACAAAATGTTCCCGTGCCAGTGAGACAAAGAAGTGGCCGTAGTGTCGAGAATATTGCTGCCGCTGAGGCTTCAGTTGAAGAAAGCCCAAATGTGTCTCTCACATGTCGTTCTCAAGCGTTGGGCATATCTGTGACGTCGTTGTGGCGAATTTTGCGAAAAGATTTTGGCCTACATCCTTACAAGATTAAATTGACGGAAGAACTGAAGCCGCTTGACCACCAGAAGCGTCGTATGTTCGTGAATTGGGCTGAGCAACAACTTGAAAATGATTCGGATTTTCATCGAAAAATCGTCTTCAGCGATGAGGCTCATTTCTGGCTGAATGGCTTCGTCAATAAACAAAATATCCGGTGTTGGTCAGGCAGCAATCCACACGTACTCCATGAGTCATCATTGCATCCCGAAAAAATTACGGTTTGGGGTGGTTTATGGGCCGGCGCACAGTGGTTCCCCCCGTAGGCCAAAAGGTGAAATCTCAAGGTTATGTTTATTTATTATTTTGTATGAAAATGTTATCTCTAGTAACGGGACAAATAAATTCCAGTCATCTTTTTCCTCTAAATTGTTTTCATTATTGTAAGATCGATCATGCAAGTTGTGTGTTTTTTCAATATTAGCAAAGTTAAAATTTTCATTTTTTGAAATTTAAAATCACGTAAAATATATTGTTTTTTAATAACAACTTTTGAAATTTAAGTTATGGAACCGGGAGAACATGGTATGTAGATTATTTGTGTATATTTTTTTGTTTGAAATAACTCTCTTTTTTTTTGTGAAAACCGTTGCTCGATTGAGGTGTAATATGATTTTTGTGTTTTTTTGTTGACTTTAAAAAGTACATAACTTCTGTGCCCCTTGCTTGCCCCTAACAGAAGTTACATATATAGTTAGGCAATTATTACCTTTCAAGCCGTATGAGTCACTTTTTGCGAAAATATGCTAAAATGTAAAAAATCGAACATTGATTGGACAAAGAAATTTGTTTTTATTCACTTTTAGAATCCACCAAAATCTTTCAACGACTTGATATATTTAATATTTGGCGTAAGGTGAGGAAGGTTGGAGATGCTTCCAAGCATAAAGAAACTTTAGAGATGTTTTTAGAAGTCTATAACTTAGAACCTTGTGATGATTTAGTCAAAAAGATTAATGTTCTATGCAAGTCCTTTTTAAAAAGATGGAACAAATCTTCAAGAAACGAGAACTTTTTTTTGACAAAGAACGATGATTGGCTTAGGGCCACAGAGGACTTCCGCTATGAGAACATTCAAGATCAAATCGAGAAATTGTCGAGTACTATTGTTACTGCTTTTGATCATAATATATTAGTAAAACATGACCTTAAACTAACAATGGTGGATGGAAAGGTGTGTAATGCCTTGACGCATACCTTATCACAGATCTGCTACATTTGTGGAGCCAAACCTTCTGCCATGAACGATATTGAAAGTTCCTTGCAAAGAAACATAAATATCGAAAGTTTGGATTTCGGTATATCACCATTACATGCGTGGATACGTTTTTTTGAATTTTTTATTCATTTAGCGTATAGGCTTGAATTCAAAAGATGGCGAACAGGCAAAATTGAAAAACCTCTTTACGAAAACCAGAAAAAACGTATTCAAAAAGAGTTCAGTCAAGAAACTGGTCTCATTATTGACAAGCCTAAGCAAGTTGGGGGGAACTCAAATGAAGGAAATACTGCTCGGAGATTTTTTGCGAACCCTTCCCTTTCTTCTGAGATAACTGGAGTAAAACAATCATTAATAAAGAAATGCGCAGTTATATTAAAAACTTTGACCTGTTGCTTTACCATAAACGCCAATGCATTTGAAAAGTATGCATTAGAAACCGCCAAGGAAATTGTTAAGGAATATCCATGGTATCATATGCCAGCTTCTGTACATAAGGTGCTTATTCATGGGGGGCAAATTGTCCAACACGCAATATTGCCCATAGGGCAGTTAACTGAAGAAGCTTCTGAAGCTAAAAATAAGGAAGTAAGAACTTTTAGAGAAAAAAATACGCGGAAAATTTCAAGAGTAGCCACCAACACTGATTTGATAAATAGACTGTTCCTTTCTTCGGACCCACTTCTATCAAACGCCCGTGTTCTTGAAAAAACTGAAAAATCAATTTTACCTAAAGACGTGTTAGACTTATTGCACTAACAACTTTAATAAAAATATTTAAAAAGTAAAAATAAAGACTTTATTTATATATATTCAGCGTTATTATTAATTTTGACCGCTCTTCCCATATAAATGAAACCACTGTGCGGCGGTTTCATTGGGCCGTACTTCTTCCGTGATAATTAAGACCGGCACGTTACTGTGAATGGGAATCGCTACCGTTCAATGATAATTGGATGATATGGACTTGGAGGATATGTGGTTCCAACAGGGCGGCGCCACAAGCCACACAGCGAATGCCACAATCAATTTATTGGAAACCAAGTTTGGAGAACGTGTTATCTCACGAAATGGTCCAGTCGCTTGGCGGCCTCGGTCGTGCGATTTGACGCCGTTAGACCATTTCCTGTGGGGCTACGTCAGGTCTATGGTCTATGCCAACAAGCCAGCGACGATTGATGAACTTCGTACGAATATCGAACGCGAAATTGCAGCGGTATCTGCCGATTTATGCTTGAAAACCGTCGAAAATTGGGTTCAGCGTCTGGACTTCTGCAAGCGTGCCCGTGGTTGCCATGCAAAAGAAATCGAGTTCCATACATAATGGCATCGAAAGTACTTTCACAAAAATAAAGAATTTCATTGGAATCCAAAACCGTTTTAGTTTTATTGAAAAAAACTTTTGTAGCGCTCTTATTGAAAAACCCTTTGTATTACCAGGGCAAGTATTCCATTCGTCGAAAAAATCAGTTTCAAGATAATTGCGGCGTGTCTGTCTGTCTGTGCGGTTTTCATCATTTTCAGCCTAGAAGGTTGTAACGTGTTTAAATTTAGATTAGTCAAACGGGATAAAACCGCGTACCACTATATGTTAAACGTGTTTAAATCTACCGCAGGGGTCACGTGGAAACGATTTGTTAGACTATAGACAACTTGCTCTGAAGTAACGCATTTTTTAAAAAGCTTTCCCTGTTGGATTTGACTTGCTGAGCTATAAATGCGAGTGTCGATAACAAGACGAAAAACATCAACACTATAAACAGCCTGGTGAGAATGTTACGGAATGTTTACGCGGCCTGCTGTCTAAGGCGAACCTAGACAAGCTGTTTCGACATATTCGGACAACAGGTTGTCTAGGAATTTCAAGGGTAAATCAGCACCTTGGACGGAGATGGTGGCGAATGAACCGATAGGCCAATGGCAGCGCTCAATCCAGTGACCCCGTGGGGAATATAATAAATTAAAACTGGCCCTCCAGGTTGGGGGTTGTGCTTTCGGTTAACGACCCACACGTTTAAAAAAAAACAAAAAGTTACAAAGCAACCAACAGCTTCGGGTAGAACTGATTTTATTGTTATCGACCCTGCTAAACGCAAAATGGACAACGACGTTCGTATCTGCACATGGAATGTGAACACATTAAATAGGAGTGGTGAATCGAAGAACTAGCGAAAACCCTAAACTGCTACAAAGCAGACCTTACTGCCATCGAGAGAAACCGATGAAATAGGCCGAGCAAAATGAGGATGCAAAACTTGGACATCTACTACGGACCGTGTTATAGTGAGCAGAAACAGCGACTATTCGGTTGCGGATTTGTTATGAGTGCCAGACTTACGTAAGAAGTCTTATGTTTCCAAGACAATGGCAAACGCATTGTAACAATCCGCATCAAGACCGAATTCGCCAACATAAGCCTCATATGTGCTCACACCCCGATGGAGGAAAAAGATGATATCGCTAAAGATTGCTTCTACGAGCTCCTTGACAACACCTATGAGCGTCTACAGAAGTACGATGTTTAAATCGTGCTGGGAGATTTTAATGGAATGGTAGGAAATGAATCTTAAGCAGTTTTGTCGGAAAACATAGCCTGAACGACAACACGTCTGGTAACGTTCTTAGACTAAATACCATTATGTTTCAGCCAAGATAAGAATGCGGATATACACAACGCTACAACAACCTAAAAATAATGTGAAAAAATGTGCGTATCCCTTAACCTCTCTATTAATACCATACCACCCGCATCGAATTTCGAAGAACAATGGCAACGATGGCCTACAAAGCTGTACTGCAGATAAAGACGACAGCTGCCGTTGAGCTCTATATGCAGAGAAGAAGGGAAGAACACCGGCTTTCCAAAAAAGAAGAAAAAAGAGCAAGAAAAGCTCGCAAACGAGGCCGCTCCAGAAACGATGTTCGCAAGTTTTAGCAAATTGCAAAACGTCAAAGCCGAGGATACAAGGCTCGAACAGTAGCCTGTCGATAGGAACACGGAAATATTGTAGTTGAGACACATTCGATGCCGAGGATATGGAAGACCCACTTCTGCAGACCGTTAAACGGCGATGCCAAACAACATCAGACAGAACAAACCATTCAATATTGGCAACGAAAGCAAAAATTACTTCCAACCATACTTGACTGAACTGAGGATAGCAGTAATTAGATTCTTGAGTAATAAGGCTGCCGGAAATGACGGCCTTCTCTCCGAGCTTTATAAAGCCTACGGAGATAACTTGGTATGTATAATCCACCGACTCATGAGCCAAATATGATCGGAAAAAAGTATGCCTGAAGAATGGAACCTTAGCATCGTTTGCCCGATCCCCAAAAATGAGACCCTTTTAATTGCGCCATCTACAGTGGCATAAGTCTCCTCAACATCGCCTACAAGATCCTATCTGCCGTAATATGTGAATGCCTGAAACCGTTTACCAACAACCTGATCGGCCCTTATCAGTGTGGTCTTAGGCCAGGGAAGTCCACAACCGATCAAATCTTCACACTTCGGCAGATCCTGAAAAAAACCCAAGAAGTCCAAATCGATACCCACCACCTATTCATCGATTTCAAAAAGAGACGAACTATACAAAGCCATGTCTAGTTTTGTATACCGCCCAAACTCGTCAATTTGTGTAGGATGACGATGGAGAATTCTCGCTGCTCCATCAGGTTCGGAACCGACCTCACCGACACATTTGATACCAAAAAAGGATTTACGCTGTCATCAGTCTTTTTCAATGTGATTCTTGAGAGTATTCTGCAAAAACTCCCGAGCCAACACCAGAGGCACGATCTTCCAAAAATCGGTGTAAAAGCTAGCATACGCCGACGATATTGACATCATTGGTATGACTCAACGTGATGTCATAGCCACCTTTGCTGGTATTGAGAAGGAAGCGGAAAAAATGGGTTTAGCAGTAAATGAGGGCAAGACGAATTATATGCTGTCAACGAGAAAGGACACACAACATCGACGAATTGGACAAAATGTCACCATTGGATGATATTAACTGAAGGATTTGAGAGAAAAAATCTTCGAAAAATCATCGGTCCCGTTTTCGTTCACTGGCTATGGAGACGAAGATTCAACGAATGTCGAGCAGTACAGCAACATGTACCTAGTCCAAAAACTCCGCATTGGACGATTAAAATGCCTATTACATGTAGAACGAATAGACACCAATTCTTTGGTTGGCCTTAAACCTATTTCACCTAACTAAGAGTTTGTAACTGGGGCAGTTAGCTAAAGACCGGGCTAATTGCAGAGGCATGATGATTGAATCCCAGGTTCATTCCGGACTCTAGCGCCACTTACGTAAGTACGAAAGCTTCTACAAAAAATCGCGTAATTTTAAAACCAAAAAGCGAGGAAACAAGTTGCGTACATGTATTGCAGTGTTTTTACACACGCATTACTGTAATTTTTTTTAATTATTTAATGGTTAAATCTTAAATTTTTTTGGTGTAGATTTTAACAATTGTTTAAGGTGCATAATTGATATTTCTACACTTGAGATGTTTAAATTATGTACACATCAACATAACTCGAGTAGAAAATGAATTGCAGAAGTAAATGAATTTAAAATGTTAAATTAAAGGTTGATCCAAGTAGAGATACTTTTTTCAATAGCCTTTTTTGACAGATCACGTGTGAGTCGTATCATGCTGTCATGTTATTTTTGTTTAGTATTGTTTGGCATTTCATAATGGAAAGACTTACGCGTGAACAACGTTTACAAATTGTTCAACTTTATTATGAAAATTCACGTTCAAGACGGCGCCACTTCCCACACATCGCATCAATCAATGGACTTATTGAGAAACCATTTCGGTGAGCACATAATTTCACGTTTTGGGCCGGTCGATTGGCCACTAAGATCGTGTGATATCACACCGTTAGACTTTTTCCTGTGGGGATATGTAAAGTCAAAAGCTTATGCCGACAAACCCGCTTCGATTCAGGCCTTGGAGGAAAACATCACGCGTGTCATTCGCCAGTTACCAGTCGAAATGCTCGAACGAGTGATCGAAAATTGGACTCAACGGATGGACCATCTGCGACGGCCAACATCTGATAGACATAATCTTCAAAAAATAAATGCCAAAGAATGTTCTTTCAAATGATAATAAACATTCTCCATTAAATTTGAATTTTCTGTGTTTTTTTCTTTAAAAAAGTAGGGAACCTCGAAATGGATCACCCTTTATAATGGGGTTGATTAACGATGTGCTCATCTTCCTCCCCCGTCAAATATAAAATAAAAGAGTGGCCCGCGAACGAATATCATAAAGAGATGCCCAAGGAAACGTACGCAAGCTCTTTACATATATCCTAATCTTAAACCAACAATTAGCCCAATTCTAAAAGAAATCTCCCCTGGAGTTCATTCCCATTTCCCCTTTTTTCTTGTTTTAAATGTAAAATCCCTGGGAGTTTCATTCCTTATTCCCTTTTCCAATATTCTAAACTATTTTGAATATGGGGAATGATAACCCTGGAAAAAAGTACGCATTCTACATGTCAAAAAAGGGAAGAATTCAAATCGATTTGACGGGACTTTGATCCCAAAAGCAGTTATGTAATTCCTTTGCACCGAAAATATATTAAAATTTTCATTATTTCACTGGGCCGAAAATTATCGCAATTTTAGCCCTGAAAACAAAATTTTAATAAACTCGGTAAAATATATAAAATGTTTGTTGAATTAATAAAGTGGGAGTAAGGGCAGCGTCCCAGGTAGGAAAGTGAATGGTGGTGGCACTAATAGGGAACACAAATACTTCGGTTTAAATGGAAAAATCCATAAGGTTTTAGTGAAGTAGCATTCGAATTGAACGAATCCAAAAAAAAAATATAAAATACCCAACCAATTCAGTGGATTTATTTCACTCATTATCATGGCAACATTACACATCGTTATAAAATATTGATTTTTGGTAAACCATTTCATCTGCCATGTATCAAAAAGTTGTTCGAACATTCATTCCCGCGTTCGAAGGGAAAAATGTTCTCCCGGAAAACTCGGAATTAGAGAATAATTCCCGGGCAGTCCTTTTCCCGGGAATATTTAGAATTGAGCTGAATGTGATTAAGATTACTTCATGTATATACGAAAAACTCGAAAGAGTGTATTTACATACAATGCTGTCATTATCGATGATCCAAGTGACTTAATGTTTCTTGAATCAGGTTGTTAAAAAAATGTTGTCCAAAGTGAATGTGAATTATAATCACGAATAGGACATTCTCGAGGTGTGATCTTGATCTTCAAACACTGTATGAGTAAATTACATGAGATGTATGTAATAAAAATATATTTGTATACTAAGGTAGTAGGTAGAGGCTAGATTTCATATCTATATTTACAAATTTGTTTGGTAAAATGATTTTTTTTTTGGAATTCTAATAATTTGTAACGGAAATTTAATTTATTTTAACTTTGAAAAAAATTATATCAATTAACCAGTAATAGTAAAATAAATAGATAGTTAAATTTCTATCACTCACTATTGTTACTTTTGAACCAAATTATTCCAAAAAAAAATATTTTTTTCACTTTTCTTATGAAGACGTTAGATACATCGCGCGATATCGCAATTAACATGAAAACCATCGTTGTAGAGCACTTATGGTACCACCTTTAATCTACTTATTATCTATAAGCTATTTTAAATCCGTAGATATCAAAAGATGTCCTTGTATAATTCACTTGGCTACGTATCCTTTTCACGGTTGATTTAAGATTCTATCACCACTCACAGCCCATATTTTTAAAGCATTCTAAAACTTAAGCACACTCACCTCTCCAGTATCGGTCGTTTCTGCTCGCCCAAATATTTAATTCCATGAATTGAACTGTTGTCACAATACTCGGAGAATATACCCCACGCAGCCTGGTATTTCGTGCCGTACTTAATTTGCTTCCTGGTATCGAACTCGGACCCTGCATCACTCTCATTCATTGATATCGAATCCTTGAACGCACTTACAGTCTTCGTATAAAGTGCTGCTCTTTTCCTAAAACGCAATAAATGCAACTGGTATCACTTGTAATTGTTTTAATAATTGTTAAATTTAAATTACCATGGAATACTCTGCGACCGATATGGTCTGCCGTTAGGCTGTTCCTCGTCCATTGTCCTGTGGTGCGTATTGCTAGGCTGGCGAACGCGAAATGTCTGAAGGTATGCACTAATGCTTGGAGGCGTTTTATAGCCACGTACATATCGCTATGAGTAAGCAAGGAGTGCTTGCAAAAAAAAAGTCAGTTCCCAAATTATTCAATAGGGAATTGCAATGGCATTATTGGGGTTAGCGGGAGAGTAGCGAAAAGACCCCAGTGACCTGTCAGTACGCTGGTGATATTGTCTCACAAAGTGACTTTTATTGCGAGTATATGGGCAGAATGAACGAATGTGTTATACTGGTCTGCGGCGAAGGCATGATAAGTGTAATTCGGTTCTTAAGTTGATTAATTAGGGAACCACAGCGGTATGGAGTTGATGTGAAAGCCTTTAATTCAATTGAATTGTATTTTGAGTGCTAATTTAATTTTCAATGGCATGATATTTCTGTTTCGTACAGTAGTTGACATAATTATGTTGACTGGTGCTCGATTTATGCAATAATTAGTAAGCGGGTTAGGGTTAGGGGTCAGAATATACCTGAAATAAGGCATGCCTGTCGTAGAAGACGATTAAATTCCACTCTGCATATACCGAGTTTAAAGTGTGTACAAAATTGCAATGAATACAACGAAAAGATATAATACCTCACGTCGCAATCTAGTTTCACTGAAAAATCCACCCTCTTCCGAGGTGGGCTCTACGGATTCTGGGGAGATACAATTATTGAAATTTTGTAACCCTTTCAGGAAAATTTCAAGAATAACGAAGTCACAAACATCTGAACCTATACAAATTAATATATGCATCTCCAGGAGCTCAACAACGCCAGAAATTTCGGCTCATGAACAACAAGACGCAGTGAAAACTAAAGCCAAGAGGACGAAAACGACGTTCTTCGAACAAGGTTAAACAAAGCTCTGCGAAGAGCTTCTACACATGAAAACATGGCCCTTAAGAGTTCATTAAAAATTCCTAATGAGCCTAATCCAAGTACAAACTGCCACGTGAATTTCGAATACCATACGGATGAAGGAGAAACCCAGTCGAGAAACTGACTGAATTCCAAAAAAAGACCGGTAAGAAAGGAAAGCTGTATCCTCCGTGAAATAATAAACCGCGACACAGAGATTAATAATAAAGTGAAACAGCTAAAATAATGGCTCCCACCGCCAATAATTGTGACAGGTTTTGACGACTGTAACAAGTTGCATACCTTGATAAAATCGTTGCCATTATCGGGCTACCGAGTAACTTCGCTAAGAAAAAATACATGAAAATTCTGCGTTAAAGAACAAGAAAGTTGCCGTCAATTAACTCGCAAACTTAATAACGATCAAACATAATGCTATTCTTTTGAGAATAAATCTGAAAGGCTTCTATGCGTTGTAGTCAGAGGGTTACATGCGTCGTGCTTAAAGAATTTTATAGTAAACGATCTGAAAAACAGACAATTTAAAATGATAAATTCCGTTAATATTGTCAAGCGAGACAAACATAAAAAAACAGTCTTTACGCATACTCAAAATAAGTTCCTCAGTGCAAAGAACCCTCAGTAATCATCTGAGGGTAGATTATAGTTTAGATAAGAAAATTCCTGGCATTTGCATTATTCCGAGTATCTTGCTCGACAGAAATCAAAATAGGCAAATAAATTTTAATTTCAAAATTTTAAAATACAAAAAAACTTTAAGATGGAGCATCACTACATATAAAAGAGTGTATCAAACATTCGATTGATTTTAAATTAGAAATCGAAGCAATGCAAGTTTGCTCTATATAAGTAAAAATCAGGCAATTGTTTCTGAAGATATCTTCTACTTCTGCCAACCACGATGTTAGGTTGAGAAAATTGACTTTGACAAATTGCTTAATTCCCTTGGACAGCATTTTGTCATCGGAGAGGACTTTCTGGGGATCTAGACGTATATCACAGAAATGTAGATTGCTTTATGATGTGGGTAGAAAGTATAATACCGAATTGTATCCTACGGGAAAACCAACTTACGATTTGATTGATATTTTCATTGTAAAAGATCTTCCGTCTAAGATCAGTTGAAGAATGCTTCAATCTTTTCTATGAACGTTCTCCGGTCATTCTAACAACGCACAAGTCATTCAATAGATATGAAAACCCAACCAGACTAAAAAACGGGGAAACTAACTGGAGAGGTTCAAAAACGTCATTGAAAATAATATTCGACTGGGTGTAACGCTTCGATCCCGACTGAAACACAAAGTAGGCGTTGACTCGTTTATCGATACCGTTCAAAAAACAGCAAGGAATAATACTCCTCAACAACGTAAAATAGAGAGCTACAAAACACGATAAAACAGGTCTCAATCGGTTGAGTAACTTGCTATCAAATTCGATTAAAAATATTAAGAACCATGTAGTAGAAAATTACGTGCAAAGCCTAACCGCTGGAAAGGAATCGAATTATTCGCTCTGGAAAGCCATTAGAGTCATAAAACGGCAAAAAAACGATGTGCCACCAATTAGTGTAACTTAAGACGCTAGGGCAAACGCCGACAAGGAAAGGCTGAAGTTTTTTCGGCACATCTCGAGGAAAAAATTAAGTCATTTGATGGTCCAGCGCAACATAAAACGTTAATGTATTCGACACATCAACCGATAATAATAATACGTGATATCCCACAATCAACCGATACAATAGTTCCCAAGCAGGAACTCACAAAGGAAAGTTACTTGCCAAACATTGATATTATCAGTGTAGTGGTAATGTGTTCGCCTGTTGAGTGGAAGGTTGCGCGTTCAATCCCAGTCAAAATCCATTTAACTTTTTTATTTAAAAGAAATAAAAAAAGGTCGGTTGTTATACCTAAAAGAGTATGCACACCATCTTGAATTTCTTCAAATATACGGACACAAGAAAAAGTGACTCCCCGAAGTTAGTTCGGACACCACCCATGGAGTAAGTCTCCACTACATCCAAAATCTTTGCTTATCACTCTCTTTCTTCGCCTGCTCGACGTTCGTACTGTGATTACATATAAAGGGTACTCATAACGCCTTGAGAACGTGTAAATTATAAAAAAAAGCTAGCATACTTAGTTGCAATAAAAATACAAAAAGGGTGGTGGTTTTAGTGAGTAAAAATCGCACGTGCTCATAGTGTTTATGAAGACTTCCACAAGCCCACGGCAAACAAAAAAAAAATTCTGGAAGGAGACTATTCACTTCCATTTTCGGTCAAATTGCTGATATTTTGAAAGTAGTAGCCAATAATATGAGGCTTCCTTTTATTTGATATGCTCAGCTGTAACAAAGGAGATGAAGTTTTGTTTCTTCTTCGTCTTCGTCCATGAGAAGTTGTTTGAGAGAAGACGTAGCCGTTCGGTATGCCTGTCTATTAAACAAAGACCAGTGATGGCACCCATGGTGGCGCTAATGTACGGTCTTTCGAACGAAATCAGTCAATTGTATCTTCTTAAATCCAGCTTTGGTGAAATTTGTTTGGTGATTTGACACTTTGTGCCAAGACTCCATCCGAGATTTGATTTGCTCATAGCTCATGTAGCTATAGGAATACCTAGTGTACCCATGTCGGATAATTTAGTCCCATGTCTGGCCAGTTCATCAACCTAAGAGTTCCCTAGAATGTCAATATGCTCAGGCACCAAGGATAATTGAATGTTAAACTGCCTTGACATCCCTTGCAGAGATAAGCGGCAATCTATGGTTGTCTTTAGATTTGTTGAGAAGGATTCCAGAAATTTGATCGGCGCTTGGCTGTTAGAGAAGATGCTAATGTCCATGATATTACATTCTCTTTTTGCCAAGATAAGGTTCTTTAATCGGTGTAGGTTCCGCTTGGAACACGCTACAATAATCAGGAAGCAATGGCTGGAGTTAGCTGTCTTTTGCTTGGCAAAGATGTCTAGTGGTTCTAGATGAACAAAGTGTCTAGTTCTGCTGAAGGTGTTGTATGGAGTGCAGCACCGATACACAGATACGCAGTTCCTTGCACCTTGGCTAGTTTTTTTTTTTGCTGTTTTTAGATATATCTAGCGCTGTTTCTTCCAGGAAAAAAGTGCGACTGTAGCTTTATTCTTTCTGTTATGTTCAGCTTCCAGTTAAGCTTAAGTCAAGCGTTTTGTTAAAAAATTGGCATATAAAAATATCAAACTCCATGTTTTATTTTTTTTAAATTAATAATAGTAATGGTTAAAAATAATTTCTTTCTTACTTACATACTTAAGTGGGGCTATTGTTCGGATTTAACCTGGGCCTGAAAAAACGTATAACTATTTTTTTTTATTTTAGGGTAAACAAATATTTTTATTCATTCGATAAATTCATTTCATTAATATTCCGTTTTGTTAGACATCATAATACCATAAAAACCTAATAAATTTTAAGGTTAGGGCATTAGCTATGGCGAATATGAAGGTGACGTGTCTGTATGGCAAATAACTTAAAAATACTATCCGACGACAAATAGTATATCAACATATTTTGCTAGTTTACATTTTTACATATCTACTTGTATTTCTGTTCCCCTTTCGAGCAACATAAATTGCGGTATTCGTATGAAGAAAACATCAATAATTTAAAGTCACATATCCTTAGTGAAATGTAAATTAAATTGCATTGCAATTGATATACTAAAAAAGTTTATCATTCAAACAATACCGATTTTATCATCTGATTGCAACATTTTTGGACATCAGCATATACATTTTGGTGTTCAATTTTATTTTCTAATGGGAATCCTGTATTATTAAGCAATTTCCCTCAAGTTTTCATTGACATTCGTCAATTTTGTTACAATTTTTTAAAAATTGTATCAACTGGTTAATTGTTCACGTGTTAAATTTAATTTTAAATTCAATTGAATCGAAATGGATTTTGTATAAAATATATTTTATTTGTTTTCCCAGTAAAATTTAAGGCAATACCTTTTACAATTTTTTTTTTAATAAAAGGTTAAGTTTTTAAAGAAGCAAACAAAGGTAGATACAAATTTTTGGCTTAACTGGCTCGTGTTTACCAAGGGGGTAGGTTTTTCTTGCACCTTTTATGTGTACATGCGTTCTTTTTTTACGATGGCGAACCTCCTGTTTTTTATCTCATCCAAACGGCTGACTTGAGATAAGCTTATCTCGACAATTGATACTACTCGGATGATTTGTCAGGTCTTCACTAGAGAAAGGCTAGGGAAAAATCATTTAGCTATTGATATGAAAAGGACTCGAACCCAGATCTGCACTGCAGTCTACCATATTAACCACCGTGCCACTGAGCCCACAGTTTTTAAGGATAATGATGAAAAAAAAAGTTTTTTTTTTATTACATATTTTCAGTACATATAATTTTGTTCATCTTACATTGTTCAAGGTAAACAAATTTTCTTTAAACGACTGCAGTGCATATTAACGTTTTCGTAACCAAACTTTGGAATTTGATTAAACTGCAATATGATGCCATGGTTCTCACTGAGACCTGGCTTACTAATAACCATCATGACGACGAATTATCAAACAAAGACCGTTCGCAAAAACCGTTTCTCTATTATTAGGCGGTGATTGGGCGGTGGAATATTAATTGCTGTAAAAACTTCTTCAATTTTAATTAATTTTTCCTCAATTTTAAATAACTTAAAAGACCATCAACATGTTATTGTACTTAGTGAATTGAATGGAAATTATGATTATGAGAGTGAAGTAGTTGATGCTCTTGCTCAGTTTGATCTTCGACAAATTAATTATTTGCCCAACGATTTCAATAACGTCCTAGATTTGGTATTTATTGATTCTGAGCTTAGCACCAGTATTATTAACTCCATGTCCCCGCTTGTAACGGGTGATCCAAGTAGAGATACTTTTTTCAATAGCCTTTTTTGACAGATCACGTGTGAGTCGTGTCATGCTGTCATGTTGTTTTTGTTTAGTATTGTTTGGCATTTCATAATGGAAAGACTTACGCGTGAACAACGTTTACAAATTGTTCAACTTTATTATGAAAATTCACGTTCTGTGAGGAATGTGTTTCGTGCACTTCGCTCAACTTATGGTCAACATAATCGGACCATATGCGACGTAGCAACGGCCAACATTTGATAGACATAATCTTCAAAAAATAAATCCCAAAGAATGTTCTTTCAAATGATAATAAACATTCTCCATTAAATTTGAATTTTCTGTGTTTTTTTCTTTAAAAAAGAAGGGAACCTCGAAATGGATCACCCTTTATTTCGATTTTTCATGTGGCATTGTCATTTCAATTTGAATGTTATGAATATTTCAAACCGGTCTCAAATGTCGCTTATCTTAAATATACTTATAATAAACCAACATTTCTAATTACAATAATGGAATTGATTGGCAGCCTGTTCTAACTAATAATATTTTAAATGATTCCTATAGTTTATTTACTGAAACGTTCAAAATGGCAACCGATATGTTTGCACCTAACGTAAAGTCTGTAGCAGGCAATAAACCCATTTGGTTCAATAATGAAATATCAACCCAAATAATAAAAAAAAAAAATTTATAAGCAATCTAATAAAAGTAAGGACGATCCAGAACTTCTGAATCAGTATCGATTACTTAGAAAACCATTTACAGTGATAATGTTCAGCCTGTCGAATCTAAGTTAATGGCAATAGTAAATGTTTTTGGAGCTTTATCAATAGCAGAAGGCAATGCAATTATATTCATAACACTA
Source organism: Rhingia rostrata (assembly GCA_949824845.1). Taxonomy (NCBI): domain Eukaryota; kingdom Metazoa; phylum Arthropoda; class Insecta; order Diptera; family Syrphidae; genus Rhingia; species Rhingia rostrata. The sequence continues at coordinate 44,485,565 of OX463757.1, forward strand.
TGCGTCTTGAAAACACATGTTCTTCTAATCTTATAAAGTTTTGTTACATGTTCGCTAGTGCCTTTTAATCTGTTTATACTTGTAGAAACCCAAATTCAGAAGTTTCATCAGACACCTAGTTTTGTTACTATACAAATGTTGGTGACCTTAAGTGTTCAGTGACTGAGGTCAAATTAGCCCTATTAACATTAGAATTGGATAAAAGTCTTGGTGCCGATTACATCCCGCCAATTTTACTACAAAAATGCTTTCTGTACCACTCTGTATAGTCTTTAACTTATCTCCTCAAAACGGACATTTTCTGAAAGATGGAAACATTCCCTATTACCATTTATTTACAAGTCCGGGTCAAGACATGATGTTACCAACTATATGTAAAAAAATTGGCAATACCGAAGGTTTTTGAAAAAAACAGTCTGCCTCCCTTCCAATATGATTTGATCGCTGGTAGGTCTACTTTGACTAATCTCTCATTTCTTTTGTCACCATGTTCTCAACGGCTTTGAGAAACGCTTAGGGTGACCCGATCCATACTCAAAAAAGGAGGACACCTTCAAAAATCGCAAATGAAAAATTAAAAAAAAATATATATAACAAAGTAATAAAATAACAAAAGATAACGAAAAGTAGTCGTGGGTTAGAATGATCTATTAACGAATGATTTAGCCTAGAAAGTTTTTTTCGAATATTTTAAAAATTAACCAAAACATTTTTTACTGAAAACGCCGACAAGAAGTGGGCGCGGCAACAAAAATTTTTTATATACGAATGCTAGATTTTGAGATTGTCTTTTCAAAAATGTTTACTGTTCAAAAACAACGTTTTACTAAAAAGGTCGGAACATTTTTACACTTGTTTTGATTCGTCAGACAGAGAGCCTATAAAGCTCCTTACTCTTGCTCAAAATTTAAACCCCAAAATCGGTGAAACGCAAACTGACTAACGGATGGACAGTCATGGTTAGAGCGACTCGGCTAGCTATTCTGAGTCGATCCATTATGAAAATTGACTAATATACCCCTATGGGATAGGGTATAAAGAAATATTGCGTTGTATTCAGAAGTGCAAAAATATTTGCTATGAGGGCGTCTGGTCAGCATAGGAATGTTTATCTATACAGACTTCCCTAAAGCATTCGACCGTCTTAATCACGATGTTTTAATTTCAAAACTGGTTGAATTTCAATGTAATAGTCATCTTCTTAAATGGATTAGCTCCTACCTAAAGGATTTAATTAAGTGTGTCCGATTAGTGTAACATATCGAGCACCTCCGGGTATTCATCTTTGTGCTTTACTTTCCCTTTTATTCATAAATAATATTTCCGAATTATTTTTAAACGCCCAACGTCTAATGTCGGCTGATAATTAAAAAGTATTTCTTCCTATCAACTCAAAACAAGACTGGACCCTTTTGCAAGAATACCTGGAAAGCCTTTCGAATTGGTGTCATAGTAATGACCTTCACATTAATATTTCTAAATGTCAAAGCCTGACTTTTTGTCGTAACCTTTTTTCCAATTCCTTTTACACACCTGTAATGTCCCACTGTCCATTAGGTCTTCCAAAAAAGATCTTGGAGTGATTTTTAGCAACAAACTTAGGTTTGTTTAACATTTTGAGTCCTTAATAGCAAAAAGTAATTTAATGCTAGGAATTATAGTACGCAATTCAAAAGACTTCCAAGATCCTTTCACTCTCAAATGTCTATTTTTTGCATTTTTGAGATCTTATCTCGAGTACCAAGTTATGGTATCCATTCTAGTAGAATTGAGAAGATCTAAAAACGTTTAACTAGGGTTGCCATGAATAGATTACGCTGAAACATGGAAATTTATGTGACGAGGTGAAAATTACTTGAAATTTTATCTCTTTTCGTTGGAAGACAATATTTCTCTGTTCTATGTGTTCGTGAGTTGATAAATTGCAATATTAATTGCCCTTTTCTCCTTTCATTAATTCGATTTTAGGCTCCTTCAAGAGTTCTTAGAAATGTTATTTTACATACCTTACCATAGAGTCAACTATGGTTATAATGAAACAAGCTCTAGATGCATCAGGGAATCAATTAATTATTACAATATCACAGTTTTTCATCTCAGCAGAAATACGTTAAAAAAAATAATTTTAAAATTACATGTAAGATTAATTTAAATTTAAAATTAAATATGCTTGGTGGTTTAGTTCATCAATAGGTTTAAGTAAATATTTTGAATTTTTCATATTAAGTAATCTTTCGAGAACAGTGGATGTTACTCAACTGATAAAATAAATGAAATGAAATGAAATGACAGGTTTAGTGGCGCGTTGAAATTTATGGCGCAACAAGCTCGTTATTACTTAGGGCCTAGCTTTTTTCTTACGACCATTCATGTGTGCGTGTGTACTTCTTTGCACGATGGCAGGACCTCCTGTTTTATGTCCAATCCGAACGGCTAAGTTGAGATAAGCTTTTCATGCCAATTGATACTACTCGGATCATTACGAGAGGAGGGATAGTAAAAAATCATTTAGGTGTTGCTACGACTGGGAATTGAACCAACCCCTTCCGCGCGGCAGTTCATCACACTAACTATCGCGCCATTGAACCCGTGGCGTGAAGGCCGAGTCTTGCAATTTGGCCTTATCTCGTTCTGAGTTATTTTGCAACTGCGTTTACACTGTTAGTGAGGAAGAATTCACACAAACAAACCCTTCATTTCGAATCTGCTATCCATCTCTCGCAATCCACATTGAGGCCAAAACTAGCTCATTACAAATACTAACAGTAATTCAGGTGTTAAAATTCATTCAACTGGGCAGTTATTATTTTTCTGATACGATTTGCCTTATTTAAGCTAAATAATAAGTCAGTTATTCGGATTTGGTAAAAAAAAACTGGTTTACAAAAAAGACGAATCCAAATCGGTAGAGCCGTTTTAAGGATAAAGTGGTTACGTAAAAGCGTTATATGTGTGTTACCATTATTGGAAGTGGTAAAACAGAAAAGAAATGACCTACCATTTCAACCATAAAAACTCCAAATAGAGGAGAATGGACGGACGGCCAGAGAACCAAAACATAGGAATTTATAAAAATAAAATCATAGAAATTAATAAAAATCTCGAGTTTTCTCATAAAAACCATATTATCTTGTAAGAGAAAGTTCAAAATATCAATTCGCTGATTTAATTTGAATATTATTTTGGAAAGTTTACTTAGCACATATACTGTACATTCCCTTCGAGGGAAATTTAACAACCAGTGTCTGCATTTGGAATTTTATTGATTTTTTTCGGCAAGTGTTATAATACCAACAAGATGGATGGCTATTACTTTATTGAATACCTACCGGTCGGCATATTAAGTTTTTTTTTTTTATATTTTTTATCAATTGATACTTGTGTCTGATCATAACATACATTTTAAACATTTTTTACTTAGACATAATGTAATAAAATATATGCTGAATAAAAAAGCAAACTATAACTAAGTTAAGACATTAAAAACTACTGTTTTGCTAAGGACGACTTCACTGCGAATCGAGTTATGAAATTTCGATGTGTAATAGGTTCTTTTCATACATAGTTTGTTCTAAGTGAAGATGAAAAACTAGCCGAATCCGTTTTGATTCGCTACACACCCATGACAGGGCGAAAATTATTTTATTTAAAATAATAATAACTTCATAGCTCTTGATATCTGAAATGGTCCATTGTTTGAGCTAAATACTACTCCCAAAACAGATTTTTAAAACCTTAATGTCATACTCTACATACAGGGTGGCTAATGAATATTGCTACAATAAAAAACTCAAATAACTTTTTTTTTCAGTGTATGGAATTAATTTTTCTTTTATTTATTCAATTTTATTAGATAAAGCTTAATTAGTTTTGAATGTTATGGAATTTCTGGATATCAGCTTATTGGGCTTTGAGAGGAGTTGCACCATCCTGCTGAAACCACAAAGAGATGAAAGAAATTCTCATTAGGCGTGATTCTGGATAAAAAAAAAACTTTTTCAAAATGCTCATGTAACGGCCTCCAGTAACCGTAACGGTGTGACCGTATTCTTCGAAAAAGTAGGGCCCGACAATGCAACGTGATGAAACTGCACACCACACTGTGACACGGAGTATCTGTGGGTTGGAAGCACTCCATATTCGACAATTTTGTTTGTTTATGTTGCCGTTTAACTCGAAATGAGCCTCGTCAGCCATAAAAAGGCAGTTCAACGTGTTTCTGTCCTCTTCCATCCTTTAAAGCATCTTCTGGCAAAATTCCAAGCGAATCGGCAAGTCGCTGCATTCAGTTTGTTGGCCATTTGGGTTTTAAATGGGAATGTGTCCAATTCATTGTGCATAACTGACTGCTTATACCCATTTGAGCAGATAAGCTTCTTGTCGAAACTCTTGGATTGCTTTGCATGGCAGCAGCTACAGCAGCGATTGTTTCCTCCGTCCGAACTGAAGGATTTCGATGGTAAGGTCGGTCGAGTTCATAAATGTAAAAATGCTGCATGCCTGCAAATTACGCATTCATTATTGTAAAAGCGCTGCATTATCATTGCAGGATTTTGGCAGCACCTGCGTTCATAAAAGAAAATTGACAGTCAACATGCTGTCAATTGTGCATGTGTTTTTGTTTTGTTGCCGAGCTGCAGAAAAATGGCAGGAGTAAACGAGTAAGTAAAAATTTTACAAATTATTTAATTTTAATAACTATTTCGAATTTAAAACATTAAATTAATCATTTTTATTAAATAGGAATGTACAGGAGCAAATAATCTGGACGGATGAGGACGTGAAATTGCTGGTATCATCTCGGCTTTCTTACGATTATAATAGCTCGTGGGGTCTATTTTGGGTGCTATTATGGGAATTTGTGTTCCATCTACACATCCAAGAACGCTTGGAAACGTATTATTTCTTATGCTTGCGAATTTGTCCATTATTTGTTTTTGCTCATTGGTTGAATCAGGCCATTTTATATGTCTCTTTCTTAACTTGAAAAGCAATTTGGTTACTTCAATGAAATATTTGAAAGCTGCTCCCTTAGCAATATTAAACAAGTTACTGATTTCCCTAAATGAACAGTTATTGGCAAGCTTCCAAATAGTTAGGTAAAATGCTAGCCTCAAACCAGTTTTAGGCCGACCGAATTTACTTTTTTTCCAAAATGGATTTAATTCATTCTCCACAACCTAACAGAATTAATTTTCAAACTTGAAAATTATATATAGAATTAACCGAAAAAGTACCTTAAATGTTGACCTGGTCATACGGAAATGATTTCGAAAAACATCATCGGGAAATTCATAAATTGTTTTGTAAAAGGTCCTGTTTTTTGGAATATGTCTGGCCATCACTCTCCAATTCATAGGAGAAAACAAATATAACTTCCTTTTTTTCGAATTTTTCTTTCCGCCAATTTTTTTTGGGATGCTGTCCAAGTTTATGCCATCCAAGAGATTTAAAATGAGTCTTAATATCATTTTTTTATCAGCCATGTTGAGCGATGGTGTATCTAAAACTTATTAAAAATATTTGGTATACGAGTTGTCATTGACAAAATGATTTTTAATACTGTCATTTATGACTTTGTTTTACATGCAATTATGAACTCACTTTTGTCAATGCATGACGACCGAATTCATGCAGCTACGTTTGCGTTCATAAATGTGTTCAATGAATATTTGTTGCATGGTTTGGGCAACATTGTTTGCAATTATGAACTCACGGGTCTTCTTTCGACTGTCCCATGCTCGGCAAAATTAATAACAAGTCTCATTATGGTCTCTCTGCTCGGAGGATTGCGGCTAAACGTACGCCTATATAGCGGTGGACAATCCGAATTCCTTTTTCAGTGTCCCAGTTATCCATTTTTGTTAAATCTTTTTTTTTTCCTGTGCGCCCGGAGGTGAGTAATCCTCATAGGATACCAGTGGTCCGTACCATTGGTTATGCCCGACTCATATATTTTCGGGCCTGACAATTTCATTAATGTCAGTCAATATATGCATAAGGGCTAAACCTCACCCCTCAGAGAGGCACTATGAGAACCGGCTGCGCGTAGTATGGAATTTATTCCTCTCATTTTTGAATTTTTTTTTTTGAGGTGACTACGACTAAGTATCCTTAACAAGTAGTTTACGCTTCTGTAGTGTTAATCGCGTTTGGTAGGTAGAATTCCAGTGAACGCACCAACTAATACCGTCATTACATGCGGTTTTTCCTTATGGCGCTAGGTCGAACGGTCTTGTTCTTTGTAGCCGGCGCTCAAGGTTTGTCACGTCCAGAGTACGGATTATTTCATTATTACAATGAACATATATACGAGTACGAAGTTTGCGAGCAAAGTTTGTTGCCTCGTTACTCTCGGTAGCAATTCCTAAATCTCTGTGAATATCACTATTCCTAATATACCATGGAGCATTCACTATTGCTCTTAGGGTTTTGTTTTGGAATGTTTGCAGGATAGCAATATTGCTTGGTTTGGTACAACCCCAAAGCTGTATACCGTATGTCCAACAAGGTTTTAGCACTTGCTTATACAGAAGCAGTTTGTTGTATATGCTTAGCTTCGAGTATCTTCCAAGTAGCCAATCCATTTCTCTGAGTCTGATTGCGAGCTCGTCCCGCTTTTATTTAACGTGTGGCTTCCACTTAAGCTTTGCGTCTAGAGTCATTCCTAGATATTTTGCCTCATTTGCGTATGGTATTTGTGCAGAGTTAATGAAAACAGGTAAGTTTTTTTATCTTTTTGTACGTAAAATTGACATGCGTTGACTTGGTCTCGTTAAGTGCAATTCGTCAGGTTTTTGTCCACTCACATCCTTTGTTAAGAGCCCGTTGGAGTTTTCCCGTTGATGATTCGACTGGCCCATCCATTGCGAGGATAGCCGTATCGTCTGCGAACGTTGCTACGATGGTCCCTTCATCTTGTGGTATATCTCTTGTGTAGAGCAAGAATAGGATTGGTCCGAGAACACTTCCCTGCGGAACACCGGCGTGGATTTCTTTGAATTCTGAGTATTCAGTCTCATGTCTAAAACGAAACAATCTGTTTTCGTGCCATACCTTGTCGAAAGCTTGTGAGACGTCAAGAAAAGCGGCAGAGCAAATCTTTTTCCATTCTAGAGTATTTTCAATTTTATTCGTTATTCGATAAACCTGATCGATTGTGGAATGTTTGACCCGGAAGCCGAATTGATGATCTGAGATCAAGCGTCTTTCTTCAATTACTGGTTGTAATCGTTTTAGCATTATTTTCTCGAAAACCTTAGATATTATCGGCAGGAGCGAAATGGGTCTATAAGATTTCTTATCGTTTGGACTTTTCCCCGGTTTCGGAACCATAATGACTTCGGCGACTTTCCATTGCCTTGGTACATATAAAAGTCTCAGAGAAGCATTTATAATGTAGAGCAACTTGACTAATGCTTTTTTCGGTAGCTCCTTTAGGATTTCGCCGGTGATTAAATCATATCCTGGAGCTTTGTTATTTTTCAACTTGCTTATTGTCATTCGAAGCTCGAACAGGGATACGGCTTTTACTTTATAGTTATCGGCTGCCGTATTGGCATTCGGTTCTTCGTTCAATGGTTGTCCATCGAACGGCTTGAACGTTTCCTCTAGATGCTCGGCAAATAAATCCGCTTTCTCTTTCTCGCCGTTAGCTTTTCTAACTGGTGGCGAGTGTATTTTGGGTTTCCTTATGGACTTCAAGGCTTTCCATAGTGAGTAGTTTGAAGCTAGACTTCCGTCCATTTTCAGAGTGACTGCTGAGTGGTCTGAGCATAGATCATAGCATTCTTCGACTTCCGTCCGATTTTTAGTTAGCCCTTTTGCGATAAAAAAGTCGACTAGGTCAGGGATTTTATTTCTGTCAGTTGGCCAATACGTTGGCTTTCCTGTCGAATAAAAGGCTTTGTATAGTAGTCTGCCTTTCGTTGAATTGCATCTTGAACCCCAGAATGTGTGTTTCGCATTAAAGTCCCCACCGATGATAAAATTAGACTCTATTGAGTCAAAGAGGCGATCGAGGTCGTCGTCTACCAGTCTATATCCCGGGGGGAAGTAACTGGATCCGATGAGGTAGTCTAAATGGTTTATTTTTACAGACACTGAAATTATTTGCATAGAATCAAGTTCTACTTTTATGTTTTCAGAGTGCTTCATACATTCATTGATGTAAAGTGAGGATCCTCCTCTCGCATTTTCCGAAGGATGATGAGCGTGATAATGATTGATCTTGGTTTGTTCATCAAGTTTTTCGTATATCACAGTCAGTAGTTGGCGGATCGGATCTGCTGTATCTGATCTTGTCTGATTTCCCTGTGTCGCAACTTGCGCGTATGATCTCGCACCAGCTAATGCCGATTTTTCCTTTGCGCTTGGGTCAGCGACGTTCTGTTTTATAATTTTTTTATTTTCTTTTATCGGTTTCCTCCTTTTAACTGGCTTAGTTGTCTTTGGCTTATCAGCTTTGGTATCTGCTAAGCTTGGATGTGGGTGTGGCGGTTTCCTGAGAATGTCGCGTCTTTTTTGCAGTTCTTTCTCGATTTCGCAACCTCGATAATTCGCTGGATGGTTTTTTGTGCAATTGGCGCAGACCGCTGGGGACTGCTTGGTTGTGTTGCACTCTACAGAGAGATGTGTACCGGCACATTTAACGCACCGTGGTTCTTTTTGGCAGTATTCCTGCGTGTGGTTAAAACCTTGGCATCGTTTGCACTGAGGTACCGTTTTCCTTTCCTTACGCATTGGCTCGATTTTGACCTTGATGTTAAGAATGGTCTTGATTTTGAAGACGTCGTCCATATTCTCGGTCCGATCAAAGGTGAGCATAAATAGTGGAAGTCCACGTTTGACTACGGTGTCTTTGTATCCTTCCCTACATTGCTTTTCCTTCTTGATAATATTCACGGCGTCAAGAATTTTGAAACCTTGGGTTTGTACGTCTTCGATAATGTCTTCCTTTGTGCAAGATGGGTGGAGTCCCCTGGCGAAGACTCGTATCGGTTTTTCTTACTTATTTTCGTAGGTAAACCATTGGATATTCTCTGCGTTTAATCTTAGAGACACTGCTCGGTAAGGATCAGAGTCCCCTACGTAGATTTTCCACACGTTATTCCGGCGCGAGGTTATATTGTGCTTTGTTCTCAGCGTATTTTTGAGAAGATTACGAAGTTTTCCGTAATCCTCTATCCCGATGACATTTATTGCGGGTGAAGGGCTAGTTTTCGCATGAATTTTGGTCTTGTTTGGTACGTAGCGTCGGGTACGTTTGGTCCCTCTTGTATCAATTCGGGTGAGGTGACAGCTTTATGTTTTTTGTTAGGCCTTTTCTTAGAGGCGGGATTCGTTTCGCAATCAAGTTCTTCCTCGTCCTTAAAATATTCACTTACTGGGCGGTTCGGTGTTGTCTCGAGATGTTTCGGTGCACGAATGTTTTTTAGATCCTCGTTTTCTTTTCGCAGA